>BTHU01000010.1:34520366-35120366 GCA_036184795.1 Tokudaia tokunoshimensis | reverse complement strand
TTAGCTATCAGAACCACACAGTGAAGTTACGATTGCTTCACCACTTCTGGTTTCTCAGGTTTACTAACCTAGAGTTCACTTCCATCAACAGCACCTAGGAGCCTCGGGCAGCATTAGCACTATCATCCCCAGCAGAGGAGAAACTAAATGGGTTCTGTGAAGTTAGTGGAAGTAAAGGTTGAAAATACATCATTTATTTTTCTATAATGGATATTTACCTAGAATAACAGTTACAGAAATGACCATGAAGATGAAAATTAATAAAATAGAATATCAGATTTACAGTTGCTCAGAAAGTTCTTTATATCAAGAGGGAAAAAAATGAATACAGTGTACTCCTCTGTATCAGCAACACTCAATAAGAGGTATGTTACAGGGACTCTGTGACTACTACTAAAGACCTTTCACAATACCTGATAGAATGTGATTGTGAACTGAGAATATTCTGGAAAATATAAGCAATTTTCTTTCCTTACTACATCATACTTTTAATCTTTTACTTGTGACAGGATCTTACTACCCAGTCCATCCAGACTGGCTTTAAATTCAATACCCTCCTACCCCAGTCTTCCAAACATTGTGACCAGAGGAGTCCCCTCCGTGGCTTTCTTTCCCTGTGAATCTCACTAAGCAGTTTGTGTCTCTACAAGGTACAAGATTAAAGAAGCAAAATCGGGGAGGGGATCACAAACATACAACACACATCCCTCTTTCATACAAAGAAAGCAGTGTTATGTAAACCAGGCTATTACTAAAGCTTATCAGAAAGCCCAAGGACAACTTCGGAAGAATGGAAAGAACTCTTAGGAATTAAAGTCTAGTTCAAGCTCTGGCTTTGCCTACTTTAGAGTCCTCAGGCCAGCCAATCACTGATTGTTTCTAAGGTTTCCCTCTATTAAATTAGAAGGTGCTACTATTTATTCACAAGACATAACTACAGTTCCAAATGTTGGCTTCAGTAAATAAAAAGGCTTTTTTTTTTTTGTTTTTTCGAGACAGGGTTTCTCTGTGTAGCCCTGGCTGTCCTGGAACTCACTCTGTAGACCAGGCTGGCCTCGAACTCAGAAATCCTCCTGCCTCTGCCTCCCAAGTGCTGGGATTAAAGGCGTGCGCCACCACCGCCCGGCATAAAAAGGATTCTTACTAAATGTAAGCAAAGGTAGGCTACTTCTAATGATTTGTCAACTATACTTAACTAATTTTTAATTTATGTGCATTGGTGTTCTGCCAGAACAAAAACTTGTGTGTCTTCTGTACTTGGGAATTCTCAGCTGATAATACACGATGACTGAGAAAGGTCAGACTGAAACTCTTAAACGCATAGCTACGTTCATCTTCTAGTCACTTACTTATTAACCAAGGTGACTAATTTCAGGTGACTCTTGGCTGGCTTTCTTGTGTTCAAAAGCAGGGCAAAAACCATTACCATAAATATGGGTAATAATATATTCAGATTAATAAAAACCACCTGATATAAATCAGCAAGTTTTGAAATACTTCAAAGTAACATATTCTACAGTTATGTATTTCTAGCTCTCTGCACAAGAAATGATTTCACATGTACCATCTCACTAGACACAATGACAGTCATATGAAATACAGTGAGTCCTTTTACCAACACAATCTAGAGCAGCTCTGAATGCTGGGTAACTTGCCAATCATCACTCAGTAAGCACTGGAGCCCAGACTTTAACCCAGGTCGTCTGATTTAAAAATAAATGGTATTTGCAGGGGTAGTGGCCTTTAATCTCAGTACTCAAGAGGTAGAGGCAAGTGGATCTCTTGTGAGTTTAAAGTTACCCAGAGATATATAAGACTCTGTCTCAAAAATAAAATGAATTGTAATGATCTTCAAAATCCTAAAAAGTGCTGGGCAGTGGTAGCACACATCTTTAATCCCAGCACGTGGGAGTCAGGGGCAGGTGGATTTCTGAGTTCAAGGCCAGCCTGGTCTACAGAGTGAGTTCCAGGACAGCCAGGGCTACACAGAGAAACCCTGTCTTGAAAAACCAAAAATAAAATAAAATGAAAAATTCTCAAAAGTGGTGATGAAGAAATTGTTGGAAAAGTAAAAAACAACTACAAAAAACAAACAAGCAAAAACATCAGGAGTTAACCAGGGATAACTCAACAAACAGCAGGTAAGAAGGGATTTAGCTGAAGTGTAGTGCTGTGTGCCTTTAATCCCAGAAATCAGGAAGCAGAGGGAGGAGGTTCTTTGTGAATTCCAGACTATCCTGGTCTACTATGTAGTGAGTTCTAGGCCAGCCAGAGCTACAGAGTAAAATCCTGTTTGAAATAAAAAAGCAAATAAAATAAAAGAAAGAAAAAAATAACTTAGCAGTTGTGTAATCAGTAAGTAAATTAACTAGTTTGTAAATCAATGATATATCAAACTTACAATTCAAAAATGTGTCACCTCACTTCAAAGAGAAGTGTATACCCTGGGGTCTTTAATCCAAGCACTCTCTGTGAGTACAAGGCCAGCCTGGTCTACAGAGCAAGTTCTAGAACAGCCAGGGCTACAGAGAAACCCTGTCTCAAAAAAAAAAAAAAAACCAAACCAAACCAAACCCCCCCCCCAAAAAAAAAAGTATAAAACAGTTCAAGAACTCAAAACTAAAAACAATAGGAAAACAAACAGATTTAAACTAGCTGTAGGTAAATTGATGCACAGCATCAAACCATTTGCCAGAGTAGTTCAGATATGTGGCTAGCTGTATATTTTCTTCTGGAATGTGTGCCTCAGGGATTTAACTGTATTGTTAAATGTATCTAAGAAGGATAAACCCTTTAAAAAATGCATCTGTGTTTTAAATAACATAGGCAAATAAACAGAAGAAATTACCACTTTAGAATCACTTCAAATCTATTTGAACTGGTCATGTGTCTGGTATACCAGCATCCTTCTCCCAAAGGTCAACAAAAACAAAACCTTGAATACAAAGCCTAGTAAATAAGCCTCTCCCCTAAACTCTGACCCAATGATAACACAATTCTCAGATAATAACAGTTGGAATACAGCCGAACCCAGCACTTGGGAGGCAGAGGCAGGCGGACCTGAGTTCAAGACAGCCCGGTCTACAGAGCAAGGTCCAGAACAGCCCGGGCTACACAGAGAAACCCCATCTCAAAAAGTGAGATAAAACAGTTGGAATATTAAACTCTTCATTATGCCAAGAGAAATACAGGTAAAGCTTCTCTAAATGATCAATCTGCCTACAAAATGTCTCACAAGCATCAAGAAAGAACTGAAAGATAAGAAATGACATTGTCAATATACACATACAGCGCCAATCTGCGCATTATTAGATTTTTTGATGGAGTCGAAGAAAAGCAAAAGACGGCTACATAAAATCAACTGGAGGTCATAAGCAACCCATAGCTGCCTAACCCACGGCCATACACTATTTTGTAAAGTCTTTTAAGTCCCTGTCTTGCTGCAAGTACTTCCACTGCAGTGAAATAAAAATGTTGGGGATCAGGGGTTCGGAAAAAGCAGAGAGCCCTTTTATGACAGTCGGAGGAAGAGCTAAGTGGGTCCACAGTAAAGAGGTAAAAGCCCCTTCCTTTGGCTACTCTACACCGAATGGCTACAGGACACCCGAATGCCTTCGTTTCATGGAGATGTACTTAGCTAGTGGCTGGAGAGGAGGAACACCCCATTGAAAGGTCCTAAGAATCAGCTCAGTCATCTAGCGAAGACCCTCTTCATTTAACTCAAGGCTCTGGACAGCCCGGGAGTAGGGTTCTCTGTAAAAGCCAACGAACGGTCGGAAGTGTCTAGGTTCAGTGTCCCCGTAACCAACCGCGGAGAGGTGTCCCATATAACCTGGCTACCGCCAGCTGACACAGCCAGTCAGCAGTGACCTAAGACATCTCAAGTGGAAACCAGTGTGTTCTGTGTCTGCATCACCCAAGAGCGAGGGCTGCAGAAGAGGCCGAGCTGTGGAAAATCTCGGCTTGGGGCCCCGACTCCCCGCTTTCGCGCACCTACCCGCTCAGACCCCGGCTTCTCCGGATCTCAGGATCCTAGAAGCGGCTCACAACACCGACTCTCACACCCGCCGCTGGGCTCCAGCCAACCGGAACTCACCGCGTCACTTCCGGTCCGGCACCTCTAAGGAGCCCGCCTCCAAAAGAGAAACGTTCCACCCTCCTTTTGGCAACCCGGAGGATCCTCGCGGGATTTCAGTTCGGCTTTATCAGTTCGGGCTCTGTGGGAGTGACAAGAAGAAGGATGACTGCACTTCGTAGTTTCTGATCCGGAACTAGTTTTTCGGAAAACCCGGAAGAAGTAGGTGTCGCGCGCGAAGCGTGTTCCTTGTTCTGGAGTGGACATCTACGAGGTGAGCGAGAAGTGCTCCAGGTAAGTCTCGACTCCTAAGACAATGGAAAGTAGTGTAGTGTAGCTCTTTCTGTCTCTACTGAAAAGTGTCATCTTATCCCTCAGTCGGCTTCCTTTTAGCTACTTCGTAAATTGTCTTCCGCCCAGTGGCCGTGCATGCCTTCCCTAGTCTGCAAACCTTTGGAAGAAGAAACCAAGAAAGAACCAAGAATTTTATTGTCTAGCAACGCTTCCTCTTGTAGGTGGCATTAATACGCTGCCCTAGCGTGAAAAAAAAATGGAGAACAGGCGTCACACTATAAATAATAAATATCCGTTTCGAATTGTTGAGCCCAGCTAGGAAAAGAAAAGAATTCTAAAGATGGATTCAAAAATATTTTTATTTATTGGTATTTCGGTGCATGCACGTTGTGCATGATGGGCAAGCGAGCTACCATGAAGCTATTGTTAATCCCATGGATTCGAGGTGAAAGACCACTGACCCAAATCATGGCCAAATTAATTAAAGCAAACTTTTTTATTCGTCTACACGGACTATTTCTCCCAAAGGGCAGTGTTTAAGAGATCAGCATTGGACATGGGAAAATAAGGGTTTTTATAGTTCAGGAGTAGGGGATTTCCAGATGGGGGATTTGGTAGGCATATAGACAGTGTTACAGCAGCGGAACATGAACATAATAAGTTGGTCGTTACAACCCTCTGAAGTAAGTCATGGTTGCAAGGTGGTCAATAATAGCCTTTGGAAACAAAGGCATAGTTGTGGTTTCCAGGAAAAGCCAGTTCAGAAGCATTTGTAGTTAAGGTTACAGGTAGAGCATAGCCCAATCCTTGAGAAACATATTTAATCATAAACAGAAATGAATCTAGTTTGTTTTTACTATAAAATGACTTTAAGCCTAAAATGGAGACAGGCTGGCTTGCCACTATACCTCAGTAATTGCTTCTTCTTTTTTTTTAAACTTTGAATTTTGAAACAAAGTCTTGCTAAGTTACCTAGTCCAGTCTTGACCTCGGGATGCTCCTCCCTTAACCATCTCCCTCAAAGATGGAGTTAGCAAAGCTAATTTTGGAAATTTTGAGTAAGAAATAGTTAGGACACTGTAGGTAGAGATAGTTGGGCTAGGCATAGAACAGTAAGTACAACCGGATTTGCTGATCGAAAACACAGGAGGGAAAGGACAGGTTTTCTTAAATCAAGAACACAAAAAAGATCAATAGTGATCAATAACCTGGGTTTGGTGAAAAAGAACTCAGTCAAAACAAGAATAAAGAATATTTGAAAGATCCAAGAGGTGAAATCTAGCAGAAACTTCGGGTTCACATTTGCTCATCTTGATGCAGGATGTAGAAGTAGGGTCCTGGTTCTTCCAGCCCCAAGCTCTCAGAAATAAGACCCAGATTCAAAGTATATTTACAAATACCTTGGCCACATAGCTAGTCTCTTCTCTGACTAGATCATAACTTTATTACAATCCATTATTCTAATCTGCATTCTGCCACGTGGCTGGTGGCCTGTGCTCAGGTACCATGGGTCCAGCTCGTCACATCTTCCCAGGTGAATCTCCTGTACCTGGTTCTATTCCAGAATAATTTCTGCCTCTGGGATGTCCCACCTTCTATTCTACCCTTTCCTGTACTCCATAGTTTTTTGTGTTTTTTATTTTTAGTTGATACGTGATGCATCCATGCAGTACACAGGATAGAAAGAAAATTAGTGGGGACATGGAGAGAGGGAAGAACCCCTCACTCTGGTGTTTGAAGCCTGTCACCTGTGAGGAAACAAGAATGCTAACAATAAACAACTGCTTAAGGCCTATGTCCCTTCCCAGTAGTTGTCTAGGAATCTCACTGGAAACCCCATTTAAAGGGAAAGGGCCATGTCCTAAGCCCCCAAACATTTGTTGTATTGGACTTCTCTTGGTCTTAGTTTCTCTATTCCCCCATCCTTTGTTTTGGATGTTGAATGCTTTCTTTATTAAAACCTGCAGACAATGTGTACTTTGAAAAGATTATGAAAAGGGAGCTAGGTTTCAGAATACATACCTGGAAGGCTGGGGCAAAAGGATCATGACAAGAGCAGCCTAGGCAACCTAGCAATATGCAGTCTAAACAGAGGAAGGGATGAGGCTCAGAGATTCCTTGCTTAACATGCAGGAGGCTCTAGAGCAGTGGTTCTCAACCTGTGAGTTGTGACCCCTTCACAGGGGTTGTATATCAAATATTCCATGTATCAGATATTTACATTATGTTTCCTAGCATATAATGTAGCAAAATTATAATTATGAGGTAAAATGAGATAATTTTATAGTTGAGGGTCGCTACAAAATGAGGAACTGTATTCAGCATTAGGAAGGTTGAGAACCACTACTCTAGAGTCTACCCCTAGCATACAGAGAGGGAGGGAGGGGATGGAGAGAGAGCAGGGGAGGAGAGAAGAGAGAAAAGGGGGTCAGTGAACTGCCTCCTCACCAGGTAAAGACAAGCCTACAAACCTAAATTTAATCCCTGGGACCCACATGGTGGAAGAAAAGAACACATTCCTAAGGAGTGTCCTGACCTCCACACATTCTTGTCTATGTTGTGTGCACATGTGCTACACACACACACCATAGCTTTCAAACATTCCCTTGCCAGTTCCTTTCTACCTTGGTGTCCTTTTATATCCAACATAGACGCCTGGTATTCCTAGACTTGGGGTGGATCCTTCTTGAGAAATCTGTACAGTTGTACATTTAGGGTACGGTTTCCCTAGACCTGCTCTTTTTCATTCACCTTAATAGCTATTCCAAACCTTTATTATATTTTCATATCTGATATTTCATTTTTCATTAAGAAAATAAGAGGCATCAGATTTTTAGTTTCTGCTTCAAACACTAAAGATATATTCTGGCTAAGTTGTGTGCATTTTCTTTATAACACATTTCTGTATCTTTCTCTCTGATTTTCCTAGCTAATCTAATAATAGAAAAGTCAAGCTTTTATCTACTCATTTGGATTTATTTCAGCACTCTGAAAGGTCTATGCTTCTAACCAAGTCTAATCCAGACAACCATCATTTGATGTTTCTCTTTTTCAGGAGCTTGGTGCATTGTTACTGTCTTAGAACTCCAGCACACCAACCCTGTGTGGCTGGTATCCCTGAGAGAATATTTATGCTTTAAATAATCCTACATCCAGATCAGAGTCTTTATATTATAAAATGAGCTCTCATTTTGAGAGCTAATACTTATATCATATAATCATATGGATAATCAAAGCACATACCGACTCTTACATGCATGTAATTACTAATTCACATGGGTTTAAATAGATAGCTGAACCATCTAAAGTTTCTACTATAAACTTTGTCCTGGTTTTGAACTATATAGTTCATGTGCCTACCTGATCTATAAATAAGTCTTATGCTATTTATCTGTATAGTGACTAAGAACTGTAATTGAAGATTTGGTAGAGTATTTGTCTAACATGCATGAAATGCTGGGTTTGATTCCCAGCACATGTGCCTGGGAAATGGAGGCAGGAAGATAAGCAATTCAGTCACCTTTGGCTTCCTGGGGAGTTCAAGGCTAACTTGGCCTATGTTAGACCCACTTTCAAAAACCACCATAACAACAAACAACCAAATAAAACAGGGCCAGTTGTAGTGGGACATGCCTGTAGCCCCAGTACCAGGGAGGCCCAGGGCTAAGGCAAAATAATTATAATATGAAGCCAGCCTGGTTTAAATAATGAAATCAAGTACTATAGGAATACAATCTAGTGGAGGATTAATGTACTACCCAATACACTTGTTTGTCAATAAGTTTTAGTTGCTTCAGCAGCTTCGTGCCAGGCTTGTGATTCCAGCTACTTGAGAAAGGGAGGTAGAAAGATGACAGGTTCAAAGCTAGCCTGGGCAACTTAGTGAGACCTTGTTTCAAAATAAAAGGTAAAAAGGAAGCTGGGCATATGGCTTGGTGGTAGAACACTTGTTTAGCCTGGGTGAGGTCCTGGATCAATCCCCATTGCATCTACAAAATTTACTTCTGTAATATAAACTGCCTAGTTATCTGGTGGTGCCCTATGATGGGCAGAAGCTCCTCAGCTTGCTGGAATCCCATCTTGACTCAACTGTTTGCATTTTAGCTGCCTGGAAATAGACAAGGATATTAGCCCAACAACATGCCAGCAGTAAGAGGCTGAGGCAGGAGACATACACAGATATGAGGTCAGCTTGGGCTATAAAGTTAAACCATCTCACAAAACAAATAATCAAAGAACAAAGCAAAATAAAAAACCCAAAATAGTATAATTTAAAAGTATGAATATCTCTAAGCAGTAGTGTTGCATGCCTTTAATCTCAACTCTCTGGAGGCAGAGCCAGGTGGATCTCTGTGAGTTCGAGGCCAGCCTGGTCTACAGCGTGAGTTCCAGGGACAGCCAGGGCTACAAAGACAAACCTTACCTAGAAAAAATAATTTTTAAAAATTTACATTTGGTAGTGTGAATGTCATGGTATGGTATGTGAATTATATTTTCTGGTTTGTTCATTTTTTTTTAAAAAAGATTTATTTACTATATGTAAGTACACTGTAGCTGTCTTCAGACACCCCAGAAGAGGGTATTCAGATCTCATTACACATGGTTGTGAGCTACCATGTGGTTGCTGGGATTTGAACTCAGGACCTCCAGAAGAGCAGTCAGTGCTCTTAACCGCTGAGCCATCTCTCTAGCCCATGGTTTGTTCATTTTTGTTTTTCTCAGTGTAGCCGTGGCTGTCCTGGAACTCATTCTGTAGACCAGGCTGGCCTCAAACTCAAGAGATCTGCTCGATTGCTGGGATTAACTGTTGTGTACCATGGCCACCACCCAGCTATGAAATATTTTATGAAATAATTTTTACTGCTATACTATCCTCAAGTGAAAATATTTGGTAATTTATAATCAATCTATAATATTTGGCATATGTTAACATGTCTTTATTTTATGAATGATAAAAGGGAAATTTTTGATAGTTTCCATCCATTGTGTATGCTTAGTTCCCAGGGTATCACTTAAGCACTGTAAAAATGGTCACTTCATGCATACAAATGCTTGGACACTATACTTCAGGAAGAAACTGATGACATACAGGAGTCCAAGCCAGGCTGGTTGCTCATTCTTGTAATCCCAGCATTGGAAGACTGAGGCCAGAGAACTGTGTAAGTTCAAGGCCTGTCTGGGTTGCACGGCATGGTGGACTGTAGAGTAGAACCCTGTAGAGGGAGGGAGGAAGAGAAATGGCTGCTGGATAGTACACTTCTAGAAAACTCAATTGAATTTAAGAGCCCTACTTCAGATACTTTTGTTCAGATATAATATGAAGTTGGGTTAGGACCTTGGATAAGTTTCTCATCCATGCTAATTTCTAATGCTGCAACTTTGCTCACAGCATCTTGGTTCATGGCCTGGTGTGCCTTCTGCAGGTTTAAGATTTATCTATTATATGTGAGCACACTGCAGCTGTCTTCAGACTCACCAGAAGAGGGCATCAGATCTCATTATGGTTGTGAGCTACCATGTGGTTGCTGGAATTTGAACTCAGGACCTTCGAAGAGCAGTCAGTGCTCTTAACCGCTGAGCCATCTCTCCACCCCAGAATGTTATTTCTTATTGCTATGGATACTTTAGGCATATTGTCCAAGCCATCATTTTCTTTACTCCACACGATTAAGACTGAATAGTATAGTGGGATTTTTAACTAAAGAGATTTTACTGACTGTTCAGTATGGGTCTTTGAATCAACTAGTACTTGGGAATGGATGGAAACAGGGTCCATGCATAAGATCCAGAATGTATCTTGCCTTTCCTCTGCATGACTTAGTTTGACTCTAAAATACTGCTTGCTGCTTGTGGGTGACTTATCTGAATAGTGTGAAACTTCAGTTCTAGATAATACCTTTTTTCTTTTCTCTTAAGATGCTCTCCAAGTTCTTGACTATGGAGTATTTGGTTCATCCTGGTACACTCAGCTTGGCTGCTGGAGTTGCTTGTGGCATGTGCCTGGGCTGGGGCCTCCGGAGCCACCTTGGGATGTTCTCCCAGAACTCAACAAGTGAGACAGATAGACACATGGAGACGGGAACTGAAGCAAGCATCTTGGGAGAGAGTGGGGAATACAAATTGATTCTTGTGGTTCGAACTGACTTAAAGATGGGGAAAGGGAAGGTCGCTGCCCAGTGTTCTCATGCTGCGGTTTCTGCCTACAAGCAGACTCAAAGGAGAAACCCTCAAGTGCTCAAAGAGTGGGAATACTGTGGCCAGCCCAAAGTGGTGGTCAAAGCTCCAGATGAAGACACCCTCATTCAATTACTCACCCATGCAAAAACCTTGGGACTGACTGTAAGTTTAATCCAAGATGCTGGACGTACTCAGATCGAACCAGGTTCTCGAACTGTCCTGGGAATTGGGCCAGGACCAGTAGAACTAATTGATGAAGTTACTGGCCACCTAAAACTTTACTAGATAAGCTTTTGCTTGATGGTGATTCTGTCCGAAGCCTGTGGAACCTGTCAATAACAATAAATGCTTAATTCTTGCCCCACTTTAAAATCTGTTCCCATGTTCCTCTATCAAGTACTAGACCATTAATATCTTGAGCTTAAAATACTATTGAGCCGGGCGGTGGTGGCGCACGCCTTTAATCCCAGCACTTGGGAGGCAGAGGGAGGATTTCTGAGTTCGAGGCCAGCCTGGTCTAGTGAGTTCCAGGACAGTCAGGGCTACACAGAGAAACCCTGTCTCGAAAAACCAAAAAAAAAAAAAAAATACTATTGAAAGGGTAGAGAGACGCCTCATTAACTAAGGGCACTTATTCCTCTTGCAAAGGATGCTGGTTCAGTTTCCAACCATCCAGATCCAGTTCCAGATAATCCAATACCCCCTCAATCACCATACACAGGCATACACAGCATATGTATACATGCAGGCAAACCTTCATAAATCCAAAGATACATGAATACAAAGTAAGTCTCAAGAATAAAAATACATTCTCTAAAAGCTCCTGCGGAATGATAGGGTCTGGAACAGATTGGAAGTGAGACAATGCTTGTGACGCCAGGTTTGCCATGTATACTTAGGCCCCTGTGTGTTGATTACTGTTCTCTCAAACTGTGCTGTTGTCCCTTGCCTTTTTGAGGCTCTAAAAATCATATTGTAATTTTTTCCTGCTGCTACTTTTTGAATGACTGATAGCCTGTTTTGACTAACAGACCACTGCATAGACCCACTGTGCAGTTTTGATTTAGGTTTTAACTAGCTGAACATTTTTGAGGTAGTCTCATACTATAGCTCAGGCTAATCTTGAACTTGTAGAATTTCTTCTGCCTTGTCCTCCCACTTGGGAGAGACTAAAGTTATGAACCATCATACCCAACTACTCTCTAAATTCATTTCTGCTTCAAAGTTGGAATTTTATGATCTGTTTAGCATTTTGATGCTTATTTCTCCCAATTCACTTGGGCTAAGATACTTCACAGTGGGTTCTAATCTATAAACTATGAAAATTCCTTTACTTCAGTGAAACCAATGAATTTGTCAAGTGAACTTTATCTATTTTCAAAGTGGAAATGTGCAAATTTATGGGAACTAAAGGACTGTAGTTGTACCCAGCCAGTTTCTCCTGGAAATTTCAGGAGCTAAATCTGTTACTTAAGGGCACTTTTTCTCACTGTATCCCTGAGCTCAGATCTCACTGTGGAACAGGCTGACCTAAACTCAGAGGTACTCCTACCTCTGCCTCCCAGTGCTGGGATTAAAAACATGCATTAGCATGCCTTCCTACATAAAGCTTTCTTGACAGTCTTGCTAGAATTCATTTTTCTTGATTGACAGTGATTTCTAAGTTGATTATATCCTTTAAAAGTATAAATGATGTTAAGGAGAGTAAGACCATAAGTGGGAACTAGGCAGAATGATGAAGACTACTGTAGGCAGTCTCCAAGTTAAAATGCATGAATGATACAGGAGCAATCACAACACTGAATGATGCCACAGTAGCAACAGTTTCTAGACAGAATGTTTATACAGGAGTCAAGTGATGCAACCACATGTAACTTGAGTTGAACCCAATCTTAAATACATGGTTATGACTCAGGTAATTTATAAGGCTTGCTGCAGACAAATGGTTCCACACTAAAAGACTAGATTCCCAGCAGGATGGCTGGGGTGGCTGATTCAAGGACCTGTAATAAGCTAGGGCTTACTTACAAGGACACAGTAAACCTTGTTAATTCTGATGACAAGTCATGGTATTTTTCTGGTTCACCTGTTCTTGGTGTATACTGTCTTCATAGGACTTACAGAGTAGTTCTCAAAGCATACTCCACTGAGCCCAAGGAGTTTGCTATGTAACTATTTTCATTAGCTTGAATGAGAGGGATTTTCTTTTCTCTAGTGTTCTCCTACTGATGATCTACATGAACAAGTAACCATCATATCCTTCCCAGCCCCACATTCACAGTAGAGTTTCACCTGTCCCGATGAAGCAGTTAAAAAGAACAGGTTTTTTGTTTGTTTTTTTCCCAGCATAGGTAGGGTAGGGGCTTTGGGAACTCAAAGCTGGGCAATAGTTAAATCTTTTTCAGGAAGTCCTCCTTGGTAGATAGCCCCACATGCTTTCACAGTGTCAGCATTGAACTCAGTGCGCTGTTATGAGAAAGAGATTAACCTGAGAGGGGGGTAAGTGAGGGTTGGGGTGCTAGGCTCAGAGTACACTGTATACTTGTATACAAACAAAAAATGATTAAAAACATTTTTTACCCATGACTATTTGTGTTCATGTCTTTGTCCAAAAGGCTAGTGTCTAGTTTGTGAGCTCAGCTAATTTCATAGAACATTTTTACCTTATAAGAACTGAAACAAGAGGCTGGAGTTCAAATCTTACAGAAAATCCATGTTTGGTTTCTGACTCATGACTACCTGTTTCAGAGGAATCCAACACTTTTAAGGCCTCCACAGGCATCATCACTCACATTAACATACCTACATAAGTATGTTAACACATGTATAATTAAGATTAAAGCTTAACAAAGTTGGCTCAGTGGGTAAAGGTTGACGACCTGAGTTTGATCTCTGGAACCCACAAAGAGGAAGCTGTCATATGAGTCCACATAGACAAAAGAATACACGTTTAAAAACCAACTAACTCTGAAACAAGGTGTGACTCATTCCCTCGAATGTTTTAAGTTCCAGGTCAACAGTGAGATTCTTGTTTCCAGAACAAAACGACTATAACTACTCCAAACTTTAGTTTTTGATAGACATTTCCTCAAATACTAAATGTACCAGCCACTTTAAGGACGACAACTGGGAGAAGTTTGGATAACTTTTCAGTCTCTTCTCCAGCCTTCCCCAGACATCAATGTTAAAGGGCTGTAGCACTTGCCATGTGCAAGGCGATAGAATCTGATCATGATACAAAGAAACCCCACAAGCTTTGCAGAGCCGGGGATCCAACTTCATGCCTCGAGTGCTAGGCAAGGGCTCCTTTGTTCCATGTAGTGAAAACATGTTTTCTGTATTAATATACAGAGCTTTTCTTTCTACTGTCACTGACAGAAATGACCAACTAAATCTCTTCAGTAGTTTGGCAATCAATTCTCAGAGTGGAATTGTGACTGCACTAGAGAAAAGACGAAGAAGTGGTACTTGTTGCACTAACATGGCCATAATGAAACAGTTGTTAGCCACAGATTTGATCATGAAGTGGCTATTTTTATATATCATATAGCTTGTCACATGAATTTTCCATTTATCTCCCTCCCCCATTTCCCCTTGGATCAAGCAACATTTATACTATTTAGTGCAGTTGTTTTCAGTTTCCTAGTCTAGAACCCACCCCAGTGATAAACTCAAGAATAACTACCAACTTACCATCATTCACTTTGGTGGACTATGGTGACCAGAGTCCAAACCTTGAGTAGGCATTTTGTGATTTAAAGATAACTTGACAGGTGACGCATACTTATAATTCCATCATGCAGGAGGTTGAAGGGGAAAAAAGGATCTCATGTTCCAAGGCCAGCCTGAACTATACAGACACTGAATCAAAATACCAACAGACTGGACAGAACGGAGCACAAATCTGATATGCAGAAACATGAAGGCAAACTACCCACCCATATACATAAAATTATAATCTAATCTGCCTAGTAATTCTGAAAACTACTTGGTATGTAGAGAAGAAACAAATCAGCAATCTGCTGACTTGTCTAATATGGATGGTTTAAGTGGCAACCTGGCATCACAGAACAGTACATGATGAATTTTTGTTGGGAAAAATCCTCAAGGAAACAAGAAAGTAAGGTAGGACCAGAGAAACAGCTCAGTGTTTAAGAGCACTGACTGCTCTTCCAGAGGACCAGGTTCAATTCCTAGTACCCACAGGGTAACTCCCACCCCAGAGGACCTGAGCCCCACCTCTGGCTTCTGAGGGAATTGTATGCACATAGTACACAGACAGGCAAAACACCTGTAAAATAATATATTTCAAGTTGCTTCTGGAAGGGAAAAGACCATCATTCCCAAGTACAGGAAAAGTCAAGAATGAACTGATTATCTCTTGATTCCTTATAATGAGAGTAGGTAGAGATTTGGGAACACAGTGCAGCTTTGGCCTGAGAGCCCACGTTTTCACTATGACATATGAAAACTGACTTTAACAGTAATACTGATTTGCTAAGGGTGTGTATGTGAAGCTTATGCTAATTTGCATGAGAGTTGTAGAGCAATAAAAGCTAGGCAGTATGCTCTGTAACTATAGAGAATTAAGTCGTAAAGTAAATTCAATATTCTCTGTTGTGGCGACATTTAAATAATGGAGCCCTTTAAGTTGAAAAGAAATACCATGCTATTTTTAAAAATATACCTTTATTTCAAGTCAATGTAACACCTATACTTTATTTAGTTAGGTGAAATGCATAAAACCCTGGAGTGCTACTTGGTTAAAATGTTGGAGACGTGAGAAGGAGCCCACTGTTCACTGACTGCTGCATAATCTTTCATAACTACAGGAATGTAAATGACATAATTCATGTCTTTTTCATAATTTCCCTCTATCCCTTCCTGTAATGTTCCAGCTGTATCCAATATGAAACTACGAAAACCACGATTCTTCTGGTTTAAGATGTATTTAATTAAAACTGCAATTCTACATGTTATTTCCACAGTCCAGTAATTTATTTTAAATTGGAGTAATTTCAAATTCCACAAACAAAATTGAAGAACAGCAATATCTTGTTTGAATTCTCTCTTCTGTACACTCAGTGATCTAAAACACCACAATATCCAACATACACAAACCTCAGGGAAGGGTTAGTAAATACACACGTGTGGAATCATGGTGCTTTTTGTTCCTGAATGGAATGGTCCCACAGAAAAAGCACAGGATACAGCACAACATGAGGGCACCTGTTACACATGAAGTGAGCGACACACACTAGCATTTTCTATATGCATAATGGGGGACCTGCATAGGTGAAAGGGCCTTTTATACTCGTTTAAAAAAAAAAAAAAATCAGGCAAGTTGTCTGTATGCATTTTTCAAATAATTTGGAGAGCGCTGTGATCCAATGTAGGATATGCTGATTAGTGTTGTCTTTGTTGGCATTGACAGTCTTGCATGGTCACATACCAGTATTTTCACGTTAGCTTTTCTTTGAATAAAAGAGATTTAAATGCATTTAGACAATACATAGTGAAAGCTGTTTACATACACTAAATTTAAGAGATTCAATATTAGAGTTTTTTTGTTTCTTTAAACACTACAGAGTGCAAATCAGGTTCTTCACAATAGATTGAATAGTAAGCAGTTCTTCAAAGAATGAGGGGGAGAAAAAGCCCACATGAATACTATTCCCCTTTGAAAAGAAGGTCTAATGATGCGGAATGTGAAAATAAAGTTTTAACATAGGCAATCCGAGT
Source organism: Tokudaia tokunoshimensis (assembly GCA_036184795.1). Taxonomy (NCBI): domain Eukaryota; kingdom Metazoa; phylum Chordata; class Mammalia; order Rodentia; family Muridae; genus Tokudaia; species Tokudaia tokunoshimensis. Next base: position 35,104,078 of record BTHU01000010.1, on the reverse strand, counting down.
CTATAGTTAGAACAAAAAAGTAGTCCTTCATGAAGTAAAGGTTACAAGAACACGTTGCCTGTTTCCCCGTCTATAAACTGAGAAGTGGGTAGACGATGCTTCAGTATGAAAATAGGAGACTACAGGATCAGCTTCCATCTCACATGCTGTACCCAAAGCCGGGCTGTGGCTGCCCATATGGTGGTGCAGTATAACCATAACCAAAAGGTGCCTGAGGAGGGACTGCCACACTGGGTCCTGCTGTTAGCATCAGCTGGGGCTGACCTAAGGTGACAGAGGAGGAGAATCTGTTAGCATAGGCCAGCACTATCCTCTCACCCACTCCAGCAGCACACTCAAAACCCACTGAGTAAGTTGTGTGGGGGCACTTTTGACTGTCCCAATTTGGAACACAGTCTCGCCCTGAGAAGGTTCCTGCCTTAAAAAAGCCAATGGAGCAGGGCTGAGGGCCACACCATCCTATATTTAAAGCAATAACACATGCACATTTGACATCAGGCCATACATCTGCCAACAAGCCTATCACATACTACACATTACATTTAGTGACCAAAATTTTAGCACAGGAAAACTTTACAAGTTGTTAAAGTTAATTTAAATATCTGATTCTAAATATCTGAATGGTAACAAAACCTTATACGGTTCTAGCAAAGAATCCAGCGCTAATTTAGAGAGAGCAATAGAAAAACCACATTCAAATATGCACTAGATAATGCAATGCATTAGGTATGAACAACACGAGAACGTATATACCTTCTATCAAATACTTGCTGATGAAGCTGAAATAGTTGCTGACCACATAAAGAAAACATGACATGTAAAGAACTTTTAGAGAGAGAAACACAATCCCTCCCCTAGTCCTGCATATCCTCTCCCGCTAGAATGGAAGCTACTGCACTCCCAGCACAACAGGTTCCCTATGTCCCCTTCTTGTAATACAACCAAAACTGTATTTAGTAAGCAAGTATGGAAACTGATTTACCAAAGAATCACCTCTGGACTATTAAAAATTCTAACTCTATTTCAACTCCGTATTTAAAACTCCATGAAAGCCCAGCAGTTCATGGATACCTAGTGAAAAACCACAGCTATCTTTTTTTTTTTTTCCTATTTCAAATAATGACAAATCCTAGTCTACCTAGTCCTTTATCAAAACTACCCTGTCCCCTAAATTCCCCCAAAAAGTTTACCTGCAATAATGATAATGATAATAATAATAATAATAATAAAGACTCAAATACTGTCATTTTCCTTAGTTGCCTAAGACAAAATGGTCCTAATTTTATACTTCCTTCCAAAGAAAACCTGATTATAAAACTTTCAATCATACTCCTGAAATCCAATGTTCACCAAGTGTGAGATGCAAAGGGAAAGTAACCCACACAGGCTAGTGTAAGAAGTCAAACTGCTTTAAATAATTACTTTAGGGTTTGGATGCTCTACCTCTCTAGAAAGTTCTCAAATGGAAACCTAACCTCCATTATCTGTCCTAGTTACATTTAAAGTTAGGATGCATTCTTTATGCAAAGCGCACTGAAGACAACCTGGTTATATTGGTTCTTCCAAAACTGAATTCTGTCTTAGTGATTTAGGAACAAACAGATCAGTCATCAATCAGGCAACAAGAAAGCCCAGGCCATCTTTAATGAGTATTTTTTGAGAGATTCTATGCATGGAAGATTATCAGAGTAGATAACCAGAAAAATGAGTTTTAAATGGTCCTCAGGAGAAAATGTGACTAACTGGGAGAACTATTCCTTAACTTAGCAAATGTTTTGCCCCTTTCAAAGCTTGCTAAATTTAAGAGGGTCTAATATAGCCTTCTGAACTTAAAAAGAGACAGATTACCATAAACAATGGGCTGTGTCTCTGTAGCTTGTTCTTCTTCTTTTCTCAGTGACTCTGAAGCATCTAATTTATCCACCTAGAGAAAAACAAGTCATGTTAGAACCTCGAAAGCATTACAAACTTAGGTTTATGGCAGAGAGTGGAAAAGCCTTAGTATGTTAAATTCTGTCAAAATAAAACAGACTGGCAAGAACATTCTCAAATCCAATGGCAGTATTCATACTTCAGTCAAGGTGTTTCTCAGCACTGTCATTATAAACCCTCAGGAAGGAGGGATTTATAAATGCCGTAACAGCTCACGCCAGGCTGAGACTGGACATGCTAGGATGCAGCCTGAGCAAGGGAGAAAGTGAAAAGGAACCACTTTTCAAGTGAAATATACACACTATCAGAGTAATAAGGAATTCATGAAACCATCAAAACTTCCTTCCCCAGGAGAATAGGTTTACAAAAAGGTGAAATGAGGCTAATGGCTAGATAAGTATTTGAATAGAATAAACAGTTTGCCAACTATGCCTGGCTCTGCTGAGGCTCACATTTTACAGACTGAAACTTCAACTCTCAAGCAGCGTCATAGTCAATCTTACTGTATAACATCATTTCCTTAATTGCCTGAGACAAAATGCAAATACTAATGGTATATGGTTCTAAGTAGTAACTAGGATTGCCTGAGATGGCCCCAACTTTGAGAGGAAAGCTTTTACTTTTAATGAAGCCAAAGAAATAAGTGGCTATTATATACTAGTTAGTCAAATTAGGCAACATCAGATAATATCGATCCAAGTATATGAGTGAAAGACAGAAGTATTACTCAGATCCTTTTAAGAGTTAATGGGGAGAGGGAGCAAATCACATCATCAGTTCTTTAATATCCTTCTAGAAAATGGGGCTGAAAGAAGCTTAAGTTCCCCGTGAGCTACTATGGGCTAATAGAATTTCGTCCTGTAAGTCCCTAACACACCAGAGAAAAATAACAGGATCCTGGTGTTACAGAATCTTCTTTATCAGACACTTTCACTGACTTTATACTTTATTTGTATTTCAAAATGAATTTAAAAGTTGGCATCTGAGCCAGGTTTTCTCTACATTTATTTTTCAAATCTCAGTGTTCTATGTGCTGTTTTGAAGGCCAAGTGTGCTAAGAATGTGCGTGTAGAAGGGGGCACACATGTTCCTCCAAAGGACAATGTGGGGAGGGGTAGAATATGAGCAGACATGTTGGTCCATGAAAAATGGTTTAAAAACTAGATCTTTTTAAAATGCTAAGGCAGTACCTGGGTTCTATTGGAAACTTAAAATAGTGCCTTTGAATGTACACACAGGCAAGGGGGTTAGGACAATATTTTAAAATTACACGTACTTTTTGGGGGGCGAGGGACAACAAGCATGGAAGTCAGGGGACAATTTGTAGAAGTCAGTTTTCCCATCCTGCTGTGTGGATCCCGCAGAGAGAATCAAGAGCCAAGCTTAGCAGCAAGCACATGTCCCAGCTGAGCAGCTCCGGACAATGGTTTATACTTAGTTCTAATTACTCCATGTTAAAGGCAATCTAGGTCTAATCCAGTCTTGTCAAAGAATTTTTGAAAAGTAAGCTTCAGTAGTCTGTCTACCCTAGGAAAATGGGTTTGCTTTGTTTGGTTTTGGGGTGGGGATGGGGAAACAACAGTTTCATTGTGTATCCCTGGGTATTAGTTTGCCTTTACATACTATTTTTGATTTCATAGCCTACATGATATCTTACAAATTATCCTAATATCAAATAAAAGACTACCATGGAATGTAAGGATCATGTGAAATACCCGCCATTTGGCATCCAAGTATACAACAAAGTTGTCCATCTGTGGAATTTAAAGCACAGCTCTGCCGTTAAAGTCACATGGACTGCTGATCTAGCTAGTGTGTGAGAATGACCTACAGAGAGGTTATATAGGGAACACATGGATGTCTATGTCTAACTCCTAAGAGATAGAAGAAAAATGAAACAAATAAACACCCCTCCCCCCCCAAAAAAACCCCAGCATTATATAATACAACCCCAGACTTTGAAGTATACAGACACATACAAGAGTTAATGTCTGATTAAATGTTGAACACAGGTCTGATACAGAAACACATGGGAGACTAGAAGAGCCAGCATTATCTAACTGCCCAGTCATTGACTTAGGCAGGGAGGAAGAAAAGCACAAATCCCAGAGGAGAAACAGCAACATAAGCAAAAATGTTGATGTTTTTATATAATGGGATAGCCTCTGGCACAGAAACATCCAATTTTTGTTTAAGCCCAATTTAGATTGCACAGAGAAGAAAAATGGGAGGAGATTTTATGAATACAAGCTTTTGTTAAGAGCTGTAACAAAAGTTTCTGATCCTTGGGTTTAAAAAGAAAAATTTAATATAAGCGTATCTCTGAAATCAGTTCCATTTGTAATACTGAAAATCTACTAAAATGCAAAAGGCTTTTCCACAAAGACTGCAATATGCTGCAGAGTAAAAGTTAACATGCAGTCAGTTATTTTGGTGTATGTGTGCATGAAAAAAAGGCAAAAGTACTGAAGCGAGAAGTGAGATCTGAGGATGACTAGTGCCATACAGGCTCTCAAGAAACACACACAGCCCACAGCAATGCTCTATGTTTCAGAGTAGTATGATGTAATTGCAATGACTTATACATGCTTGATTTAAAACAACGCATAACACTGCAGTTCAATTCCCCATTTTTCACACACACGCTTTCTAGCTGCCTTGCTTACTAGCTGCTGAAGGGTCTCACACACAATGCATTTACTCAGGTTTGCCCTAAGTTCCAGTGGTGACTCCAGTCTGAACAACATGATCCCAAGGCATTGGTCCCACCCAAATTCATTTAAAATTTAACACTCCTTTATTTCCCCACCGCTTTCTAGCTGTAATTTTACGCCAGGAGTAAGTTTTGAAGTTCATTTCATTTATACTGGGAAAGAGAGAAGCCAATGAAGAAAGCAGCAACCAAACGGGGTCTAAATTTGGCATTCTTGGATGATGAGCCACCGAATCAACTTGACAGCAAATTTTGGTAGTTTTGAAGGCGTGCTGATTACGGACAGGTGTTAATATTGCCTTGTTATATACATAGATAATCCAGGTTGCTTAGCATTTCAGCAAGCTTGGCTCTCTCAAGATTGAAAAGATTTTGGCTCTTCTTAAAAATGGACTAGCACCATGAGAACTGGACACCTGGAGAAACATGAGGAAAGTCTCTTCGGAAGCAGCTAGTATCTCTTGTATCTACTTTCAGCAAAAAAAAAAATTAGTAAGAATCAAGAGATCAGAAACTGGATCACAGTCCTTCAATACCACAAAAACCCCAGAAAACAAACAAACAAAAAACAGCCCCACAGAACTCCAAAGGCCTCTTAGGGCATGTACATACAGATATAAATTCAACAACTGTCAGGCAAGCTCACAAAATAAAAAAAGATGTTTTAATTTATTTCAAATATTAAGAAAGTCCTAGTATGGTCCAGATACCCTGACAGGGAAAAGAAATTTCCTGATAGTTTGGAATTAATATTGAAACTCACCATGCTCAGTTTTTAATAATATATTAAAGAGAGACTGTGAACCAACTACTGATTAGCCTCCTGCCCTTCCTAAAGCCTATTAGCCGATTAGTAGCAAACATCTACTAATGTCCTACAGCTCTATTATAGTTATGTTTCAAGGGACTTGCAGAGGCTTAGTGAAAATTTATTGGGGGGGGGGGGAAGCAGCAGCAGCAGTATAGAAAAGGAAGGAAAAAAATCATGCAAATCCTTAGACTTAGTCCTCCAGACTTAAAGATGCAAAAGAATCAACTTTCACCTTTTCCTTTATTGCATCAACCTGCAAAGGAATTCAGAAGGTGCAGCTTAGAAAAAAAATCAAATTCCATATTGAGCATAAAAAGGTAGAATCAGCATCAAAGGTTCAGGGGAGAAACATGTAACCACTGAAAAAGGGAGGAGCGAGTGGAAGTCAAGGGCATACGGAAGCAAAACTTAGAATCCTGTGTAACTTCAAAGCTCACTGCACAAGAATTTATGCTAAGTCAGTGTGAAAGGAAGCAGCTTAATGGCTAGTAAAATGGACAGCATTTAGGTTAACAGCAGCCAGGTCTCAAAAGGTGGCATTATGCATAAGAAAAGAAGCTTCTCTCACCTGTGGCTAAGCTGCGACAACTGCTCTAGTCACACTGAACTTACATATAAAATAGTATTCCTTTAAAAACTGTAAGAGCAACACAAGGTATCTAGTTACATGGTCTTCTAAGGAAAACATCTCTATGGGGGTGGGGTGTTAGTAGTGTTTCCCCCCCTGTACTCAGGCATGCTGAAGAGATCAGAAGAGAGATTTCACTTCAAGCTTTATTTACTCTGACAAAAATGGATCTTTTAAAATCATTTAAATTTTTAATGCATAAAGCTAGTTAACTCCAGGCAAGCAAGAACTATTCTCATATCAAAAAGAGTTGCAAGGATGAACAGCAAATTTTGTAAGGTGGCTGAATCGTTATTTAGTGTGAATTTAGGAAACATGGTTAATTGCAAACTTCCTATAGTATTTTTACATTATGTATTTGATTATCAAAAATCTGTGATGACTAGGGAGCTGATAATACAATGCATAAGAAACAGTAAAGACATGAAGTCAGGAACCAAACAAATCTGGAATATGCAGAAATCTAAGTTGTAGCAATTAATTTTAAAATGCTATCTTAAAATATTTCAAATATTAAAAAAGAGTATTATTTACTGTAAGAATACAGAGAGTAAACACTGATAAAGCTTGAGTTCCCTTCCTAATCATGTCAGCTATTAAGAAAAAAATCCATATAATAGGAACATTTTATGGCCAACTAAATGATTTATACTAGAGAAAAAACTTGAAAAATAATATGCATGTAGAATGTTATATATCCTCAAGATTATTAGTTCTGAGTACACTTCTGAGCATCATTACCTTGGTCAAATATTCCTTCATGACCTGGATGAAATAGGGCATGGCAAAATCCATGATATTATGTCTCCATGCAGTTTCCAGGACGACATCTGGCCTTAAAAGATCGTAACAGGTAAACAGACAAGCTCCAAAGCATTCTCTTTTTTCCTCCTGCAAAAACCACTGTAGGAGCTCTTCAGCCAATTCTGTATCTTTAGATTCAGAGGCATACTGCATTGCATCCTATTCGGAAGAAACAATGAAGGACAGAGGTTAACCCACACATGCTGACTTAAACCATCACTGGAAGTTTAAAAATAATAATAATATAAAGCCACTGACTTAAAAACCGCCTTCACAAAAGGGAGTTCACTGCCAAGTGCCATTGCTGCACAGCCCACCCCCTGTGCCAACCTTGTAAAGACTGTCTTTCTTGCACAGCTCCACACTCTGTTTCCAGCGATTGTTGCCTTTGAAGAGATAAGCAGCAATTCTTCTGAATTCAATGAGTTCGTGTTTTTCCAAACGCTGAGCAAGTGAGATGTTGTCAAAGTTGTCATAAGCATCTATTGATGTTCGCAGAGCCTTAAGAGACAAAGCCATTCAGAAGTCAACTAACGGCTTTCAGTTTACCATGTATGTTTCACAGTTCATCCTGATGGAGGGAGTTAGACAGCAGCATGAGCTGTAACAACATGGAGGACACGAGCAACAAGCTACAAAAGTTGTAACCTGTATTCAGGTATCAATCTACCTGATAAATTCTTTGACCTACTTCTAAAACAATAAATAAAATGCTTAAATGGACCTTACAACTTTCTGAAGGTGTAATTTTCTTTGAGAAATCCAGTACTGATACTATCTTAAATGACAACGAAACTGGGAGAAGATGTAATGTAGACAAGCACTTATGCTGTTAGGAAACTATTCATATTATTCAGCCTTACAAACTAGACTTTGAGTCTAAAGCAAAATCATGTTGAGCCAGGTGTGCTGACACAGAGCTATATAAATCATGCACTCAGAACTGATGCCTGTAAGGCAAGACTGCGCTACTAGGCAAGTCACAGGCAGGCCAAGAAGTGGAAAAAAAACAAAACAAAACAGTGGAGTCCACTTAAGAGCAGTTAAGTGAATGAACTAAGTAAACGATTAGTGTTTCTTGGATGTGCAATCAGGATGGAAGAGGGGAAGGAACCACATATTAAATTTTTTATCAAAACTTATATAAAAGGCTGGAGAGATGGCTCAGTGGTTGAGAGCACCGACTGCTCTTCCGAAGATCCTGAGTTCAAATCCCAGCAACCACATGGTGGCTCACAACCATCTGTAACAAGATCTGACTCCCTCTTCTGGTGTGTCTGAAGACAGCTACAGTGTACTTATATATAATAAAGAAATAAATTTTTAAAAAGAAAAATCCATATATAAAATATATCTATCCCAAAGAGTGGAACTTGTCATAAACCCAAACACTTACCCAACCCAAAAACCTCGCTGAATTTAGGGCCTAAGCACCCATATGCCTGCTACGAAAAAAATTAAGGCTAACAGGAGAATTCACCACAGAACATGTCAGTGTTAAATCTAATCAGAGTCTGATATTAAGTATTTACAAGAATCCAAAGGTTTTACCTGGTAATCTTCTTCTGTGATGAAGAGGTTGTTCAGTGATTCATTCACAGATTTGTTGTTGTGGTTCTGAACTGAGCGTAAATATGGTTTCACCAGTGGTAGCTGTTTTACCTTTAAAATAAAGTTTGTTAGAAAGGTATCCATGGTTGAGAACTGTTATCTAAGTATGTGAAAACCCTCACTGTAAAGTTCAGTTTAACAGTTACCTTGCTGAAATAATTGACTGCACGGGTGTGATCCAGTCGTGGAGACAGCACCATGAGCAGGTCATTTAACAACAACGGCTTGAATTCTAAGTAGAACTGGATTGCTCTGTAGTACAGTTCCACATTAGCCACCTAACAATAGAAACGCACACATTACACGTCAGTTTCTACCCAATGAGTCTTCTCCTTCCCCAGCGCACACTTCTGGGTGATGCATACCTTGGTGATGATGTCTTTGAACTGCCCTTCCTTCCATGCATCGGTGGGGTGATTCATCATGGTGATGATGGCGTTATCATACTCCTCATACTTGTCGTACAGAAACACCAGCTCTGCCCAAAGATGAGCTTGTTCTGCAGCTCTCAGCACCTGCACCACAAAGACCAGTTGCTATAGATGGAAATCTGACTCCTGCTATCAGCCTATCAAGGAAAATGGTGTTTTAAATTATTAGAACTGCCTCACAGTGGTGAAGACTGGTTACCTTAGGAATATTCACTCTTGACCAGAACAACTCCAGGTGTTCCCTCATTTTCTGCGGCTTGAATTTAGAATACAAAATAGCTAGCTCTGTGAACATTCCCATGTGAGCTCGCTCCAGTCCCAAGGCTGCCTCCAACATGGTGATGAGTTCTTCAAAATATCCACGATCCTACATAAAGGAAAAGTGCAATTAGAGGAGAGAACATGTGTACAAAGGTTTCAATTCACATACAGGCCTGGTGTCATCACCTGATAGTAGTTGATAAGCTCCTCTAATTCATCTGCATGCACCACAATATGGAGTCCACACATCTGAGCAAGGCGAAACTCTTTCCCATCTACACAGGCAAAGCAGACCTAGAATAAACATTTTCCACTATGAGAACCCAAATGTAAATAAATGCAATTATTTCAACTCAACAGTACAAAAAGAAAAAACAGTACAACAGAAAAAAAATATTCAAAGAAAATGCTAATTTATAATTCAAACTTGGGCTTAGATTACCTCTTTCCATGTTCGAGTACTATTAGCTTTTCTAGCACCATCGACTGCTGCCTGATACTCGCCAAGGTGAACAAGGGTAGATGCCAAGCGTCCAAAGTTAGAAACATTATTGTACAACAACTTAGCAGCATCATACATTTTTTCATCATAACAACGGTCACCAACCTAGGGGGAAAAAAGCAATCCATGATCAGTAAAATACAGGTCTTAGCTCAATCCTTTTTCCAAATTCATATCTTACTACTAAGGAACAGATAGGTATAGTTGAATATGCTGTAATTCAGAACCCAGAAGTTGAGACAGGAGTACCAAGTTTAAGGTCCCATCCTTCATGAGGAATTCTAGCTCAAAAATTACAAATAAAATGAATGAACATGCACACACTCTATCTCCTAAGAACAGTTTAATTTTATAGCCCTGAAATGTTGATGCTGCTAGGTGATAAAGTTGATCAATCGTTGAATTTTCATGTGTTAAAATGTGGAGCTAGGGAGATAACTCAGTTGGAAAGTGCTTGCCTTGTAAACAATAGGATGAGAGTTAATACCCATGACCCACAAAAAAGTCAGGTATGGTAGGTGCTTAGAATCCCAGCACCAAGCTAGTAGCAGATCAGTCCTTTGTGCTTGCTGGCAAGCTAGCTTAAGAGACCCTGTCTTCTTTCCTAAATAGATAGGTTCCTGAGAAATAAAAATAAGAACTTGTTCTCTGGCCTTCACATGCACTTTTATGCAAGCATTCCACTAAACACACACACACACACACACACACACACACACACAGAGTGGGGGCATGGGGAGAGGACAGGAAACCCACTTGCTGAATATGAGCATTATTTGGCCCATTGATAAACTCTTCTAATTCTGCAAGACGGTTTGTTTTAGCCAGTGCAAATATCAATTCTGTCTCCACATAGGACTCTCGAGCCTTCTTGCGTGCCATCTGCAAATACTTCACCAGTTCTTCCCAGTTTCCTAAATAAAGAGAAAAATAAGCCCATAAATTAGCACCTTTATTTTATATTTCCAACCAAATATGTTAGATGTGCTATTAGTTTACCCTGCCAATTATTTTTTTGAGTGTCATGCTATGTATATAGCCTAGGCAGTCCATGAGTTTAGGCCTCCTGCCTCACTGGCAGGTGTACATCATCATACCAGCTTAATCCTTTTTCAAAGAGACATTACTTAGAATGACAAATATGAAAGTGAATAAACTAAAAGTATAAAAATCCACTACATGTCTCTATATTATTATTGCCCAGAAACTGCTTGATACTCCTCCTTCTTTAAAGTTATATACCAGGGCTCTATCAGGATTTTATCAGACCTCAAAACAAAATGAACTTTCTCAATTCATACAATTCAGTCAGTCTTTAGCTGGATCAAGATGCTGGGCTGAAAGTTTTCACAAGTAACCAGGGAGTGTCTAACCTCTGTACAATTAAAAGTTGGACACCTCAATGCTTGACTTAGTAATTTTTCGGAGGTCTCAAAGACATAAAGACAAGAAGTCTTACCACTAGTATTGGCAGCCTGAACGACTTCCATGTAAGATGAAGGATCATCTGCTTTGATGTAAGAATCAATGGCTTCCTTCACCATGCCTTTCTGCAACTGAGCTTTCGCCAGCTGACTCCACACGGCAGGCTCATTGCAGCGTTCAGCAAACTCATACGCACGATCCAGGTTTCCAATGTGTTCAATCAACACCTGGGCAACATTTTTGAATTGGTGTTACATTAAAATGGATCTCACCCAACATAATTACATTTAAACTGATAGCTTTTCATGATTATTCTGTGATAGCAATCTGTGCACTCCCTCACTAGACAAAGCATTCTTTGCATCAAGAGAAGACATTATAGTCACTATCTCAATTAATGTAATTTCAAGATATACCTGTACTGCTGAAGTATTGACATCAAACTTCCGGAAAATAGCAAATGCTTCTTCAAACAGCTCATTGCTGATGGCGATGTTGGCGATATCTGGAGCATCATAATTATCCAGGCGGTTAATATACTCCATGACACGGGTTCGGTCAGCCTTAATGGCGGTGAGGATGAGGAGGTTTTGCAGATTCCTTAAGAAACCAAGACATTCAATCACAATGTTTTATAAGTCATCAATAGTGTGGAAACACCACTGTGACACTCGAGGGTTATTTGTTTCAAGGGACAGGGTGAGAAGAGACCATATTAGGACATTAACAATCCAGAAAACTGCCTGTTCCCTTTGTTTTGTGTTCCTTCCCCACACTGACAGGCCACAATGAAAGACGGAGAAAGCCAATGCAATCCTCTGCCAGCATACCTGTGCTCACTGAATACAGAGTTATCAAGGACAATTTTCTCCAGCAGTTCAATAAGTTCATTAGGCAGATCTGCTGTCATAAAAGCCTTGACAGTTACTGACACTTCTTCTGGGTCCTGAGTTTCAGACAAAGCTGTCTGTACAACCTACAAAGAATATACATGGAATAGTTTAAAAACAAAACAAAACAAAACAAACAAACAAACAAAAAAGGTATTTTTAAAAGGACATGGCCTGGTAAGAATAAGTTAGTTAACTTCTCTTAGAAAACCTCAAATAGAAGGAAAAATACCCTTCTACTCAAAGATCTTTGTACACAAATCTACATGAACACACATTGTTCATAAGTATAAAGTTACCGTTGGCGATTATGTAATTTTTACTTTCCTCTGATAAAACACTATCCATATTAACTTATCACTATTACTTTAATGGAGCCTTATTTTCAAATCCCTAGACACAGACTAGATAATGAACAACCCTCGTTTTGTCTACTTTCATACGCTCAGATGCTATATGACTGCAGGAAGCTGTGTATGTACTTGGGAATGTGCCTTGGAACTACTTTCTAGAGAGTGAGTAAATAACTCAAGAGCTTTTAATCTATTCTTCAAAATGCTGTATCTTTTTGTCTATCAGAAGAATTTAAGAATCATAACAACAAGCAACAATTAGCACTTTAAATTCAAGATTTCAATTTCATACAGGTATAAAAATCTCAACTTTAGTGCTGTGTTATTTAATTAGACTTATAACTGGTTTGAGTATAGTGTGTGTTATTCCTGTGTGTGTGTGTGTGTGCGTGCATGAATGTGTACAGGTACATGTATCAAAAAGTGACACCAGGTGTCTTGCCCAGTCACTTTCCACTTTACTTTTGAGACAAGTCCCTTCTTATAGCTGGAGCTCATCAGTAGGGTTGGACTAGCTGATAAGCATGCCAAGAGATCTTCCTGTCTCTGTCTACCCAGCACTGGAGTTACATACAGGGGCCTTTATGTGATGTTAGGGACCAGAACTTGGGTCATGATTGCCAACAATCTCCATGATACTTACCTGGACTTTTAGAAAAGAAGTGGAGATAGAATCTTGCTACATTCATAGTTCATAAGATGAACTCAAACTCATATTCTTCCTCTCTCAAACTCCTAAGTATGAAGGACTTCAGGCATAAGCAGTCATGCCCAAAAATTACTTGAATTTTTTTTTTGTTCTTGTATTATCAATCCTCATTGTATGCTGACATACTGTTTTAAATGTCTTGATTTTAGTCATGTGTCAGCTAACAATTCGTAGTCAATTCTAATTTATTCCCCTTTCTTTAATGGTGATGGACTTAAGATAATTTTGTTTTTAGATTTGACTTTCCTTATATTTTACTTACACACACACACAAAATTTTACATTTATTAATTTTTTTTTTACTTTTTGTGCCTTCTGTTATATTTATATATGACTCATTTAAATATATTGGGATATATAATGAGTATTCCAAGTCAGAAAGAAGGAAAACATTTTTGTGATTTTTTTACCTGGTCAATTAATGGTCTTCTGTATGGATTGCTTTCCAGTAGCACACTACCCCACAATTCTGGATCCTTACGGCGGACCAGGTAGCGAGAAAGACTTTTGAAGAGGGAATTCTCATTGCAAACCTAATTAAAATAGCAAGGTTTAATTTCAGCGCAAATAGTAAAGAACTATAGATAATGATTCTGAAAGTTATTTGTAATCATATCAACTCTTTCTTTTAAGAATCTATTACTTCTATATAGAATCTTGGGAATATCACAGTCAAATATTCTCACTGAAACTCAAGGATGGGGGAAAAAAATTTAGGAAATTTTAAAAAGACTCCTATTATTGCATCTAATTTTTTTTGTGTGAGATAGTGGTCTCATGTACCTGAGCCCCAAATTCCTATACCTGCGCCTCTGCTTCTCACATGCTAGAACTACAGACACACACTAGCATATTTAGCTTATTTTTGATGTTCAAGCATTAGTTTTGTATTAACCTTAAATTATAGCTTTGTATTACACTCTAATACAGGTCTGGTTGCCTTCAAAACTTTCTTCCAGTGTTTTATTAGCTACTGCACACTTACTTTTCCTTATACCTGCATATAAATATGCATAATCTTTGAAAGTATGTACATACATACATAAGTTTCTAACAATTCTAGACGCAATCTTCAGGGTAGAACGTGGTTACTAATGGCATCTTTCATTAAAAAGGTTTGGGGGTGGTGGGCCTGGTACAACAAGCACCTCTAAGCTGGGAGAGCTGCACGATGAGCTCTGAAGCCCCTCAACAGCCAGGCGACAACCTGCTTGCCAACAGAAATTACAGTAATGGGTTGTAATTCAGAGAGCACACCAGCAGTCTATGAATCCAAGAGTACTGACTAATAAATATGACAGAATTTGTTTTCAGCGCTGGGATTGTAATCAGGGCCTCGCTCATGTATTCTACCCTTGAGCTCTAACCTATAACTGATAAACAGGAGAAAGGGCTGAAGTAGTCATTAACCTAGTAAGAATGTCTTACGGTACGAAAGCTGAGCAGGGACAAGGAGAAAGGACGTGTGCATGAGTGTGCTCATCTGTATCAGTGGAGACTGGCCAACATAAAGAAAGAAAATGAGCTTCTGAATCCAACAGCATGGATCGAGTATCATTTATAAGCAGTACTCCGAGTAGAAATGTATGATCTAAAAATCTAATTACAGAGAACTATTACTAAAACACTTGACTTTAGCAGCAAAGCAAAGAGACTGAGGGAACTGAGAACTCTTTTCTTGTGGCCAGGCATGGGCTCGCTGTTGTCGTGCTCTCCCAGCACATGCAGTCTCAATACTGTAGGAAAGGAAGAGATGGAGGCCAAACGTTTACATCAATGTGCAGGGGTCAGCAAAATGGCTTAGGAGATAAGGTCACTTGCCACCAAGGCTGATGACCAGAGTTCGGTTCATGAGACCCGTATCCATTGAGGAGATAATGGATTCCCACAATTTGTCCTCTGACTTCTACATACTTGTGTACAAGTAATAAATATTTTAATTAAAAAAATTTGCAGAACAGGGAAATCCATTGGGGTTGGGTTTGGCAGTTGTGAAGTTATATGGGAAGGGAGTGTATGGAGAAGATTTACTGAAAAGAGGGTCTCCTTTCTCTGTGCTGAGAGCCTGGAAAATGAGTAAGAGCTGAGATTTTCAACACTGAACTCACTGAAAGCCACTTAGACATTCACCTTACAAAGGAAAATTTGGTTATGCACTTATTTCACCAAAAAAACAACAAAAAAAACCCCAAATAAACTTAACAAAATACAAATAAAAAATGAGTTTTAGCACAGGTATTTATCACTTAAAAACAAAATAAACAAACAAAAACAAATTTCCAAGAACGAATTTAGAATAAAGAGTAGACACAATTGTGCTCCTAAACTACAGAAAACCCTGACAACACGGAAAACAAGCTTTTCAAAGTATCTTGTTAATGTCTAACTGTCGCTAGTACCTATATAAAGATACTTCTTCATCTTTAGAAAGTAGAACCCAGATGGAGGCAAATCCATGAGGTGTGTAACATAGTTACATATGTAAAACATAGGTAAAATGCTTGTTAAGGTATGTGTGACAGTGTACATGAACACAAGCAAAGCTAATACATGTCAAATCAGGAGAGAGTTGAGTGTATACAGACTTAGGTTTACCACTATTCCCAAATAAAGTTTTAAAAAAGCACACATCTTCACAAAATTCTTCTGGATTAACTATAAATCATATAGAATCTCAAAATTTGCTAATTGGAAATACAACTAGCTAAAAGAATACTGATTATCTCTGTACACCCTCGGCAAGCAGTACTTACATTGATGAGTTCCAGATCACACTGCCCACGTTCATAAGCAACACAAGCCAAATGTGGGTCTCTCTTCTCACAGTACTTCCCAACAACACGACTGTCATAATAAGGGTTTTCACGAAGAAATCTCTCTGGGTTGTTATTACTGTCAATGTATATTTTGGCTAATGCATTGTGAGTAGCAGGCTCCTCACAACCCTCATGAATTCGAGCCTCAAGCCAAGGAAGAAGCAGCTTCAATCTAATAAAAACAACAAAACCCAGACACACTGTGTTAAAAATTGCACAATCTTATAACTATACAAATATAGTCACATTTCGGGGAAAAAAGAAACAAAAACCTTTCAACTCTAACAGCAAGTGTGTTACCCTTCTATCAGCTGCCTCCATGATTTACCTATGTCCTGAGTACCCACACTCAGTCAATCGGCTGTATTTAAACTCTTCCCCACTACCAGGAGCTACAAACTTATGTGTTATAATGGGAGAGAAAACAGTGCTACACCTGTTTCTTTTTTCAACTTCAGCAACAAGCTCATCAGTAGAGAATTGACCTCTCACAACAAGAATCAAATTTTTAATGACATCTTCAGAGCAGTCAACATCCAGCAATCCTCCAATAACCACAGGAAGTCGGCTTGGATTTACCTATGTTTGAAAAAGAGAAAATAAAAAGAATACCATTACATTAATAGCAAAACTGAGTGAAAAACACAAAGACCATTTCTTTTTAAAGCCCTGTTTTTAAAAATTAGTAATTAACAGCAGCAGAGATGACCATGGACGATTACTAAGCACAAAAGCCTCACTAGAATATCCTGAAGTTGGTAAAAGTTTCTAATACCTAATTTAAGCCATGTGTTTTGGGCTTTGGTTCGTAGACTTTTCAATCCTTTAGAATACAGTAGCTCTCACACTTCATATTCTGACACAGATGTAAAACTATAATCAAAGAAAAGACTGAGCTGGGGAAAAAAAACGAAAAGCTATTCTAGCAGACCATTCTTACCAGGCACAAAACTTTGAGAAGGATTCAAAATACTGTAGTGATAATGTTTAAATTATCTAAGTACCAAAGTACTTACCTTCTGGACATATATCTCTATATACTTCTGAAGATTGTTTCTATATAAATACAGCACCAAGTCATGGACAAAGTCAAACCGATCACAGACGATGATAAGTGGCAACTGATCTGTTAGTTTTGCCTCCTGAAAAGGGGGGGGGGGGAAAGAAATTTCAATTTCCTCATTGCATGAATTAAAATATGAGAATCCTTTCTGTGCTCACGGGAGAAGCTTACATAAATGTAGCTCTTCTGCTAAAAGAAACAAAGGACCCCAAAGCTTCGTGTCCATCTCCCCATTTCAATACATTTTACTAAGTACAACTTAGATTCACACACAAAACACCAAGCCCTTCCCATGCACATCCTTAATAAAGAAATTAACAAATTAAGATTTGTGAGCCACCAGCAGCAGTACACAGGTTTATAAATCACTACATGGGGACTTTCACTAAGAAAAGACATTTCAGCTGAGTTTGGCAGTTGATTTAGTGACATTCTCACATTGGTGGCACAAATGCTCACATTTGTTTCAAACTACCGATTTGTTTTCTAGCCCTCCCCAACACCAAGCTCTAATAACACCAGAACACCCAGCCTCTAGCAATCTATTATAATTAAATCTACAAAGAACACTGTGATAATGGCCATGAATTAAAACACACCAAAGAATTTAAAGAAAAAGACATCTTTAAATTGCCCATTGCTTTTACCATAACAAAGACAAAGCTACAGTCCTACTTATAGACTGACAGAGATGTTATAGACAGGCAGGTAAGGGTAAGACCTGTGTGGGGCAATTACCTGATACATGTCCTGTTATATTCCACAGACATAAGGTACAGCACAAAAAACAACAGTTTCCATCAGGAATTCATTTATGCAGTGACACATTCCTCAATAAATGATTCCTCTAAGAGTTGACTAAGGAAATACATACTAAGCAGGGTAGGACTTTCCCCAGTGGTAGCCACTCCTTTTAAAGGTTAGAACAGAATGCCCTGGGAGGTGGGGGTCTTGTTTCCCCCTGCCCTCCAGTACTAGGGATTAGGCTAGAAAAGTAATCCACCACTGAGTAACATCAGACAATAGAATGGCTCTTAAGACTAGGCTCCAGCCACCCAATTATAAATCACGTGAAGATTAATCCATCAAAGGTTCAGAAAATATCAAGAAAATTTTGTGAGCTAAGATAAATTAAAAAAAAAAAAAGAAAATTGCTAAAAATGTGAAGTGAAAGTCCAACTGCAGGCTGTTCACGTTAAGGAAGGTGAAAGCATATGCACACTTGTTTCACAAGTGGAAAGCACTGTACTAATGGCCACTACAACTGTTTCTAGAAAGGATGTCTGCTTCTACAAACAAAGTTTCCAGGCCAGTTTTTCCTCCTAAATAAACAAAACAAAAACTCAGTGGATCACATTAGTCTTCTGTGTACATAAAACACAATTTTCATCAACTAGGGGAAAACATGCAGATTACTTAGCTAGTTCATGTCTGACTAGAACCATGGAGTTTTCCTATTTATCTAAACTATGCATAAAACTAATGCTTTTCGTTTCTAAATATTTTATTTTTAATTATGTATATGATGATGTGCACATGAATACAAGAGCCCACAAGGGTCAGAAGCATTGGATGCACCTGAAATTGCAGGAACTTTGTGAACAAGTCAGCACACAGGGGCTGGGAAATAGATTTAAGTCCTCTGGAAGAGCAGCGAGTGCTGCTAACTAGTAAGAGCCATCTCTCCAGCCCCATGCTATCTATACATTCTAAAACATTTACTAAGTTATTTTGTTTTGTGTTATTATTGTTAGCAATCGTTTTAAGAAAAAAGTTGCAATTGGATAAATAAATGTACAAGTTTTCTACAACACAAATTTAACAACTATTGCAAGCAATCCTGTGTATCACAGAAACTGCCTCAGAGAGGAAAAAGGCAAGGTTTCCTTCACAGCACAGAGTATTACAGCAGAAGTGAAGCAGGGCAAGTGAGGAGGAACTGGGTACAGATATCCTACTGTTTGTTTGCCTATGTATGTGGAGGGCAGAGGACTTCAGGTGTCATTCCCCAGGAATACTGCTCACTGTCCTTAACACAGTCTTTTCACTGGCCTGGAACACACCAAGGAATCCACCTTGGCCAGGGTTACAAGCATGAGTTTCCACATGTACCATTCTCTCTGGGTTCTGGAATCTAACCCAGGCTTGAAAGGCAAGTACTTTACTGACTGAGCTCGTTCACTAGCCCTAGTAGTTTCTATTTTAGGTGGAGTAACTTGAGAAAAACCTCTCGTGACATTTGATCAGAAACCTAAGGTCAAGGAGCAAGTCATGAAGATCTTTGAGAAAAAAAATCAAACAACAGTCTAGGGCAGACACAAAATTTCCAACAGCCAAGGGCCAGCAACAGTGATTCATCCAGGGAGACTGAGGCAACCGCAAGAGACAGAGCACGGCATAAAGAAAAGGAGGCAAGGTGGAGACCGTGGGGCTGTGAATTCTTTCACAGTAAAGAGAGACACAGAGACACACTCTTGGTGTATTAATCAAATAATGCTAACAACATTGTTTGAACTTCTTTTAGGTACTTTAACCTCTGTAGGTTCTAAGAGAAACTTGGGCTAGTATGGGGCTACTGAGTAACATTCTCATCCCTCACAGGGTGGTTGGTTTTTCTTTGTTCGTTTTTCTCCAGCATTATCTCGGTATGCTGCTCATGCTAGCTTTGGACTCATACACTTCCTGCCTTAGGTTTCTGAGGGCTGGGATTACAGGTAAGGAAGTACCCCTAACTCTGGTCTACACAGGCTATTGTTTTTGTATTGTGTCATATTGCACTATATTATACTGTTCTATTTATTCATTAAAATCCATGTTTTCAGACAGGCCACATATACACCAGATTGGCCTCAAACTCCAGGTCCCTCTGACTCAATCTGTAAAGTGTGGGTGTTAGGAGTCTTTATGTGTCCCATATCTAACTTGAATGTTAAATTAAAGAAATGCTGCTTTAATCTTGAGAACATCATACTCGAGTTGTAAAAGTTTACGTCTGCTTTAACATAAAAGATAACTCAAACATTATCTCCTAAGGCTAAAGAAATTTAAAGAAAAGAGTTAAATTACAAAAGAGAAGTTCAACTAAGAAGCCAGTAGTATTAAAAAGCAGAAACAAAAAGCTTCACAGACCTCAATGATACACCAGAGGAAGTGAGCTTTGTTCTGTGAGATGGTGTGGGTGCATCAGCAGCAAAATTTCCTTCCATTTGGCAAGTTTCTTGGGAACCCTAGAAAGTTTGACATTATCATGCTAACTAGGCTTCCCAGAAAAGTTATGTGGCTAAGATGTGACTTATAAAGTTATAATGTACCGGGGGAAAGTTTATCTTTCAATTTCAGCATTTTGACTACTTGGTTACATAAAAACCCCTATGGGCTATGTAACACAAAGCCCAGATAAATTCAAAAGAATATCAGCTGATACAGCTATAAACTACCTCCAAGTGATAACAGGTAGAGAGGCAGGACATGCAAATTCCATGTAGTAATCGTTTTGTGCTCAACCTAGAATTCTGCTAGAAAACAAAAGTAAAATAATTTCATATGTGTGACAGTGGACAAGTGGTACTCTGTGGGTTTTAGAATTTTTCTTGTCTTTCATAGATAGCTGCAAATTTGATTTTTTTCCCCATAAAATAACTGGTATAAGAATAGTGTTAACAAGCAAAGTTAAACAAATTAATAGCCCTTACTATTCTCTAGTTTAGCATTCTTTAAGACATGACTCTTCACTCCAGCACAGACAGCCTTTACTCCAACAGAATTCATGTATCACAAAGCAATTTATCTTGATCCCACTTGATTTATAAATTATTCATGATTAACACTTCATTTCTGGATTCAGACAGATTTGATGCTAGAAATAAACCTAGATGTTTTCTTAGCCTACAATAAAAGATTCTGAAAATGATGCCAAAGATAAACTGAAAAATAAAAGCATCTAAGGCAGAAGCTGGAAGATGGCTCAGTAGGTAAAGATGTTCCCAAGAAGACTAACATTCTGAGTTCTAGACCCAGTAACTACATGACGCAAAGACAGAACTGACTCCCAAGAGTTGCCCTCTAACCTCCATGCACTTGCCTGGGCACAGAAACACCACCACAAGCACTAACACAAAATGAAAACATAAATAAATGTTTTCCTTTGTTTTTTAAAAATTGAAGAGTAAAATATAAGAAACCTAAGCCAAGAATGATGCCTTCTGGAAGGTACAGTGACTATTACACACCCAAGGCCAGCCTAGACACTGCAAGTGAGACTATCTCAAAAACATTGGAAAGATGATTCATAGAGTAAGGGCAGTTGTGCCAAATGTGGAGGCCTGAGTTTGATCCCTGGGCTTCCATGACAGGAGGAGAGGATTGCCTCTTATGCACATTCTTCTCCCCAGACAAAAATTTTCAAGACAGTAGAAAAAACAAAACAAATAACTGTGCCTTAAAAAATAAAATAAAGGAATCAAAGCCTTCTAAAGAAGGACTAGAGGCCATCTACCTCTGTACATATTAATAATGTACACATTACAGGTATGTGTTACCACCTGGAGAAAGAGCTGAATATTCTAAAATGTGATCAAGAACAACTTTAAACTGTGTTTTTCTTAAACCAGCCATAGTGGTTTAAGCTTTAATACCAGCACTCAGGAGGCAGGGACAGGCAGATCTCCAGCCTGGTCTACATACTGAGTTCTAGAACAGCCAGGGCTACAGAGTGAGACCCTGTCACAAAAGAAAAAAGAAATGTGTCTTTTGAAAATTTTTTTTTAAAAAAGGAAGTTTTTTGGAAATGAAACTTTTTCCTTCTTTTTAAACAGATGGTTGTTCTTAGGTACTACTTACTAATTTCCTTCCTTATTTCTTGAGAAACCACAGAGTGTTAAGTTTAGAAAAAAAACCCAGCACAGAATTTGAGAATGCTAAGATTTTCAAGTATAAGAAAAGTATATTCAAGCATGACTGAACCCTTGTAGAAATGCTGAACTGAAATCAATTCAGAAGCATGTAGCTTAAAGCCACTTACCTTGAGAAAATTCTTGACTCGCTCGGGATCATAGCAGTTGCTTTCTCTGCAGATTCTTTCCACTTCTTTGATTTGCCCAGTCTTGCAAGCCGCCTGAATATATTTAAAGTGCACATCTGGGTCCTGACTAAAGTTAACAATGGACCCCAGAAAATAAAAGAGACCTTAAAGAAACAAAAGTAACTGAAATTAAGGAACATAGGCATGTTTTCTTGTGTGTTTGCTTGCTTGTTTTGAGACAAGGTCTCACTGTGTAACCCTGGTCTCTTTATAGAGTCCTGGTTGTCCTGACTTTGCTATATAAGTCAAACTGGCAATAAACTCAGAGATCCTCCTGCCTCTGACTCCAAAGTGCTGAGATTATAGGCATGTGCCATCAAGCCAGGCTATACTTTTGAGAATGACAGAACTAAAAATTAAGCAATTAGAAGTCATGATTACAGTAAATGTTCCTAATAAGTTGGCTGCTTTAAAAGTTCAGTAAGAATACAAATTAATCCAGAAACCACTTGAATAAAACAGATATAAATTTCAATCCCTACAGAACAGAAAATTCTGTTTTAAAGTATCTTTCTGTGTTTTAGTTTTTTGAGAGGATTTGTTATACAGTTCAGGCTGTTCCTTGAATCTGTCATCCATACCTGGATCTAAAGTTTTCAAATAGTAAGGGACAGCGCCTCAATAGCAAAGCAAATTTTTATACCACATTTTATGAGAGACTTTAAGTGAACTATCACATATCAGATGTCTTTCCACAAAAGACATGTAAAAGCAGTTTCAAAAGAGTTCGGCGTAGAGCTGTCCATAAGAACTTTCTGCAGTGATTACCTATATTATCTGCCTCAGCCACTAACCTCCATGGCTCACCTCAAGTGCGGCTAGATTAACTTGAGAAACATTTTAATTATGTTTTAAGTATCTAATTGAATTTTAAATAGCTACATGTGGCCAGTAGCTACATTCCGTCAGTAAACAAAGTCAAAAGAAACTGCCAGCCTGGCGTACCCTACGCCATCTATCTAGAACACTATACTACAGAGAGAGAAGGTTAAGGAGGGACCAGGACTGAGCCAGCACAATCTGTGGAACTAAGGCTACTGTAATGTAGTGGGTGGTGAGTGGTGCATACGCAGGGCAGTGGCCACACAGTAAGCAGTCACCCAGCGAGAAGCACCTCCAGGCCCAGGGGAGAGAAGCACTGCTGGGCTAACGGGGCACAAAACGCCCTTGTGAGAAATGTTCACTATCTCAGAAGTCAGAGCTGTGTTTGTAGTATTACTATAACTAGTCACCAGTATTTTCATCTTATGCAACTAACACAAGACAATACATTTCTTATTCCAAAGTCTGCCTTTAGTTCATAAAATATTCAAGCAGGTGTTTTTCTATACTGTGTATCTCTAGGATCCCATGCATAGAGCATGTCCCATAAAAATGTTTTCCAGAAAGACAATTTCTAACACCTTGACTGGTTTTAAGTGTCTCTCTTGTACCAATTCTGACATTCTATTTACCTTCAAAACTCTTGAATGATTCAAAGAGTTCAATCAGAGACTGAGTTGACAGCTGTTCATGATATTTAGAAGCCACTTGAACACAGATCTGTAGATTTTGACGAATATTAGCAGACAGCATGGCTCTGAGACATTCTAGGGAATCTTCAACTGATAAGGACCCAAAGTAATTCACTAACCACTAGAGAAAAAAAATAAATAGATTAAAAATTTACTATCACCCAGTACAAACGCACTGACTAATCACAACAAACAGGTAAAAAAAAAAATACCTCAGGGTTAAGAAGATGGGTATGAACAACTGCACGTTTTATATCGTATAAATCAGTGAAGTGTTCTAATGCACGCTGCAGCAGGCCCGCCTTCTCACACAGCTGGGCAATATGAGCCCGGTCATAGTGGGTGAACATCTGATTCCCCAGAATGGCATCTGCAACCTAGAAAACCACAGACAGGATGAGGTTGTTTTTCCTTCTCTTTTACTTCAGCATACACCAACACCCAGAAAACACATTGAGATTATAAAAACAGGCTGAGCAACCCAATAAGCAGTGCTCCTCCATGGCCTCTGCCTCAGTTCCTGCCTCTAGGTTCCCACCCGTCTTCCCTAAGTGATGGAGTGAATAGTTTTAAGGTGAAATAAACCAAGTTACTTTTGGTCATGGTGTTTATCACAGAAATAGGAATCCTAACTAAGACAACAACACATACTTGAGGTGCGTGCATAAGGTTCATCTCAAGCAATCGCGTCTGCAAAGGACCTTCAGAGGGTCGATTATTCTTCAAAGCGTCAAGTAAGAAGGCAGTACATTGTTGGATTAGATTGTATTCCATAAAGACATCCACAATCTATTAAAAGAGAAAAATCAGATATAAGATAGTACTGAAGGGGGAGGAGCTGAAAGACCAAAAAGATGATCAGTGTGGGGAAATATGAACAAATAACAATGTGCATGTATGTAAGTCATGTTAAAATGCAAAGAACAAGGATGAGTTTTCCCAGTTTGATATGTACTTATTTTTATGAGTATGAGTATATCACATATACTGAGTTTTGCATGCATGCCTGGTGTTCACACAGGCAAGAGAAGACAACCTATCCAGTGGAACTAGAATTAAGGATGTCTGTGAGCCACCATGTGGGTGCTGGGAATCGAACCTGGGTCCTCTGTAAGAGCAACAAGGGCTCTAAATTGCTGAGCCATCTATCTAGACCCTGAATGTCAGATTTAAAGAATACTATTTATACAACCTACCCTTGTAATTTAAATTGCCGGAGAAACCAGGTATATGGCTATGCCAGCTCACACCTATAAATGCCAGCATTCAAGGCGCAGCACTAGGAAGATCTAGACCAGTCTGGTCTACATATGAATTCCAGGATTAGAGAGCAAGCCTGGTCTATACATGAATTCCAAGATTAGAGAGCAAGCCTAGTCTATATATGGATTCCAGGATTAGAAAGCTACATAATGAGACTCTGTCAAAATATACTAAAAGTTATTGAAAACTCAGATCTCTGAGTTACAGTTTTTAAAAAGCTTTTAAAAACTGAAGGATACGTAATATGAAAAATTGGCTTACACATTTACTTTGTCCTTCTCTCCCACCAGGGGAGGAAACCACTGTGTTTTACTGTCTATATATATTACTTCTTGACTTTTTGACCAAGATAAAGTATTTCATTTCACATACCCTTCCCTAATTGAACTGGTATTTGTTGTATTTTATAACAGTAAATACTATTTACTATTTATTAAAAAACAAAAACCAGTTTTTCTGTGACAAGAGTTAAGTGACTAGTTCAGTGAACAGATGCACTTGTATGCAGGCTGACTCCTGAATGCAGCCAGGCTGCAACAGTGCTCTCAAGTCGTCCTCTGACCTCCACACACAGGCCATGGTGGACCTCTGCCTGTATTAATATTTAGAATTTAAAAACTATAGATGGTATTCTATAAATACCATTCTTTTGCAATATGTTGTGGTAAGATATTCAGGGTTTATCCATGTAAGCACACACAAATACAATTTCTGTCAGCTCAAAGTTTAATTTATTCTTCTGAAAAGTTTGTGAAACTCAGACTCCCCAAAGCCTCCAACTCCATGAAGCAGAGTTTTAAGATGCCATTACCTGTGTGATATCAGCAAGAGGCTCTTCGTCCTGAACTAACATTTGAGCAAACTGCTGTCCTTGATCTGGACTAATCCGCATGACATTTCTCAGGAGAAAGATCCAGTCTGGAGTATATCCAACCTACAAATAGACAAAGACTTCAATCATCCCACAAGGTTTCATCTTTAAAGCATTAAAAGTCTTTTCTACAATAAAATATTATTAACTGAGAACTATTGTTGACTATAAAACTCTACACTTTAAGACATTCAATAAGACCATTGCAATGACATACTTGCTAGAAGATAATTATATTACTTCTTGTCAGGGAATGACAATTTCAAAAACTGAACTAACACATATTTAACATGCCTCCACAATCTTAAAACTGTAGTTGCTTTCATATATAACACTAGGTATGAACTCTGCATATGACAGTTAAGAAGGAACTTTTTATGCTTTTGCAAGTAGTTCAAAGTTTAAAGAAATTCACCAATTTAAAAAAAAAAATGAATCAATCAAGTTAAGGCTAATTTCTGGTTTCTTGATTGTTTTAAAAAAACTTTTGTTAATAATTTTTCCCACTGAACTCACTTTTTTAGCATATAAAACAATCTTCTGGACTTGTCCTGTCTCTGCAAAGCACTGGATGACTTTATTTGGGACGTTGGCCCTAAGGTAAACACTCAGTGCTAACGTTGGGTCCACAGATTTTACGAGGTCACCCAGTTCTTCAGAACATTCCAGCTGCCAAAGGAAAAAGAATTTTGTTAGGGACACATTTGCTTTCTTAAAACGAGTAGTTGATATGATTTCTTTATAAATATAACTCATATAGAAGATACTCATTTTCCAAAGGTTTGTGACTGGTAAAATCTGGATACTATATTCACAGTAATGACTGTATAATTCTTCAGAACTACTCCTTAAACAAGGAGTTTTGCTTTGGCCTACTGAAATTTTGCTGTTAGGTATTTCCTACTACTTTGTTAAGAATGTACATTTTCTTTACAGTAGAAGATTATACATCTAACCAAGATATTCAATATCATAGCTATGTTTTCAACTTTCTAAAAATAATTTCTGTGTGTGCTCACGGAGAGCAGAAGAGGACATCAGATCCCTTGGAGCTAGAGTTGGAGGTGATTATGAGTCATATGACATGGGTGCTTTAAACCCAACTCAGGTCCTCGTAATAGTGGAGTAATAGAGGCTCTGAACCAATAAGCTATCTCTTCAGTCCCCTGATAATACAACTTTTGATGCACTCTTGTCAGTAAAAATCAACAATGCCAGTTGGCATTTGGGAAGCTAAGGAAGGAGTACAAAACCTGCCTGTGCCACTAATAAAGACATTATCTCATTGTCTCTAAAGAAGTAAATCAATTAATTGTAGAAAGTAAGTCAATGACCCCTACTTACACTAGGATTATTTTAAAACTACAGGGATAATTTTTAAACTAGGATTTACCTTTTACAATTCAAAAGCCCTAAGATCCGTCATTTATCTTTGTTTTTTAACTTTAGGATTTGAGATGATTAGACAGGACACTAAATTTACAAAGTAAAATAGATACAAAGTTTATAATTTCCAGGTAGTTTACAGCAGATACCTCTTCAAATCAGCTTCCTAAGAGTTCTGATTTACATTAATTTTCTACCTTTTTTTTTTCTTTTTCGCAATTTTGGGAATTGAACTTATGGCTTTATATATCTTACATAAATTAGTCCTATACCACTAACCCACACCCCCAGTCCAATTTTCTACTTTATTCTTTTTTCTTCCCTTTTGGGGAGGGGAATGGAGACAAAATCTCACTATGCTGACCAAGCTGGCCTCAAACTCAGTTGGCCTGCCTCTGCCTCTAAAGTGCTAATTACATATGCTGTGGAGTTTATGTATATATATACACACACACGTGAATGCCAGAGACCACAGAGGTCATGCTGTCAGATTCCCCTGGAAGTTATAGGCAGCAGTGACCTACCTGACATTTGTGCTGAGAATTTAACTTGAACCCTCTGCAAGAACAGTATATAGTCTTAACCACTGAGCCATCTCGTGAGTCCTAGTAGTAACTTTTTAAAAAGAATAACTCTTATAAACTCATGTGTCATTGTCACATTGTCCTGTCATTCTACACGTTTTACCTGAACATGCTAACTAATGGACAATGAATGTACTTACTATAAATGAGCCCTATGACTACCAACAAAAGGTAATAATATTCAAAAAATTAATACCCTATTACATAGGTCATGTCAGTTATCCTAGATGTTCCCATCCTTCTATCTTGTACAATTAGAACAGCTTTCAAAAATGTTAGCTTGGCTATTCTTTAGGAGAGAATGGTATGTGCCAAGCCTCTCAAGTCTGAAGTACTGTCCTCTAGTACCCTGTAAGACAAGACTAGCAGAAGACAGGCTAAGAAACAGGAACTTAAGACTCCGGAATATACCAACGCCATCAACATACACTGCTGCTGAAAGGTTTAATATCTTGGTGGGTAATCACTCCAAGAGTGCGCCTCAGTCCTGACAATGACATAAAACATGGCAACTCAAACTGTTACTTTAGAATGATAGGAAGGAAAGTTTTCTTGTGTAATTGTATAAAAAGGATAATTATAAATTACTTAAAACTTGTTTGTTGACCTACAAATAATATTTATTGCTTGTTTTCATTCTCCATTAAAAAAATGTGCTTTGCAAAACAGTATAAAGTGATGAATATAAAGGATATATACAACAGCACAGAAAGCTAGTAAATTATAAACAATACATTTTGTATTGAAATATACAATATAAAAAAATAATAAGATATTTTTTACAAAAGACTCCCATTTAAAATCTTTTAAATACTTTTTCACGTTAACACTGTCAAACAGAATCTCGGTATATTAAATACAGCCACCTGGACTGTTGCATACCCAAGTATGTTTACCAGCATCAAAAGTTATGATGTTGACGACGGTTTATAAATTCTTACAGAGAGAGCAAGCAGGAACCACTAGGCATGCATATCAAGTGTGGGATGTGGAAGATCACATGTTAAGCAATGTCAAATACACGGACAAATATGCCTGTACAATGAAGCAAGCTTCTCATGTTAATTTTTTCCAAGTCCAAACCAATAGTAACTCACTTCTAGCCTAGCAGTTTTAACTACCAAGCAATAATCCTGGATCATGTGTTAAAATGGCAAGGTCTGTTTTTGTTTTATTTCCACAAGCAACAAATAACAGAGATATTTTGGTAGAAACCAACAATTTTACCTTGCTAACATGGTATTTAAACAAAGGAAAATTATATTAATTTAAATTAACGTACCTTATCTTCTTTCAGCCATTTCTCCAAAAGCTGTTTCCGCCCTTGCTGAAGTACAGGTCTACATAACTCTAAGGACTCGTATTTGTTCAGCTGGCCCTGGTCCAAAAGGATTCCAAAATACTGAAGTAGAGGTGATGTTTGGCCTGGCTGAGCTGGGACACTCTGGAATCGACGGATGGTATCTGGAGTACGAAGGATTCCCTTTAAGAAAAAGAAAGGTTGAAGACTCCTCAATGACTGACTCCTCAGTGACCCAGTGACACAAACAACCCTCCATGTCCTTAGATCAATCTGAACCACAAGGTTGACCTACTGCCTCCACATTTCAAATAGTTACCACATTGTGCAAAGATTCACATCTCTGGTTCCATGACACAAAATTATTCAAAACCAGAAATTGCCAAGGTAATTATGTCAACATGTGAAATAAGCATAAACAGTCCTCCCCAACGAAGACCACACCAATTGATTACCTACCATCTAATGGTCAGCCATGAAAACATATACATACACGTAGGATTACAAGCTGGGCAGGTTATATTTATATATTTGTGAATATATTCATATATATGTATATATATATGAATATGATCATGATGAAAAGATCATGAATTTGAAAGAAACAAAGGAGGGGTAACACGAGAGGGCTTGGCGATAAAAAGGGGAAGAGAAAAATGATGTAATTATACTAAAATCTCAAAAATAAAAAAATAATAATTTAAAGGTGAAAAAAAGATAAGCACATTCATGAAATAGTAACACCTAGTCATTAAATCAAGTTCAATAAGTACAAACTCCATAACTAACACTAGTTAGGAATACAAGTTATCAATTCAGTTCAACATAAACTAATGTAAAGGCCTATAGATTCTGCTCATTTTCTGACAACTGTACACACTACAAGACAATCCATTTATTGATTAGCTGCTCAAATTAAAATAGAAAGCCATCAATTATGAGCCCAAAGAGTGTTGTACTTTAGTAACTGGACATAATTCTGTCCACATCAACTATAGGTCTCTAGCTCTACATATCCTTCTAGGATTCTGCATTTTTGCACACCAAACCAAGAAACACTAAGAATTATCATATTCGATTAAAGGAAAAATGTAACTGGAAAGTAGTTAATCTTACAGAGCTGGTTCCTCTTCTATCAGTATCAAAAATAAAGACTATTAAGAACATCTCAAGCACAGCAACTTTTAATTTCATAACTATTTACCTTTGGTGCATTAGCAGCCACCTTTGCAGCCTCTGAGTAGTTTCCCTGGGCAAAAAGAGCATTAAATTTCCGGGCAAAGAGTTCTTCAGCACCAGCTAAGTTGTTCCGCACAGCCATTCTCAGAGCCAAATCAGGATTTTGTAGGACATTGGTGATGTAAGGAATTATGTTCTCCTCTTCCACACAAACTGACAGGACCTGCAGGTTAACCATCATTGTGTTAAAGCTGTCTAGACTAAGTCACAAGGTAAATGATTACTCTGACACTTGCTTGTTCTGCTACCATGGTAACTGGTAGAAGCTTCACTATCAATGGTTTCAGTGTATGGTAAAACTATAGAAGGAGCTCCAGGTTAAGCTCTAGCATCAGCACAGTAGCAGAGAGAAGGAAGCCAGCCCTCCAGGCTCCTAAACTCCTGACTATCAAATCATCCCTAACCCACTCATTCTTTACCTTTTTTCCAACAGAGACACAACTAAATAGAGAGATGAGTGCTACTTACTTTTCAAAACCACTTTTGGATGGTGCTAGAAATACAATAAAACAAAGATAAGCCCCCTTCCTAAAGAGGGCATAAAACTGAGGCAGCAAGCAACTTTAATTCAGTATGACAAAAATGTTACAAAGACAGATTCTTCCATTACAGGGACTCAAAGCAACTGAGTCTAGATCTGACGTAAGAGTCAGAATTGACTCATCATAAACATATCACTTTTCAAAGACTGATTAAATGAAGGATGTTTACTTTTGGGAAGAATATATATACTAACCTGGAGGAAAACCAGTAAATGACAAAACCACTACAACACTAGCTTTTAAGAATTTTAACCATCTTAGAAAATACTTTCTGGTAGAATTTTTTCTTAATTTTGGTACTATTCTCTCACAGAATGAGAACTATTTGCTAGATAATATGAAGAGTTATCAAATATCCCAAATTCAGAACAGCTAATATCAATTGTATGATACCCTACCCAACTGGGTAACTTCCCAGACACACAGTAGGTACTTTAACATATGGCCTTCTGATAGTAAATATCCAGTAATACTTAAGAAGAAGTAGGATGCAAATAAAAGTCTTATTTCTACAGCTGATGGATCCTGTCTTAGGGATAATAGGAAAGAAATCCCTATAAAAAGAAGTTTGTCAAATTTGTATCTGAAATAGAATTTTCCCATAGATTTACTTCTTTTGATAATAAAAATAAATGCACCTAACTGGCTCTAAACCGAACAGTTCTTATGAGACAGTATTAAAAAGATTTTGCCATTACACATTGTAGTGGTTTTTTTGTTTTGTTTTGTTTTTTGGTGATAAAACTTTTACTTTAAAGATGAAATTGCAAATGAAAACTAAAAACAGGCACTGGATAGATGGCCTTGAGGATAAGAGCACTGGATACTCTTCCAGAATAGCATAGTTTGATTTCCAGGATCCACATGGAGGCTTACAACCATATGTTACTCTAGTTCCAGGAATTCTAATGTCCTCTTATCCCCACAGGAACCAGGGATTCATGTGGTACACAGACAAACAGGCAGGTGAAATACCCAGACATATAAAATACCATAAAACTAAATACTGATTCATGCCATTTACTAGACCTAAAAATAATGATCAAGGTAAATATAAAACTAAGTCAAGGCACATACAAGTTAGGCAACCTTTTTGATCTTATTTTATTATCTTGCTTGTTTTTATTTATTTATATATATATTTTTTTTTTGGGGGGGGGGGGCTTTCGAGACAGGGTTTCTCTGTGTAGCCCTGGCTGTCCTGGAACTTACTCTGTAGACCAGGCTGGCCTCTAACTCAGAAATCCTCCTGCCTCTGCCTCCCAAGTGCTGGGATTAAAGGCGTGCGCCACCACTGCCCGAGTGTTTTATAATTTTTGAGATAGGTTCTCACTGCCTTGACTGGCCTGCAATACACAGAAATCCTCTTAACTGAACTTTCCAAGAGTGGGAATTAAAGGTGGACACCCATGTCAAATTTTATATAACAATCTTATTTATTTAAATTATATTAATTTAGCATGTGTATGTGTATGCACACTCATAAACACACAATCATCATGTTTATGGAGGTCAGAGGACAACTTGGGGAAGTCAATCTTCTCCTTCTACCGTGAAAGCAAGAGATCACACACAGTTCACCAGGTTTGCTGGCCCCCAATAATCTTTTTTAATAAATCTTATTATGTGTATTTGAGATTTTTGAAATGTCACATGATAAATAGCAAATGGTCATAGTAAAGAAAACTAACATCACTCTGTACCTTTTAAAATTACATTTGTTTACTTATATGTGTGTGTGTGTGCATGTGTGCTCTAGTGTATACATTTAGTTATTACTTATTGTATGTGCACATATGTGTATTCAAGTGCATGTATGTCAGTCACAGTCACATATGGATTCACGGGACGACACGCAAGAGTCTTTCTTGTAACATCCAAGTTCTGGGGACTGAACTCAGGTCATTTCACCAGCTGAGCCATCCTGACCCTCACATCAATTTTTGTTTCATTTTTCTAAAGAAAAGTTGTATTTTATTTCTAAATCCTGTGGTCGGAGGAAATGGCTCAATTCTTAAAGTAAAAAAGACTTTTTCTCAAAAACTAAAGTGGAGGAGAGGCTGGAGAGATGGCCCAGTGAATTAAGAGAACTTGTTACTCTTGCAGAGGACCTCGGTTTGGTTTCCAACACCCACATGGTGGCTCACAGCCCTCTGTAATGCAGGGGACCTAATGCCCTCTTCTAATCTCCATAACTATTGCAGAAACATAGTGCACACACGTGAGGAAAAACACTCAAGACACAGAAAGTAAAATTTTCTTTCAAAATGAGATAGAAAAATAACAGACACCTGCTACTAACCTCTGACAGACACCTCCTAATTTATTGTTATTGTCTGTTCGGATAAAAATCCTAATAAATTTTATTAACTTTAATCTTTGTATTGAACCAATGTCAAAACCTGTTCATCTTACATATGCTATTTTATATTTTATGTCCTTTGACCTTCATCTAATTTCTTCTCTTTGTCTTCTCCCTTTAAGAACTCTTTTCTGAATCCAAAATTAATTTTTGGAAAAACAAAAAACCAAAAAAGTTGCTAATGATAATGTGCTACTTAAATGCTTAAGTTTCAAGGTTTTCTTACTTGTCCCTTCCTGTTCACTCCTATTATTCCAGCTGTGGCTTCATGAGGCGCGGTAACGAAGATCGTTTCTCCACTGATTCTGTTCATGTAGATGCATGTGCCAGTCTCAAGATCGTAGAGGTGAATGTAACCATACTTGGTAATCAAGAACACCACATCATGCTTTTCACTGA
This sequence comes from Tokudaia tokunoshimensis, assembly GCA_036184795.1. Taxonomy (NCBI): domain Eukaryota; kingdom Metazoa; phylum Chordata; class Mammalia; order Rodentia; family Muridae; genus Tokudaia; species Tokudaia tokunoshimensis. Next base: position 35,070,589 of record BTHU01000010.1, on the reverse strand, counting down.
TCTGAACAAAGAAAATGAACACTTTCTATAAAACTCTGACGTGTCGCTTAAAGGAAAAATTGCTAATATTAAGGTTTCATTATGGCTTGTATAAATGTAGGATACCTCAAGTAAATACATAAAACACAAGAATATGAATGAAATCTGCAAGACAAAAGACAATTCTGACAACTTAAGATAGCCCAATTATTACATGAAAGCAAGAGTATTATTTTAACAAGTTTTATTAATAATTTTTATCTTAGAGTAATTCTTTAAAGCACTACTCATATCAACTGTGAACAGGATATAAATTAATTTAAGGTGAGATTTTGATTTTGATAAAATACCTGCATTGCAACAGGAAAGTCATTTTGTGCTTCTGGAGGAAAGAAAACATCCACTGCCTTCTTTGGAAAGGGTTGATTTCCTGTGGGTGGTGTACCAACTTCAATGATATGTAACTGTTAAAAGAAAATAAAATCTACTATCAACCTAAATCATGTACCATTTGGTCATTGCAAGTCTTTTGAAGCCAAATGGAAATAAATGAATGTTCTATGGTAAGTGAACTATTTGATCATCTATACTGTGGGGTGCTCCTCCATAAACTAAAACTGAATGGGGGAAGGATGTTCCCAAAGTCACACATTTCCTGTATGGTTTTTGAAACAAGTCTTACAATGTAGCCCAGGATGACCTAAAAAAAAAAAGAACCAGGCTAGCCTAGAGCTCAGAGAGCTCTGTGTGCCAGACACAGAAGGGAGACGGAATCCTAGCACTCTTAGGACTAAATGAAAGGTACCGACAGGGAGTCACTCGAGCCTCTTGGGTGTTAGGGTTCAGATGGCTGCAATCTCGTTTTTCATTCTTGAAAACTACTTACTAGGGTGACTGGGGTGGAGAAATAGAAAACAAAGATGAGGTTTGTCTTTTTCTGACTAGGGGACGGAGAGGAGTCAAATTCTGGTAGCGAGTAGAGCCAGTATTCCATTTTAGAGGCAGCAGGCAGTTGTTTTCTATGTCTCTCAAAGCCAGCATGCAAGCCATGTGACTTTGCCTATACTAGACTTCAAAGAGGGAGCTCGGGACATCAGGTTATTTTAAGACTGAGGGAACGTCTACTCTGGCAGTGAAAATAGCAGCAAACTGAGTCACCAGGCCCCCAGCAGTGCAGGCCTAACAGAAGCACAGTTCAGAGATCTGCAGCCTGACTTCTGCCTGGAAGCCTGGCTACCACCCATTTTTGCTTTTTTTTCCTTTCCCAGGTTTAGTTATACAGTGGTCCTAGCTACTGCCGGGTAGCCAATACCTGTCAATAAGTTTTTTATACTCCAATCAACCAGACCTTGTTTCTGCTGTCCTCAACTAAGAATTCCAATACAAAAAAATTACCTGTCTAGGTAATTTCAATACACAGCTAGAGATGAGGCTCTCTAAGCTGCTGTCCATTCCATCTACCTCAAGTCACCTAGGGAATTTAAAAAGGATGAATCGACTTCATCCTGTGCAATACTTAATGAATCAGACTCTTGACATGTACCACACACATAAATGGGTACTTTAGCAACCCTAATGAGACTATGCAGAGTAAAGTGAAAGACACAACAAAAAGCCTTTGATAAAGACAAAGAACCCAAAGCTGGGCACAATGGTCTAAAGGTTGATAATCCCAGCACTCAGAACCTGAGGCAAGAGGACTTACTTCAAACCAGCCTAGGTTATATAACAAGACACTGTTAAAAGTTAAGATCCGCTGGGCGGTGGTGGCGCACACCTTTAATCCCAGCACTTGGGAGGCAGAGGCAGGCGGATTTCTGAGTTCGAGGCCAGCCTGGTCTACAGAGTGAGTTCCAGGACAGTCAGGGCTACACAGAGAAACCCTGTCTCAAAAAACCAAAAAAAAAAAAAAAAAAGGTTAAGATCCACAGATGACAATAGGATTACACATGCTATTTGTCAGGCATCACAAATCTGAATACTGTGAAACTAAGGAAGAAAGATGAATGTTTTTAACTTAAATGACAGAGAAAAATAGACTCACTAAAATAATTAGACAAAACTTACCTTTCCTCCTGCCTGACCCCGCACAGCAAAACAAAATAACGTTGATTCTTCTGCATTTCCTTCCATCTTAAATTGTGCAAAACTAGCAGCATGTCCTTCAATAGGCTGAGAAACTTTCCTGTCTACAGAATACAGCTGCATAGCTCCAACCACACGATTTTGCTGCAAAGAATAAAAACAAAAAACAAACTTTAGAGATTCAATGACCCAGATCTCAGATTCAATAAGTGAAATAGTTACAATAGTTTGCCATCTTCAGCAGTACTTGTTAGTCAGTCTGTGTCTGTCTGTCAGTCTGTCTGTCTCTGTGTCTGTCTGTCTGTCTGTCTCTCTCTCTCTTTCAGATCTATTTATTTTATGTATATGAGTACACTGTCGCTGTCTTCAGATGAACCAGAAGAGGGCATCAGATTCTATTACAGATGGTTGTGACCCACCATGTGGTTGCTGGGATTTGAACTCAGGTCCTCTGGAAGAGCAGACAGTGCTCTTAACCGCTGAGCCATCTCTCCAGCTCCACTTGTTAGTCTCTTATTGTTGTTTGATACTTAATTTCAAAAGTTTAACTCCAAAATCTTATTAAAGTTTAATGTTAATAAAACATGTCTCATCCTGTCATCTTTTTACCCATCTTACTACAACAATACAGATTCACTCTGCAGCACACTGACTCCAGAATAAATTCTAAATCACTCAATCTTTCCTTAATCTGCGAAAAATAAAAACTGGTAAGAGTACTCAAATTTCATGTCAGGTTAAATGTATAAGCCAGCAATCATTATTTTTAAAAAGAAAGTCTTTCAAAATAAGTCAAATTCAGTAAGATTGGGTTTAAAGACCTAACTGAAGTGATGTTGAACAAAACAGTGCTTTAGACCACTTTTTCATCAAAAACTAACGAGTGTGCCCCATAGGAGGAACAACAATTTGAACCACCCAGTACCCCAGAGCTCCCAGGGACTAAACCACCAACCAAAGAGTACACATGGAGGGACCCATGGCTCCAGCTGCATATGTAGTAGAGATGGCCTTGTTGGACATCAAAGGGAGGAGAGGCCCTTGGTCCTGAGAAGGCTTGATGCAACACTATAGTAGAATGCCAGGACAAAGAAGTGGGAGTGGATGAGTTGGTGAGCAGGGGACAGGGGTGGGGGTGTGATGAGATAGGGGGTTTTCGGAGGGGAAACCAGGAAGGTGGATAACATTTGAAATGTAAATAAAGAAAATATCTAAACAAAAAACAAAAACATCAATGAATGTTACCTGTGCAGATATGCCAGTCAGAAGCAACCACTTCTGCTTCGCATCTGTACGGTAATTGATGATCTGACATCCTGCTAGGCTAGAATGACGATCAAACATTTTCACTGGCTGAGACTCTCCTTCCATACTCCAATGATAAACTGCATTATCCGTAACAAGAGCAACCGTATTCAAAGAGATCCATTTCCAGAAGGTGACATCATCAGTCATGGTATGGGCCTTCATTTTACTTTTCATTTCAATGTTAAATATCTGAAGAGTTTTTCCAGCTGAATACAAAATTAAAGAATAATGAAAAAAAGCAAAGTTTAAAATTAATTAATACCTAGTTAGACTAGCCCTTAAGTTCCGAGTAATGTGGTTTTATCCTGGGACTAAATAACTATAGGAGTCACATTGCTAAAACTTCAGCCACTGAGATTAACAGCTGAGACCAAGCAAACCAATGTACACCTACACCCTTAGGCAAAACTCTTTATTACCTCTAATGAACACATCAGCAATACTATAAACATATGACTTCTATAGGATTCAATATCCCAAATGAAAATGAGACTAAGGAAAAGCTTTCTTACTGATAAAAAACAAAGCTGTAACTTTCATTGCCTACTTGGCTCACATATAAACTAAAATAGCTCTACATACAAAGACAAAGCCAATCTAATAGAAACACAAGGAGGAAATATCCACTTTTTAAAATGCAGTCATCTCTCACCCAACTCAATTCTGTGGAAACTGCGTTTTGAAAAGAAGTTGCACTTCAACTTTGCTGGGTCACCAAAGTGCATGCTACATTACATTTAACTGGTCTAAGATACAAAGGGAAAATAGAAGTGCTGGAGAAAGGAGAGGGGGATGGGGGAGGGTGGTTTCAAATGCTGTTAATATACTGGAGTGAGAACAAAGTTCAAGCTTCATTCAGTTAAGACAGTAAGTGTTTAGTAAAAGGAGGGTGAAATTTGCATTTAATGTTAAAAGTCCAGAGTCAGATGCAAGGGCTTATACTTGTCATTTGAAATTTATCACAGTCGGAAAGGTGATTTCACTGAAATCAACAGCAGTCAAAGCCCACAGCTATGACTAGGCTATGAAGATAATCCTCGGAGACTGAGGACAACTCCGTACCTGAGCCACAGAGAATCTGGCTCCTAAAGGACAAAAGCTGTCAGAGTGGGAGGGTAACAGGGGAGGTGGGAAACAGACAAAGCCTAAGAGCTTTGTACTTCAACCCATCTTACTACATAACAAAGCCTTCTTCTATAAAACAGTGTATGACTACCATCCCACACGGTTTATAAACCACAACCAGACTGGAGAAATTGTGAAAGTTATAGTCCTGTTTATAAAAAGAAGGCATAAAGTTTAAACTGGATTCAGAGGGAAGGAGAATTTAAGAATTTGCTTTTCTCTACTGCATCCACCAACCTCTAAATAACTAAACTTTTATTCTGTTTTACATGAAAGGGGCTGGACTACGTGTAAGTGTCTGGGGAAGGGAACGAGGGATAGCAGCTATGAAATTAGATAGACACAAAGTACAACATACTATTTTGCAAAGCTATAAAGATTTTTTTTTCAATTACTCTTTTTATAAAACAGGACAATGACTAACACAATCTAATTTAAGGTAACTCACCATCTGCACACATAAGAAAGCATTAAGAAATGTGATAAGATAACAGTAACATTAAAAATAGAGAAGAACTTGGCAAAATTTAACTGATGGCCTTTAAAAAGAGAAGTGTGATGTATGCAAAACACTTGAATTCAAATTATTTAAGGAGGTTGACAGACATTGCAATACTTTAAAACATAATGAACTTTTAGATAAAAGCAAAATGTATTATACTACCCCAAAATATCTGGTCATAGTAAAAGGTGGAATGTCTGCCTGAAGATGAGATCAATTTTGCCAACACAAATTCTAATGTTATGTTGACTATGTTATTCTTAGCTCCAAACCTGCCAGTAAGATACTCCAAAATGTTCTAAAACCTGTACCATGAAGCCAGAAAGTTCAGGCTTCTAATCTGTGACTTTTAGATCAGTTGGTGATGCTCAAGAATAAAATCTATGCAATGATGCCAAATCTCAGTCTGAAGTGCAGAACAGGGAAAGGCATCTGCTGCCAGCCACTCTCACGGTGGGAGGTGAACAGACTTCCTCAAGTTGTCCTCTGACGTTCACATGTAAGCCCCCACACATAAATACACAAAATAAACAAAATGTTCTAAAAAGAATTCTAAAACTCTCCTCAAAGCCAAAAAAGCTCTCAATACTTCTAGACCCGAACATTTCTAATAAGAATTATTCACGATGTATTATTAACGATTAACTAGGCTGGGTATGATGGTCCGTACCTCTTATCCCAGCACTAGGGAGGCAGAGGCAGGTGGATCTTTGTGAATTTGAAGCTAACCTGCTCTAACAGCAAGATCAGGACATCAGGGGCTACAAAACAAAGTAACCCTGTCTCACCAAAACAAAACTGTAACACCAAAATAAGGCCTCCAGTTTAAATGATATGAAGAAAAGATGGGTTGAAAAGTTCAGCACCACCAGGCAGTAGTGGCACATGCCTTTAATCACAGCACCTGAGAGGCAGAGGCAGGTGTTTTTCTGAGTTTGAGGCCAGCCTGGTCTACAGAGTGGTTCCAGGACAGCCACGGCTATACAGAGAAACCCTGTCTCAAAAAAACAGAACAGAACAGAAAAGAAAAGAGTTCAGCACCTCTAAAATCTCATCCATACTTTTATAAATTACCAGGAAACTGAATTCTTTCTTATTATCAAGAAAGACAAAGACTGAGCTATAGCTCAGTATCAACCATCTGCACTCCTGCCTAGCATGTGTGCAGCATTGGATCCAATCCCTAATTAAAGCACAAAGGAAAAGGAGGCAGTTTTAAATGCCATTTCAGGAGTCCAGCAGTTTGTGCCTAGGCTTATTAACTTCTAGTCTTCTATCATACCTTCATTCTAAAGTTCAAAGGAAAAGAAAATGGGTTCTCAGATAAAATGAGAATGTTTAACTGTATTTAGATTGATCCGCAGCATTGCTGCCTGTGGAAAATGAGTTAGTTTGGCTGGGCCTGGCTGCCCACACCTATGAGCTCAGCTACTCAAATTCTCTTAGACAAGAGAATTCTAGGTTCAAAGCCAGTTTGGGCAAAAAAGCGAGACTCAACTAAAATAATGATGGTGATGATAATAAATTTTAAAAACAGTGTGTTTGGTATTCATTCATTCTTATTCTCCCCAACTCTCTCTACCCACTTTAAATTCAAGCCATTTTTTAGCACTTGATGATCTAAGTGAAAAGAAACCTAAACTATAAAAAAGGCACAGAATGGAGAAGCTGATTGTTACAATAACCTCTGATGTTTAGGTCCTAGTATTGTTATGACTTATTACAGAATGTTAATTTCATTCCCCTATACAGAAGTGCTTTTAGCCTTTTATCATATCAGATATAAAACTTAAATGTATTTATCTTAAAACAAAATTATTTCAAGTACATCTATTCTACAACATTTAAGAGAAACATTCCACGTTAAAATTATGAACACTAACTCAAGTTCAGGATTAATCTCAACTTTACAGATCTAATTAAATTTATTCAACATATAAAAGAAAAAGTACAAACCAGTAATTTTATTTGCATACAACACACATAAGAATTGCAAGAAAACCATCCCCAATCCTTTATACCTTTCAGTGCAATCACTTTGCTGGCAGGATTCATGATGGCGCTGTCTGCTGAGATTGGCCTCCGAATTGGATTACTTGGATCATTCATATCAATGATCACCACCTGAGCCTGCTCTCCCACTTTTTCTCTAATGCAGATGAATTTGTCTGACTCCATAGTCAAGGTACTGAAGCCAATGTTTGCTGGGTTGATACCCAGGTTCTGGAGCTGGAAAAAAAACATAGACAATGTTACCAAACCTGAAAGTAAAATTCGACATTCATATATTACCATTATAAATTCTAATTTACCTATCAATGCAAGACCAATAGTGACAATAATGAAAAAGTAATCGATCTTCTTCATCTTCCAAAAAAAAAAAAACACATGTAACATTCAACTGCTGTAGTATAACTTACAACTACAGAGGTCAGAGAGGAAGGTAAAGAACAGAGCAAATCTGAGCACCGGCATTTATGGGTCAAGGGATTTGTAATCATTGTGTTTCTTGGTGAATTTTAAGATCTTTGAATTGTCAAACTTACTCTCCCTTACCCCTCACTAATATTTAACACAATTATTTATCCACTGCATTAAGCTTCAGGAATCTGTAGTTTAAGATAAAGTAATATTTTAAAAAGGAGTAAAAGATTTCAAAGGTCAGAATTCTTGAAGAAACAGATTACTAGCCTGAGCAGACAAAGTTCCACACCTGGGCAGAGTCAAAGCAAGTTCTACCGGAGGGGCCTCCAAAGCTAGACAGGATCTTTAAGGAGCCAGTCTAGAGAATTCTCTACAGAAGCATATGCTAATGCACAGGTCTTAATGTCTTAAGGGAGCTAGAAATACTTAAAAAAATACCACTGAGAGTATAGACTAGAAAAGGCTTGAACAGGGAATAAAGATTATACAGAGACACAAGAAAGAATTGCTTGCTTGACAAGCTAAATTTACCTCTTAAGAATAGGGATCTTGAAGCTGAAGAAATGGCTCAGCTGTTAAGAGCACTGACTGCTTTTACAGAGGTCCTGAGTTCAATTCCCAGCAACCACATAGTGGCTCAACCATCTATGTTGGTATCTGATGCCCTCTTCTGGCATACAGGTGTACATGCAGATAGGGCACTCTAATACACACAAATCCTTTAAAGAATCCAGAACTTACAATATAGGTACAAAGAACTATTTAAGAATTTTAATACCCGAGTGTGGTAGCACATGCCTTTAATCAAAGCAGAAGCAGATCTGAGTCTGAGGCTAGCCTAATCTACAGAGAGAGTTCCAGGACAGCCAGGGTTACACAGAGAAACTGTCTCTGACAATCAAAAAAGAAAGGAAAGGAAAGGAGGAGGGAGGGAAGGAAGGAGGGATCTTGCTCTGTGCAATAGCAGGCACCACAGAATTTGCCCAATAAACAGTGGCTCTACAGACGGTAAGTCTTTGAAAACCAAAAAGTGTGTAACAGAAGTCGCCTGTTACTAGAAAGATCTCTACTAGAATGGGCCACTAATTCTCTGGGTAATTAAATCCTTCAAGCCGGCCAGAGCAGTCCCCATCCTGCCCACTCCCTCCATGGTTGTAAATTCTCATGTAGTAAACTGAGAAAAAGCCCGTGTTCCCCAGCTATGCATCACCTTCACTGTGCTGGCTGAGCAATGTCAGCTATATCTTACATCAAACTCTTTTGCTACAAACAGGTCAGGATCTGAATAAGGTCCAGAATGAGACTAAGAGTCTTACTTTCACTTCCCTTTAATTCCTCAAGTACCATAGGTATAACCAGTAATAAAATGTAGTTATAACTCAGACATAGTACCCAGGGCAAAAAGCCAAGCAGCTATCTAACAATTAATGCACGCATGGCGCTAAAGTAGAACAGCTTTACAAGCTTTACAAGCTCAAGATATACTGCAATGGCAGCCAAACACACAAACTATAAAACAGGTAACTTATAACAAATGTGGTTACTTCTTAACTTTAGAACTGGAGAAGATGAATAGAAATTGTCCCCAAATGTATGAATGGAACACAAGTGGGATTCAGAGGTCTTTTCTTTAAACTAAATAAAACCAAGTTACCCATCTAGTTTCTGAGGAGAAATACAAATTTGTTTTTAGACTCTCAAAGGATTCATGCAGATCATTTCCTTCTCTGGCTCAGAGTTCATATGGCTACATATACGAACAGCGCACTAGCTTCTCAATTACTCCATGAGAACTATGACTCCTAAGTCTCTACCCCAAACCTTCACCCACTGCACTTTTGAATTTTTCAGATACCACTGTTCAGTTTCTTTAGTATCTGAAAAATGTAGACTTATATAAAAGTGCCAGCCAAAAAGTAAAATTAAAAAAGTAATATAAGGAGCAAGACAGTGCCTGATACCTGCAATGCTACATACAAAAGGATGAAGCAGAAGAATTACTAGCAGTTTAAGACCAATCTGAACTACAGAGACAGTCTCAAAAAAATCAAAACAAGGGTCTGGAGAGATGGCTCTGCATTAAGAGAATTGGCTGAGGGCTACACAGAGAAACCCGAGAGAGGGGGAGGGGGAGAGGGAGAGAACGAACGAACGAACACTGGCTGTTCTTCCAGAGGACTTGGGTTTGATGCCCAGCCTCACATGGCAGTTCACAACCACCTGTCAACTTCAGTTCCAGTGGATCCAATACCATTTGTGGGCATTGAAAGTGTGAATGGCACAGACATACATGACGGCCAACATCTATATGCATAACACGTTTTCTAATTAAAAGCAATATATACATATATATATATATATATATATATACATACACATATATACATACACACACACAAACATGCACGCGCCAGGTGGTGGTGGCGCACACCTTTAATTCCAGCACTCAAGAGGCAGAGGCAGGTAGATCTCCGAGTTCGAGGCCAGCCTGGTCTACAGAGTGAGTTCCAGGGCAGCCAGGGCTATACAGAGAAACTCTATTATGAAAAACAGAACAAAAGAAAAAGGGAGAGGGAGGAGGAAGTAAGGAATCTGTTAAATGGCATTATACCTTCACAGTATTTTCCTTGTAGGAAAAAAAAATGAAGATTTGGTTTTAAAAAGAATTAAGTTGGGTGCTGGAGAGATGGCTCGGCGGTTGACTGCTCTTCCGAAGGTCCTGAGTTCAAATCCCAGCAACCACATGGTAGCTCACAATCATCCATAATAAGATCTGACACCCTCAAGTCGGTCAGTGGTGGCGCACGCACTTAATCCCAGCACTTGGGAGGCAGAGGCAGACAGATTTCTGAGTTCGAGGCCAGCCTGGTTTTCAGAGTGAGACAGAGTGGACAGCAAGGGCTACACAGAGAAACCCTGTCTCAAAAAAAAAAAAAAAAAAAAAAGATTTGACTCCCTCTTCTGGAGCATCTGAAGACAGCTACAGTGTACCCACATATAATTAATAAATAAATCTTTAAAAAGCAAAAAAAAAAAAAAGGAATTAAGTTGCTTGAAATCTATATAATCCTACACTATATTCCTTTCTTACTAGACAGACCCTACCAAGATAATTAGGCATTCAAACCTTATGTTTTCCTATCAAGAATGTACTAGCACTATTCAAGATATTTATTCCATGTGAAACAGACATATTTATTCAAAAGTGAAAAAAAAAATAGGGCTACATGTGGTGGTGCATGCCTTAAATCCCAGCACTTGGGACGTAAATGCAAGCAGATCTCGGAGTCCCAGGCCAACCTGAACAAGTTTAAAAAAAAAAAAAACACTCAGGAAAGGAACAAAAAGGAACCCAACAGAATGGAAAGAGAAAAGAGGAAAGAGGAAAAATGAAAAATGAAAGAGGAACAGAATGGAAAGGAAGGAAAGAAGGCAGAAAAAAGAATGACACCACTGAGGGAGGGTAGTTTGGTATAGAATATTCAGAGATTAGTCAGGATAACAAGGGGTTTGGTCTAGTCTCATGGAGTACAGTTTGGGACATTTTTCTAAGAAAAGGAGAATACTGGTATTGGGAAACCCATCATAAACTGAAGAATAAATCACATTAACTAAATGTTTTAAGGGTAAAGGTGAAAGGACTTGAAAATACTCAAAGTAGCTGGACTTGGTAACTTCTACCTGTAATCCTACCTACTCAGGAGCTAAGGCAGAAGGATCCTATGTATAAGGCTACACCACCAGACTCTTTACTCAGGAGGAAGAGAGAAAGACAAAGAGCAAGAACAAGAGAGCGAGAATGAGAGTGTGGGTGTGTGCACATGTGCATGGAGCAAGTGAACTAAACTGAAACTAAAATGATTAAATATGTTTAAAAACACACTCAAACGATGACCATTTGTACAACTAAATAAATAACTGCTCTTTCCTATAAAGTCTTTCCTAGATGTTAATAAAGGACAGGGACAGAAAGGTGATTTGCCTGCACCTCTGTAAAGGTTGGCAAGTTCTCCATTCCTGGTACTACTTGAGGCAAATGCCAAGGTAACTCACCAGTTCTGCTCCCATTTTCCTGTAACATAGGCAAACAGAAAAATGCCCTAACAGTGGTGAACAGGGTCAACCACCATCAACTCTACATACGCACCAGCAGAGTAAAAACACATAAAAGGTTCCCTCCCATACTACATAGCTATGTTTAATAGTACAATACTTTTCAAGTTTTGTTTTGGAGCCAGGGTTTCTCTGTGTAGCCCTGGCTGTCCTCACTGTGTAGGCCAGGCTGACCTCGAACTCAGAAATCCACCTGCCTCTGCCTCCCAAGTGCTGGGATTAAAGGCGTGCGCCACCACTGCCCAGCACTCTTAAAGTTTTTATTTTTAAAACAGTCAGAAAATATTAAGTCAACTATAAAGGTGTGAATGGTATATGATCTATGCCAGAAAAAGTGATGCATTCAGAAGGTGTAAGTCTACAGCTTACATCAATTTTTTTCAGAAGACACAGCAATACCCAACTATAGCCAGATTTCAGTACTCTTGACAAAATATTGCTGTTAAGGCTAAAGATATCCTATTTTGAGATATGCTTGTCTGCTAGTTAGTTTCTGTTGTCAACTTGACACAACTTTCAGTCACCTGAGGAAGTATCTAGAGCTGGTGGACCTGTGGGGAAAGTCATCTGAATTGTTATTTGCTCCTGTGGGTGGCACCCTGAACTGCTTTTAGAAGAGCAGAACCAAATACATCTCCTCTCTCTGTGACTAGGTGGGATGTGAGCAACAAAAACAAAATGTAAGAAAAGCTTGGAAATTTCAATAATAAAGTTGATTTCTTTTAACTTCAAAGAGCTTTTATTTAACTGTTCTGACAATCTATAGAGAAAATGAATTTGGATTCACATGCATACAATAAGTAAACATTCAAACGGCAAAATAAGGATTCATTACATTCCTATGAAGCCACTCACCCCATGGTCTCTCACTCAAGCAATTAGAACTATTTTCCCATAATACAATTAAACATATAATTCCATCCTCATTCTTAAAAAAAAAAAAGTTAATAGGATAATGAACAAAAGCATACTGACTATCAAATGCTTCTTTTTGGGAAAGACATGATCTCTGTAACCTGTACTTTGATTTCCAGGCTAGATTTGTTTGCCAAGTGGCACTACTTTAGGATCTAAACTTGAACTTACCTTACAAAATATAAACAGACTTACTGGTAATCAAACAACTCAAAACTTTCAAGTACCCTGGAATTCCCCAGTTATAAACAATTTGTAATCCTTTTCCTTATGTATGAGCCAGGAGTGGTGGCACACCTTTTATCCCAACGCTTGGGAGGCAGAGGCAGAGGCAGAGGCAGAGGCAGAGGCAGAGGCAGGTGGATCTCTGTGAGTTCAAGACCAGCCTGGTCTACAGGGAAAGTTCCAGCACAGCCAGGGGTACAGAGAGCAATTGTCGTGAAAAACCAAAAGGAAAAAACCTTTGCTTTATGATCTCTTGATTGCAATTTGGATCAAACTGGAGATGGAAGAAGGCACTCTAGTCTAAGATTCTGTAGCAGTACAATAATAGTAGTTCAACTTTTTCATACTCTAAATTACAGTAAATTTTAAATTTTGATTATAAAGTTCAAGTAGCACCTAAAATTAATTGCTTTTCTGGATTCCTCATAAAGAGCCCAAATGTCTGGATGTAGCCCTAGTTTTTCCACTAAAGTGGATCTGTGTATTGTTCCTTCCTCTCAAACATTTGGAATGACAGTATCTATTCTCAGAGCTGTGAGGATTTAATGTGAAACACTAAAAACAGCACCATCAGGTCTTCATAGACACTATCAGTAACTACACACAGCAGAACTGTGGGCTCAGCTCAAGTCAACTAACTGTCTTTCATTGCATTGCATTATCTGCTTCATCCAGCTGTCCACACAGGTCATGGGTGTGAATTTCATTTCACTATACTGGTAACGGTTAGTAGGCTCTCAGAAACTTACCCAAGACACTGAAATTCTTTCTCTCTCCTGATCATTTGTATTTTTAAGACAGCTTTGCTATGTAGGCCTAGGAGCCCTACAACATACTATGTACTCCAGATTAGCCTTGAACGGACAGTGAGGAACAGGGATACTTCTTCCTCAGGGCAGACTTCAAGGGTGTGCTACCAAGTCTTTCTTTCTTTTTTTTTTAAAGACAGAAACATTTTTTTTTTTAAAAAACAGTGAGTACACTGTAGTTGTCCTCAGACACTCCAGAAGAGGACATCAGATCTCATTACAGATGTTCATGAGCCACCATGTGGTTTCTGGGATTTGAACTCAGGACCATCGGAAAAGTAGTCAGTGCTCTTAACTGCTGACCTATCTCTAGCCCTTTTTTTTTCTTTCTTCTGAGAAAGAAACTATACTTAAAGGCTTGTAATTCTGCGCTTTATTTTGTTTATTAAATTTAAAAGAAAAGAATCTACAAGGCCATGCCACGTATTCCTGAAAAGTAACCCTATTTAACTTTTTGCCAGTTTACAGAACAGCACTGGTAAATCCTATCACAACTGATGTCTCCAACATCTGCAATGAAAAAGGAATTTGGTAAGGCTAATGTCATTCAAGTAGACAATTATAGTAAATTTCATAACTTGATGGTAAAGTTCGAGTGGCATCAAAAATTGCTGGATTCTTCCTAAAGAGTCCAATGTCCCTAGTTTTTTCCACTAAAATTAACCATAGACAAGTTAATATCTGTGTATTGCTTCATCTTAAACATTTGGAATGACACCACCTACTTACTCTCAGAATTGTAAGGATTTACTATGAAATGCTAAAACTAACATGAGGTTGGTTTCAAAAGCTGCTTTTCTTCCTAAAACAGAGGAAAAGGAAATTTGTTATGCAGAAAACTCAGCTACGACTTTCATCAAGTCACGTAATGAGTCTAACTGACAGCAGCTGCTTTCTATCGCTTTAAAGTTACCCTGCCCAAATCAGACAACGCAAACAATCACTACAGCCTATTTAATGGCCCCAAACTGAGGGCCATTTCACAAAATTATACATAACTGTACCTTTCCAAAAATGCCTTAATGCAGCACATTCTAGATTTAAAAAACTCAACCTGTTGTTTGAGTGATCTTTTGACACAGTCAACCTCACTGCAGTAACCGGCTAACCCTGAGCGAGACCTGAGATAACCACATTAAGTCACAATTTTCAAGTAACTATAGCTTAGTTTTGAAAGATGTAACTGTATATTCATTTTAGGAAACTCATACTACAGGGTATATTAAGAAATAAGTATCACATCTGCCAATCACTGTTAAGCAGTTAAGAAGTACACTTAATCAGAAAGAATACAAGTCAAATGAAATAAAACAGTTAACAGCTGGTGAGGCAGAGGGTCCATGTTTGTGACTGCAGCTCCCAGGAGGCTGAGGCAGGAGAATCACAAGCTTCAAGCCAGCTTAACTTTCCAATGCCCTCCCTCCCCACAAAAGCTAACATTTGATAAGCATGGATAAAACCTGGACCTGGAAATTCTGTTCTAAATCGAAATCCATGCAAAAATGTTTAAAACTTTAGACAAACTGAAAGCAACACAAAGATGTGGCTGAGATGGAGATTTAAACAAACCAAATACGAGGTGGTGACAGACATTTACAAATACTCAGTTAAGTATTAGCAGCTAATAAAAATATAATTATAAAATGTTCTTATTTTCTAAAGACATATGCTCAAGTATTGAGAGGTAAAATACCATAGAAATTTGAATCCCTGTAAAATGTTTAAGCAAAATTTAAAAAGTAAACAGAGCAAAATGCTATACAAATCTATCTAGATGGTGGGCTGGAGATGTAGCTCAGCTGGTGGAGCATCTGCCCATCAGAATCGAGACAATCAGGCCCCATGGAGCTGGAGCACAAGAGGTTAGTTATGAAGCACCCAACATGGTACCACATAAATCAAATTCAAGCCTTCTGCAAGAGCAGTATATACTCTGAACAGCTGAGCCATCTCTCTAGTCCTCAGTTTTGGAGTTTTTGTTATTGTTGTTTTTATTGAAAAGGGGGCTGGTGCTTGGCATAGTGATGCAAGCCTGAATCCCTGCACGTGGGAGGCAGAGGCAGGCAGGTCTCAGTGATTTGAGATCAGACAGAGTGAAGTCCTTTCTTAATTAAAGTAAAAACAAGTTACCGATTTAACACACATCAGGTATTTAAGACCACACAGAGACACTGTATTTTTAGGGAGAACTGTCCTTCCAATTACCAAGCTGTAGGACTACAGCTTGTTACATACAGACTATTTTGAAACAGACTGGCGTGAAAGCCATTCTACCATTTCCTAAGTAAGCTTTGCCCAGACAATTGCTTTGCTCTTTTCCTGAAAAGAACAGGTAAACCTTGATAAGCCAAGGAACCAGGAAACTCCAAGGTAAGTCAATATCAGAATATGTAGAGACCAAACCATAAGAACATTGTTAAAGGACTGCATGGACCTTTTGTTCTGCATGGTAATACACATGCAGAACAAAATACTAGCAGAAGGCACACAACTAAATAAAACCACACTACTGGAAGCAGTTAAGACAGCTCCCCGACTAACACAACGCTTGAGTCTCTGCCATCACTTGCAAGTGTATTGTGCCTGCTAGATAAGAGGTCTGCTCTGCTTCATCCATCCAGTTCTCAGCAGATGAGCCAGGAAGGAAGGAATCACAAAACATCTTCTCCGGAAGTACACCCAAGGAGGATGTGTCCCACTAAATGTCTAGTGAACATCAGCTGAAAAATGAAATACATTAAAGCTTGTGTTTCTGACAGCATTATTTAAGACTTACACACGTTTCTCAAATAGTGCTCGACACAACACTTTTCAGATCCTTCTTGTTTCATCTGAACAGTGACAGCGTCAGCAAGTATGTATGAACTACTGAATTTCAGGCAAAGCTATTTTCTCAGTGCTCTACGTATGTTTCAGTTAATTCTTGTAGCATGGAAGGACTTAATAAATAGGAGTCACCAATTTAAAAGGTAACAGTTTTATATACCTATAATTATTCTGTAGGCATGCGCTTCATGATTGAGTTAACTTCCTAAGTATTTCATTCAATCTAATTTCTTCTGTAAACTAACAACCTCTATCTTCCACTGGTACTAAACACATTGAAAAATGCTGAGCTGTCACTTCACTGAGACCTTCCTGAAAACTAGAAGGATGTCAGAAACTGCAGTTGCTGTAGTTTTCAGGAAATAAAGAAAAATGCTGAGATCGCAGCAATCCTTGGTTTATTCCATCAACAGGATGTCAGCCATTGTTTCTGTTGGCTCCAAAAATTTCAAACAACAAATAAAAACGCTTTTAACCTTTGCTCGTCCCACTCTTAAAACATGCGTGTTTTGCCAAACAGTGGTAGCGCACACCTTTAGACCTAGCACTCAGGAGGCAGAAACAGGTGGTTCTCTGATGTTCGAGGCCAGCCTACAGAGAGAGTTCCAGGACAGCTAAGACTACACAGAGAAACCCTTTTTCAAAAGGTAAACTAAACTAAAATAATGAATCTTTATTTTTTTTAAAGATTTATTTTATTTGAGTACACTGCAGCTGTCAGACACAACAGGAGAGGGCATCGGATTCCATTATAGATGGTTGTGAGCCACCATGTGGTTGCTGGGAATTGAACTCAGGACCTCTGGAAAAGCAGTTAGTGTTCTTAACCACTGAGCCATCTCTCCAGCCCCACTAAACTAAACTTAAAAAAAAAAATACCGGTTTGTGTCTACTGCAGGAAAAAGGAATCACTATTGGAGGACTTTTGATCTCGTCAGTAAATGGAAAACTAAATGCAATGCAAGCAAAAGCTACAGCCAGAGACATGGACTTCAAACAGATGATTAGTTGGATAGTATCAGAGTCTCCTAGAGAGCTCAAGAATTTTTCCTACCTATAACCTACTACTTACTGAGAATCAAAAAAAAAAAAAAAAGAAAGAAAAGAAGCAATTCTAAATTTATTCATTCATTTAAAAATCCAATCAGATAAAATATTTGATCAATTTTTACCAAGCTCCAGAGAATATAAAAGTTTTATGCCTAAAATCTTGAAAATGGAAATGGCATTCCAAGATTAGGCCCTTTCTTATACAAATGCCATTGTGCAGGCAAAGAACATACCAAAAGGAGGAGAGGGGTCTTATTCAAGAGCTCAAGAATGTACAGACCCTCAAAAGCAGAAATAGAAAGGCAAGCACAATGCTCTGGCTTGGTCCCCAGGACTGCTCAAAAACGACAACAAAAAACCATCACCTACATAGCTGTTAGGTATGAACAGCTGGACAAACAGCAGTTTCCTGATGTGACTGTCTAAATCCACTCTCTAGGTCCTAAATCCTTGGCACAGACTGTTTAGCTACTCAGGTCACATTCAGCTCAACCCCAGCAGACCCACGGCTGCACACACTCATGTGAGTTCCTACCATACGCTAACAGACCTGTCAGGAATTAGACGTAATGCTGTTCTGCTCATTTTCTGCTTGGAGTACTTATTTATAGCATGACCAACTCACAGTTTACCGGGTGCTATACATTACAAAACCAGAATCATTTTATTTTATAGATTAGTTACTGAAATATTTTCTTATGAACTTAGTGCCACAAATTTCAGTTTCACATGAATGAATGAAATTTCATTCAACATGAAGAGTTTGAGTTTCTGGCTGTATCAAAATCACTTAATATTAGCATTTCAGGAAGTTCAAACAAGATTGCAATTATTAATTAGTTTGTCTTCAATTAACACCAACTAAGCACCTACTACTTGGCAACTTGTTTTCTGAGAAAGGATCTCAAATGTATAGTCCAGGCTGGCCCACAATGTGAGACTCTTCTGCTTCCCAAGTGCTGGAATTACAAAAGCATGTTTCCCCATATCCATCTTCAATCCAGTATTTTAAATACAATTTTTGTATCAAACTTTTTCTGTATTAAGTTCTAACTTTATCACAATTATTACTGAGGAAATTGTGGGGGAAGAAGCAGATATTAGGCTTTTAGGGACTTGTATTCAAATTGTAGATCACGGTTCCCAAAAAGGAATAAAACTCTATCTCAGTAATCTACAACAACCACTAAACAGGTTAAAACTGAAGACCACTGCGTGTGGTAGCACAGTCACTCATGCCAGCGCTTGGGAGGCAGAGGCAGGTGGGTCTTTTTGAGTTTAAGGCTAACATGGTCTACACAGCAAGTTTCAGGCCAGTTAGGATTATATAGTGGGACCCTGTCTCAAAAAGAAAAAGAAATATCTTGCTTTTGTTTGGTCAAGGAGAAGGGATATCTTTAATGCTTATAGTAAGTTTTAGTTTACAATACTAATCTTGTTTCCTTCGTATAAGCAAAGTTTGTCCAGTATCTAAAAATAACTTCTATTCCATTTATTTTGGTCTCCTTAATTCCTAAATATGTAACCTTTTCTTGGCCAGGCATGGTGGTACATGCCTGTAATCCTAGGACTCAAGAGGCTAACACAGGAAGATGCCAAGTTAGCTCTAGGCTGGGCTACATAGCAAAACCCTGCCCCTCGCCTGCCCATTAACACAGCAGAAACAAGACCAAACATAATGTGTGATTCCATTTATGTAAAATAGCCACAAAATTAAGTCCCTAGAGACAGAAAGCAGATTACCAGTTGCCAAGGGATGGGA
Organism: Tokudaia tokunoshimensis; assembly: GCA_036184795.1. Taxonomy (NCBI): domain Eukaryota; kingdom Metazoa; phylum Chordata; class Mammalia; order Rodentia; family Muridae; genus Tokudaia; species Tokudaia tokunoshimensis. The sequence continues at coordinate 35,051,466 of BTHU01000010.1, read as the reverse complement.
AGAAATGAGAGGAAGATTGCTCAACAGGTATAATAACTTCCATCTCAGGCATTAAAAATGTTTGAAAATAAATACACGTAACTGATGTCACATTTAAACACTAAGTCATTCAATTATTTGGAAATGAGGTCTTCCAGTAAAGTCTTGTCTGATGTCATACTCAAATCCTCCTTGCCTCAGTCTCCCTAGAGCTGAGAATGCAGGTAAGTGATGGGTTTCCAAAAGTTGCCACAAATGCTGGACAGCACGCTGTTCACATTAAAATAGCTAATTTAGGTTTTGTGGCTTTTATTTAAAAAAAGAAAGAGGCCTGTAAAGGCTAGGGTATTAGCTGAGAAATAAGAGCTTATACTTAACTGGGGCAAGGCCCTCTGGGTTTTATTGCCAGCAAGTGAACACATACACACACATTCACAGGCAAAAGCTTTTAGCCCCTTTGAAAGTATAAACTTTAAAAGACTCAGTAGCCTTAATAAATAACCCAGTCATTTGCCTTTCTTTACACAGGGAAAGTAAACCTGTGTTGGAGAGATGATGTACTTCCTGCTCCTCCAGAGGACCATAATTAATAAATATTCTTTCCTAGAGGATGTTTTATGATTAAAAAGCAAACAAACACAAAACCATCTTGTCCACAGTTCAACATAGAGACTACTGCAGATTGGGGAAAGATATAGGTTTCATAAACCATGTACCTCTTACAAGGTTTCTTTTCACCTGATTAGTCATTCTCAAATAATTAAGGTCCACTCGGAGTTATCTATGTCTATACATCTATAAATTCTACAAGCTAAGTGTGTGTAGTCATTGGTGGTTTCATTTCAGATGAGCCAGCTAATTGGAAATAAATGAAAGCAACTGTTACCAAATGCTACTCCTCAGCTACTAAGACTCAGTTTCAATAGTTTAAGACCATCAAAACACTGTCATCTCTAAGACCCCTTGGTGTGCATCACTATAGGGTGCTTCCCTTCCCTACTCCAGAAATAGCATAGGTATAGAAATCGAGAAACGGGAAACAGTCTGGCAGAACTCCAAGAGCTTGGCCTCAATAATGAGCAGATTGTAGTTTTCTCCTTCAACATGCAGTGCATGTGTGATGAGTAGATGAAAAGACAACTAACTCTCCAAGGCAGTTGGGAGAATTAATATTTACATGTACAGAAAGGCTACGTATTATGCCATAAACACAAGCTACACCGTAGTCTAACTTCACAGCTGCCAGGAAGTATATACTAAATGAGGAAGTTGAAACAAGCTAAAATCCTGACATAATCAAATAAAACCCAGACTGACATTTTCCAGAATTGTACACTGCAGTTTAAATTTCATAGTATGATGAAATGTGGCTTTAATGAGTTTGGTTCCTATTCATTTCAGAAATAACTGAAAAAGGATGCTTTACCTAACTTAAAAGCAAACAAAAAACACAACAAAAACTATTTACTTATTAAATCAGAACAGGAAGTATTAACACTGCATTACTATAAATCCAAAACCATGAATATACAGTAAAATACACAAGAGTGAGTGGAACACACTCTTGTCATTAAGAAAAGGACAATAGGAAAGTCCCAAAGCTTCTAATTTGTGAGAGGAATACAGATAATCCTGGTCACAAAGTAACTTGATCCTAATCTTTCTTGAATATTTTATTGCTGAGAACTTGGAGAAAACTCCCTCTAAAAGTATCATCTAAATGATTAAGGCAAAGAGAAAAAAAACAAATGCTGGCTCATATAAAAGCTATTATGCCAGACACGGTGGAATGTACCTGTAATTCCAGCCCTTGGGAAGCTAGGGCAGGAGGATGAAGAATTCAAGGGCACTTAGTCTATAAACACATCGAGACCCCGTCTCCAAAACAAAACCACCCAAAGTAAAACTGCTGGGGCTAGAGAAATGGCTCAGCAGCTAAGAACACTAGCTACTGTTCTAGATGACCTGGGTTCCATTCCCAGTATCCATATGGTGACTTCTAATTGTCCAGGGGATCCGATGCCCTCTTCTGGCCTCTGTGGGCAATGCATACATTTGGCACATACACCTACATACAAACAAAAACACTCAGATGCATTAAAAAAAAAAGACTAAATATATATATATATATATATAAAGAACACCTCAATATAGAACAAGCACTAGTGATAAGTACTTTTAATTTTATTTACTATAATGTATGTGCACGCAACGTGTGTGTGCATGTACATGCATGCCATGCTACATACATGTGGAGGTCAAAGGACAACTGTGCATTCATTCAGTGCAAGGAGTTCAAGTGTGTTTGGGTTTGCATAGTAAAGTGCCTTTACCAGCTGAACCGTCTCACTGACCTAATAGTAATAAATTTTGCAGTTAAAACTATATAGACTATTCATTGAAGAATGTACCTCGCCAAACTGAAAATATAAACATTAAAATCTAATCACTATCTGTGGGGTCCCATAAGCTAACTGCGGTAACTTCAGCTTTCTCATCTATAAAAAGAGGCTAATTTAAACTATCCAGAGGGATGGACATAAAACACTTAACAGGTTTTTAGTACATAATAGATATTCAAGTGACTGTTAATAGTCAATAGTTTGATTTTGAGGGCAATTAAGTTTTGACAGCTATTTCACAGCAGGAAAACTAAATACTTCCCATAACACAAAAGAAACTCAGAGCCCACATTTGACAGGTGTACTTTGAATTAATGCATTCGAACCCAAGCTTTTGGCCATCTTCAAGTTAATAGCATTAACTAGAGCTCATGGGTTGATGGAAGACACCTAAAAAGTATGATTGCCACTGGCTTACAAGATAAGCTGATTTCATGTAGTTCTGGTAAAGCATACACATAAAATGCACTCATTCTAGTATAAAGGACTATCAACTATGAACTTATTTCCCACCTCAGTGAATATATTCACTTCACCTTAAAGAATATGAAAACAGGAGAACCAGCCTTCTTGACTACACAGCTAACAGACACCCCATCTTTAAAAAAATAAATAACAAGCTGGGTGGTGGTGGCGCACACCTTTAATCCCAGTACTTGGGAGGCAGAGGCAGGTGGATTTCTGTGAGCTCAAGGCCAGACTGGTCTATAGAGGAAGTTCCAGGACAGTCAGGGCTATACAGAAAAACTCTGGGGGTAGGAAGGACAGGACAGTAGGGTGAAGTGGGGCACAGGCTGCAATCACTCTAGATGCAGGGAAACTAACAAATTCCAGATCAGTATGGTCTACACAATAAGACACTGTTTCAAAAACAAACAAACAAACAAAAAACCAACTATATTATCAATAGCCATGGCCATAAGCAACACCTCACACTGAGTTCTTGAAATATGGTTACTGTGACTCATTTTACATTACTCCAAATCAAGTAACTAACAGTTGGTAACTAAGTCAACTATTAGAAAACTCAAGAAGGCTGGGTAAGGTGGTACAAACATTTGATCCCAATGCAAGGAAAGCAGAGACAGGTGGACCTCTTTGAATTTTGAGGTCAGCTTGGCCTACATGAATCCCAGGGCATTTAGGGCTACAGAGTTGAGACCTTGTCTCAAAAAATAAAAAACTAAACCAAGATAAAACAAAACAGAAAAACTTAATAATCCAGCCATGCAAATTTGGTTTTCTTACAATAAATCTTATAATTTTTTCATTGGAAGTACCAAATACTTCCAATGAATAAAAAGGTCTAGATCAAGATGTCTGAATACAAAATGCCCATTTTGAATAAAATTTCAACTAGCTAATCTTATACTGATTATATCTAAAATAGTAGTTTGGGTATAATATATTAAATAAAACATGAACTGCAACTATATTTTTTCTTTTAACTATGACCATCACATGTTTCTGTCAGTCAGCACTTGTCTCTCGACCTCCTTTGTTCACTGTGTCACATCACTAATCATACTTTAAACAAGAGGGAAATCTCTTCCCTAGGCCAAAATCCAACAGGAAACAAAATAGTAGGAAATCTGTGTAGGTTTTTGCTCTCTCTCTTTAAAAAAAAAAAAAAGATTCATTTTATGTGAGTACACTGTAGCTGTCTTCAGACACGCCAAAAAAGCATCGGATCCCATTACAGATGGTTGTGAGCCTCCATGTGTTTGCTGGGAATTGAACTCAGGACCTCTGGAAGAGCAGTCAGTGCTCTTAACCACTGAGCTATCTCTCCAGCCCTCTTGGTCTTTTTAAAAATTAGATTTACTTATTTTATGTACATGAGCATTTTGCCTGCATATACCTATGTGTGCCACATGTGTGCCTGGTATCCTTGGAGGACTGAAGAGCCCCAGGAACTGGAGTTGTAGGAGATTATGAGTTGTCTTCTATGTGTTGGAAACCAAACCCAGGTGCTCTGCAAGACTAACAGTCACCCTTAAGCACAGAGGCGCCTCTCTGGTCCCTTGTAGCATCTCTTAAAGGCAATCATTGCAGCAGGGCGTGATGATGGCAGGCCTAGAATCCCAGCACTGAGGAGGCTGAGAACCAAGAGAATTTTGAATCTGAATCTACTCTGGGCAACGTTAGAAAGATACTATTTTCAAAATATGATTTATGGCTAGGTGTGGTGGAATACGTAAAAATTCCACCACTCTGGAGCCAGAGGCAAGCAGATCTCAGTTCAAAGCCAGTCTGATATACACAGTCAGTTTCAGACCAGACAGGGCTACACAGTTAAGACCCTGTCTCAAAAAACTTAAGACGGGGTGCAAACCCCATTCTGACTCTGGCCCGAGTACTGCCTTGAGCCTCACCGTCTTCCACTGTTAATGTGAGACAGGACCAAGGACTGAGTGAGGACACAGCACACAACAGAAGTCGGTCTGCTCTGCTCCTCACTCTCTAGGCCTCACTTATCATCACTCTTCCTAAAGACAGAAAGAAATTCCAGCTATGATCAGAAACAACTATTCCAGCAGCACACTACCCAAGTTCCCAAGACTTAAAATTTCACGGCACAATAAAACGAATACTATAGTTTTACATACCTTAAAGTATTCCCCAATCAGGGCACAAGTATTTTCATTAAAATTGACCAAACTCCTTAAAGCTGAGTAAACTAACCTTTAAGAAAATTCTGAAAAAAAGATCTGTCTTCAGTTAAGAAACAATTTCCATGGTAGATTAGACTACTTCAGGTGGCACACTCTTCTAGTTTACCTAGACATCTATTACATTCCAGGAAAACACTGCTTTCTCTTTGAAAACCAAAACCTTTGCGAGAATCCTATTCAACTCAGTAACACATTGCATGCCTGCGTTTATGGATCAAAATAAGAAGAATAGGGTGGAGAGATTTGTAAATGAAAACTAAAAGTATCCAAGTGCTCAACAAAATGTGTCAATTGCAAAATGCTTAATATGCCAGGAATTGAAAATTGCAGGCAGTGGGGTTTTGTCGTCTTGTCCTTTGAGACAGGGTTTTGCTGGCTGGCACTGAACTTTCTGAGTTCTGCAGCCTAGAATTTGTTCTGAATCTGCAACTCAACAAAATTTCCTTCATCACATAAAATACTAAAATTATGTGATGTAGTTCCAAATCCTTGATGATAGATCTTCATCTAAACAAATGCACAAAGAGATTTATGAAAATAAATAGCAATTTTTATTTGCAACATTCTCATAAAAAGTTTAAAATTACTTTAGAGTTTGCTGTTAACATTCACAAATGAACTCTACACTCTCTAGGTCCTAATTTTCCAGTTCTCCTACGTGTTTTAGAAAGTTGTTTTCTAAGCAGAATGGCAGAGGCTTGGAAATCAAAGACTTAAGATGACAACTGAAATAATCCTTACACTGATGTGTTAAAAAGAGAGGGAATAAAAACCTGAGACCAGGAGATACATATCTTGGAAAAGATTGGTGATTCGCTCCTTTGGCACAACTGATCTCTATCTACTAGAGTGGAATCCTACCACCCAAAGCTTAAAGTATAACAAGGTCCTCCAAAAAAACAAACATCAGAGATCTTCAAGAATACTTGTAAAGCTATTTTATAAATATGTAAAATCTTTAAATTTAGGAAAACAGCTTCAAGTATTTGCAGAAATTGCTACTCACATGCCACACCTGCATTAAATCTGTTTTTAATTAGTGACAAATTTGGATTCCAGTCCGTAAGACCATTCAACAATTCTAGTCTTGAGTTTAACAGAAATGAAAAACTATTACTCAAATCACCAATGATGATCATGTGATCAGCAGCCGTCTTTGCCTCTCTTGTGTATGGTTTATATACATATTTGCAGAAAGCTATTTCTGGTGAATTCAGTGTGGACAAGTGTTAATCCCAAAGATGAGAGAAGAAAAACCAGCAACCCAAATCATGGTTAAACTAATTAAAGCAAGCAATTAATTAAAGCTAGATTTTTTTTTTTGTTAGTGTACACAGGCTGCCTCCCTCTTAACTCAGCCTGAAGAGCCCATTGTCCACTAGCGTCCAGAACAGTGCCTTCCTAACTCTTTATGTTCTTAACAGAGGAAACTCAAACAAGCTTGAATTGAGGACAAAAATTAACTTCTCTGTCAGCACTGTCACTTGACATTTTCAAACCTTTACAAAATAGAGATCTTATTGCCAAAATCAAACGAATTATTTGAAAACTAGTGATGACTGAAGAAAGTATATTCAATTCATTTTATGGGCAAAGATCTATTATTATTTACATTTAAAGTCCTAAAGTAAAATAATCTGTTAATGTAAGCAACACGGTCTATAAAATCTATGAAGAAATATTTAATTATTTTACATGTAGCTAAATTTTAGTTAACCCTCTTTATTATCAAACATATTTTATTTCTCAATGGAGAAAAGTAAATCAGATTATCTTCAATGATAAAGAACTCAGTAAGTTACCAATATTTGAACTGGATCATTGCACCTTCCCTCATGAAATCAGCCCTTCAGAAGACGGAGCTGAAAGCAGATTTCTTTATAGGGATACTTGGGGGAAAGTCAATTAATATGAATAAACTATGATGTCAAAGAGTCAGGACAAGTGAATCAGGAAAATCAGCAGTTCAGAAGAAGCTTAATTCAGCGAAGCCCTCCAATGGTCACCTGCCTAGGCCAACTGCTGGCAGGTTGCCAGGTTAGACAATGGTGTATTGACTCCGGGATAAGGTGCAGTGGGGGGCGCCCCAGCCTATTAAAAAGAAGCCAGTTACAGATCAACTTGTCAGGTACTGACTCAGAGCATGTATGCACCTACAACCAGGCTCTGCTGAATTCCACGAAGTCCTGTGAGACATACTTCTGCCTTCATCCCACAGCTACCTGCTAGATTCCAAAAGGCCAAAAATAACCTCTAAATAACTCTCCCTACCTGCAAGAATCAAAGTGAGCCTAAGAGTTACACTAACCCTTGAAGAAACTAAGAAAGAAAAAATATGCGCGTTCCCCTTGGGACCTTGACCCCAGGCACCCTGAGACTGACACCGCCCCTAGCCGCCCCTCTATCTTCTTTCTGTTCCTTCAGAGTGTGACCTTCGGTTCCTTACAGATTCAGGGAAGGCAAGACACGAGCCACTGCTACCCTAACCCCAAGGTGCCTTTCTCACTTGTGAGCTGCAGATGGAGGATGCAGCTCCTCCCCAACCCACCCGCCACACAATTCCTGGGTGCAGACGCGATGTAGAAATGGGAATGGACCAAGGGAAGGTGACAGCACTGCATCGCCCGGAATTAACGAGAAATCTTGCTCAGGGAGAAACGCGCGAGAAGCTCCCCCACCTAGCCCCTACCCAAATGAATGAACTGAGTAAAATGGGAAGGGGGGGTTGGTATGCGCAGTTCTTGCAATCCAGGAAGCAGAATAAGAGGCCGTCAGACGTAAGGCCTGGCCTCGCCGCCCTTTGCACTCCGATTCGTCATTTACATCCTAGTCTCATATCTTTTAACCCTTTAAGCTTTTAAGACACTGTCCTTCCTCCACCTATGCCAAATACCGACACCCCCCCCACTACCCTTCTCGATTCCCTTTCGGGTCGGGCCGCTACCTTCTTCCTTCCCACTACACTCGAAAAGTCCCTCAGCAGCCCCAACTCACACGCACCTGGAGATGCTCCTGAAAACGAATTGGCAGAATCTGGGCCATGGCGCTGTCGGGGAGTATGTTCTCCTCCTGTCACTGGGGCTGCAGGGCAGTGCCTGCCCGGGCTCTCCAAGGGAGAGGAGGAGACGGGGAAGGGGAGGGGAGGCTGGGCTCAGAGGGATACTCTCCGGGGACGCAGGGAACTGGCAGGCAGACGAGAGAGCTTGGGTCGGGGGCGGAGGCTCCAGGGGCCGGGAGAGCCGCAATGGCGGAACCGGGAGCAGCGCAGACTCCGGAAACGGCTGAGCCCTGCGGAAGGATCCCGAGGCAGAACTCCGCCCAGCCTCCTCACCCCGTCCGCCTTATGTAGCCTTCCACGGACGCCGCGCCGCGGTCGGGCGTAGGAATTCAGGGACGCAGAGCGCGGAGCGCTCTTCGCTGCTGCGGCAGCCGGGAAACAGAGGTACCCAGGGACTACTTTTTCTAGACTCATCACTTTCCCCAGGCTCAGGTTTCTCCCTTCTCCCCTCCCCGCCCCCCGCCACTTTTTTTTTTTTTTTAAACATTTTGCCACATCATGCGACTCGGGGCGAACTACGTCATTTCCGTAGGCGCTGTAAGACCCACCCACGCACTTCCAGGTGCACGTGATGCGGGTAGGGAAGGGTCGGTTGAAGGCTTCCAGAGTGTAGGGCGAAAATTAGAGACTGGCCGCTGCTCCTGTGGGATAAGGTAGCGGTTGAGCCCCCTGCCGGCGTGGCGGTCGGGGCGTGAGGACACCGAGTGCCTGAGGAGAAGGCCGCGGCGTGGGTGCCGCGGTGACTAAGGGAAACGGCCCCGCCGCAGCGCTCTTCGGGCGGCTGGCTGCGGCGCGCCTCCCCCGCCCGGTTTCACGCAGTGGGTGGGTGCTGACACCTCCGGGAGGGGGCAGGGATCGTGCTGAGCTGCAAGCCTTCTTGCCCTGACGCACGCCCTTCTGACGCCAGGAGAGCCGTTGGGCTCTCGAATTCCACCGATAAGCCATCTCAAAGGACAGTGAAGGCCATGTGAGAAGTGTCTCATGCTGGCCCCTGGAGAGCGCTTCCGCGGACATTTTGGTGGACTTAGACCCAGCCTAGTGTAAAGATCAGTTTGGCCTTCGAGAAATGGAGTGTTCGGCAACATGAAAATCTTAAAAGATTTAGATCAAAGGATGGCTGGTGAAAGAAACCTCAAGGGCTTTCTTGGAGCGGAGTGATTGTTAGTCATACATGTTAGTAGGACCATTGCCTGTAGCAGTAGAGTGGGCGATGTAAGCCCTTCAAAACCGGAGCAACTTGGCTTCCTACAGCAGTAAGGTATCTGCAGCATTCATTAGCGATTAATAGCCGCCCCAGAGCTCTTGGTAAAGTGTTAAGATGTAATGTCTCACAATAGTACCAATATAAGGAAGATTTAGAGAATTCATTTCTACATATTTCGTCTTAATCCCCCTGAAAGTTCTTGAGAAAATGACTTACAATGCCCCTTTCACCTAAAGAACATAAGACACCACTGGGTATACAATAATTTTGCGTAAGCAGTTTTGCTTAGAGAAATCTGCCTAGTCATTTCTGTTGCTTTTAGTGTTTCTCCCAAATACTGCCTTTCATACCTGGGCTGAGGAGAATCAGGCAAATGAGAAGGGCAGACAGACCCTGTTGTGAAGAAGAGCCTTGCCACCATATTTAGAATGCTTTGTGTTTGTAATTTCACTTAAGCACTTGAATGTGCTCTGTCCTGCAGCGTTTGAAATGATTGTTTTAATATGAGTCTAAAGGCTTTAAGTCCTTTTTTAGAAGTGGACAAATTCTAAAAATTCTAAGGGAGTTACTGTTTTATTACAGAAATGTCAGTAGCTTAATCGAATTGCATTTTCAGTCTCAGAATTTGGGATGTAAGAACTACATCATCACCACAGTTTAATGTATTGACAAGTGTCTTGTATTTTCATACAGACACTGCAGTTGTAAGGACATTTCAAATCCCCAGTGCAGTAGATTTTACTTCCTTGGTGTGGAATACCTAACCAAAAAGTGCACTGAGACTGCTTTGTCATCACTCAGAAATTTCAAGAATGAGTTTTCAGAAATAATTTAGAAAGAAATAGATGGTGATATCCCAAATCACTCTGCTTATTAATAGGACTGCTGTCATGGCCTGTCAGATTCTTCTCTCAACCTAAGTACGAAAGACAGTATTGGAGAAAACACTAAAAGCAACTAAAATGACTAAGCAGATTTCACTCAGCAAAGGCACCTTAAACAGTTAATGCCCTTTTTTTTCTTCAAGAGAAAAAATGGTCTAAATGATAATGCTACCCAATGCTGGGGACGCTGTGTTGATCGCCTGTAATCCTCACATTGGAGGGTTCTGAGGCAAGAAGATGTAGAGTTCAAGATGGCCCCACCACATAGCAGAACCTTGTTCTCCCAAACAGCTCCAAACTGGTATGTCTCTTAAAGATCAGTAATTTGTTGTAATGAAAGATGTTGATGATGAGACCCTGCTAGCTAAATTTCCAACAGGACAGAAACAGGAAAGGACAGCTCCCTGGTTTAGAAAACCCAAAGGTTGAGGCACTAAGTCTTCTAAGCTATACCTGAAAGGCATGGATTTAAGTGCTACCTTAAAATAGATAACCTGATAAGCTCTAAAACAAATCCTGCTATCCAGAGTAACTCTTTTACCCGAAACAGACTGCTGCAAAGGATGAGTCATCACCCTGGCTTTTAGTTTTAGTAAAGAGGCCATGTTACTAAATGGTCAAGGTCTGAATTTGAAGCTATTTTTACAGAATTATCAACAGCAGGCCCTTATATAGTCAGCGCCTTAACAAAAACATTGCTTTGTATGTTATTTTGAGGGATTGTAGTTTCTCAAAACCTACACAAAAAACTGTATTGTTCATCAGTTCTATATTTTATTCCCGGAATTCTGAAATGGTTATAGATGTGTAACCATCCTGGAACACAAAGCAAAATCCACCACTTTGAGGCTGGGTGTGCTGGTACATGCCTGCAATCCTAGGACTTGGCACTTGGGAGGCCAGTATAATAGAGAGGAGAGTCAAGAATTCAGGGCTGGTTTCTTATATTGACCAGACTGAGCTACATGAGACCCCACCTCAAAACAAAAACCTTGAGAGCCACGCATGATGGCTCACACCTCTTGTCTCTGCCCTTCTGTGGGTGAGGCTCCTGACTCACCTTCTGTGGGTGAGGGTGATGAGAATTTAAGGGTAGCCTAAACTACAGAGAAACTGTTTCTCCCTCACTGCCCCCCTCCCCAGCCCAAAGCCAACCCTTTTTATAGGATTCCTCCATAGGTGTTCATCTTAAGGCAATCCCAAAGCCTTTTAAAAACAGCTTGAGCTAATTGCAATGTAAAAGTCACAGGGTAAAGACATTCATCAGAAGTCAATGATTAATTGGAAAGTAGAACTCTAATGCTTCATACCAAATATAATTCAGATTTTAGAAACCATAAGAGACACTTTGGAATTATACAGGTAAGATAACTGGTTTTGCCATTTAAATAGCACCTAATACCTCAGCCCCTAAGAGCTACTGGTAAGAATGGAAGCAGGAGTAGACTGGGTCTTTAGCTTTTCATGCAAGATAAAAGAGATCCATAGCACTTGCCACTAAGAAAGTGAATCTTCCTTGAGTCTCAGGGATTGGTCAACACAGTGCCCACCATGTTTAGTTGAGTATAAGCGGACTATAGGCAGAGGTCCTCAACAGGGATAAGCAGTGGACAAAAACACTTGCAAAGCAATATGGCCTTTCTGTTGTAGTCTGAAATGGACCTGAGTTTATATCTATCTTTCACTGTCAAGCTATTCTTGAACACCCTATAGACAAGTTTTATAATGTGTCAGGGATGGCAATAAGATCTATGATGAGTATTCACTTTTTTTTTTTCGAGACAGGGTTTCTCTGTGTAGCCCTGGCTGTCCTGGAACTCACTCTGTAGACCAGGCTGGCCTCGAACTCAGAAATCCTCCTGCCTCTGCCTCCCAAGTGCTGGGATCAAAGGCGTGCGCCACCACCGCCCGGCTGAGTATTCACCTTAATAGCACCAAGTATATTCCAAATGAAAGGCTAAGAGTAATCTTGTGGGAACCAACCTTGACTCTGGTCACATTAAACAGATCCCTCCAGTTTCTAACAGATTCTGGAAGAGGAAGGGAGTAGCTTGGAACATTACCTTAGGAGGTCATTTCAGGCAGTATGGTGGGTCATACTTTTAATCCCTGCGCTTGGAAGGCTAAGTCAAGAGGAAGATCAGCCTTGAGTTTGAAGCCAGCCTAGGCTACGTAGTAGGTTCCAGATCAGCCTGGATTATAGAGTAAGACCCCTGTTCTTAAAACACCTCACCCGGGGCTGGAGAGATGGCTCAACAGTTAAGAGCACTGACTGCTCTTCCAGAGATCATGAGTTCAATTCCCAGCAACCACATGGTGGCTCACAACCATCTGTAATGGAATCCAATGCTCTCTTCTGGTGTGTCTGAAGAGAGTGTCAGTGTACTCACATATGTAAATAAAAATATAATAAAAACAAAACAAAACCAAAAAAACACCTCACCCCAAAAAGTTATCTTAGAACATTGGTTTAAATATAGTAGATTCATCATGGAATCTGATGATCAATGTCAATCATATCCTTTTCCCACCCAGTAACAGGTCACAAAATCTTGAGAGGTTCTGTTGAATGAAAAAGCAATGAGAGTAAGTTGTGGGAATGATTTGTTACGTGGCTTTCCCTCTCACATTTCTTAAATATGTGAACATGGAGGCCAGATGGCAACCTCAGATGATTCTCAGGAACTGTCCACCTCATTTTGGTCTCTCCTGCCGCCAAGCACAGGATTATAAGCACATACCACCATGTGCAGATTTAAAAAAAAAATTATTAAAACTAATGAGTGGGGATCAAACTCAGTCTCCATGCTTACAGACCAAGCATTTTGTCTTCTAAGTAATCTCCCCAGTTCTATATATGTGGAACTTTTTCTTGTCCTAGAATTATTACTGTCTCCAGGTCAAAGCAGAGTATAACCCACAAACATGTACATTTCTTTAACAATCAGTTTTGACACATTCAAATAGTTCTCAGTAACAAATGTAAATGCCTTGTAGTAAGCTTTCACTACCTCAGAGCAGACTAGTTAAGGACTGAAACTTAGTAAAGTTTTAGTTAAATCAGTAATAAAGTTTTAATGAATTATAACCTAGTTTATTCCTTTAAATATTTTTCAGTGTCTGCAATGTCAAATACACAGATTTTAAATTCCTTTTTAAAGGCTTTTAAAACTAATATGGTGGGAGCTGCCGGTTAAGAATTCTCTCAGAGGATCAGAGTTCAGTTCCCAGCACCTACATTGGGCAGTTCACAATCATCTGGAATTCCAGCTTCAGGGATCCAACATACTCTCTGCATATACACACATAAATTTTTTAAATTTCAGAAAATTGGTACAGGAAAGCAATTCTGAATCTTAAAAGATCTTATGTTCACCACAGTGAAGTTTTTATATAATACGCAAACAAACATTGTAGCCTTAGTATGCAGCAAACCTAGAGCACAAGAAAAAGAAAACTTGGAAATGAGGCAGGGATAGGCATCACATACTAAACAAGTGCTCTACTACTGACCTACATTCCCACACTTGGGAGACAGAGACAGGAGAATTAATGTGAATTAAGAAGCTAGGCTGGTCTAAATAGCAAGTTCTAGGATTCCACAAATGCACAGCAAGAATGGTTTTTAAAAAAATAAAATTGAGAGCTGGAGAGATGGCTCAGCAGTTAAGGACACTGACTGCTCTTCCAGAGGTCCTGAGTTCAATTCCCAGCAACTATGGTGGCTCACAACCATCTGTAATGGGGTCTGAAGCAGTCATCTGGGGTGTCTGAAGACAGTTACAGTGTACTCATATACATAAAATCATTTAAAATAAAAACAGTGATCCTGTCAAAACTCACACTCCTTTGATCCCAGCACTTGAGAGGTAGAGGCTGGCAAATCTCTGTGAGTTTGAGGCCAAGTCTTGTCTACAAGCAAGTTCCAAGATAGTCAAGGCAACACAGAGAAACCCTGTCTTGGGGAAGGGGAAAAAAAAAACTTGTGAAAATATTACATACCTGATGATTGGCTTTTCCTGGTTGCTCATGTTCTAAGTAACTAACTTTTACATTTTCCATTAATACAACTATAAAGCTTCTATTCATTCTGTGATACTGCAATGGTTTAAAAAATCCATGGCATTCATCATGTAAGCTGTAATACTTCAAATGAGAAATACATAACTCATAGGCTTATGCATTTGGATATGTGGTCCCTAGTCGGTGGTGCTGTTTGGGAAAGCTTAGGGGCACGTTCTTTCTGGAAGAAGTATATCATCACTTAGAGCAGACATTGAGAGTATATAACTTAACCCAATTCTAGTTCATTCTGCTTCAAGCTTGCTATTCAAGATTTGACCTCATGGCTTCCTTCTGTTGCCATGCCTACTACTTTTATGCCTCTGAAACTGTAAGTCAAAATAAACTCTGCCTTCCTTAAATTGCCTTGGGTCATGCTGTTTTATCACAGTATCAGAAAAGTAACAAATACAGAAACCTACCTCATACTTAATGATTACATTTTTTTTCTTTTTCTGAGCCAGCCCTATTAACACCAAGAGCCATATAAGGTTCTTTTAGGTCCACTACCCACATAAATACAGAGAAGCTTTAAATAAAAACTAATCTGACAAAAACAGCTCTTATAAACAGTTTTTGTAATTTTAATTACTATCTAGTTCAGCCTCTAGATCAGATATGTTAAGATGAGCCTCAGTACTAAGGGAGGATTAAAAATATATATTTCTTTAAAGGGAGTTAACTGGAAGAGCACACTGGCACACAATGATGGACTGTGAGTACTACAAACTATAATAGAAAATCTCAGCAGACTTAAAGTTTTCTCTCTGTTAGAATGACATTCAGGCTGAGGATATATAGCTTAGTTGGTAGAGTACTTACCTAGCAAACATGAAGACTTGGCTTCAATATCCAGCAACACATAAAACCAGTATAGTAGTACATGCCTGTAATTGTAGAATTTGGGGAGTACAGGCAGAATCAGGAATTCCAGGTCACCCTCAGCTGCATAATGAACTTGAGTCTGAGAGACCCTGACTTCAAGAAAATGAATGGCACTCACACTATTAGTTGACATACTGTTTACTCAAGATGCAGGCTGAAAACTATCAAACGTCTTTTAAAGCCCCTCTTAGTACATTCAGAATCTTTCCCACTGTTTAACTCTGGTTCCTTTTCTCTAATTTTTGATTCAGTTAAATCCTATTTCTTGATAACCCAGCATAAAACTCATTTACCTTCTCTAGTCAGAATCATATTCACTGACTATTCTACCCTTAACTTGAAGACTATGCTAGCATGCCAATACCACACTTGGAACTGGTGATATCTGCTGATAGTAGTAGAATGTTTGCCTGGTATGCACAAGGCTCAAAGTTCAATCCTCAGTACCACAAAACCCAGTATACAAGTATTTGCCATAAACATCAATCTGATGCTAAGGTATAGTTTGGATTAACCAATCCCATTTCATACATTTTAAGTGAAAAATCAAGTAATTTTACATTAGGGAGCACAGGTGTATTTTTATCTGGACACATTATTTTGAGCAATCTTTAAATGAACTCACAAGGGAAATTTTCTATTCGTACTTTAAATTTATAAGAGCAGTGAACAAGAAATAAGGATTATTTTGAAAATATTTGGGAAACAAAGATTGCAATGTAAATTTTTTAAGGCCAGTGAGATGGCTTAGTGGATACTGGTGCCTGCACCCAAGCCTGATGACCTGAGTCCCATTTCTGGTAATCACATACTGGAAGGAGAGAACTAAATCCCACCAGGAGCCCTTCTGACTTCTATATGCACTCTGTAGTACACACTACCTACACACAAGCATAACACACGAAATGAAAATAAAAACTGGAAATCTCATTAAGATCTCTTGCAAAAAGAAACAGCATTTAATTATTAAGGTTCATTCTTTTTTTAACAAAATGACTAATCATATATAACATTTTTGTTTCCTTTGTTTAGTTTTTTTTTTTGAAGGCAAAGTTTCCATTCTTTCCAGAACAAATCCCCCTTAAAACCACTACCCTAACTCTTCACCTTCATGCCTTAACTAGACCATGCATTCCCATAACAATCCTCTTAATAGAAACTGAGAGGATTTATTATTCTCACCACAATTATGTCAAAGCTGTAATGTCTTGCCTTCCTAACAAATCAGTATGTTCCACGGTTTCCAATCCACAGGTTTCCATGATCTGTGATTTAAGGCTTTTCAGATCATTACTTTCCTACATATATACTCTATGCATCAAGTAAATGTTAGTCTTCTCAAATATCCCAAGGTTTTTTTTTGGGGGGGGGGTGGAGGAGGAGGGACAAGATCTGTGTAAATCTGTGTAGCCTAGAACAATTATGTATAAACCAGGCCACCCTCAAACACAGATCTGCCTGTCTCTGCCTGCTCAGTGCTAGTATTAAAGGTAGGTGTCACCATATGTGTAGAGATGTGTCTGTCTGCTTGGTGATGCAGAACCACAGAGGCCAAGAGAGGACAATGGATGTGAAGAGCTGAGTTCTGCTTCTCTAGAAGAACAGCAAGTCCTCTTAGCCTCTAAGGCATCCATCTCTCAAGCCCAAAGATTTTTTTTTTTTAATTATAAGTCTATGAGTGTCCCTGGAGCTTTCCATGTTAGTACATGCTGTTCCTAGAACTCACATGTTTATTGGAGATTCCTTCTTCAAGGAATGTTTTTCCTTATAATACCAACAAATAAATACATAAATTTTAAAAAGTACCTGGAACTAGAGATATAACTAAGTTGGTAAAATAATTGCATTTTATGAGGGCCTGGATTCAATCCTCAGCACCACATAAAACCAGGTTTGTTTTTATGTCTGTAATCCCAGCATTTTACTATAGGCCAGTCTAGGCTATAAACAAGACAATGTTTCAAAATAAACAAAATTACACCCATAAAGCTGACTCAGGCAAGAATCCACAATTTACAGAGATCCTTGTGTTTTGTGAAATGATATCTTAAAAATCCTAAAGTATCTTCCCTTCAAATGACTTTTTGAATTGGAAATACTTATTACTATATATGTGTAGGTATGATATGTCTGTGTGGCCTTGTGTGCCATGGCACAGAGATGGAGGTCAGAGGACAACATCTTGGCATTGGTTGTCTCTTTCAGTTACATGGGTTCAGGGAATCAAACTCAGGCTCTACTAGGCTTGTATGGCAAGAGCCTTTACATAAAGAGCCATCTTTCCAGCCTCAAAATACTTTGGAATTATAAAAATAGTAGGTTGAAGAAATTTTCCTTAAAAACCATGTAATAAAGATTAGTATCTCTAATGAGGGCAAGTACATATACTTTCAGCTGTGATAACCTAGGAGAGATTCTCATAGCTTATGTAACATTCAAGTGAAAATTGTCCAATTGTGGGGCTGGGTAGACTGATAGGCAAGCATAAAGACCCAAGTTCAAATCCTCAAGCACACTTGTAACTGTAATCCAGCACTGGGAGGTGGAGACAGGATGATTCCTGGGAATTGCTGGCCGGCCATTCTAGCCAGTCGGTAAGCACTCTAGGTTCAGTGAGATGCCTTGTCTCAAAACAGTGAGGTGAAAAGTGTCAGATGGTAACACCTGATGCTGACCCCTGGCCTACTCATGGGCTTCTGAGCATGCCCATGCATAGTTTTAGGAAAGAGGGGAGAAAGCCAAACTGATACCATATAAAATAACTGCCCAGGACAACCAGGCTACAGAGAGAAACTTTGGTTCAAAACAAACAAACAAATAAACAAACAACAACAACAATATATTAGGCATATTCCTCCCTTAGAAACCCTTCCTCTCTCCTGGGAATTCCTCTATAGTCTACTTTCACTCTGCTTAAAAAAGTAAAAGAGATTATTGGAACAACTGATGAAATCTGAATTTGGACTATAGATGTAGAATGTGGTGGTTAATACTGTATGATTTAAAAGAGCTTTCAGAACCTGGAGAGATGGCTCAGCAGGTAAAAGCACTGGCTGTTCTTTCAGAGGACCCTGGTTTGATTGACAGCACCCGCATGGCTGGACTGTAAATCCAGTTCCAGGGGATCTAGTGCTTGCTGGGTCAGGTCTCCAGGGGCACCAGGTGCACATGTGGTACATAGACATACATGCAGACAAATTCACACCTATACACATCAGATAAAAATAAATCTAAACAAAAAAATTATGAAACAGCTTTCACTTGAAGAATCTACCCACATCTTTATTTCTTTCTTTTTTTTTTTGGGTTTTTCGAGACAGGGTTTCTCTGTGTAGCCCTGGCTGTCCTGGAACCCGCTCTGTAGACCAGGCTGGCCTCGAACTCAGAAATCCGCCTGCCTCTGCCTCCCAAGTGCTAGGATTAAAGGCGTGCGCCACCACCACCCGGCCACATCTTTATTTCTAAGGATAAAATACAGTGATAAAATACACCTGAAAAGGAAAACTGGAAGGCCTATATGATTTTTAAAAAGATTCATGATACTGCAAACATTAAAAAATTATCACTACTTACCTTCAAGGAAAAGCAAGAAGATTTAGGCTATCACCAGTTTTTCAGAAAGGCTTCAAGTGCCTAACTACTGAACTTAAAAACTTTTTAGATTCCAAAGGATAGAATTACATATCAAAATAAATTAGGCTAAATTTTGTATACTAAAGATATAAAATCTGCCAAGTATAGTGGCACAAGTATATAAAATCCACTTGAGAGGCAGAGAGAAACAGCAGGATAACTACAGTTCTAGAGTAATACCAGGCCAACTAGGGTAACATAAAAAGAAATTTAAAAAGACTGAAAACAAAAATCCACATACTGTCTATAGAGCTTTAATGACACTAATAGCTTTATTAAACAAACACTGAGTGACTACTATGTGCAAAGCACTAAGCTAGGTGCCATGAAAGGTACAAAGGTGAAAAAGACAATAGACCCTGCCCACAAGGAGCGTATAATCTAATGAGAAAGACAAACATATACACACAAAGCTACAATACAAGGCAGTAAACAGAGTAGGCAAGTGCCAAGTGTGGCCTGAGTGTAATATTAGCCTCAAGGTTTTGATTTGAAACATTAGTGAAGTGTTGGCTGCTTTGAAAAATCCCATTTCAGGATTAGCATAATAGGTGTTTAAATGGTCCTACCCAAGCAGCTGCAGTCAAGAGAGTAGGCCAGGTGGAGGGGCTGCTTGAACTTGCTGTCACACCTACATACATGGGCTGACACACAAGCATGTAGGAACAGTTAAAAAGAACTTGGTGTGTGTTATGTGTGTGTGTATGATATCATGAATATACACACATACATACATACATACACACACACATATATATATACGTATCTGTCCTTTGGTTAATGGCTATAGCTACTGTTTTAAACAATATACTTTTATATAAAAAGGAATTTGTATAATCCCCCAAAAAATCAATTTAAAGATTAGGATTAATTTAAGAAAAAGTCCTGCCATAGGCAATTTTATTTACTAATCGAGTCTTTAAATATCTATAAAGCTCTGGAGCAATTGAACTGTTAGACATCTAAGTATTGCTGAGTAAAAGCCTTCTGAAGGAAATGGTCACATACCTGATACAACACTATTCTAACAGCAATAAGAAGGCCTTGAAGAGATTTAAGGAAAATAATCTTTAATGCTTCAATGCAAATGGAATACACGCTGATTAAATACAATTCAGTGTTCTTTGAAAATATCTCAGTGACACTGTTTGATACCAGTTAAGGCCAGCAAAACAGAAGTGAGGAAAATATTGTATCATCTTTCATTGGTTTCATGTACTATGACTATGCAACCCAATCTTTTCTTTCAAAATGTTATTTGTTAGTATTGACGAGATGTGATTTATAAATTCTGATTTGCTTTCAGCTCACAGGCTAGGAACAGCTGCTGACCACTTCCTTTTGATAGTACTGTCTGAAATAACTGGCAAAACAGAAGCACATTTCCTGGCTGCTTTCCTACTTCCTCAATTGGACAGTCCACTGCTTAGCCTGTTTCCTTTAATGTGTCACTGTGGTCCTGGGTTCTCTGTTGCTTTCTCTCAAGGAAACGAGCCCGCGCATCTGATATGGACTTGTCATCATTTCTTCTTTGCATTTTCTTTAGAACTTCTTTTGATATTCCATCTGAAAATAGTATAAATATACCTTATTTTCAACATTAAGAAAAAAAGGACTGAGGAAATGGTTCAGTAGAATGTACTTGTATAGCAAGATCGGAGGTGGAGACCGGAAAATAACTATGAGCTCCAGAGCCAGCTCTGTCTCAGAGGCCCTGTCTCAGGCAAGCACCAATAACTGAGGATGTCCTCTGACCTCCACACGTGCATGGTCACACAGGGATCTACACATCGGATACATACAATTATTTTTTCTTACAGAAAAAAAGAACAAGGAAATTAAATGTTGTCTAACCAAAAGAAAAAGCATGCAGGTGGGGATGCTGAGATCAGTGATCATATGATCACTTCATATGAACAAGACCCTAGGACAACCAGTACAATAACAAAAAAAAAAAAAAAGTACGTGAGCCAATAGGTAAAGGCATCTAAATTTGATCATGAGGACCCATGTGAAAGGAGAAGCTAACTTCCATAAGTTATCCTCTGCCTAAGCTTATATACAACACACACAAATAAAGTAAGATATAATTGAACAACAATAACAAAAAGTTTCATGAAGCCTAACCAGTCAGAAAAGAACTGACCCCAATTCAAGCATATAGGAGAGTATTATAATGTTGCAATAAAACACCCAGTAATTACCATGTTTGAAAACCTTTTAATGAGCCAGGAATGAGTGGTCCATGCACTTGGTGGCAGCACTTGAGAATCAGCTGTAGGTAGACCTCTATGAGTTCAAGGCAAGCTAGGTCTACATAGTTAACTGTCCAGTCAGTCAAAGTTACATGGTGAAACTTTCTCTCAACAAAAACCCTTCTGTGATGTCTTGGGCAACACTTTCTACCATCTATTTCCCAGGGATGGCAAATAAATATAATATGAATCATCATTCTGCCTCAAAAACCTGCTAGAAAAATGGAAGTTCTGAGGTAATAAGTCACAAGATTTGATAAAACAAAAATAAGTAAAACTTGGAAAAAGGATAGTCAGACAGTGGTGGCGCACGCCTTTAATCCCAGCACTTGGGAGGCAGAGGCAGGCAGATTTCTGAGTTCGAGGCCAGCCTGGTCTACAGAGTGAGTTCCAGGACAGCCAGAGCTACACAGAGAAACTCTGTCTCAAAAAAACCAAGCAAAAAAAAAAAAAAAAAACTGGGAAAAAAGAAAACCAAAAAGTGAGCCAGGCAGTGATGGTGTACACCTTTAATCCCAGCACTTAGAAGACAACGGCAGGCAGATCTCTGACTTCAAGCCCAGCCTGGTCTAGAGAGTGAGATCTAGCACAGCCAGGGGTACACAGAGAAACACTGTCCAAAGCGGGGAAAACCCCACTGGGAAAAAGGCAGCTTCATAGTTAAGAGAACACCTATAATCCCAGTATTGAGAATGGCAAAGGATCACCAGACCTTTGAGGTCACTCTGGTCTACAACATAAACCCCTTCTCAGAAAAACAGAGTAGAACTATGATTCACTCACCTTTTAGCTGTTTCACATTTTCCTTATTTGTCCATTTTCGTCTTGCATCTTCTCTCATTTCACGTCTAGCCACACTGCTCAAATCATGTGCATTAAGTTCATGCAACTTGGGTAGTAAGTCTCTCACCCATTCGTATCGGATAGGACACACAATTCTTGCATAGACTTTGGTGGTAACTAATACTTCATGAAAAATTATCCATTCAAGTTTGGTTTCCTGTTCATGAAGCTATATAAAAATTTAAGGATAATTACTATTAATAATCATCCCCATTCTAACTAAGAGCAAGAAAATAAGGATAGCCAAGGACTACATACAGAGAAGCTGTCTCCAAAATAACAAAAAAATAACCTGAAACCCTCTGAACTCCTATTTTCTTCCATAAAACAGAAGTCATATGCTAACAAATACCCTTAAGCTGTACATATATATAGACATTTCAGAGTGAAAACTAGAAGACACTGGTAGGTTAGTACTCTACTCTTATAAATGCCTACCTGTCATTAAAAACAAGATACATTAGGGCTGTCAAGATGGCTCAACTGACCAGAGTTCAGTTCCCAGGACCCATGTGGTAGAAGGAAAAACTGACTCCTGCAAATTACTCTCTCACCTCCACATGTGTATACCTCTCCACACTCCCTAAAACCTTTTATTTAAAAAGAGTACATTTTAAGGGCTGAGGATATAAAGTGCAAGAGAAAACAAAACAAAAAACAAACCCACAAAGGAGTGAGTTACAAGGCAAAGTGGAGCAAGTCTGTAATCTCTGCCACTTGGGAGGCAGAGGAGAGAGGAGCTTTGGAACAGCCTCAGCAACACAGAGACCTTCTTTCAAAACCAACTAACCAACCAACTAACCAAATGACCAAGAACTTACTGCTGAGGAAGGATGAATGTGAACTGGACTTCCACGCCCATCCATTGTGCAAAACGTCCTGCCAACAGATCTATAAACAGAAAAAACAAATGATAAAGATCAAAATAGTAAAGCAATAAGGTAACTGATGTTTTTTTAACTACTAAAATGAGCAGCAGTTTACCTAGGGATGAGGAATCTCTTTAAGTAACATCAATATCACAAAGAACTGGTTAAAACACTGACCATCCTCAAATTCTATTTCTCCTAATGAGTATCTATCCAGACAGTAAAAACATCTCTTTTCAGCACAATTCTAAAGAAAGGAGGCTGTTATTACAAGAGATTTAACTGGTGGGCTTACACTTTATACATTTAAAAATATATATTAGTGGGGGTGTGGGTTTGTGGGGGTGTGGAGCATGCATGCCTTGTCATATGTGGAAGCCAGAGACAACTTTGGAGTCAATTCTCTTTCTACTTTTATTTCAGTTCCAAGGTTCAACCTGAGGTCATCAGGTTTTAAGGGCAAGTACCTTTATCCACTAAGCCATTTACCAGCCCTATAATTATATTTTTATGCTAAAGTAACTTAAGCATGTTAGCCTATCTCACATTTCTTCAATTACTTTGTATGTGTGTACATGTGCCCATACAGGCGAATAGGGAGGCCAGAGGTCAATGTAGGCTACCTTCCTCTATAGCTGTCCACTTTATTTAAGACAATGGTCTCTCTTTGAACCTGAATCTCATTCTAAAATAAACTAAATTTACTAAAAATTATAAAGGACAAAATCAAAACAAAAACGATTTTTATAGCAAGCATTGACAACTGGAAGTTTCCAACCTGTTGTCTCACCCATAATCACCAAATGCTTGCCACTCTCCCTCGTAGCTGTGATACAAACACCAAACCAGAAAATTAACATTGATGCATTACTAACATCAAATCCTGAGACCCCACTAATAATATCTTTTAAAACAAAAGGACTCAATCTAGAATCAGAACCACCTTTTCTTTCCATGTTCTTCGTGCGAGAACACTTGTTAAGGTTCTTCTGACCTAATAGTGGCTTACTGTTCCCAGTCTCTTTCAGATGATACTATGAGGATACCAGGCATAAACTAACATGCCTACTAACTTGAGTATTCCCAACTCCCTCACCATTATCCTTACCGTATTTACTTATGTGATTCATTCTTCAGTTATGTAATGAATTTCCCATTCCCAATGTTACTACTTTCCTTACAAAGATCCCTTGTCTCTCCCCATTTTATAATTGAGCCCTGACACTACATACCCGAGCTGACCTTCCGCAGGGATGCTATTCTGTCTTGTTTGGCTCTTACACTCTATCTGAGGCTACCAAATTACAAAAAGCCTCTTGTCATTTGCTTTAGGTGCTGATACTCGTACTCTCCACCTTTCCTCTCTGGTACCCCGATTTCAACCACTGTAGTCCCATGTATACAGATGACAATTATAAAAAGATTTCTTATAATTGTTATCACCATCACAGAATCTATATCACATCTTCAACCTTTAAGTTGTTTAGCACTGAAGTTAGATAGAATAGTGTCTATGCGCTCTCTCAAGCATGTAACTCTTACCTTCGAGCAACATTTTTGAAGTAGCCTGCACAAAGACATCTTCGTAGTACTTCATGCTTAGGGCCTTCAAAAGTCTCTCTTGGGAAATCACTTTGCTGTACAAAGAGTATGTATTCAATGATAAAACTCACAGTACAATTTGATCTAATCTTTTTTTCAAAGTTCATATTTCTAAAGACTTTCTGGGCAATATGTTATGAGACAGATTACATTTAGCATTGCACTCAAAATACAGTAAAAAGACTAACAGCATATATAAAATAATAATTTATGGAATATTATATATCAGACAACAAAGGACAATGACCCAAGAAATAGAAAACTTACACCAATAAAAGCTCCACCCTAGTCTTAAGAAAGAGTTCTTGACTAAGAAAAAAAAAATCAAATGGAACCCAGAGAACTCATTAAGGAAACAGAGCCAAGAGTCTGACTGGAATTTACAGAAAAGAGTAAGTTCAAAAGAGACTTCAAAAACAAAAAATATAAAAGATCTACAGAAAGTACTTGCCCAAGTAAATAACTTCCCAGAAAGATCACACTGCCTAGTATCTCCCAAGGCTAACAATGGTGCTGTAAATACTTCTAAGAACTGGTTTGGGATAGAGGACCTAGAAGAGGATTACCCAGGGCCTGGGAGACAGAGGCAGGCACATTGCTGAGTTTGAGATGACCCTGAGATATATGTTTAGTTCCAGGCCAGCCAGTGCTACACTGTCAGACCATGACACCACCCCCCTCAGAAAATGCACATAAAATAGCCATGTAACTTTGAGAGGTGTATGTATTATCATTTAAAAATATTTGTTTTATTTTAAATTATGTAAATGTGTATATATGAGTGAGTGTAGGAGGGAGGCCAGAAGAATCCAGTTCTTCAGGGCTGTGATTACAGGGAGTCATGAGTCACCCTGTGTGGGTATTGGGAACCCAACTCTCATCCTCTGTAAATGCATGATATGATCCAACCACTGTACAGTCTCTCCAGCACTATTATCCTTTCTTCTTTTTTCTTTTTAGACAGGGACTCCTTATTTAGCCCTGGCTAGCCTGGAAACTTTTTATATAGACTAGGCCTCCTTGAACTGACAGAGATCCATCCACCTGCCTCTGCCTCAAGGATGCTGAGATTAAATGTATGCACCAGCCCAATCTTGACTGTAGTAATGATTTAACAGGTATATACAGAAATCAAAACTCAGAGAACTGTACACTTTTTTTTAATGTTTTAAAGTCTTTTTTACATTTACATGGTGAGTAGGCAGGTGAACATGCTCATGCCAAAGCCTATGTGTGAGGTCAGAGGAAAACGTTTGGGAGTTGGTTCTTTCCTTCTAACAAGTGAGTTCCTGAAGTCAGACTTGGGTCATTAGATTTGGTGGCTTGCACCCTTACCTGCTGAATCATCTCACCAGCCTACATGTGTGTCAATTATTCTTCAGTACAACTATCTAAAAATATTTTCATTATTTCAGATACATTTCTTTATCACTACGAGAATTCACTGGGTCAGAGAGACGATTGTACAGTGTAGCATGCAGAGGGAAAGTAGCCAACTAGAATGGGTGGCACAAATACAAGTTTACTGCACTGAAAATTCATTATGACATACATAGACCTACAGTGCTAGACGAGAAAACAGACAACAGAAGCCACGGCAATCACCTGTTTGAGTTTCCTGATCAGTTCCCGAAGCTGAGCTTCCACACGAAACGCGGAGAATAAGCACCGCCAGTGAATCCAGTGCTTCTGGCACCAGGAAGCTGGAGCGCCACTACAACACAAAACACTGCGCTAAGCGAAAGATGAAAACATCCTCACGGCCTTTACAAAGACGGGAAACCAGTCATGTGTGGTGCAGGGTCAGGGTGCTTGTAACCTCAGCATTTGGGAGATAAAGGCAGAAGGAATTAGGCATGCAAGGCATCTTTTACTATACAGCAAGGTTGCTGCTAGCCTAGGCTACAGGAGACCATCTCAAAAAAGCAACCAACCAACCAACCAGTCAGCCAGCCAGCCAACAACAAAAGAAACCTGTAAGCAAAAAAGGAGATCTGGACAAGCACTAAAAAAGCATTTTAGAAAATTTGACAAAAAACAAAAAACAAAAACAAAAACAAAAACAAAAAAACCCTAACATCGGGGGCTGGAGAGATAGCTCACCCCTTAAGAGCATTTCTTGCTCTTCACAGAACCTGGGTTAATTCCCAGCACCCGCACGGTGGCTCACAACCATCAGTAACTCTAGTTCTAGGGGATCCAGTGCCTTTTTCTGTTTCCATGGGTACCATGTACACTGGTGGTGCACATGCATACAAGCAAGCAAAACATTCATATGCCTAAAATAAGTCTTTTTAAAGAAAGAAAAGAAAATGACAAAAAATTTACGTCAGGTCCTCTGATTAAATAATTTGTAAGGAGGTTTCTTTTTACACATATGGATTAACAAATATCAATCATCATTTAAACTGAGTATCTACATGAAAACAAAACCCTGTAAAATTCATTTTCAGGAAGAATTTGAGAGAAAAAGGAAAACTAACATTGAACCTGCATGACTAAAAGTATGTAAGGAAGCTGCAGATCAAAGCAACATTTTCCTGTACGAAGGATAAGCTCACCTTGATTTGCACTGTTCAAAAATGACGGCTAAAGTTGCAAAGTCATTAAATCCTCCAGCTTTTGCTGCCAATTCCCGATGTCTCTGTTCTGCTTCCTTCTGGTACTCTGGATCGACTAAAAGTCAAATTTAGTTTAGTTCCATGTTAAATCAGTCCCCACGTCACTTTGCTTCCTCTTTCATCATGTTCAACAATATCTGCTTCACTCCTTGGGGTAGAATTAAATGCACTCTTCATAAGTTCTGTTTCTCCTTAAGTCTCATCACCGGTCATTCTCCACAATTACCACCTTGTTGTTGTTTTACAAGATAGACTATCTCCCTACATAGCTCAGGCTGACCCAGAATTTGGCATGTAGCCCAATGGAACATAGTGTGGCCTTAAAATTCTTTTGCCTTTGCTTCCCAAGTACTGGGGTTACAGAAGTATACCACTACACATAGCTAATTTTCTTTTAAACACATGCTAGAGATTTATGACAGTCAACATTCCTTCTCTCAATTCAGTTGTCTTTAAAATACTGTCTGGAATGTATTCTTTTCTTTGGAATTTACTATTCTCTTAAAAAAAAAAAAGTCATAAGAGTAGCCGACACCGACAGTTAAGAGATATAAGGTGAAGAGTTCCAGGTCCACCGTTTGTCATATGAACACAGTCTTCAAAGCTAATCACTATTATAGATGGTCCCCACCTTAGACTAACCTAACTTTATAAAGGTGTAAAGGAATATATTTTGCATCCAGTCAAAGGGTACCTCTAACTTTCTATTTTCGTCTTTTCCCAACATTCAGCACAATAGTCTCTCCCAATACTAGTAGCATAAGGAGACTCTGCTTCCAGTCAGCCATGCAATCATGAGGATAAGAAAAACAACAGAGTTGTGGCACACCATGCAGGTTTGTGGAATAGGCTAGTGGTTTTAATGCACGTTTGACTTTGGGTGTTTTTAACTTCGGATGAATTGGATCAGCATGTACCTCACTGTAACTCAAGAACATCTGTATTAAGTTTGTGTTCTTCCAAGGATTTTCCACTTTTCTCCTTCTATCATATGGTTCTCTAGGATCAAAACAGTGGCCAAGGGTCAGCAGGATGGCTCAACAGGTAACAGTGCTTGCCTCACAGGCCTCATGACCTGAGTTCAATCCCCAGAATCCATGTAAAGGTAGAAGGAGAGAACTGACTATACAGTTTTGTCTTCTTCCACATACAGAGCCACAGAAAATGAATACAACATACACATACAGAAAGTGATCAAGCACTGCCTAAATGTACAAAGAAGAGACACAATTTAACCACCCAATATATATGCAACTCAGAATAATGGGTAATGAAAAGGACCTCCATGTACATTAAACATTCCTATTACAAATATAATATACAGAAAACTAATTAAGCTGTAAGTGTATACCCCTAGAGGTATTCATAAGCACAGTGTAACAATGCACTCAAACAGATCAACAAACATATACCAGCATCAGAGAAGCCTAATCACCTTCTAACACTATCCACTTCAACCAGAAGGGTAACCACAGTTCAATGGGCAAAGGTAGGCAGATCTCTGAGTTCAAGAACAACCTGGTCTATAGAGTATGTTCCAGGACAGCCAGGGCTACACAGTGAAACCCTGCCTCAGATAAAACAAAACATTTGTGTATTTTGTGTGTGAGAGCATGCCACAGCATGCAATATGGAGAAGACAATTTACAAGAATCAATGTTCTCCTTCCATCATATGGGTCCCAATAGTGAAATTCAAGTCACCTATCTCAGAGGTAGGTACCATTACCCACTCACTGGCCCATCTCACCAGCCTTGTTCTAACCTTTATATGAATGGAATCACACAACATTGACTTGATGAGTTTAATTGATTTTGCTCAACACTATTTTGGGGATTTACCTTTTATTACTTTGATCCTATTTCTTCTGAATTCATTTTAAGACCGACATGCTCTCTGGCCAAATTCCCCATCCAACACTTTATCAGATTACTTTTTATTCTGCCTGCATCCCCTGGGGATGCACAGACCGTGTCTCAAATAAGCAAACCAAAACTATTGGGAAATTAGCTCAGTGGTATGGTGCTTGCCAAGCATGAGCACCTGAGTTTGATCTCTAGGACTTATATAATGAAAATAACAAATCAAAGAAAAAATTTAAAATCCAAATATGGTATAGCCTCTACTTGTAGTGGCAGTACTGGGGAGGCAGAGACAGGTGGACTGTCTAGTTAACTGTTGAGGTTAACTGGCTAGTCTTGCCTGGTTTAAGGCAGGTTGCAGGTCAATGGGGGAAAAAAAAATTTTTTTTTTTTGAGACAAGTTCTTTCAAGTCCAGCCTGTTGTAGAACTTAGAGCGAGCTAAGAGATCTACCTGTCTCTGCCTTCCCCAGTGCTGGGATTAAAAGCATGCACCACCACACCCCACCCAGGAAGAAATCTTAACTCAAAAAAAAAAAAAGATAATGCTTGAAGAATGTTGAAGAATGACACCTGAAGTTGTCCTCTGGCTTCCACACCCAGACTCACTTGCACACGTACAAACATAAAGATAGAGTCAAAGAAAAAGCAAAAACAATTAGAATTAGAGGTGTGGCAGCACATACCTCTATTTCCAGCACTTGGGAGGAAAAGGCAGGTGGATCTCTGTGAGTACAAGAACAGGCTGGTCTACACAGCAAGTTTTAGGCCAGCTAGGACTACACAGGGTAAGACCCTGTCTAATCTCTTGATTAATCTACTAAACAAACACATGGAAACAATCCATTATTCTCCAGGCCTGAGAGTTTATGCCTTTAATCCTAGCACTGGAGAGGCAAACAAAGTCCAGGCAGTGGGAGCTATTCAGTAAGACCCTGTGCCAAAACCAAAAACCTCATCATTAGCCGTTACATAGCTGACAAGTGAACACAAATATATAGCACAATGCATAAAATGCAAATGGTTCTGCAGTACCAAATGTGGAGGAGGCCATGTACAAGCTAGTTCAAGCTGTTCTCAAACAGAGTGTTTACTTTGGGGTAACATTTGACTGTTTTTCAGATCACTATATAAAGCAAGCTAGCTTCAAACTCAGCAATACTCCTGCCTCTGCTTCCCTAGTGCTGGAATTAAAGATACTACACCCATCTTGTTTCTTAATTATAAACTCGTTCAAAAACATAATTTCTTTTCTTTTTTTTTTTTTTGGTTTTTCAAGGCAGGGTTTCTCTGTGTAGCCCTGGCAATCCTGGAACTCACTTTGTAGACCAGGCTGGCCTCAGAACTCAGAAATCCACCTGCCTCTGTCTCCCAAGCGCTGGGATTAAAGGCATGCGCCACCACCGCCCGGCAAAAAACATAATTTCTTTCCCAGTTTTTTTCTTTTTCTTTTTTTTAGCTATGCTAAAGTAAGAACCACTGTTGTATTAGTGATTAAAAACATTCCTTATCACCAGGAATAGTGGTTGTGGTGGTTTGCATATGCTTGACCCAGGGAGTAACACTATTAGGAGGTGTGGCCTTGATAGACAAGTGTGTCACTTTGGGGGTGGGATTTGAGATCTTTTTCCTTGCTGCCTGTTTGCCTCAGAACAAGAACTCTCAGCTCCTCCAGTGCCATACCGGCCATGCTCTTGCTATGATGATAACAGACTGAACCTCAGACCTTGTAAGTCATCCAATTGAATGTTGTACTTTCATAAGAGTTGCCTTGGTCATGGTGTCTCTTCACAGTAATGGAAACAGAAGTGTATGCCTTGAATCCCAGCACTTGAGAGGCATAAGGATCTTTGTGAGTTCAAGGCCAGCCTGTTCTACACAGTGAGAACTCCAGGAAAGCAAGGACTATGCAGACAAGACACACACCCCCCCCAAAAAAAAAAAGGAAGGAAGAAAGAAAGAAAGAGAGAAATGAAAAGAAAGAAAAGACAAGACCCATTCTGTATCTTTTAAAATTGTTTTATCATACACACACGCACACGCAAAAGGCTGGGTGATGGTGGCTCACACATTTAATCCCAGCACTCAGAAGGCAGAGACAAGTAGATCTCTCGAGTTCCAAGCAGGTTTGGTCTACAGCAGGAGTTCCAGAACAACCAGGACTACAAAAGAGAAACCTTGTCTCAAAGATGTTTTTAGATGTTGGAGGGTAGGGCAAAAAAAAAAAAAAAAAAAAAGCCATCCTGAATATGGAGGTCAGAGAACAACGTGTAGGACTTGATTTTCTCCTTCTACTGTGGGTCCCAGAAATGAACTCATATTATCAACACTGATGGCAAGTTCTTATGACATGACTCAGTCATGTCACCAGCCCCAAACATTCTCTCTAGCTAGAGGGGTTCATGCTATAAGGATGTATCCATTTCACAAAATGTGCTGATTTACACTAATGTGTATCTCTTTCGCTATATTTAAATTATGCCCTTAAAATGTAAACGAGGTCTTGAAAACCACTTGATGTTCCTCCTCTGCCTGACTCTTTTTCTATCCTTACCTACTGGAGTTAGGTTAGAGTTAGACCTAAAATCCTGGTGGTGGTGTTGTTCTTGTTGGTTTAGTTTCTTGTGGGTTGTTGTTGTTGTTTAGTTTTTCCCTTTTGGTTACAAGGTAACCAAAAAGGAAAGGAAACAAGGCTTCATCTCACACCCATATACACACAGCTGGTCATACAATTACTATATAATCCAAGATGGCCTCAAACTCTGAGTTCCTCCAGTGTTAACTTCTAAAATACTGCGAGTACAGGTATGCACACTACACATGGCTCTCTTGTTTTTTAAATGAAAAACATGGAAGCCTGAGAAAGCTAGGCTTACAGTCAGATACCTGGGTAATAGGACAGTTGGCGCACTCAGTTTTTTACTTCCACTTCATACTCTCCAGGAATTTTGGAAGTATCTTTAGCTTTGATACTCCCTAATAAAAACCAAGCAACATTATTTATTGTACATACTATTTTACTGGAAAAAAAACTGCAACTGGGCATATTATGAGACTTAAAATTTTGTAAAAGAATGTATTTGTGTTCGTGTATGCTCATTTGCCAAGGCATGTCTGTAATAGTCAGAGAACAACTTATAAAAGTTAATTCTCTCCTTCCATCATGTCCTGAATTCTGAGGAATTCCAGGACTGGAGCAATGGCTTAGCAGTTAAGACAACTAGCTGTTCTCAGCACTTTCGGAGGATCTGGTATCCTCTTTTGGCCTCACCAGGCACAAGGCAAGCATATGGTGCACAGATATACATGTAGGCAAAACACTATTCGCATTAAAAAAAAAACAAAACAAAACAAAATGAAAACCTTAGGACATCAGACTTGGCAGCAAATGCCTTAACTCATTGAGCCATCTTACAGGCCCAAGAATCAAAATGTCAATGGTTAAAATTGAGGTCTGTTTGGGGTAGGCAGAAAACTGATGCAATAACAGTACTTTCACAGAGAAACAGATCCACCATTATCATTATGGCAGTGACAAATGAGTCTGGACCCAATACTCATAACCTATAAAAAGAAAGTCCGTGAGGTGTACACTCTATTGTTATAGTATTAGCTGTTGACAAGGCATAGCAACTACTCTGAAGGTCCCTGTGGGAAAAGTTATTTCTCTAGATGAAAAAAAAAAAAAAACAACGTGTTAAAATGTTTCATACTGACACACCAAGAAACAAAGAGAGGAAAAGATACAAGGACACAGAAACATTAAAAAAAAAAATACTCTATGGCTAAAGGGCTGAACTACCTGTTCTTCTCATTCTAAGAAAATAAGTTAATGTATTACTAATTTACCACAAAAGAACAAAGGTTCACCTTATTATCTAGCTTTATCCTGAAGGGAAATTAACTTTCGGCTAGGAATGTTATATACTTCCTATGCCAAACAACTAAGTTAAAGGATAACAAAATATAAAACTACTTATCCTGTTTCCTGTCCCACAGGTGTATGGTGAGCCCCCTAAAAGGCTCTGTGAATTACTGGAGACCACAATAAATAGCCAGGCTTTATGTACTGGTTAGACTCTCCACGCTCTAAGATGGTAACTCTTCCTAACTTGGTTTACTATATCACACAATCCCACCAAGTCATTTTATGGGTTTCAACTGATTCTGCAGTTCATGTGGAAAGGAAGAGACTAAGAACAGCCAGGACAGTACTGAAGGGGAAGAACAAAGTCAGGGATTAACTTATCTAACTTCTTAAGAAGGCTCATACAAGAACAGTCAACTGATCTATGACAAAGGGAAGGAAGGCATTTCAAAAGAGAAACAGTATTTTGAAGAAATGACGTTTAAAAAAATGTACATCCAACTACTATATGACAACATCAAGAGAAAAATTGAGATGTCTATGGTACAGCAATGACCTCATTGATAAAGCACTAAAAACACATAGGAAAACAGTTATATTGGGCTTCATTAAAATCAAAATATTCTGTCTACTAAAGGCAATGCCAAAACAATGAAAGGAATAACCCAAAGATTTGAAGAAAACACTTAACAGCCAGGAGGTGCTGTTGCATACCTTTAGACTCAGTGCTCAGGAGATAGGGGCAGGCAGATCTCTCTGAGTTCAAGGCCAGCCTAGTCTACATAGTAAGTTTCAGAATAGCCAGGGCTAAATAGACAGACCCTATTTCAAAATTCTAAAACAAACAAACAAACTACATAGTGATGCTATTGCAACATTTTTTTACTTTGGTTTTCTGAGACAGTGTTTCTTTGTACAGCCCTGGCTGTCCTTGAACTTAGAGATCTGCCTGCCTCTGCCTCCTGAGTGCTGGAACTAAAGGAGTGAATTAAAGATGTGCAGTCCCACCACCTGCCTGCAACTTTTTTAATAGCTAAAACATGAGAATGTAACCATTCCCTTCAGTAAGTGGATAAACAATTCCATATAACAGAATGGAATTCAGTTTAGTGACTAAACAAAGAAATCAACCATCATGCTACAAAATACAGACACACTGAGAAGTGAAGAAGTCCATCTGAAATGTTACATATTGTTCACAAATAGTAGGCATTCTGGAAATGGCAAAATTATAAAGACAGTAATAAAAGCAAATGTCAAATGGGTTGTTTTGTGTGTGTGTGTGTGTGTGTGTGTGTGTGTGAGAGAGAGAGAGAGAGAGAGAGAGACAGACAGACAGACAGAGACAGACAGACAGAGACAGACAGACAGACAGACAGAGGTGTGTGGGCACACACATTCTCCTGTGTGCCTGAAAACTAAGGCAAAACCTGAGAGAAATGATGTGGGGATGAATAAAGAAAGAACAGTAAATGTTTAAACAAGTAAAACTATTTGCTATGATTCTGCAATGATAGACACAGGCTATTGGATATATGGAAAAACCATCAACAGCAGCAAACATCCTTCACAAATAATAGACACTAGTAACTGGGAAAAATGTGTGGCTGAGGGAATGAGAACCTTCTAAACTTACTCCTTATTTTTCTGTTAATGTAAAACTTTTCTAAAGAAAATAGTCTATAAAGTACAGGATGACAGTGTCTTGTTTTATTTGAGACAGGGTCACATTAGCTGCCCAGTCTAGCCTTAAATCAGGATCCTCTGCCTCTATCTCAAGACAGTGTACATTACAGGCTTATTTCACCATAACCAGCAATTAAATTTTTTTTACAGAAAATAAACCTGCTTACAGGAGTTTACTAGACAGCTCAGCAGGTAAAGGGAGCTGGTTACCAAGCATGACAATTTCAGTTTGATTTCCAGCATCCACACAGTGGAACAAGAGAACCAAGTCCTCCAAGTTGGTTTGACTTGTATACATGCGCTGTGGTGTGTGTGTCCTCAAGTACACATGTACTTGTGCACATGTGCACACACATAAATGAATAGATAAAATAATGTAATACAAAGAAGAGCTCTTAAAATAAATAGGATAAAGTGCTCACCAGGCCTGATGAAGACATTTTCCACAGATAGCATTGCTGCAATTGGAAGCAGCAAATCTTCACAGTCAAGAGAAGCAGCCCTGATCACTGCACACGTCAGATGTGGGGGGAGAGGGAACTCCACCATAGATAAACCCAATCTTGTCACATGACCACTCCTTAACAGAAAGAGAAGTTCTTAGGCCTTTCAAATCTGGGACAATACAATACAATGTTCATCGTTCAGAATAAGTAATATATAATTCAATTACTTCAACTCATCTCTAGAAATTCAGTTTAAAGAATAAACCATTGTGGTCACTGGCAAGAACAACAAAAAGGCCAGGCAGTGGTGATGCACATCTACAGTCCCAGCACTCAGGAGGCACAGATAGGTGGATCTCTGAGTTCAAGGCCAGCCTGGTCTACAGAACGAGTTCCAGGACAGCCAGGGCAACACAGAGAAACTCTGTCTTTTAAAAAAACAAAAAATAAATCTTCTGCTGTCAGAAGCCTTACTGTATGTGCATGCTAATGAAACAACACATGTGTGAGAGAGGCCATCAGAGGACACCTGAAGGAAAGTGGTTCTCCTCTTCCATCACAAGGGTCTGGGTGATCAAACTCATGTTGTCAGATTTAACAGCAGGCATCTTTTGCCAGCTGAGCCATCTCACCAGCCCAGAAGTCTAATACATCCAAAACTATACTCAATAAGACAGAAGACAGTACTATAAAGCAACCAACATTCCAATAGAGCACAGAGATGTCCTCAAAGAAATGAAGGAGTAACAATTAGCAAACCTCATCTCAACATACAATCATGACAATAAAATGTACTTACATTTTTATGTAGACAGAATAATGCTTGGCATTGAAATGGTATTAATAATGACTTGCCAACTGAAACCCATTAAACAGTAGTGCAGAGGTTGCTTTAGTTTGGCTTTTAAAAAAAATGTTTCATTTCTTCTCCTTGTTTACAGAACTTTGGGCTGTTTAAGGGACTTTTTTTTTCCTCCCAGCAATTCAAATGTCAGCCTCAGGCTCCCAGGTACTGAGATTACACATTACAGACATGCACTACCATGTCTAACTACAAGAAAATGTCTTTATAGTACAGTGTTTACGTAGGAACTATAGGGAACAAAGACCAAGGACAGACTTTAATTTTATGTAAGACTCATTCACATTGAAACAAATTGCTTTCCAATGTTAAACACTTAGAACCTGTCTTTAAAAAAAATGGACAAGGTAGGAGCACAACCTCATATCTGTAATTTCAGTACTTAAAAAGTTGAGGCAGGAGGAGTATGATTCAAGGCAGCTTGAGCTACATAGCTACAAACAAACAAAAAGACTAACATGTTTGGGTTGTATTTCTT
Organism: Tokudaia tokunoshimensis; assembly: GCA_036184795.1. Classification (NCBI taxonomy): domain Eukaryota; kingdom Metazoa; phylum Chordata; class Mammalia; order Rodentia; family Muridae; genus Tokudaia; species Tokudaia tokunoshimensis. The sequence goes on along the minus strand of BTHU01000010.1, from coordinate 35,015,294 downwards.
ACCTGTCAATTGCATCACACTGGTAAAGCTGTTTAAGTGCTTCCAAAATAAGTCTCTCATTAGGTGGATCCAAATATGGAAACCTGTGTAAATGAAATAGGAAAAAGTCAGGATTAATCATAGCAGGACTTTTAACACCCTTCATAGAAACTTCCTTAAAAAAAATTTCACTTCTCCACTTCATTTTCTTTCTTCATCTCTTTCTTCATTCTGTTTTGTTTTCTTTTTGAGACAAGGCATCTTTCTACATAGCCCTGGTTGTCCTAGAACTCACAATGTAGAATAGGCTAGCCTCAAACTCTCAGAGTCTCCTGTCTCTGCCTCTGAAGTGCTGGGATTAAAGTTGTACACCACCTCACCTAGCCCTGGCTCCATTTTTCAAGTCCTCCTCTCCTTGAAACCATTCTATCACCAGGAAAATTTTGCTTTTTCTGAATCACATTTCTCTCATTGAAAATGTACATCTTTTTATTCTCCTCTGCTGAATGGAACATTCCCATCATTCCTCTTATCATTTTTTATGAGTTATTTTTATTTTATTTATATGAGCACATTGTAGCTGTCTTCAGACACACGAGAAGAGGGCATCAGATCCTATTACAGATGGTTGTGAGTCACCATGTGGTAGCTGGGGATAGAACTCAGGACCTCTGGAAAGGCAGCCAGTACTTTTAACTACTAAGCCATCTCTCCAGCTGCCATCCCCTCCCCCTCTTTTTTTTTTTTTAAGATTTATTTAATTATTTTATGCATGTGAGTACACTGTAGCTGTCTTCAGACATCAGAAGAGGGCATTGGATCTCATTAAAGATGTTGTGAGCCTCCATGTGGTTGCTGGGAATTGAACTTAGCTCCTCTTGAAGAGCAGTCAGTGTTCTTAACCAATCCTGACTCATACTTTGTAGCGAACTACTCTCTCTTTTCTTCTAAAGGCAGAACTGTTTTTACTGAATTTTTACAGAACAAAGGAGAGGACCAACAAGATGGATCAGTGAGTAAGGGTGTTTGCCACCAAGCCTGACAATGAGTTCTATCTCTAAAACAACATGGTGGAAGAAGAGAACTGATTTTTGAAAGTTGTGTTCTGACCTCCACATGTGCACATATGTGTGTGCACACAATCTAAATAAAGAGAAAGCATCTACTAGATAAATTCAAATTATCTAATAGTAACTGAGGGCTGTCCCTGATTTCACAGAACCTACCTGATTCTGCCTCCCAATAAGTAAAATTAAATAAATTACAAGGGAAATGGCTCAGAGAATAAAATGCTACCACACCAGGCTTACACCTGATTTGTTTCTTGTTTTCCTTTCTTTTCTTTCTTTTTTGGTCTTATTTGAGACAGGAATGCTGTGTATCCCACACTCTTCCCAGCAGTCTTTCCACCTCAGCTCTCCTTGGGCTAAGATTATAGGTATGTGCTGTAATGTACAAACCTGTAATCCTACCACTTGGGAAGCAGAGGCAGAAGGATCATGAGTTCAAACCCAGCCTGGAAAACATGAGTCCCTGTCTCAAAAAACATCTGGAGAGATGGCTCAGGCATTAAGAGCACTTGAGGCTCTTAGAGGGGACTCAGATTTGGTTCCTAATACCCGCATGGTGGCTCACAACTATATGTAACTTCAGAGGATCTAATACCCTTTCCTGATCTCCAGGCATGCAAAAATGCACACATTTATATAGAGGCAAATATCCATATACATAAAATAAAAATTAATAAAAAATTTAAAGCACGAGAATAATAACAGTACAGACAAGTAATTTAAAATGAACTACTAAGAATATTCATTCTTATTTTCTAATGTATAGTCACTCTTGGTAATCTGTACTCTGTAGTCTTTGAGAGTATCTTAGGAATTAATGCCAAGCTTACTGCACAGTTGCTTTCAGAGGCTCCTCTTCCTAAATGAGAAGATATAAAAACACTGTTTTTAAATCTGGATTAACCTGAAAGTTTCAAACCTGTTTGATCACTTGGTTCTTTCAATGGCTTGTTACTTCTTTCTCATTGGTATAATTTATGAATACAGCTAAATTTTACATGTTTTCCTCTGCATTCTCAATTAGAGAATCGCTAGTCTTGAGACAGAGAGAGTACTGCACACCTAAAATACCAGTACCTGGAAGTCAAAGTCAAGTGATCACTGTGTGTTTGAGACTAGCCTGGTCTATAGAACATGTTCTAGGCCAGCCAGGAATTCATAATAAGAGTCCATCTCAACAACAACAAAAAAATCTCTACTCTTACTTAAAACCATCCAAATTGGCTTCCTAAGAGTCAGGCTTGCCTATAAACACAGGACTCAAGAGGAAAGAGCAGGAGGGGAGCTGAAGTCAGTCTAGAAAATATAGTGAGTTTCAGGACAGCCAGGGCTATATAGTGAGGCCTTGACTCAAACTAACACACAAAAAAAGGTATGTGCCATTACATATGGCTCTAAAAACCACTTTCTAAACAGAATTACAGTCAACATGCCTTCAATTAAAAATTAACAGTGGTCAAGTCAGGAACAGTGGTGCATACTTTTTAATCCCAGCACTCAGGAGGCAGAGACAGGCAGATTTCTGTAAGTTTGAGGCCAACCTGGTCTACATAGTGAATTCTAGGACAGCCAGAGTTATAGGGAAACCCTGTCTCAAAACAAACAAAACAGAACAGTAGTCACTAAAGTTAGTCAAATAGGCATCAGCATAAAACGTCCTTATAAAGTCAAAGTTTAAATATGAGCAAAGGGGGCTGGAGAGACGGCTCAGCCATTAGAGTCTAGCTCACAATCAAAAATAAATATGACCAGAGGATCAAATCTCAGTAAAGTGATGGGAGCTTTAAAATAAAAATTTCAAAAACTGTGAAGGCAAATAGTAGTCAAATACTGTTTACTTCTAGATTCCTCAATCTTCAGTTACAGCAGCTTGAGGCTGATGGAAATTTTCTGAAATTTCAAAGTGGTAATGGTCACATAACATTGTGAATCTACTAACAACAATTTGAACTGTATACTTTAAAATGGCTAAAATAATTAATTTTATTTTAGGTGGATTAGCATTTTTGGTTTAGTTGAAAAGCAGCCAACATGAGAACCAACCCTGGAAACAGGTGAGTTTCAATCTCAGGGACACATCAGTCAAATGGCACAAAACAATTTCCGAGAAATAAGCGGGCTTCTTTCTTTCTATCCATAGCTCTTTCAGGGTTGCCCACGTACCTTATGACATCATGTATGGCAAGGCACTTTAATGTCAGAACTACAGATGTCAAACTAGTTCTCTTAATCTCTGGGATCACATGATCAGGCATACACTGGTTCCAAAAATCTTTACTATAAATCCTAAAGCATTTTCCCGTGGCCGTCCTGCCCGCTCGGCCACTGCGTTGCACTGCTTCACTTCTGCAAAAGAAAGCAAAAACAGTCCCAACACTGTTTGTGGGTTTGACAACCCACGACATGGAATCTACTTCCAACATTCAAACCAGGTAGGGATACTCTAACCAGCTAACTGTTATTGAATTGAAAGGCTAGATAAAGAGACTTACTTTGAAATAGGAACCACCTCCAGGATGTCCAGCCCTAATCTTGGGTTGTGATTTAATTGCTTCACAAAGCCTCCATCCACCACATATCTAAAAGAATGAAAGCAAGTTAAATGCTAGAAAGTAAGCCAAGGTGTGTTAATTCTTACTTTTATTTTATGTGCAGAAGTGCTTTCCAGTGCACTTCTCACTGTGCACATGCATGTCTACTGCCACAAAAGCAAGAAGGTAGCTCTCAGTAGATCTTCTGGAAATGAAGGTTACAGACAGTTGTAAGCCACCAAGTGAAGGCAGGCAGTGCTCTTAGCCACTAAGCTCTCTCTCCAGCCCCTAAACTTGTTAATTTGAACCACATCAGAATCTCCTTTTCTACCTCAGTTACTGCATTATCTACATTAAATATAAAATTTGAAAGTCAGGTTGGTGAGGTGGCTCAGAGTAAAGGCACATGCCAACAAGCCAAATGACCTGATTTCAATCTTTTGGAAAAAGAACCAATTCACACAGTGGTCTTCTGACCTCTGCATGCGTCACATCCCCCCCCCCAAACACACACACACACACACACACACACACACACACACACACACACAAATAAATGTAAAAAAAAAGTTCAAATTCAAGAAATGAATTCTATGGATTCCTCATACATAGCTGATGGTGAAGTAAGATCCTCACAAAGTAACAGTGGTAATGAGAGAAATATCTTGGCCACTCTTCAGAAAGCTAATGCAGAATTACCATATGATCTAGCAATTTCATTCTCAAGACAGGCACTGGCTTCTGTTATAGAGGACTAGGGTTTGAACCCCAGCACTCACGTGGAGGCTCACAACCACCTGTAACTCCAGTCAGAGGGGATCCAACAGCCTCTGGCCTCCACGGGAACTGCATGCATGAGATACACAGACATAAATATAGGCAAAACACCAATACACATAAAATAAAAACAAAAACTGACAGATTCGGAGCCATCAAGATGCCTCAGTGGGTAAAGAGTTTTATTTTGGGTGATCAAATATTTTGAAACTGCATAGAAGTAGTACTTACACGAAACTATAAATGTGTCAAAATTTTAAATGGCCATTTTTAAAGTTATTAAAAAGGGTTCACACTCACCTATAAACTGTTGTGACAGATTCAAAATCTAATTCTTTACCATTTCATTTTAAGCCAATGTAGAACCAGATGGGTAAAGAGTTAAGTGAGGAAAAGTACCAAGTCTATCATTTTACTAAACAACATTGAAGGCTTTTGCCCATTTGGGAAACATAAAATTACAGAAGTCAATGTATTCTACTTCTCTACTAGCACCTTTATAAAAACAAACAAACAAAAAACCCCTATTTTTTCTTTTAAATTTTAAATATTTATTTATATTTTATTTTTGGTGTAAGAGTTTGCTTCAGCCCAGGGGGACTCTGTAGTCACTATGTAGCTCAGGCTGGCCTCAAACTTAAAATCTTCCTGCCTCTGCCTCCTGAATGCTAGAATTAGATGCATTCCAACTCACCTGACCATCATTTATTTTTTTTTAAGAATTACTTATATATTTTTACATATATGAATACACTGTAGCTGTCTTCAGACACACCAGAAGATCACATCAGATCCCATTACAGATGGTTGTGAGCCACCATGTGATTGCTGGGAACCAAACTCAGGACCTCTGGAAGAGCAGTCAGTGCTCTTAACTGCTGAACCATCTCTCCAGCCCTATTTTTATTTTTTAACCTTTTTTTCATGCACATAGATGTTTTGCCATATATGTGTGTGTGTACATATATGCATATATGTACACACGTACACACACACACACACACACACGCCATATGAATGCAGTGTCCACAGAGGCCAGAAAATGGCATCAGAACCTTTGGAACTGGAGGTCATACAGTTTTGAGCTACCATGTGAATGCTGGAAATCAAAACCAGGTTCCCTGCAGTCACAGCAAACGCTCTTTTAAGACTCTGTCTGTCTGTCTTTGTCTGCCTCTGTCTCTGTCTCTGTGTGTGTGTGTGTGTGTGTGTTTGTGTCTTGTACCTGCAGAGTTCAGGAAAGAGTACTGTAGCCCATGAAACTGGAGTTACAAGCAGTTTTGAGTTGTCATGTGGTGGGCAGGAATTGAACCCAGGTCCTCTGGAAGAAGAGCATGTACGCTTAAGTACTGAGCTATCTCTCCATCTTTTTAAAATGTAATTTCTCTTTACTCATTCACTCAAAAGAAATACAATTGAGTCTTAGAGACTGTAGTCTGGCCTTGTGGCAGGCAGACAGACTTAGTTAAGAACAAAAAATACACTGGATAAAAAATAAGTATCAGAAAGGGATGTGGCTCAGAAGACTGAAAGAATCTCACATTAGCTATGAATCCAGAAATGAACTTTACATGTGATTCTCATTTTACTCAAAATCAGTCTGCATTATTGATTACATCCAAAACAATAGAGATTTATACCATAATTCAGTTTCACAAGGAAGTGAGAAGAAATGCTATTTCCACAAAAATATTAAATGGAAAAACATTATCAAATTGGACTGGAAGACAGACAAGTGTTTATGCAAGGTCTACATTAATATGATAGTTAGAAAAACAGCTGGCTGAAACCAATGAAGCATTATAAGTATTATCTTGTATTTAGGGAAAAAGACCTCAGAATTATAAGGAGTACACAATCCAGCGTGTATTTCCTTCTCCATTTCCCATCTAAAGCAATAGTAATTATAAAAACATGAAAGGTGAGCTAGGTGTGGTGGTGCATACCTTTAATCACAACACCTGGGAAGCAAAGGCAGGCAGATTGGAATTTGAGGCCAGCCTGGTCTAGTGAGCTCCAGGTCAGCCAGGTCTACACAGTGAGACCCTATTTTTTTTTAAAGGTAAGCATAAGTTAAAAACATTAAAAAGAGGCTGGAAAGATGAGTCAGCAGTTGAGAGCACTTGCTGTACAATCGTGGAGACTGGCATTCTGATGCCTGCACCCATGGTCCTGGCATGCCTATAACTCTAGCAGAGCCGGCAGAGACAGAGATTAATGGGGTTTGTTGGCTGTCAATCTAGACAAAAAACAGGATCTCTAGGTTCAGTGAAAAACCCTGCCTTAAAAGCAATAGGGTGAGTGACAGAAGAGGACACCCAAAGTTCTTTAGCCTCTGTGTATGCACACTGAAAATACACTTAAGAAATGCTAAACAACAGGGGCCAAGTGAGTCAGTGAAGAACATGGTTTGCAAAGTCTGCAATGATGTATGACTAACCAAATGATTGCCTTACTTTTAGAGAACTTACAAAGTATTTTAAACCCGAGCCAACAAGACAGCTCAGGGGGTAAAGGCACATGTATGAAGTCTGGCGACCTGAATTCAATTCTAGGACCCACATGGTGGAAAGCAAGCTCCAACATCCTCAAGTTGTCATCTAACCTCTGCTAGCACACATACAAAAGACCTGCCGGGCAGTGACAGCGCATGGCTTTAATCCCAGCACTTGGGAGGCAGAAGCAGGCAGAATTCTGAGTTCGAGGCCAGCCTGGTTTACAGAGTGAGTTCCAGGACAGCCAGGGCTACACAGAGAAACCCTGTCTGGAAAAACAATGAAGCAACCAAACAAACAAACAAAGACTTTTAAAAGTTGTACCTGATCCCATCTATTGTCAAAGATGTTGCAGAAATATTGGTGGATATAACACATTTTCTAATTCCAGGTGGAGGTGGCAAAAATATTCTCCTCTGTTGATCTAAAACATATATGGAGAGGAGAAAAAGGTTTAAAACATTCTCTTGTGGACATCAAGCTTAAAAGAACTCATTTCTTTTCATTACAAGTTGTATTTTCATCTCTCTCCCACACAAACGCACCCCTCACACACACTTTCTTTCTTTCTCTTTCCTGGGTACCCCTGGCTGTCCTGCTGTCCTGGAACTCTCCTTACAGACCAGGCCGCCTCTTGAGTGCTGGATTTAAAGGTGTGTGCCATTTCACCTAGTTTATCACCTCTTAAATAATCTGGAATATAAACTGTAATGACAAAAACTGAAACCGTTTCACTTTTAAGATTTTCAAATCCAGCTGGAGACATGTCTTAGAGGTTAGGAGAACTTACTGCTCTTGTGGAGGACCCGAACTTGGATCCCAACATCCATATCAGTTCCCAGAGTCCACGTGAGATAGCTCACACAGACACACATAATTTATAAACATATTTATACATAATTATAAAAGCATCTCCTACAGTAAGGTAATAAGTGGTTACTAGGCACAGTCCGGGGCAAAGAGCCAGTTTATGTAATCTTAGAAGGGACTGCATAGCACCTGTCCACATTTGACAGATGAAAATATTAGATGTCTCAACTGGGAAAACATTTTAAGATATTTATTTAATAAACAATATCATAGCTAATGCAGAAAAAAGAGTGAATAGAAAATATCTGCCTTGAGCTCCATGTGATGTCTCACACCTATAAATCCAGTACTCAGTAGAGCGTCAGAAGGATCCTGAGCTCAAGACCAGCCTAGGCTACATAATATGATCCTGTCTCACAACATCCTCTCATTTGTTTTACCTCTTCATCAAATCAGCTACGGGTCAGTGTAAAAATCTTCTCTATAAGCCACAACCAAGAAACGCTTCTTCATTTCAAGTGAAACTTTTATGTCTCCAAACCATGACAACAATGCAAAGAAGTTTATAAAAGTTATAAAAGTGTTCCCAATACCCACAGAAACAACAATCCAGAAAAGTGCAGTGATGCAGTAACCAGACTAAAAAGTGCTGAAAGAACCCACAGGCTGCAGAGATGGCACATGGTATGAAAGCACCCATATGTGGCACTCACAATGAACTGCTTGCTTGCAACTACTAGTCTAGGAACACAATGCCTCTGCAGGTAACAGCAATAATGTGCATATAACCACACAGGGACATATTCATAATTAAAAAAAATAATTTTTTAAGAAAAATCTTTAAAGATGGGGCAGATCCCAGGCATCTGAGGTCTCACTACTTCGTCAATTTCACCTCAATGGCTCTTTGCACTGCTAAAACTACTATAACAATTATTATTCTCATAATGGATCAGCAATAGCTTACCCATGGTAGTACTCAAAAGAAAAAATAACCCAAAACCTCTAATGATAGTTATATCCATACTCAGTCATACAACTCCATCACATAGATATATACATGAACACAGAAAATTACATAATATTCAGAAACAAAGATGATCATATCTTGCAGTCATGGTACAACCAGAGGTGTACTTTTGGAAAGTATGTTTACCACTGGAGATGGATGGCAAATTGAATCATGGAAATCATGGAATCATGGGAAATGAATTAGCAGAACATAGAACAACTCAATTCTCTCTCTCTCTCTCTCTCTCTCTCTCTCTCTCTCTCTCTCTCTCTCACACACACACACACACACACACACACACACACACACACACAAAGAGAGAGAGACAGAGACAGAGACAGAGAGATTCCAATTCTAGCAATGGTTAAAAAAGAAAGAAATGATTTGGTAAAAGAACACCTCTAAAAGTTTTCTGGACTTAGTTTTTTTGTGACTAATGAATTCAGAACCCATGGTGAAGAGCCGAGTGTGGTGGTGTGCGCCTTGGGCTGGAAGATCTGGGACAATAAATGCACATGCCAGAAAGTTAACTTCCAAGACCCAAGAGACATAAGCTCAGGAGCAAGAGAGAACTGGAAAAGACTCTCAAGAGTCAGTCATGGAAGTGGCAAGTAAGTCTAAGACCTCTCCAAAACAAAGACACAGTCTTGTTTCACTAACGAAAACAAAGCCAGGGAAGAAGGGCTAGCAACAGCCTCAGAAGGAAAGCAGTCACAGGGATCAGGCGCACACCACCACATTGGCTCTTCACCATGGATTCTGAATTTATTAGTCACAAAAAAACTATTTAAGTCCAGAAAACAATGAGAACCTTAAGAACTGCCTATAAGCCTCGCTGTAGTAGCACACACCTTTAATCCCAGCACTCAGGTGGCAGAGGCAGATGGATCTCTTGAGTTCCAGGTCAGCCTGGTTTATAAAGCTTGTTCCAGGACAGCCAGGGCCACATAGAGACATCTTATCTCAAAAAACAAAAACAAAACGAAAGGAAGGAAAAGAAGGAAGAAAGGAAGAAAGGAAGGAAGAAAGAGAGAAAGAAAGAAAGGCCTTTAAGTTGAAAATGGAGAACTTTAATCTATTACCAAGTGCCTACTATCACAAAAGAATTCAAAAATAACACCTGATCTGTAGTTAACTGCTAATTTAATCAAACTACAATAGTCTTTTTAGTTATTTAATTAAAAAATTGTTATTGCTATTGTTTATGTGTATGGGTGTTTGGCTTGCATGTATATCTGTGTACCTCATGTGTTCAGTGCCCAAGGAGGCCAGAATCAGGCTTTGATCATCTAGAACTGGAGCTACATATAGTCGTGAGCCACCATGTGTTGATTGGAAAAGCAGTCAGTGCTCTTAACTACTGAACCATCTCTCCAGTCACAACATACTTTTAATTTTATAAGTCTAATCCAATAAAAAAGTTTTATAGAACAAATTTTCTCATTCAATAGTATTTATTATAGCCAAATACTAAAATAAAGATTTGCATATCCTCTTTGAACATACACACATATCCCAACTACATGATCATAGGGAAAGAAGTCCATGCTGCTTAATGCAAGACACATCCAGATACGTAAGATTTCTATAAATTTTGGAGCCATTGCAAACTAAGTATTAAGATTATAGTCCTCATTTCAAAGAACACCCCCCCCACCTCTGTTCTGTTGAGAGAGCACATAATCCACTCTTAAAATACTAAGAAAGAGACACAAGGCTCTCAGAAGTCATCATGAAAGGGTCTTAAGCAAAATAAGTTTTTCAAGGGATGATGGCTCTATTTCTCTATTTCATGATTTGTGTTATGGCCTGGGAGTTACAAAACTGAGATCAGTTTGTGAAATTTTTTAATACTGAAGTTCTCTATTATTTTTCTGAACATACACACAGTAATAAAAACGTTTTAAAGGGGGGGGGCTGGAGAGAGAACTCAGTGGTCAATCTCTTGTTGCTCTTGAACGGACCAGAGTTTGGTTCCCAACACCTATATTAAGCAATTCACAACTGCCTGTAACTACAGTGCTGAGGTATGGAAGATACCCCTGCTAGCCTGGCTGGCCCCAAGAAGCTTGTACACATATTCACACTAACACAGGCATATATAAATTTTAAAAAAAAGAAATCATTTAAAAAACTCTTTACCAGCCAGTCATGTTTTATTTCCTAGTAAGAAATTACCTGTTGTCATAGAGCCGTAACATGGCAGGATCAACAAGCCATCTAGTGTGGTATCTTGCACATCATAATCATAATCAACAGACTCTGCCATCTGAAAAAGCAGCTCACAACTCTTCTCTATCTCAAACTGGCCTGAAAGGAGAAATTAGAAAACGTAGGGAATTGAACTGCAAATTTAAAGATTATTTTAAAGTCCAGTTCAAAATTGGTTTAAGGTTATTCTAAACCATTCTTTTGATCTAAAAGAATAAAAGCATGTAGGATATGCCCAACCTCAACAACAAAATTTAAGCAGATGTATATTCCTGGTTTTTAAACAAACAAAAGTGTTTATCATCTTCAAGCCTTTTATGCGGTTAATACCAAGTTTTAGGAGGACTGAATTTCTTATACACAAAGGAAACTGTACAGGAAATACTGAATCCAGGTACAATTCAAAACTTGAATTTAACTTTCAAAAGGCAAAGACACAGTATAAATGTCTCACTTCAGACTCAACAATGGAATGATTCATCCTGCTAAGAAGCAGCTAGTTACAGAGGTTCACTACTCTTGAGTGTAACTCTTCTATTTTTGACCCCCAAAGCTTCTACGAGCATGGATTCCACACCTTATAAATACTACCATCTCACCACTTCAAGAAATGACAGTTGGGATGCCATCTGAATAACAGAATTAATCATTCAGAACCAGGTTTATTTAGCCAAGTTTGAACTCTGTGTGCAGTATGCAAGACCAAAACAAAAAAAACAAATGAACAAAAACAAAAAAACCAACTTTACAGAGTTAATTTCTTTCTGTGATAAACCAGTGTGGTTCCCATGTGCTTATTGGTGATCCTGACATTCTGTATACCTGTTATCTAACAGAGAATCATAAAAAGATAAGGCAACAGCTGAACAGAGTCCACACATCCTTGGAGAAGTAGCAGTCTACTCTGGTGCCATATTTCCTGCATACGAAAGGAAGACATTAACCAAGCAGTGATGTGTTCCTGTTCTCTCAGAACAGTTTGGGTAATATATCATGAAAAACCTGGTCTCAAAAACCACAAAATCATTTTATTTACTTATTTATTTATTGATCTATTGAGGGTTATTTGTTATTGTTCTTGTTTTTTTGAACAGGGTATTATAGCCCAGGCTAATCTTGAACTACATACCCCTATTTAACCTAGAACTTGCAGTAACCCTCCTGCTTCATGCTCCACAGTTCTAGTGTTAGCAGCATCCACCACTACATCTGGCTTACAAATAAGAGACATTATTAAACCTAGTAGGGAATGCTCACCAGTCAGGAAAACTAAGATGTCTCCAGCCATTTCATTCAAATGAATATCCATGGTCACTTTCACAATCTGAAGCAAGCAAACAAACAAAAAACACACACAAAAATGATATGCAGGTATAAGATACTTGCTCCTTGACTACCATATCCCCTTGCTCCACACAAAAAAAAAATTCACTCAGGCTCCCAGAAAGTCTTAGCATTAAGGCTACTGATAAAATACAATAAGGGCAGCCAGGTGGCTCACTGGGTAAGATGCTTGCCACACAAGTTTGATGGATGACCTGAGTTTAATCTCTAGAACCCACATAAAGAGAGATGGGGACAGCAAAGGCTACAGAGTTGACCTCTGACCTTCACATGCCACAGCATATGTAAACACCCCAACACATTATACATACACTGTGATAAATGAAATTTATAAAAACAAGATAAATTACCAAATTACCCTAGTAAATAAAATCTCACACACAAAAGATAAAAGATTTCAAAGTAATACCGCTTGAATATATGCAGTATTTTCTCTGTCTCGTGGGCCAATCAAATTGCAGAATTTCTCTCTGACTGGATAGAGTCTTCCAGGTATATCAAATATGGGGCAATTTCCAAAGAATGCAGAGAGCTTGGCTAGCTCCATAGTTGCTGACATCACCACCACCTTTAAATGCTCTTTCCTGTTAGGAGACTTATCCTGAAACAGCTTCTTCAGTAAACCAAATAAGATATCCTGAAAGGAAAAGCTAGTAAGCCACAAATGCTAGTATTTTATTATTTTATTTATTTGATCTCTCTCTCTGTGTCTCTGTGTCCCTCCCTCCCCCCCCCTTCTGAAGCCTGGTTTCACTATTTAGATCAGTTTGGCTTAGAACTCACTAAGTAAAACAGGCTGGCCCTCAACTCACAGAGATCTGCTTCCCTCTGTTTCCTGAATACTAGGAATATTTATTTTTGAGACAGTTTCAAGTAGCCCAGGACTGGCCTAAAACTAATATGCAGTCAAGGAGGACCTTGAACTTCTAATCCTCCTGCTTCCACTTCAAGAGTACTGGAATTAGAGGAATGTATAACCATACCACCATTTCTGTGATGTTGAAGCTCACACCCAGGGCTTTCTATATGCTAGGCAGGCACTCTACCAACTTAGCTACATCCCCAGCCCATGTAACCTATTTTGTTTGTTGAGAAAAGGTCTCACTATGTAGCATGGGCTAGCCTGGAACTCCTGTATAGACACTGGCCTCAAACTCTTAGAGATCTGCCTACCTCTGCCTCCTGAACACTGGGGTTAAAAGTGTATGCCACCATGTTAGCCCTGACCTATTTAAAATAGACTGCTATTATAACCAAGGGATTTCTAGTTTAACAGATTAAAATGTAAGAGAAGGCAATTCTCCATACAGGAAAAAGCTTCCTCAAACAAATGAACTTCTCATTAATTAAAAATAAACAAATAAATAAATAAAATACTCACTGTAGTTAAAGTTCTTTCATGGGCTTCATCCAAAATAATGACACTGAATTTGTTAAGATTTGGATCTCCCAAAATATGTTTGAGTAAACACCCGTCAGTCATGTATTTGATTGCTGTTTCCTAATGTAAAGCAGAGGACATCACAAAACGTAGCCATGATTCAACTAATTCTCTACCCACAAATGCATAGATCAAATCACCAAGTTCTACATAAAGGAGAACATAAAACTGTGTATAACAAGGATGGTTGGTTAACTATAAAATATGTCACTTATACAGACAGGAACTAAGGGAGTGTCCTGAGAAAGAACAAATTACCAATAAGAAGATACAAAGAGGTGTGTGGAATGTAGCAAGATAAATACTTACAGACAAGATGACAGGGATACTTCAATGGCAGAGTGCTTGCATTCACTAGAATGCACAAGCCCTAGGTACTATCTGCAATATAGCAAACAAACTACAATAAAAAACTCCATTGACTTTGTTATTAGGTTGTCAAGTTATCCACTGACTTCAAGACACTAAGACACAGGGCTGGAGAGATGGCTCAGCGGTTAAGAGCACTGACTGCTCTTCCGAAGGTCCTGAGTTCAAATCCCAGCAACCACACGGTGGCTCACAACCATCTGTAATGAGATCAGATGCCCTCCTCTGGTGTGTCTGAAGACAGCTAAAGTGTACTTACAGATAATAAAAATAAAGCTTTAAAAAAAAAAAGAAACTAAGACACAGCTGAATATGCTGGCTAGTCTTGGTCAACTTACAGTCGGGGGCATTTCCTTGATTAAGGACTGATGTGAACAGTGCCCAACTTGGGACACATGGTAATAGGTAGTTCTATGAGAAGGCAAACTGAGGAATCCATGGAAAGCAAGCTAGTCAGCACCACTCTGTGGCCTCTGTTTCCTTTCCTACATCTAGGTTTCTGCCTTGGTTTCTCTTAAAGATGTTCTGTAACCTATAAGACAAATAACCTCTTTCTTCTCCAACTTAATTTTGGTTGGTGCTTTATCACAATAAAGAAAACCAAACTAATACACTGGATAGACTCTGAAAACAGCTAAGTGTGATGCAAAAGACACAAGGTAAAGATACTGTGTTATTCACCTGGGTGCTTTAGCTAGGCATCTTCATAGAGAGATCAGACAAATAAGGACTGAATACCGAGTTTCTGTTCAAGATTTTTAAATTAAAAGTTCTGAAACTAACAGTGATAGTTACACAACACTGTAAACTGTGACTATATCTGACAGTATTGAATTGTACACTTAAAGTGGTTAAGTTTATATTATTATAACAAAACAAAGTTTAAATATGAATGCAACCAACTCTGAGGTTGCAGAGACGGATCACTGTTTAAGAGCTCTTGCTGCTCTTGCAGAGGGCCCTATTTTGGTTCCCTGCACCCACGGGGCAATTCACAACCAACCATTACTCCAATCCTAGGAAATCAATACCCTTTTCTGGCTTTCTCAGGCACCAGAAATGCATGTGATACACAGACATACATGCAGATAAAAATATCCATGCATAAAATGGATTTTTAAAGTAATAAAAACATTTTTAAATCTATTTATTTACTTTTTATGCATGAATATTTTGTTCATGTAAATGTATGTGCACCATGTGCGCCTGGTGGATGCCTTGGAACTGAGGTCATGGATGGTTATGAGACATTATATGAATGCTGGGAATTGAACCCAGGCCCTTTGCAAGAGTAACAAGTACTCTTAACTAGCGAGCCATCTCTCCAGCCCCTAATAATAAATAATTTTTTTAAAAAAATTCAACCAACACGTCAAGGAACCTATGACTTAAAAAAAGCACATTAAGAAAAATAAACATTAACATTGTCATGGTTTGTATATGCTTGGCCCAAGGAGTGGCACTATTTGGAGGTGTGAACTTGTTGGGAGTAGGTGTGTCACAGTGGGTATGGGCTTTAAGACCCTTGTCCTAGCTGCATGGAAGCCAGTCTTCTCCTAGCTGCCTTCTGAACAAGAGGTGGAACTCTCAGCTCCTCCAGCACCATGCCTGCCTGGATGCTGCCATGCTGCCACCTTGATGATAATGGACTGAACCTTTGACTATAAGCCAGACCCAATTAAATATTGTCCTTTGTAAGAGTTGCCTCAGTCATGGTATCTGTTCACAGCAGTAAAAGCTTAACTAAGACAAACGTCATCTGATAATGGATAAACTAGTTGAGGATGGAGAAATAAAGAATCAGGCACCTAAGACAAAGCCTTAACAATATGCAACAAAAATTAATTTTAGGAGCTAGAGAGATGCCTTAGTGGTTGGTTAAGAACATTTGCTGCTTTTTTCCAGAGGATGAGGATTCAGTTCCCAGCACCTATATGGTAGCTTACAACCATCTGTAATTCTAGTTCGAGGGTATCTGGGATCCTTTTCTAAACTCCTTGGGTACCAGGCATGGTATACAAAGACACTGTCCAGGAACACACTTATGTCCATAAAATGCAAAAACAAAACAAAACAAAACACACAAACAAACTTAACTAAACTATTCTATGTGGATTCTGGGGATGGCGCTCAGGACCTCATGCTTGCCAGTCAGGTAGTACTTTACCAACTGAGCTACTGCCCCAGGTCATGTCCTGTTCCCCCCAACTCCTTAAAAAATGTTTTTTTCTTTTTATGAAGGAGCTAGCCTACTTGGGGCGTTCTAGGCCAGTGAGAGACCTTATCTCAAAAGCAAAAAAAGTAAACAACAAATCACATTCATGGCACTTGGAAGATAACACTCGAAGTTGTCCTCTGGCCTTAAAACATATGTGCATATACAAGATCACAAAAAGACACACATAAGGGCTGGGGGTATATGTTTGTAGTATTTTAAATGTATACTAGTAAATTTTTATACCTTGGAGCTGCAATCATCAAAACGAACTTGGTATCCTACTTTAGATCCCAAAGTGCATTTCATTTCTTCAGCAACCCTCTGAGCAACTGAGATGGCAGCTACTTTTCGAGGCTGAGTCACACCAATCATACCATGCTGTGAAAACCCTATTAAAGCCAGAAATATAAACACAAAGTTTAGTTAGCAATTGTTTCTTACTACTGAACTAAAATTAAAACTGTCCCTGGTCAATCACTACAAATGGTATGTTTTCAAAAGAAAACCCTACAAATCAGCAACATACTGTAGTACATTTGCATTAAAAAATCTTACTATTAATTTAAAATAGAAATGCACATTCAGAGACCAAATAGGTCAGTAGGTAACCATGCTTACCTGATTATCTGAGTTCCACCCCAGATTCGACATTGGCAAGAGAGAACTGACTCCCTAAAGTTATCCTCTGACCTCTACATGCACACTGTGTCCTATACATATATATACAGATAGTATATAAAAGGAAATTTTAAAAAAACAAAACACAGCCATTCTAAATACACATGTTAATTAGGTTTGAGGTTTTTATTTTTCAAATTTTAAAAGCATTTAAAGAATACATCAAGGATTCTGAAAGTTTGTTTTGTTTTACTTTTTGACAAGATTTCATTTGTCTACCAAATTGGCTTCAGGCACCTGGGCCCTGCTCATCTTCTGCCTAGCAAGTAGCTAGGACTATGGCATAAGTGCTGCACCTGACTTATGCCAGGAACGGTAAAACTGAAATGCAAAATACTCCACACACTTCCTAAACTTGTCTTTGCCACAGAAGTAAAACTGGATTTAAATATACCACTTTTGCATACATTTTTGTAGCCATTTTAACCATTTTAACATCTCCGCAAATGGACATGTACTGTACAGTTGGTAGCACTTTCTTTCTCAATGGCATGTAAGATGACGGCACACCTTAACAGATGACGTCGATTAGGACAGACACACCAGATTAGGTTACTATGAGGGCAAGGCATGATGGAGGCTAGCTCCAACAGCATATGTAGGCCATTCTCAAAAAAATTTAAACATTTCCCAGGCAATGGTAACACACACATTTAATCCCAGAACTCAGGAGTCACAGGCATGTGGTTCTCTGAGTTCCAAGGTAGCCAGGGCTACACAAGAGAATCCTTGTCTTGGAAAAAAAAAAAACTTAAAAATTCAAAGGATATGTCCTTATTTATGTAGAGTGTGCATATCTCTGTATTTGAATGTATACATTCAGGTCCCTAGGAGTCCAGAAGAGGGTGTCAGAATCCCCCAAACTAGAGTTATAAGTAGTAGTGAACTGCCAATGTAGGTGCTGGGAACAAAAATCTGGTCCTTTGAAAAAGCAGCAAGAACTTTCATCTGCTGAGCCATCTCTCTAGCACCCCAAAATTAACTTTTATTTTAATATGAATCATATACAAAATAATCTTCTCTTTTCCAAACTTATGAAAGAGCATGTTATCACACTGATGAGACAGATACTTTATTGATAATTTGTTTGCTTTATTCTGGTAGAATCTGAGAATATTTGCCTGATAAAGGTCTAGAGGAAGAATAAATAAAATGCCAGCAACAGCATGGCAGTGGTGGAACACACCTCTAATCCCAGAACTCAAGAGGCAAAAGCACGTGCATCTCTGAGTCTCAAAAAACCACCCCCAACAACAAAAATATGTCAGCAACAGAGATCAACTATCCTTTCCGCTTCACAATTGTTTCAGTTCTCATTGGCTAACAAGAACCTTATCTATCCTACAAAAGAAAATTAACATCATTTTAATTTTCCTCCTTATCATATAATCATAGCTGGCCTGGAGCTCACTATGTAAACCATGTCAGCCTCAAAACTCAGAGATGTTCCTGACTGCCTACCAAGTGCTGGGATTAAAAGGGTGCACCACCACAATCAGCCTTCTTCTATTATTATTATTATTATTATTATTATTATTATTATTATTATTATTGTAATTAAAAATGTCACCCCAACAATTCCAGACCCTGAAATGAATCCAGAAAGACAAGAAGACATAGGGAGGTTAAGGATCTGGAAAAGCAAGGCAGCAATGGGCATTTGCAACTACAGTACTTTTATTAAACCTTAAAGAAGTTTCCTCTCGCTGGGCTGTGGTGGCGCACACCTTTAGTCCCAGCACTTGGGAGGCAGAGGCAGGTGGATTTCTGAGTTCGAGGCCAGCCTGGTCTACAGAGTGAGTTCCAGGACAGCCAGGGCTACACAGAGAAACCCTGTCTCGAAAAACCAAAAAAAAAAAAAAAAAAAAAAAAGTTTCCTCTCTTTAGTGCTTTATCTAAGAATAAAATTACCTGCTTCATAAAGGTATTTAGGGAGTTGAGTTGTTTTACCACTTCCTGTATTTCCAGTAACGATGAGGAACGAATTGTCCCTCACAGCTTGAATGAGCTTTTTCCTTTGTTTCTGAATAGGAAATGTTGGAGTTGTTCCTCCCTCCTGTGATGTGCATCCTTTCTCTTCTGTAACAACACAAAACAATTGAGCAATTAAAACACCTGAGAAGATCTCTTTGACAATGTCTCAAACCCGAGAAAGAAGAACACACAGGAATCACACAACGGGAAAGATCAATCTATGACTTTTTTGTTACTCATCAACCATGTACAAATCACACGTGAAAGTTTATAAACTCAGAATAACTTTTTGATAAAAATCAAACAACTTCAACATTGTTGATGTGTAAGTCACCGTCCTTGACAAAGTCAGTGGAGCACAAGGCAAAGTGTATGTATGCATACCTACCTAGAAGTACTTAACTCAATTTTATTAAATAATAGACCAAAAACCTGAGCACAGCGGAACAACTCTGAGAAGAATAAGAAGCCACCTGTATTTGCTTCTGATTCACAGTTCAAGTTAGGTCCCTGCTCAGAGTGACTGATATCCCAGAAGGCCAAGTGGTGGGTAACCATGGAAACTGGCTCCTGGAAACGGGCTCCCTTCATACCGTACCCAAAGGCAGGCTGGCGGCCCGACGAAGGGGAGGGGGATGAACGGGTAGAGAACAAAGGCTTTATGAGGCTGTAGAACCGCAGAAGGCATTTGGGCGTTCGGGTCCACTTTCTTGCCCCCCAGCAAGGTTCTCACCCAACTTGGGCTTGGCACCGCCCCCTTCTAATCCAAAGTGCTCACTAGACGCAAAGTTCGGCGTCAGGCTTAAAAGACCCAAAGAACGTCTTAAGCTTCCTCCCCACCTCCTTTGCCACCCACAGATGTACTTTTCGCCCCGCAAGTAACTCCCGCCGGCTGCTACAGCGTCCCGCGGACCGCACCTCTGTCAGCGATGCGAAGACCTGACGGCCGCTCTTCCTGGAGCTCTATTGGCCGCTCGCCCTCCTCCTGCCGCCTTGGCGCCCTGCCCGCGACGGCGGGAAACCGGGACATAGACCCGGTCCGGAGAAGAAGAGAGCACGTCCACGGAACCGAGGAGATGGGAGGGGAAAGGCGAGGGCGCGCCCTGATGACGTAGGGGTGTTTACTTCCGCGCGTGCGACTGGCTGCGAGGGGTGGGAGGAGCGGCTCGATGACGTGGCAGCGTCTGCTTGGACGCGCTCGGGACCCGCGCTCCTGGGGGCCCCGAGGCCCCACCCCCAAGGAGTCCCGCCCACTGCCACGTGCCTCCGCCAACTGCGAAGTCACACCTGAACACCTTACAGCCAGTTCAGGTCTTTTTCTAGTGTGAAATATGGCAGAGCAATACATCTCTTAGGGGCCACAGCATCCCCACAAGTCTTGTCTATCTCCAGATATCAATTGAAATGACCCTTTCCCAGGAGCCGAAGCCATCCTACAATGTGACCTTGGGCAACTCACTTCCCTATCTTCCCATCAAGACACAGTTACTGAGTTGCGGTCCAACTTGTAGTTCTGTAGTTTTCAAAACTTAGATTCCCATGCTGTCTCACTCCCTTCATGGAAACCTTCATTTACATTTATTTGCATACTTTCCATACCCTCCAAGAAGCTGGGAAGGCCCATAAAAACCAGACTTTATGAATACTATTCATTGTACACCCAGCAGGGAGCAGTGATTCGAGGTGGACTATAGAATTTGTTGAGGATAGATGAATGAATAACATCTGTTTAAAAATAAGCTGACTTTTAGTGGAAGTATATTCCTTAGGAAACACAACTGCTGAAAATTTTACAGATACTATCTGAGGTGGTGGGGTTTATTTATTTTTAAAGGTATGTTGGGGACTTGGTGTATAGTTCAGTGGTAGAATACTTATCTACTATATGAGAGACCCTGGGATTCAATAATACCCAGTACAACACATAAACTTTACCAAAGCTGAGTGTGGTGGCTTGTATCCATGGTCCCAACACTTGTAAGGCAGAGGCAGAAGAATTACTGTGAGTTCCAAGTTACTACCAGGGTAATTCTGAGAATTCGACTCTGTCTCTGAAGAGGAGGTGAATAAAGAGGAGAGGAAGAAAGAAGGGGAGGGAAGAGGAGAGGAAGAGAGAAGGAAGGAATGGAGGAAGGAGGGAAGGAAGGAAGAGAGAAAAGGGGGCTCTTGGACTAGTCCTTCAGTGATAATGAATGACAGCTGATTCTCTAAGCTGAGTCAATTGTAACAAAATGTGAAGAAATCTGCTTCTTATATTTAGACCACTATGTAACCCAGGCTACCCATGATCTTCCAGCCTCAGCAACCTGAGTGCTATGATTATGATATATGTCATCATGTCCATTTGCTTCCTGCACTTTTCAATATCTCCTGCTGTTAAAAATTAATCACAGTTTATAGGAAGGTAACATAAAAGTACCATTCACCTATCAACCCAAGGCCAAACTGGAAAAGATGTAAGACGTTATTAGAATCCAAGACTTTGCTTTAAAATATACATGTATCAACTCCTTTTCAATGAAACTGATCGACAACTTCTGCAATGCAAGTTTTATCAGATTTTGAATGATAGCAAATCAGGTGTAACTTTCTAACGGCTGGGGCACTACAGTAATAGCCCTAGTAACAGGAGAACATTTTAGATTTCTCCAAAACATTAAAACCCTCTCTGAACCTTTTGATTTCTATTAGTAATTCAAACTATTATGTCAGAAGAGATCAAAGTATACAATTGTAGTAAGACCATGAAGATATTGGTGACCTCTGTATCTGAGAAAAAGACCAGCTATTTCACAAAGTCACTTTCTAAGAAAATAAGTAGAATCATTTTAAATCAGTAATTGTGATCATTTACTAAGCAATTTATATTTAAATGGTTAAGATAAAGTATTTGATATATAGTTTTGGACAAAGTCTCACTATATATCACTATATAGCCCTGAATGACCTAAAACTCAATAAGTAGATCAGGGATCAGGTTAGCTTTGAACTCCCACAGGTTTGCCTGCCCAGGAGTATGGGATTAAAGGTTACTATTCTCTGGTTTTCATGTGTGAGAAAGAAATTTCTGAAACTTCCTTTTGGTGATTAAAAAAAGAGAGAGAGAGAGAGATAAGAAACCTCATAATCATACTAATCCAATACTGGAATGAGAAGTGGTATTATCCAAATGAGGAGTTTCCTTCAGTGGGTGTAACTCTTCAAGTTGATTCCATTCTTTGAGAACCACCTATTAAAATAATCAGAATGAAACTGAAGCAAAACATGAAGGAAAAAGGAGCCCAGATGGTAGCATCATCCTACAAAGGTTCCCCCACCCTTGACCACATCGAATATGCTACTGTTAATGACCTAGGGACATTCCTAGTATTTCTAGACCACCTCGCCAACAAATTACAATAGCAAACAGAATTTGAACACAGAGTAAAAATGGAAAATGTGTGGGCTGAATTTTGGAAGACAGGTAAGTATCCCCAGCATTGAATCTATGTCATTACCTCTGAATCAGGAGAAAGATTATAAGTGATAAGCAAAGGTTACGACGAAGTCTGGATTGCACCTTGCTGTGGTTGCTTCAATGAGCAGTCTTCCAAAATGTTCTTGATTCCAAGCAATCTACTTCTGAGCATCAAGGGCTTAACTGTAAAGACTTCCAAAATTATGAAATAGTGTGATTATGTCATCTTTGAGGAAGAAAGCAAAATACAGGGTTCCTGCTGTGATGGTTAAAGGGCCCTTCTGTTATTACCCACTGGACTGCATCATGTGGCACGTGTGCATACTTACCCACTGCCCCACCCACATACACATTGTACACACTCACACACACAATAATAAATAATATAATATTGTGAAGTAAAACCAACACATGAAGCAAAAATATATCTTGTTTATACAATAACAAGCACAGTTACAAACACTAGACACATGATGCTGTCAGACACTCAAGAACAGAGCACAATGGCTCATGGCTCATAGAAAGACTGAACGGTGGTATCACAGCACGTGGATTCTTTTTAACTTACTAATCTGATTGAAGTAAGAATTGTTTTGGTCACATAAAGAAAAGCAGATGGAATCCATACTGTATGGGAATGGGAAGGTATCACAACACAAACCGAGAATGTATTTGATGAGCTTGTTGATCACTGGTTCAAATGAATGAAAATGAGTGAAAGAAGAGAGAGAACAGATGGTAAAGACACCACTGACTCAGGGGACATGTGAGTTAGAAAAAGACTGGGACAGGGTATGGCGGTGCACTCCTTTGATCCCAGCTCTTGGATGCAGAGGGAAGAGGATTACTGTGAGTTTGAGGCTAGCCTAGTCTACACTTGAAGTTCCAAGCCAATGGGGTTACATAATGAGACCCTGACTCAAAAAGAAAGACTTGTCAATGAAATTACTTGGAGCATAACTGAACATGTTTAGGAGCATTGTAACACAGGCATTGAAGAGGTCACAATTCAAAAATCATTAAGATTAGTATTATACATTTACATTTGGGGCAAATTTCAGTCCTTAAATATCAGTTGATTTTCTGTGTTTTCCTTTCCCTTTTTGATTTGCCTGGTAAAGTGAGACCTTCCTTCCCAGCTTTCACCAAGGAAAAAACAAAGATCCAAGGATATTCCTGAACAAAGGGCCAGACTAGAGCTTCCTGTGCTTGTTTACTTCTCTTTGATAGAGGCAGCAGGGTCTTGGGGAAAAGCAGAGAAAAGGGAGGAGTAATGAGGCAAGGACTGGGAGAAAGGACAAAGAACTGACGAGTGGGCTAGCACAGGAATGTTGTTGGAAAAGATCTAGTGGAAGGGATTCAAGAAAACAAGGTGTCCTCAGATGTACTCTTCTCATTTAAAAGTAATCAAGGGGTCAGTAAGGTGGCTCATCTGCATGTGGTGGTTGTGTAGAGAATACATAGTATCCTCAAGACATTCCGAGGAACAAAATGGAGCTAAAAGGATGGGGAAGCTTTTTGTAACTAAGCAACAAATGAACTAAACCTTGGAAGGCTAGAGAAAGCTTCAAGACAGAGCAAAATACAAAGGTACTGCTAAATCAAAATACTACTAATTAAGGTTTTTGAGAAAGATGAAAAATTAATATTGTCTCTTGCTATGGTCTCTGTAAATCTTGCAGTTGCCTGAAGGTGGCAAGCTGGGTTTATTTGAGAAAATTCAGCATCAACATTATTTGAAAGAAAATTAAACAGTACTATTTCTCTAAAACTAAGTACCTTTCAATTATTACAAGTCAAAAAATGAAAAAATAGAAGCATAAGTAATCATTTCTAAAACGTTTGTTTTGAGATAAGGTCTAACTATGTAGCCCAGCCTGTCCTGGAACTCATTAAGTAGACCAGACTGGCTACAAACTCAGAGATCTGCCTGCCTCTGCCTCCTGAGTGCTGGAATTAGGGCATGGACTACCATGCATGATATTGTTTAAATTTTTTACATATTTAATATAGGCATATTTCATAG
Organism: Tokudaia tokunoshimensis; assembly: GCA_036184795.1. NCBI lineage: Eukaryota > Metazoa > Chordata > Mammalia > Rodentia > Muridae > Tokudaia > Tokudaia tokunoshimensis. The sequence goes on along the minus strand of BTHU01000010.1, from coordinate 34,990,902 downwards.
TGCAAGTAACTGCTTTCCATTGAAACATTTTAATTAGTATTGTCCTTTCTGGCTTTTCAATTGAAATATAATTTCTTTATAGGAGAAAAAGGAGAGCTGATGACATAAGTGTTACCATTAAAATCTATGCTAAGCATTATCAAAAGTCTTATATTGAATGGTCAGGTTTAGTAACCTATATTATTTATCTCTTTATTTATTAAAGATATTGCAGTTGGGCAGTGGTGGCGCAAGCCTTTAATCCCAGAACTTGGGAGGCAGAATCAGGTGGATTTCTGAATTCAAGGCCAGCCTGGTCTACAGAGTAAGTTCTAGCACAGCCAAGGTGATACAAAAGTGGAATGAAGGAAGGAAGGAAGGAAGGAAAAGATATAATTTTCAAATATAATTCTAGTGGGTAATTTCGTGAATTGTGTCATGTATAGTTAGTTATATGACCAAGGTCATCAATAAGATATAAAACAGAAGCTGTCTAGATAGCTCAGCAGGTAAAGGCATCTGCCATCAAGCCCAGTGACCTGAGTTCTCTTCCTGAAATCCACATAGTGAAAGAAGACAGTGTCTCAGGTTGTCCTATGACATCCATACCTATGGTAGCATGTGTACACTCACATATCTATTCAACTACACAAATACACAAAAAATGTAAAAATACAAAAGTTTCATCATTTGATAGATTCTCTAACTTTATTTTTAATTATGCATATGTGTGTATGTCTGTGTGTGAGTATGTGAACATGACACGAGTGTGGGTGTCTGAGGAGAACGGAGTCTTGTTTTGATAATGTCACTTCAGAGCCCCCACTAAGGACCACCAAGCCACATGCATGCTACTCTGCTGCAGAGACATAGCTGACCCCGAGATTTGAGGACTCCTCTCCCCTCAACATCATCAGGTCACATTCCTTCTAAACAACTGGACATGGTTTTGAACAGGAGGAAAGGAAGGGCTAAGGAAGGAAAATGTAAACACTTCATCCTTGAAAGGAAATGTAGCCCTCAAAAGGAACAAACTACACAGGGTTGTTACCTTAAATGGACAAGACTGTTTTACCTCCTCATTATGGAGCAAGAAGGGAGCATGCAAGCAAAAGGAGGTCCATCTAAGAAAATTTTGTAAAAAGCAGTAATTTCTTTGCACATTGGAATTATAATGTGGGTAAATTTCTGAGCCACTGTGCATATACATGTGTGTGAGCCTGGATCCAAGTCAAAGCGTCATATGGAAGGATCTGTATCTGCTCAGGACTCTCAAGGCCAAGTTCTCAGCACAAAGGAGATTTATCTACCCCAGAGGGGAAAAGGATAGAGAAGGCAGGGCTGGAGAGATGGCTCAGTGGTTAAGAGCACTGACTGTTCTTCCAAAGTTCCTGAGTTCAAATCCCAGCAACCACATGGTGGCTCACAACCATCCGTAATGAGATCTGACACCCTCTTCTGGTGTGTCTGAAGACAGCTACAGTGTACTTACAATACTGCACAGTGTACTTACATATAATAATAAATAAATCTTAAAAAAAATAATTTATTAAAAAAAAAGACAAAGGCAGGAGATAGAGGATGAGGAAAAAGGGAAGGGGACAGGGAGGGGAGAAGGAGTATTTGTCCTAGAGAGTTGGGGGGACAGGATGATGCAGGACTGCTTTTAGATGGAAAGAAGACAGATGTGGCCCATAAGAAAATGAAGGTTTATAAAAGTAAAAGGGAAACCCAATGTTAAAATGAGGTGCTATTTAACTTTCTTCTCCTCCTCCTCCTCCTTCTTCTTTGTCATTTTTTAAAATTTACTTTACGTCCCCGATCGCTGCCCCACTAGTCCAGGTCCCTCACACTGTCCCTCCTCCCTCCCCTTCTCCTCAGAGAGGGGAGAACCTCCCCCTGGATATATCCCCACCACCACAGCACATCAAGTTACTGCAAGGCTAAGCACATCCTCTCCCACTGAGACCAGACAAGGTAGCCCTGTTGGGGGAACATATTCTACAGACAGACAATAGCTTCCCCCTGCACCCCCTCCCCACCCAGTTGTTGAGAGGAGGTGTTTAATTTTAATTGGGCATGTTAATTAGGTGAGCCAAAGGGGGCTTTTGATTGCTGGACTTCAATACTTGATAGATGGACCTTGGTAGTCAACCCCTCGGAGGAGGAAGTGGCCAAATAAGGGAATAAACCTTGGTGGCTCGATTTAGGAATGTAATCTAATGGTTTTTAGTGAGGCAGAGGAAATGAGGGAGAAGGGAAAGGCCTGGCAGAGCCATGTTTGCCATGCTCAGGCTAGCTAGAGTCCCTTTTCAGGGTGTGTCCCTCTGCACATTTGTGTGCAAACATGTAGAGCCTAGGGACAGCCTCTGTGTCTTTCCTTAGGCACTACCCACCTTTTGTTTTGAGACAGGGTTTCTCACCCAAGAACTCACCAAATATGAGCCATAGGACATGTCTGTCTCTACCAACCAAGGCACCAACCGCAGCAACTGTATATTTTCACATGGGTTCAGAGACACTCACTCTGGTCTTGCAAGCACTTTATAGTTAGACTCTGCCATACACATGTTTACCAGATTATTGTTCCTGGTTTTCTCCTCCTGATGTTAATACTCTTTCTTAACTTGCATATATTACCTCCCTTTTGAAATTAACTATGGTTCCCACTGTATTGACCAAAGAGAGTCCAGACACGGTATCTACTGTGTATTCTGGAAATGGCTGGAGTAAAGTGTATGCAAGAGTCAGTACAATTAAGAAAAGATTCATTTCTTTGTCATCACAAGAGAATGCCTACCCTGCTGTCTGTTCCCTTCAGCTTGCTCTTCCTTCCTCTGGTTTAAATGCACTCACGATTAGAACCATACAAAGCCACTGTGATCCTTCCCAGCCACTGGGGCCATTCCCCCCAGGGAATGCAGAACGTTTAATAAGCTTGTCCAGTATCCAATAACAAAGGAGAGACACTCCGGCAGATCATGATAATGATTTTGTGTCTTTATAGAAAGATGAAAGAAAAGCCTGACCTTGCATAATAATCACTTTGTTATTCAGAGAACTTAACTGGCATCTCATGAATTTTAATGTGCCATCCATTTTCTCACAACTTCTCCCCACAGTGTTCTATGAGCCTTCACAGGGCCTTATTCCATTAGTTATCTCTTACTTCCCTTCAAGGAGGTAATCATTCCACCTAAGCCAGAAGACTTTAGGGTGTTGCCTTTTTGGTGGGTTGACCAGTAAACTGGTCTGTGTTGTCATCTAATAATCTAGAGCCACCAAGAGGTGCACCTATAGGTTTTGTTCTTGTTCTGCCTTCATATATTTTGTTTGATTTTTTTTTTAAGTTTATTACAAAAATTCCTGGAACACCCTGTGATCATGAATCTGTGTCTTTTTACAGAAATCATAAGTAGTGTTCATGACAATACAAGACTTTGCTCAGTCTTCTCAAGATCAGGAGCAGATATGGTCTCTGTCCTTCATTCTTCTTTACTGGGCATAATTCATTCTTTTTTTTTTTTGGTTTTTCGAGACAGGGTTTCTCTGTGTAGCCTTGGCTGTCCTGGAACTCACTTTGTAGACCAGGTTGGCCTCGAACTCAGAAATTCTCCTGCCTCTGCCTCCCAAGTGCTGGGATTAAAGGCGTGCGCCACCACCGCCCGGCTGGCATAATTCATTCTAAAATTCAGCCCTGCATTATATATAGACAGCGTGATCTCAAAATTACATAAACATCAACTAGATTTTTGGTTACTTACGGACATGTACTGATTCTCATTCATCTTTGTATTCAATGAAGTATCTTAGTCAAGAATTTGCTTTATATGAAGTTATCTTGTGAGTTGGGTATAGTGGTGCACACCTTTAGGCCCAGAATTTTGGAACCAGAGGCAACTGGATCTCTGAGTTAGAGGCCAGCCTGATCTACATAGTAAATTCCAGGATGTCCAGGACTACATATTGAGACCCCATCTTTTAAAAATAAAACAAAATAAAGCAAAAATAACTATCTTTTGCAGAAAACAAATGAACAGCTGCCACAGGCTACAGGTAGGTAGAGGGGGTGGACTTCAAAGAGGTGGCAGAGGATGTCTTAGGGTTTTCCTGCTATGAACAGACACCATGACCAAGGCCACTCTTATAAGGACAGCATTTAATTGGGGCTGGCCTACAGGTTCAGAGGTTCAGTCCATTATCATCAAGGCAGGAGCATGGCAGCACCCAGGCAGGCATGGCACAGGGGGAGCTGAGAATTCCACTTCTCGTTCTGAAGGCAGCTAGGAGAAGACTGGCTTCCAGGTAGCTAGGAGAAGGGTATTAAAGCCCATGCCCACAGTGACACACCTACTCCATCAGGGCCACGACACCTAAGACTGACACTCCCTGGGCCAAGCACATACAAACCATCACAGAGGGGATTCCACAACATGGAACTATTTTCTTGATTTGTTGATTGTGGTGATGGATGGTATCACCTATATTTGTCAGAGAATTATACGTTTAAAACTGCTAAATTTTATTACATGTAAATTATATCTCAATTAAGCCAACCAAAGAAGATCCCATGATGATGATGATAAATGTTCCTAAGAGAAAAACTGGCAGGCAACAAATTCTGTTAACAACAGCCTGGCATGTTTGTTACAAGAATGATAACACCAAGAAAAGTTAGGCTAGAAGAGGATTAGAAACGATTTTGCATTCCAGTATCCTCAACATCCGGTTAAGTTAATTGATTTTAGAAACACAGTCAGCCACCAAGAAGAGGGCTCACGCTTAATTTCAAGGTTTAAAAAATGAGAGAGAGAGAGAGAGAGAGAGAGAGTCCTTTTTTTTTCTTCTTGCCTTCTGTTTTTATTCTCACCTCAAAGCTGATCTAACAAAAGAGACCTGAGTTTGCACTGCTGAATGAATGTTCCTCAAGCCACTGAGGTCTCTTCTCAGGCCTCCTTTACAAAAAGAGCTTGTTTGAGTATGATCCCTTAGTCAGTATCTGCCTGTCGCCTCCTTTAAATTTTTGTTCAAATAATTGATTACCATCTCATATTTTTTTTTAGTTGACATTAATTTAAATTCTTTTGTGGGAGGGGTGAATCGGTAAGGGAGGCTATAGTGTGATGCTTGCCTAGTATTTACAAAGCCCCTAGCAGGTTTAGCCCCTAGCAGGAAAGGAAGGAAGGGCGGACATAAGAAGAAGAAGAAGAAGAAGAAGAAGAAGAAGAAGAAGAGGAGGAGGAGGAGGAGGAGGAGGAGGAGGAGGAGGAGGAGGAGGAGGAGGAGGAGGAGGAAGAAGAAGAAGCTGGCAAGATGGCTCAGTGGGTAAGAGCATTTCCTTTATAAATAAGCATGAGGATCTGAGCTTGAATCCTTAGAACCCAGAGAAAAAGTTAGTCATGGCTATGTAGCCATACCTGCAACCCCAGAACTGGGGAAGATGGACAGAGGAGGGTCTCAGGAGTTTACACACACAAAAATAAAATTTAAAAGTAAGGAAGAGAAAGACAAAAAGAGAAAGGAGAAAGACTAAGTTTGGGTGAAGGGGAAACTTAGAGGTTCTTTGGAAATTTAGTAGGGTCAGTGGATGGTGTTTCGCTGGGGCAAACAGGTGAAGGAGTGTTTTCCTGAAGTGCAGACATGTGAATGAATGTTTCGCTGAAGCGGACATAGAAAAAAGGATGTTCTGCTCAAGGAAGCACGTGAAAGGATGCATGTGAAGAATTCATCGCTAACAACTTGCATGTATTGGTCCGCCTTCCATGTGTTGTTGAGCTCCATTTGTCATGACTATAGAAAGAAAAGAAATAAAAAACTTCTGGTGGAATGCTAGTGGCTTCTTGCTGCTTCCTCCAACTCAGGCTGATTGACGGTGTGATGTCAAGTGATACAGACTCACATGGAGTTTTGCTAAGACGGACTCACATGCTGAGGCAAGACATGTAGTAAGACAAGACCTGTGGAGAACACGTGAGGTTTGGAGGGAGTAGAAATAGGACTCAACAGCCTGTGAGAGGGGTTTACTTGTACAGCTTGCTCTGCAATGCTTCTTGGTCTTGCGTGTTTGCTGATCTTCACTTCTTGAGAGAAGCACAGCAAAGAACTCCAGGTTCCTCCTGCTGACTCATGCTGATTCAGCTGAGGCTTGGCTGTTCCTGTCTTGCCACCACTGCTGCTATCCTGACACTACTGAACTGGGCTGCTGATTTATCTGTGAAGTGTGTATGAGTGGATGGAGCTGCCGCTGCTGACCTGTGAACTGAATTGCTGATTCCCTAACAACACAGATGGGATTTGCTTCAAAGAACCATTTCTAAACAGGTCCACTTCCTCCCTGTATCCTAATAACCTTTCTTTCCCACCACCTTGGTGAGTGGCGGGCTACAAGGAGGTATACTGGCTGGAGTTATCAACGGAGAAAGGAGCTTCAGTTGGGGAAATGCCTCCATGAGATCCAGCTGTGGGGCATTTTCTCATTTAGTGATCAAGGGTGGGAGGTACCCCTTGTAGGTGGTACCACCTCTGGGCTGGTATTCTTGGGTTCTATAAGAGAGAAAGCTGAGCAAGCCAGGGGAAGCAAGCCAGTAAGAAACATCCCTCCATGGCCTCTGCATCAGCTCCTGCTTCCTGAACTGCTAAAGTTCCAGTCCTGATATCCTTTGGTGTTAAACAGCAATTTGGAACTATAAGCTGAATAAACCCTTTCGTCCCCAACTTGTTTCTTGGTCATGATGTTTGTGTAGGAATAGAAGAAACCCTGACTAAGACAGGAGGTTAAAGCATTTAAGAATCATCATTTAAAGTAGGTCTTTGAAAGATCTAAGTCAACACTTGGCACTAAGACCATGTATTTTATTCACTGCATTGAGTCTTGTTATTGGTCAGCTTTCCAGTGCTATTGCAAAGCACCTGATGTAAACAACTTATAAAGAAAAAGGTTTATTGTGATCTTTCTGGGGTTTTTTTGGAAAAAAATTAATTTTCATAGTCATCCATGATGCCACATGCCTTTAATCCCAGCATTTGGGAAGCAGAGGCAGACAGTCAGATGTCTGTGAGTTCAAGGCCAGCCTGGTCTACACAGGTTTAATGGGTAAACTCTCTACTATCCAGCCTGAAAAAAAATAGTTATTTTGGATTAGAGCTTTGGCTCCTCTCATGGCTGTCACAGGGAGAGATGAGATGGCCACTTATGTGTTTGTAATTTGTATCCAGTCTGTAAATGTACACATTGTTACATCTTTTTTTTAAGTGTTTTTGAGACATGGTTTCTATGTGTAGCCCTGGCTGTCCTGAAGCTTGCTCTGTAGACCAGACTGGCCTCAAACTCAAAGATCCACCTGCCTCTGCCTCCTGAGTTCTGGGATCAAAGGTGTGCATCACCATGCCCAGCTCACAAAGTTATATCTTGCTTGCTTGCTTACAACACTAAATTTCACAACCCTCACTGGAGCTCCTACAGTTTGCCAGATAGTGTGCTAAGTTGATTCTGGGGATGAGCACCAGGTCATGCAAACCTGGTGTTTGTCTTCTTGGAACTTAAAGGTTATAGGTTAGCATCTAGTATGAGGATCGGGTCCCAGACAAGTTATAAATACACACACAAGTACAGCCAGACATGGTGGTACACACCTGAATTTCCATCCAGTCTGCAATCGGAAACAGGAGGATCATTTGAAGCCAAGAGTTTGATGTTCAGCATGGACAACATAGTAGAACCCCATCTCAAGAAGAAAAGGAAGGTGGGTACTGGTGAGATGACGGCAGATGAAGGTACTTGCTGCCAAAGTTGATGGCATGAGTCTAATCCTTGGGATCCATGTGTTGTATGGAGAGAACTGACTCCTGCAAGTTGTCCCCTGACCTCCACATGTACACTTCACCCTCTACCACCACCACACACAAATAAAATATAATAATTTTAAAGGTCAGCTGTGGTGGCACACACCTTTAATCCTAGCACTCAGGAGGCAGAGAGAAATGAAACTCTGTGAGTTCAAGACTCGGATAGTCAACAACAGAATAGAGAAGGAGGTGTGGTGGGGGAGACAATAAAAAAAAAGGAGTGGGAGAATGCGCTGGTTAGATTTTTGTCAACTTGACACAAGCTATAGTCATCTAAGAGGTGGGAAGCTCAAATGAGAAAGCACCCCATAAGATCAGGCTGTAGACAAGACTGCAGAGCATTTTCTTAATTAGTGACTGATTGGGGAGGGCTAAGATCACTGGGGGGTGCTACTGCTGGGCTGGTGAAAGCAGGCTGAGCAAGCCATGAGGAGCAAGCCAGTAAGCAGCGCCCTCCATGGCCTCTGCATCAGCCCCTGCCTTCAGGTTCCTGCCCTGCTCTAGTTCCCGTCCTGACTTCCTTCAGTGATAAACTGTGATGTGAATGTAAGCCAAGGAAACTCTTTCCTCTCCAAGTAATGTTGATCATAGTGTTTCATCACAGCAATAGAAACCCTAACTAAGCCGGGCGGTGGTGGTGCACGCCTTTAATCCCAGCACTTGGGAGGCAGAGGCAGGAGGATTTCTGAGTTCGAGGCCAGCCTGGTCTACAGAGTGAGTTCCAGGACAGCCAGGGCTACACAGAGAAACCCTGTCTCAAAAAAAAAAAAAAGAAACCCTAACTAAGAAAGCGAGCTACCCTATGGCTTGATCGTATGTCAGTCCCTGAGTTCTACTCCCAGCACCCAGACACAAATATAATAACTAAAGGTATTTTGTTTGAGAAAGACCTACTTTTTAGACCAGACTGGTATTGAACTCTTCCTCAAACCTAGGCATTCAAGACCAGCCTTGGCAACATAGCAAGACTCCTATCTACAAAAAAAGAAGGAAGGAAGGAAGGAAGGAAGGAAGGAAGGAAGGAAGGAAGGAAGGAAAGAAAGAAAGAAAGAAAGAAAGAAAGAAAGAGAAAGAAAGAAGAGAAAAGAAAAGAAAAGAGAAAAAGTTGGTATTTTAAGGATGTATAAGTAGCAGAATTATTATTTAAGAGAGTGAGGACCTGGACCTGGGCTAGCCTCAGAACTGACCTGTACACATGTATGCCAAAAATAATATAATATAAACAAATGTGATTTTAAAACATTATTTTTTATTAGATATATTCTTTATTTACATTTCAAATGTCTGCTTTCCTGGTTCCCCCCGCCCCAAAAAAAAACATTATTAAAGGATCTGACTTCAGTAACTATCTGGAAACTATAGCACTATTTACTTACAACTTAAAAATACAAGCAATCACTTACATATCTCCTAGAAACCAAAAGTGTTTGGATGTTATGCCTCAAGTCACTTGAACAGCGCTGTGGGAGTCTGTTTGTTTTTAACTCTAAGCCATCTACCACTTCAGAAGGACCATTCTCTCAAGTATGCTGTTCTCTTTTTTTTTTCGACACCTAGTATTATATTCAGATAGCAGTCCCATTACACATGGTCCAAGAACATTCAAATAAGAACTCAAATCGGAAGTTAAAGATTGGTCTTCGAACATCATAGCCAACAATGCCATGTTTGCCTATGATCGCTCCAATATAAAACCACATCCATACCTCAGTGGCCACCGAATCCTTCAGCACAGCTTCCTTAACTGTAAGGTGTTTGAAGTTACCAGTTTTAGCACTTTGAATTATTTTTTTCATACTCTGAATAGTTGTAGGGTTTCACCAGGGGTTGGGGGAACCAGCTTAACCTTGGCATAGTGTCAAATTGTTGTCAATCGAGGCTTCAAGTAAGTCACGGCAGTGGCCACCATCGATGATGGCTTCTCCACGAAGTTACGGATGAACTTGGCCATGGTCTAAGGTGGAAGGTATGTCTCCCCAAACCACCAGCTGGATGTTACCCCTGGAAGGCAAGTATGCTGTCCTTAAAACCAGCAAATTTTTTTTTTACAATCAAAAAATTTCTTTAAGAGTCTTATTCTATTTGGCTATGTTTTTTCCTGTCTTATCTTTTTTTTTATTTTCTAAGTTTTTTTTTATTTACATTTAAAATCATTTCACCTTTCCCGTTTCCTCCCTCCCGGAAAGTCCCATAAGCCCCCTTCCCTCCCTCTTTTCCCCATTCAACCCCCTCTCGCTTCTCTGTCCTGGCGTTCCCCTACATCCAGTCTTTCCAGGACCAGGGATCTCTCTTTCCATCTTCTTGGAAATCTACTGATATGCGAATTGTGTCTAGGGTATTCCGAGGTTCTGGGTTAATATCCCCTTATCAGTGACTGCATACCATGTGTGTTCTTTTGTGATTGGGTTAAAACCAGTAAATTTTATTTAGTATTCTGCAGGGTAAAGAATTTTAACACACTCCAGGACAGCCAGGAATGCACAGAGAAACTCTGTATTTGAAAAAAAACAACAAAAACAACAAAACAATAACAAGAAAAAATGGGCTTCGTTTAGCAGCAGTGAGTAATACTAAACCACAAAACTTTTCATTTTTAATTTATTTTATTTGTCCTTTTTAAAGCACGTTCTCACTAAGTTGCTTGGACTCACCTCACACTCACTCTTAGTCCTGACAAACCTTCAGTTTCCCATCCTCCTACCTCAATTTCCCAAGTAGCTGGGATAACAGGCTTGGACCACTTCTCCTCCCTTCCTCCTTCCCTCTTGCCTCCAGTCCTTCTTTTTCTTAACAAAAGAAATAAATCAAACTTTATAAAAAATTTTGTTTTTTTATTTTTTATATGTGTATGGGTGCATGTTTGTCTGTACACCACTTTCAGACTACAGAGGTTGGGAAAGGGCATTGGATCTCCTGGTACTGGAGTTACAGATAGTTGTGAGCCACCATGTTGGTGGAACCTAACCCAGGACCTCTAGGAGAGCAGTCAATACTCCTACTACTGAGCCATTGTTCCAGCCCCCAAGCAAACAAAAATGGTTTTGTTTATTTTTTGAGATACGGTCTCACTTTGGAGTTCTGTCTCTCTTGGAACTCACTATACAGACCAGGCAGACCTCGAACTCACAGAGATCTGTTCCTCTCTGCTCGGATTAAAGTCCTGAGCTATCATACCTGGCCTATCAAACAAATTTTTAACAATTTTTTTTTTCCAGAGCTGAGGACCGAACCCATGGCCTTGAGTTTGCTAGGCAAGCGCTCTACCACTGAGCTAAACCGCCAACCTTGGTGGTTTTTTTTTTAAACAGTGTTTTTCTGTGTAGCCCTAGTTGTCATGGAACTCTGTAGACCAGGCTGGCCTCAAACTCTGCCTCCTGATTGCTGGGATTAAAGGCCTGGCAACAAAATTCTTAGAGAGAGAGAGAGAGAGAGAGAGAGAGAGAGAGAGAGAGAGAGAGAGAGAGAGAGAGAGAGAGAGACTCTGTGTACTATAGCTGCATGTAGGAGGTCAGAGGACAACTTCCAGGGGTTGGCATCTCCATTCCACCTTGCTGAGGGGAGGTCTCTCTTATTTTTCTGCTCTATGCTCCAGGCTAGCTGGTTTTTGAACTTCTGGGCAATTTTCCTTTTTCTGCTTCCCATCTTAGCACAGGACTGCTGGGATTACAGATAGCACCACATCTGGATTTCTATGTCGGTTCCAGAGGTTGAACTCTGGCCATCAGGCGATGCATCCACTGCTTTTCTGACTGAGCCATCTCCTGGGCTCCTCACCTACTTCTACTCTTATTCTCCCTCCCTTACTCCCCCTACCTTTTTCTTGTTTTGAAACAGGGTTTCAAGTAGCCCAGGCTGGCCTAAAGACCACTGTGACCTGGAGGATCCCTCTTTTCCCACCCCCTCCACCAGAGTCTGGGATTACAAGCTCACATCACACCACACCTAGTTTCCAACTTCTTTCCTTCACGGTGTCTCATTGTGTAGCCCAGGCTGGCCTTGAATTCAAGCTCCTTGTGCCTCAGCCTTCTGAGTACTGAGGTGACAAGTGTGTGCCCAGTACACCCAGTCTCAAAATGGTGGACTGCAGCCCCCCATCTGTGAACTTCTTTTCCTAATCTTTGTTCTTCACAATGTTTGCAAAGAATTCAAGTATGTGCTTCCAGGGGAAAGTAATCTTAACATGCTGTGGGAGGAGACTGGATCCTGTAACTTGGGCACTTGAAAGAATGTCATAAGGATGCTTAAGTCATGTTGAACACATCTGGCTTTGTGGCTGTGAGTTCAAAGCCACTCACATTTGATCCTTTGCAGTGTTTCTTTACTCTTGCCCAGAAGCTTGGAAGGTCCTTTAGTGTCCGGCATTGTGACGCTCCTAAAACAGGGGGCTTTGTATCTCTATTCCAGATTCTGAGTGCCTTTCATTCTGGAAATTAACTGTCTGCAGTCATGCTGGGTCTCTTTTTTGTTTGTTTGTTTAAATTGTTCCTTTGTATTTTCCTTGGTATTCTAGCTTGCTTTCTATTTCAGTGATAAAACACACCAATAGTAATAAATAAATCAATCTTTATATTGTGTGCATGTTTATCTGCACCTACTATAGATTAAACTCTTCTTAAAGGTGCATACATATTTATTTTGATGCTGTTCAAGAAGTTTCTTACTCTATTGTAATTTCCCTACTGTCTTAGTTAGGGTTTTACTGCTGTGAACAGACACCATGACCAAGGCAACTCTTAAAAGGACAACATTTAATTGGGGTTGGCTTACAGGTTCAGAGGCTTAGTCCATTATCATCGAGGCAGGAGCATGGCAGCATCTGGGCAGGAATGGTTCAGGAGGAACTGAGAGTTCTACATCATCATCTGAAGGCTGCTAGCAGAATAATGGCTTACAGGCAGCTAGGATGAGGGTCTTAAAGCCCACACCCACAGTGACACACCTACTCCAACAAGGCCACACCTACTTCAAAAGGGTCACATCTTCTAATAGTGCCACTCCCTGAGTCGAGCATATACAAACCAACACACCTACTATGGTTAAATTATGTCTGCCAAATTCCATATGTGAAAAAGTTATTTGAAAATCATGTCTAAGGGACAGAACTGTTGGCAGGTGACTGCACCATAAGATTCTGCTCTCTTCGACAAATTAGTCCATTCATGAGTTAATGGATTAATTGGTTATTATAGCTTTGTTTTCAAATTTTAAAAAATTACATCTACTAATTTATGTGCATGTGCCATGGCCTGGGTGTGGAGGTCAGGGGCACCTGTAGGAATCCATTCTTTCTACATGGGCTTGAGGGCTTGACCTCAGGTGGCCTGGTTTGATGGACAGTCCTTTACCCACTGAACAATCACCAGGCTCAGAAATGGCTCTCTTTATTATAGTTTTTAACTTTTTGAGATTATAGTACAATTACATAATATATCCTCTTCCATTTCCTCCCTTCAGTCCCTCTTTCTTTAGTTGTTGTTGTTGTGGTTGTTGTGTGTGTGTTTCTAAATGTATACATTCAACCTTCCCAGTTCCTATGATGGTTTGTGGATGTATATGTTCTCAGGGCTGATGGTTCAGTATTGGATAACCAGTTTGTGTGTTCTTCCCTGGGGATGAGTATCTCTTCCTACTTCTGCCATTCCTTACTTGCCTGTATTTCTTTGTCTAGGGTTGACGCCTCACCGTCTTCCCCCATCCAGTTTAGCTTGGTATCATCTGTGTTCAGGTCATGTTTAGGCAGACATATTGGTGAGTTCGTGGGTGTAGTGTCTCTGACACTTCTAGGAGACACAATCCCACAATGACTCCCTGTTCTTGGGGGTCTTTTTATCTCTCCACTCCCATTTCCCAATGGTCCCTGAATCTTAGGCAGTTGTAGTTGTATCAGTGAGGACTGGGCTCCACAACTCTGCATTTTGATTGATTGTGTAATGATCTTTGCCTGTAACAAAGAGACATTTTCTTGATAAGTAGTGAGACCTATACTTATCTGTGTGCGTAAGGGTAAATATTTAGAAAGTAAGCAGGGACTTTACAAGTTTAGTAAAGTAGTGGCTGTGGGTTCTCCACCAAGATCTATGACGTCACTATCCCTGAGTGACTATGCTTCCATTGCCTGAGTAGGTCTTAAGGCCAATTATGGGGTTGCTGGTTGCTTCCAAGGTATGCATGCCACGATTACCCCTGTATGCCATGCTGGTTGTCCGTCATAGGCATCATAGAAGGTTGCTTTGGTACCTTCTGCTACCATGAAAACCAGTCTGACTTCAGTCCTCTTATGTCCTGATCTGAGGTGCCTTCTACCTCTGGGGCAACCCAGAGTAACAGCTGTAGCTTGTAACATTTAAGGAGTCTTTTGGGCGACTCTGACCAACAACTCAAAAGAGGGCTTCTCATGCCTGTTTTTGGTGTTTTTGTTAGATATTCTATGACTCTTAGGAGGGAACATGTATCTACAAACTTACATATTTATAGGTATTTTAGGTCGGTTGTTAATAGTCGGATTCCTTATGACTTTTCCTTACTGTTGTCTTGCCCTCCTTCCTCCTTCTGTATCTCTCTCCCTCCCTCCCTAGTTAAAGCCCCTCCCCCACTTCCCTTTCCTCCCTTCAAATCACACGTTCCCTGTCACTCTCCTCTCTGTTGATCAGGGCCTATTTTATTTTATTTTATTATTTTAGTTCGTGTGTATGGGTATTTTGCTTGCACATATGTCTGAACACCATATTTGCACAGTGCCTGTGGAGGCCAGAAGATGTTGGATTCCCCGGGACTGGAGTTGTGTGGACAGTTGTGAGCTGCCACGTGTGTGGCGGGAATCAAACCCAGGTGGTCTGATAACTATGCTAAATTCCCAGACCCCAAGATAGTTTTGTTATAAGAGCTCTTGAACTCATGGGTTCTTTGGGCGTCTTTGTACAGTCTTTGCTACAACGTCCTTTGCCATGTTACAACAGAACATAAAGTCCTCCACCAGGTGACAAGAAAATGCTGGTAATGTAAAACTTGGAGTTCTCAGACATCAGAATTGTGAGCTAAATCAATCTCTCTCTCTCTCTCTCTCTCTCTCTCTCCCTATCCCCTCTTTCTCTCTCTTTCTTTCTTTCTTTCTTTCTTTCTTTCTTTCTTTCTTTCTTTCTTTCTTTCTTTCTTTCTTTCTGTTTTTCAAGACAGGGTTTCTCTGTGTAGTCCCACCTGTCCTGGAACCTACTCTATAGACCAGGCTGGCCTCGAACTCAGAGATCTACCTGCCTCTGCCTCCAGAGTGCATGCACCACTATGCCCAGCTAAACTGCTATTTCTTATAAATTATTCTGTCTTCGGCATTTGGTTTCAGCAACTAACATAGACAAAAACATATACTCATTTTCTAAAAACCAGTCCAGGTCTATGATGAAGCTCAGTTGCTAAAAGTTCTTACTTAGTAGACACACAGCTCCAGGTTTGTCCCCTCACCACATAAGCTGGGTGTGGTGGCATATACCTGTGACAACAGCACTCGGGAAATGGAGACAGGAGGATCAGAAGTTCAAGGCTATCCTTGGCTTCTTATTGAGTTTGAGGTTAGCCTCAAACATTAGACTATGTGGTTGTTTTTTAATTAAATAAGGAAGTAGGCACACGTGTAATTCCAGTTCTCGTGAGGCCGAGACAGAAATATCATGAGTTCAATGCCAGTCTCAGTTACACAGTGAGTTTTGAGGCCAGCCTGGGCAACATGAAACCGTTTTTAAAAATCAACAAGAAAAATTATTTTCTATAGCATAAAGTGGGCAACCCTGTGTTCTAGACAATTCTTGCAACATTAGACAAACAAATAAAACACTGTCCTTCCCTTAGAGAGCATCTGGTATGAGAAAATGACACAATATGGAAAAATATATATTTTAAGCTTAGTGTTGGTAAT
Source organism: Tokudaia tokunoshimensis (assembly GCA_036184795.1). Classification (NCBI taxonomy): domain Eukaryota; kingdom Metazoa; phylum Chordata; class Mammalia; order Rodentia; family Muridae; genus Tokudaia; species Tokudaia tokunoshimensis. The sequence goes on along the minus strand of BTHU01000010.1, from coordinate 34,975,172 downwards.
ATTTAGCAACAATAACCAACTGATGGATTCTTTTTTTTATCTTAACCTTCTTAATTTTTTGTTAGCTTTATTCAGCAATGTTCTTTATAAATTGAGAAAGAGAACGTCCTTTACCCTCACTGACTGAAAGAAAATAATTGAAACTTTTTCATTTTAAAAACAATTATATCAATTCTAGTCTAATTTTGATGATGTGGTATTTATCAGACAGCTGCCCTTATTGTAGATGGAGCAGCATTTTTAAAAGAAACTATTCTTGGCGAATACTTTGATCTTCAGAATAGAAAAGCCAATTTGATAGTTGAATATTTATCTGATGAATGTGATAGAGCCAGGGCAATTTTAGGACAATAGGAAAAAATTAATATGTTTCTCACTTAGCTAGTTCACAAAGCTGACAGCTCCTATGCATGATAGCCAAACCAAACACCATAATGAATATAACCTTTTTAACCGGAAAAATGCTGTAGATTTTATTCAGAACCCATATTTTATTTTAATAAATTAGTTATTTTGAAGCAGAGCTAGACCTTATTTAAATGATTTTAATCTTTAAAGTTTGTTTATTGAGTTAGTTTTGTGTCTGTTAGGTGTGTATGTACCAAAATAAGATGTCCTATAGAGGTCAGAGGTCAAGTTTCAGGACGTGGTCTTCTACTACATGGGTTCTGAGAATCAAATCAGGTCATCAGACTTGGTATCAAGTTTCCTTACCCACCACCCCATCAAGATTAATGTCAGGCTGGAGAGATGGCTCATCGGTTAAGAGCACTGGCTGCTCTTCCAAAGGTCCTGAGTTCAATTCCCAGCAACCACATGGTGGCTCACAACCATCTGTAATGAGATCTGACACCCCTCTTCTGGGGTGTCTGAAGATAGCTACAGTGTACTTACATATAATAAACAAATAAATCTTTTTAAAAAAAAAACAAGATTAATCTCACTGATACGTCCAAAGAGAGATTTTTTAGTATCAATTTAATCATGAGAGTTAACAGAAAGAGGGTAAAGGTAAAACTCACCCGGGTGTGGATGTGAGCTTCTCAAGGGACTGACACATGTTCCCTGTTATTAGCCATGCGTGTACATGTATGCATATGTAAAGGGGCATGTGGGGTCTAGGTTGGTTTCGGGGGTCTTCTCCAATCAGTCTCCACCTTGTTTTCTAGACAGGGCCTCTCACTGAGCCTGGTGCTTGCCCATTCAACGAAGCTCTTTGGCCCAGGAGCCTCCCGGGATACACCAGTCTCGGCCTCATCAGCACTGGGATTACAGGTGTGTGCCACCACACCTGGCTTTTTATCTGGGTGCCAGGGCTCCAAAGTCAGGCACCCACCCTCTTACAGCAAGCACTTTCCTAACGGAGACATTTTCCCCAGCCCCTGTCTGTGTTTGTGTATTGAGACAGAGACTCACTGTGTAGTCTGGGCTGGCCTGGAAACTTGCTCTGTAGACTGGATGGCCTCAAACTAGAAAGCTTTCTCCTTCTGCCTCTGACTGTTGGAATCAAAGGCACATGCCGTGATGCCCAGCTATTGGCTTATATGCAAGACAGGCTTTTCCTGTGTAGCCCAAGGTAGTTTCCAGCTCCCAATCCTCTCACCTCAGTCTTCCACATGGCTTACAGACGTGTGCCATCATGACTTCTTTCAAAAGTCAATTAAAATGATGAGGTTCACATTTGGAATTCAAATAATCACTAGAGAACCAACAAGATGGCTTATCCAATATGGGACTTGCTACCAATTCTGATAACCTGAGTTCAATTCCCGGGACCTGTATAGTGAAAGGAGAGAACTGATGTCTGCAAGTTGTTCTTTGACACCCACAAAAGTGCTGTGGCACAAACACACACACACACACACACACACACACACGTATAATAATTTTTAATTGTCTCTCTAAGAGCCAGGTGTGGTTTACATGTCTGTAATTCCTGAACTTGGGAGATTAAGGCAAAGTATTTCAAACTAAAAATCATTGTGGGCTACATGGGGAGAAACCTGTCTCTGAAGCATTATCAGTATACAGTCCTGTCATGATTAGAATAACTTTAACTGACTAGAAATCCTGGTGATAAAAACAGGAAGGGGTGGGTGATCTTCATTGGATTCACAGTCCACAAGCCTGACACTCTTCCACAGATGCTACCCATTTCTCTCAGTCCTCACAATAGGCCTTTGAGGAAGCTACTACGCAACCATTACAGTTGGACAGATAAGAAACTAGTAATGGCAAAACTTAACTCAACTGAGCTTCAGAGCGGGGTTTCCTCCGTCTAAGAATCACCGAGTGTAGAACACAGAGACTTTCCAAACCATCTCTAATCTCCAAAGATATCTGTTAAGTCTCTTTGGTAACAAAGGATATATAATTGAATTCTGGCACCTCACAGAGAGAAGACATTGCTATAAGAATGTGATGACCATACAGAATTCACAGGAAGGACCCCCTCCTAGCTGGGATGCTCAGATTCCAAACATCTACTGTTTGCCCCTTGGCTCTGGAAATGAGTTACTATGAGTGAATGGTTAATTAAATCGACTTTGCCCAGCTTGTGTCAGAGAAGACACAGGGGTCCCTGATAGCTATCTCAGGATATCGTGTCCAACAGACTAAAGCTACCGACCATGGGAGGGAGCAGGCTTTGGGTTTGGGGGATGATTATTTTCGGTGCTTGGGATTGAACCCTGGACCTTGCGTATGCTAGGCAAGTACTCTACCACTGAGCTATTCTGTGGTTCAATGTGTAATAAAATAGGAATAAGTATAATCTCTCTCTCTCTCTCTCTCTCTCTCTCTCTCTCTCTCCGTTTTTGTTCGTTTGTTTTGAAACTGAGGCTCACTGTGAAATTCAGACTGAATTCCAACTCATTTTGAATTCTTCTTGCCTTAGGCTTTGAACCCAACATTTGAGATTGTGGGACTGAACCACCAATATAGTTTATAAGAATTTTACAAGCAGTGAGATGGCTCAGCAGGTCAAGGTGCTTTGCCACCAAGCCTGATAGCCTGAGTTTGATCACTGGAACTCACTTGGTGGGAGGAGAGAACTGACTCTGGAAGATTGTCTGACCTCCGTGTGCATGCACACACACACACACACACGCACACGCACACGCACACGCACACGCACACGCACACACACACACACAAACACACACACATATACACACACACAGAGGAATATACACAAATACATGTAACAAAAATTAGAATTTAATTTTATCATGTTTATTTGTTTTTGTTGTTGTTTGAGACAGGGCCTCATGTATCCCAGGCTGGACCTGAACTTGCTATTGTAGGCAAGGCCAGTGCCAGTTGAGGTGAAGTGTCCACACATTACAAAGGGAAGGGGTCTGTTTTCAGGGTTGCTTCTTTTGTCAGGGGTCTGGATGAAACCATTGGCCAGGCTGTGGAGCGCCAACTACCCTGGGTGCTGTTGTGACCTCTTTCAGGGGCAGCGGAAGGAGATAAAGTGGTTTCTGCCAAGCTGAGCAGATGGCACTGTGCTCTGCTGGGGCTGCCAGAAGCTAGAACCCACTGCAGGCTTAGGGCTCTATACAACACCTGCACTCTACTCTTAGTACTCATGAGGGTGGGGTGGCGGGGGCAAAGAGAATACTAAGAAAGTATGTAGGAGCAAAAAGAAGGGCATTTGGAGAGTAAATGAGGGGGAAAGGAAGGAAGGAAAAGTGAGAGGCATAGTAGATAATCTTAATGGGTAACTCAAGGAAAAGGTTAAAGAGGAGGTTTAAAGCTACTCACCTCCCTCCCCCCCCACACACACAGTTTTTGAAGGCATGTTTTCACACACCCTAGGCTAACATCTTAATTAGGCAAGTATGAGGGTGGCCTTGAACTTATGACCCCCTGACTTTATCCCCCAAAGTGCTGGGAATGTAGTCATGCCTCATTACAGCCTTTCTGCTATGCTGGGGACGGAACCCAGGGCTTCATGCATGCTAGGCAGGCATTTCACTAATTGAACCCCAGCCCCAGCCCTCGGATCTTTTTTCTAAGGGAATAACAAAGAAAAGAGTATATCCCCAAGCACTGCTGTTTATAAGATGTAACTCTCTGCGTTATAAAAGGAATGGTCTACAGAGCTGCTGGTGGGGGTGGTGGCGCACACCTTTAGTCCCAGCACTCAGAGGCGAGTTCCAGGACAGCCAGGGCTACACAGAGAAACCCTGTCTTGAAAAACCAAACCAACCAAACAAAGTTATCCATGCACATGCACGTGGTCAATGACCTAAGCATCTCAGAAACCTCAGCCATTACACAGGTATTAGTTTGCATAAGAAGGTGTTTGAGGAGAAGCAGAGGAAGGTAATGAGACAGCCCAGCCAAGAGAATCAGGGTGAAGACAACAGCTGGCGGCCTCACCCTGTTAACTCAATAGAAAGCTAGATCTGTCCGCGTAGCTAGAACCGGAAGGATGTTTTTGTGGTTGTTGAATGTCCTTTTCTGTGTCCATGCTGATATGATTTCAGAATGGTTTTGTTATTGCCTTGTTTCCTCAAGGCAACCAAGTGACCTTGTCTGATGATTGTTGTTACTCCATAAAAACTGTTTCTCTTTGGTAAGGGAACTCTCTGAGACCAAAGCTGCCAGCTATAGGGTATCAGGGCCATTTTTTTCCTCTTTTCTTTATTTGTGTGTGTTCGTATGTGTGTAGGCGAGCAAACGTGCACGTGAAAGCCAGAGGTTGATATCTCATGTTTTCTCAGTCTCTCACGCTTCATTATTTTGTTGTTATTTGTTATTACACAGAATCTCAAGTAGATCATACTGGCCTGGAACTCACAATGTAGCTAAGAATGACCTTGACTTTCTGATCCTGCTTCTCCCTCCTGAGAACTGGGATGACAGGGCTACACTACCCCACCATTCTTCAAGGAATACTTGGGATAGGGCTGCAGCTTGATGTAAACTAGGCAAGCGCTCTACCAACAGCTTGAGTTCCATCACCTTATCTTTTTAAAGATTTTATTTACTTTTATTGTGTGCATCTCAGGATCTGTGCTCCATGTATGTGCTATGCACCTGAAGGCCAGAACGGGAATCAGATCCCCTGGAATTGGAGTTATGTATGGTCGTGAGCTGCCATGCAGGAATTATACCTCCGTCCTCTGGAAGAGCAGCAAGCACTCTTACGCACTGAGCTCCAGACCCTGCCACTTTGTTACAGTGATGTTTTGTTTGTTTTTTGAGACAGGGATTCACTATGTAGCCTTGGATAGCCTTGAATTCACTATGTAGGCCAGGCTGGCCTCACACTCTCAGAGATCTACTTGCCTCTGCCTCCTTAGCTGCCACCATATTCTTTGAGGCAGGGTCACTGGCCACAGAAGTTTCTAGGTCTGTGTGCAGGAGTGCCTGGCTTTTACATGTAATGAGCATTTTACCAATAAAGCCATCTCCCCACCCCCAGGCCCATACCCCCCCCTCCATTTTCTCAGTCAGGTCCTATTCTCGGAATTCTACAAAAACCCAGGTGACAAAGTATAACTAAGTGTGGAAGAAGGAGGCTCTCCCTGTTTATCTACAGTTGTTGAGCAACTCCTTAAGTTGCTGCTTCTGAGATGCTCTTGGCCTGAAGGCAACACCCTTTCCACAATAGGGGCAGAGGTGAGAGGGAGCTACTGCCCTCCAGTGGCTTCTATGGTAACTACATCACTGACTGCATAGCTCACGCAGAGCCAGAAACACCAGGGTAGAACAGAGCAGAGGAAAGTAGATTTGACTAGCAAAAGAGCTAGTAATATTTCAGGCATCACTGCTAATGTGTCCCCATTAGTAAACAGCTCTGTAAAGGATGGAAAAATATAGGTTACATGAGCTGTAGGTATTCAATAATTACATACTTCCTTTGTAGCCAGAGAAGGTATATGCAAAGTGTAAGTATTCATATTGCACTAACATGAATCACAAAAGCTAGACACACAGAATAAGTGAGCCAGATGGTACACTTGCAATCCAAGCACTTATGAGGTGGAGGCAGGAGGATAGGGAATTTATGAATAGCCCTGGCTACATGGTGAATTTGAGGCCAACCTGAGCTACAATGAAACCCTGTCTCAAAAAGCAACCTGGGGCTGGAGGGATTGCTTGGTGATTAAGAACACCTGTCGCTTTGTGGAGGACCTAGATTCAGTTCCCAGCACCCATATGGCACTAACAGCCATATGTAGCTCCAGTTCCAGGGGATCTGATATCCCCTTAGGACTCCAAAGGCATTGCATCTGTATAGACATACATGCAGGCAAAACACTCATACGCAGAAAATAAAAATAAATTAATCTCTTGACTGTTTAAAAAACAAGCAACCAAAAATTAGATGAGGTTACAAAAAATTAATCAAATGTTATATAAAATTTAAACTTTTTAATTTAAATTGTGGGAGGATGCTAAGAAATTGAAATCTATGCCAAAGATAATAGTGCAGCTGCTATGTCAAAAAAATGGAATTATATGATACAATATTGATACAGCACTTCCACTCACAAGTACATATTGACAATAATTGAGGTCAGGGACTTGACTAAATAATTATATCATTTTTGTTGGTAACAACCAAAAAGTAGAAACAGTCCAAATCTCTACTGAGAGATGAATGGGTAAACAAAATTTGTAAATACATAAACAGACATTATTCAGCTTGTAAAAGGAAAAAAGGACATTCTCATCCATGGTGCAACTCGAATGAGTCTCATAGCCAGTCACGGTCTTGGAGACAGAGAGTAGAATAGTCATAGCCAAAGAGGGCGAGTGGTTCCTGTTTGCCAGGTACAGAAAATAGATTTGGTTTTGTTGTCTTATTTTGGTTTTGTTCTGGAGATGGAACCTCGGGTTTTCTGCTTGGTAGCAATCACTGTATCACTGAGCTGAACTCCCAACCAGAAATTCTACTAGCAGTCTAGAGCTAGGTGATTGTGATGGCTTTGTGAGTTGTTAATGTTAAATGGATTCATCTTTTTACACAACCTCATTTGGATACATGGAAACCTCATCCCTGTGTTCCGTTTGTTGTGTACCTTCTCTCTCTCTCTCTCTCTCTCTCTCTCTCTCTCTCTCTCTCTCTCTCTCACACACACACACACACACACACACACACACACACACACACGAATGCTTTCCTTTCTTTTATTTTTTAAGATTTATTTATTTATTTTATGTATGTGAGTACACTGTTGTTGTCTTCAGACACACTAGAAGAGGGCATCAGATCCCATTACAGATGGTTATGAGTCACTGTGTGGTTGCTGAGACTTGAACTCAGGACCTCTGGAAGAGCAGCCAGTGCTCTTAACCTCTGAGCCATCATCTCTCCAGCCCCTACACGAATACTTTTCTAGATTACCAAGCTGACTTCAAACTCACAGAAATCCTCCTGCTTCTGCCTTTGCCTCCTAAATGCTGGGATTTAAAGCCACCACACTCAGCCCATAACTCAAGGTTTTATTACTTTGCCTTAATTATAAACTAATTATATTTTTCTTGATAAAAATTATTTTAAACTAATAAAGTTGAAAGCATTAAAGGCTATTAGACTGAACACTTTGGGAGAGGGGGTGTTGAGGCAGGATAATCTCAAGTTTGAGGCCAGTCTAAGATACTGCATATAACATACCAAGTTCTAGAGCATTCTGAGTTACAAATTGAAACTGACTCTGTGTGTGTGTGTGTGTGTGTGTGTGTGTGTGTGTGTGTGTCTAGCAGGGGGAGAGTTAGGGGATTTGACTCAGATATGCAAGGCCATGGGTTTGATCCCTAGCACCATGAAAACAAGAAATAATTAGAAAGTTTTCAATCATGAAAGTGTGGAGTTACACAACAAAAGGAGTGCAGGGATGAGTTTTCCATGTGTCTAGTGTTTCACAAAAAAGAAAGTACTTTTACAACACTTCATTGTGTTGAATTTCTGCATATAGAGCCAGACTACAAAATCAGGACTCAACCAAATTAGAGATGAAATGGAAAATATTTATAAAGGTTTCCTACCTGAAAAAAATAGATTTGATGAATATGAGACAAAGAGGGACTGTCTCTGAGCTGGGCAGAGTGGGTGTGGCTGAAATCCCAGCACTTGGGAGAGAAGAACAGGACAATGGACATTTGAGATCAGCCTTGGCTACCTAGGACCTTGGCAACCCCTCAAAGAAGTTGTATTTATAAAACATGCATATTATGTGAGTCTTTTTAGTATTAATAGAGAAATAAATTCTGTCATGCCTACAAATGATAAATAAATAGAATAAATAATATTAAAATAGTAAAAACCAAGGTCATTTAAAAAAGTATCTCTAAAAGGCTCAGTTTCTTCCTTTGGTAGTTTCAGGATCTGCATAATCTATCCCCACCCCCATATAGTTGTGCTCCAATGGTGTCTTAGCATCCTAAATAGGTCAGTGCTTGTTCTCACCTTGGTACATGAGGAACATACTGCAGGAAGATGAAATAACAGCTGAAGTGACACCTCAGCTGTCACCTCCCTCTGGGAAGCATGACTTCTTCCCAGGCCTGACAAACACCTCACCTTTGGCTTCTCAGAACCTGTGGGTGCACAGCTCCGCATCAACAAAAGAAGGAAAAGAAAATCAGATTCTAGCATTTCCATGGGAGCAGACCAGCTTGCTCAAAAGACTGCCCTGTTTGGAAAAGCCTTTGAAGCCCTGCTTTGTACCACAAAGTCATGAGCTGCCTGTCTCTCAACAGCATGCGACCTGCATCTGTTCATTATTCGTGGTCCCAACACAATATTCATCTCATGGAAGGAAACAGAATATGAATGGAAATGGGAGTGTGCCTGTGTTTATTTCTTATTCAAAGAGTCCCAGCATCAGAAAGCACCTTTCTGACCTCAGCATCCTGTTATTCCAGCTAAGCACACTTCACCTTTGTGACGTCGCCCTTAACTGTGTTTGTTCCTCTTCCTTAGTGACTTATTACCCACTCTCCGGACGCTGCACCTGACCAAGGGATTAAGGCTGTTTTCTCTGTAAGACTGTTAAAAATTCCTACTACACAGGTTTCCCCCGCCCGGGGGGGGGGAGGGACTCTAAAGAGTATATGCAAAGCAGTTAGCACAATGTCTAATATTAGGAAGTGACAAGTAAATGTGTTAAAAATAATGACAGACCAGTCAGGCACAGTCATTTGCAGAGATGTTCTTGCCCCCATGAAGACAGGAATACAAAAGAGGGAGTTTGCTACGTGGTGCTTTGAGTCATCTCTAAGGGCGCACTTGCAGCCTTAAGAACCCATTCTCGTGCTGTCACACTCCGGTGATGTCTTGTCCTTCCTGATTCAACCACTCATCTCTTGTCACCGAACTAACCCACACAGGGAAAGAAGAAAGAAAGAAAGAATAAAAGAAGACTCAGCATAGAAATGAAAACTCTGTCCCTATTTGGAAAAGTTTGCCCTTGAAGCTTTTCTCTAAATAGTTGTCTTTTAAGTTCTTAGCATTTTATAATCTTTAAGCACTATCCTGGTATCTCCTCCTGATATTTAGTATTAATACACCACTACCAAAAATGTAATCAGTTCTGTCCAGCATGCAGAAAAGAGGAGGGTCAAGTGTTCTGGGTTCCGGGCAGGAAGAAATGCAGGGCTGTGCCTTTGCCTAATCCTGAACAAAGGAGAAACACTCAGAAACCTTGGCTAGCCGCCAAGGCTGCTTAGCGATAATCCAGATGGACTCTGGGCTCCGACAACTGCTTATCCCACCCGTTTCTAACTCTCTTCACTCAGCACATTTTCTCCCTTGTTAAAGGCCAATCTTCTTGAAAATGGGATCTTTACCTTCTTTAAACCTACAGGAATTCCTGGAAGCTTTCTAGTTAACCTTTGGAGGGGAAGTATCTAGATTGCAACAATATGGCCTTTCCAAGACTTGGCATATGTTCAAATCTCCTCTAGGTAACTGAGAGAACCATGTAGATGCAGGGATGGAAGCCATTGTAGTTTCACAGAGGAGAGGTGTTTGAGCTATAGAGTCTAAACACGGAAAGGAGGTATTATGTAAAAAGACACAAAGTTACTACATTTGGCAGTGGCGAGGAGAGGAGAGATAAGGTGGCCCAGGTTGGTCTGGAACTCGCTACATAGCCCAAACTAGCCATCCTCCTACCTCAGCTTCCAGAGTGCAGTGATTACACATGTGAGCCACCTTGCACATCTGGCTCTCAGAATTATTTCAATTTAATATGAAACAACACAGTAGCAACACTGATACAGACATATTACAGCCCTTTTCCCAATTCTGAGATGCATTCAAATGCTTTTCATTGGAAAATGTAATCCCCTAGGAACCTTTCAGTTTTTTCTGGTATTTAAAGTTGTGAGACTGTGTGAAATGTGAGACTGAAACATGGCTGTAGCTGGGGAGGCTCGCCCAAGCACATGGAACTTGCTATAGCAACGACTTATTTATCTGGAAGAGCCTGCCATCCTGCTGTGTGGTCTGATTTGTGTGAATCTTTCAGATCCTCAAATCACTAAATATTTCACACCATCCTGAGTAAAGTGTCAAACATTATCTTATTGCTACCACTGCCTTTAAAATGTATTTTACATTTATTTATTTATTTACACTTACTTTGTGCTCGGGAAGTTGTGCATATGTCTCTCTCTCTCTCTCTCTCTCTCTCTCTCTCTCTCGCATATGTGTGTGTGTGTGTGTGTGTGTGTGTGTGTCTGTGTTTGTGTGTGTAGGTCAGAGGACAAGTTTGGGGACTCAATCCTCTCCTTCAACCACATTGGTTACAAGAATTGAACTGAAGATTTCAGGCTTGGAAGCAAGTACCTTACCCACTGAGCCATCACCTTTTATGGATAAGAAATAGTGAAGGTTAAACCCTTGCCTAATTTTGAATAAGTCATTCAAAATCTTAGCTGGGCATGGAATGCCCCTTTATAATCTCAGCATACAAGAGGTTGAGTCAGAAGAATTGAGAGTTCAAGGCCAGCTTGCGCTACATAAGGGAGGGCCTCTCTCAGATTTTTTTCTTTAGTATTACAGAATGACTTCCTGTAACCAAATATAAAAGTAAGCTTTCTTTAATATAAAGAAATATTAGGAAATATAATTTTATTTTTCTTGTCTCATGGGTTGCTTTTGTTTGTTTGTTTGTTTTTTGAGACAGGTCCTAAGTATGTAGCCCTAGCTATCCTGGAGCTGGCTCTATAGACCAAGCTGGCCTCAAACTCAGAGACCTGCCTCTCTCTGCCTTCCAAGTGCTGGGATTAAAGGTGCTTGCCACCTTGCCTCTCTTTCACAGTTTGTTTGGGTTTTTTTTTTCCATTCAACAAAAATCTGATTACTACTCATTGAACACTTACCATGAACAAAACACTGTTCTACATCTTAGGGTTACCAACTATTGTACAGCTTACATCAGAATAAGAAGAGACAGGAAAGAAATGAAGGCCAATGGGCAGCGTGCAAGAGAACGCACACTAAAACACCACACTGCCCAACCAAGGAACAGATGATTCCCTGCCCTCATGATCTTCTCTCTGCAGTCAGCACCTGTTAGGAAACTGATCGCTCCCTAAAGTAATTTCTTCACCTTTGGTGCTAGAGAGAGGGCTCAGTGGACAAGAGGACCTGAGTTGGGTTCCCAACATCCATGTCAAGTGCCTTACAGCTCCTGGGAACTCCAGAGAATCCAATGCCTGAATTTGGCCTCTGAAGTTACCTGCATTACATACATACATACATACATACACACACATACACACATGCATGCACACATACATACACATATACACACACAAGTAAATAAAAGTAAGCAAATCATAGTGAAGTGTTTTCTTCACTCTGAAATAGTAGCTACCTCGGTTCTCTCTCAGTCTTCTTTTGCATTACTACTTTGCTCCCTCTCTAATCTCTAAAGGCTGATCTCTAAGTGAGTCCCACCCTGGGACTCTGAGCTTGTTTCTCTCCTCTGCCTTCATGTTTCATTCAGTCTCATAGCCTTTAAGATATATAGTTTTCTTGAGTTGGGGGTTCATGTGCACACCTGACATGGCATGCATCTGGAGGTCATGATCCATCTTTCTGTGGTTCCAGGGATGGAACTTGGATCATTAGCCTTGAACCTTGTACAGCAAGCACCTTAACTCGATGGGTTCTCCTGCTGACCCAGAGCTCCAGAGCTTCTAATACCCCCTTGCTCTGGTGAATCTCAGACCTCCCTATGCTGAAAGTCTGAATGTAAAACCTAGTGTATCTAAGAGCCCACCAGCCAGGATTTTCATCTTAAACACCCCCAAGAGGCTCATGGATTAAAGGTGCAGCCCAAGAGCTTCAGAATCTTGGTAGATGGGACCTTGTGGGAAATCCTTAAGTCATTGGAGGCACCCTCAAAGGGGACCATGGGATCGATCTCTCTCTCTCTCTCTCTCTCTCTCTCTCTCTCTCTCTCTCTCTCTCTCTCTCTCTCTCTCTCTCCTGTTGTTTTGTTTGTATGATGTTTGGGACAAGGTCTCAAGCAAGCCAACTGCCTTCTCATTTTGTAGCCAAGCATAATCTTGAACTCCTGACCCTCCATCTCCCAAGCACTGAGACCACAGGTGCATTCCACCACACGCAGCCACCCTTAAACCTTTAACAGGCATCACACCAGATCACCTGCATGTGCCCTGAACTCCAGCTCTTTGTCTGTTTCCTGGAAGATCAGATTGCCACAGACAGTTACCAGAAATGACTTTCTCCCTCTGTGACTTTAGGCAAATGAATTAAACTTTCTAATCTTTCATTGCCTCTAAGGAACATGGGGATATAATAACTCTCTTCTGGGGTGATCAGAGGGCTCAAGATTTCTATGAGAAATAAGAACATAAATATAAAGTGCTTGGTAAACATTTTGCTTCATACATTTACATTAAAAACACTTACATATTTTATTTTCTGTGTATGAACATTTGGCCTACATGCATGCATGTATGTGTACTGGAATCCTTGGACTCAGAAGAGGGCATCAGATTTGGAACTGGACTTACTGATGGCTGTAAGCCACCATGTGAGTGTTGTGAACCAAACCCAGGTTCTCCGTAAGAGCAGAATGTGCTCTCATTTGATGAACCATATCTCTAGCCCACTTCTATTTGTTTGTTTTTTGAGACAGGGTTTTTCTGTGTAGCCCTGACTGTCCTGGAACTTACTCTGTAGACCAGGCTGGACTCAAACTCAGAAATCCACCTGCCTCTGCCTCCCAGGTGCTGGGATTAAAGGTGTGCGCCACCACTGCCCGGCTCTAGCCCACTTCTTAATTCATATTCTTAAAGCAATCGTTCTCAATTTGTGAACTGAAAGGTGTCAAACAACCCTTTCACAGGGGGTCACCTAAGACCATTGGAAAATAGGTCAGAAAGCAGTTATTTACATTATGATTCTTTTTTTTAGATTTATTTATTTATTATATGTAAGTACACTGTAGCTGTCTTCAGACACTCCAGAAGAGGGGGCCAGATCTCATTACAAGATAGTTGTGAGCCACCATGTGGTTGCTGGAATTTGAACTCAGGACCTTTGGAAGAGCAGTCATTGCTCTTAACTGCTGAGCGATCTCTCCAGCCCCCTACATTATGATTCTTAACGGTAGCAAAATTACATTTATGAAGTAGCAACAAAATAATTGTATGGTTGGGAGTCACCACAACATGAGGAACTGTGTTAAAGGGTCTCAGCATTAGGATTCTTTAGAACCACTTCCAAAGGAAGCAGCCAAGCTGGGCAGTGGTGGCGCATGCATTTAATTCCAGCACTTGGGAGGCAGAGGCAGGCAGATTTCTGAGTTCGAGGCCATCCTGGTCTACAGAGTAAGTTCCGGGACAGCCAACAGCCAGGGCTACACAGAGAAACCCTGTCTCGAAAAACAAACAAAAAAAAAGAAGAAGAAGAAGGAACAAATGTGTTATGGATAAGATTTCATGGGCTGGGCAATGGTGGTGCACACCTTTAATCTCAGCACTCAGGAGGTAGAGACAGGTGATCTCTATGAGTTTGAGGCCAGCCTGGTCTGCAGATCCAGTTCTAGGATAGCCAAGGTTACACAGAGAAACTTTGTCTTGAAAACAAAAATAATTTATTGGCTCTGTCTCTCCTTTATTTGTCTTTGAGAAATTGGGTCTCTTGTCTCCCCAATTACCATGAACATCTTCATGTTTGGCAAGAAAAACAGAAATAATTATGCCAAACCAATAAGATTAAAACCAGACTCGAGGCCTGTAAGTAGTTCAGTGTAAAAGAATGTCAACGTGAGTGAGTTTGATACCTGAGATGCACATGATGGAAAGAAAGAACCAACTCCTACCAATTGTACTGTGATCTATATGTCTCACACACACACACACACACACACACACACATACACACACACACACCCTGCCTTCCACTGGCTGCAAACTGCCTATTGTGGGTTGATGGTGACTTCAAAAGCCAATCCAAACTAAATTTATGATCTAAATCATTTAGTAAGGACTCCTTCTGAGTTCTTCAGTTGGAGGAATTTTGAGGTGTGTCACCTGGAGGATTTACTTAATTATATTCTGCATTTAATTTTAATGGTAGGACTAATTGGGACATTAAACTGAACCCTGAGATGAAAATACCTCTCCTTTAGGGAGAGGCTCACGCCCTATTATACTTCATTGGCAAATTTTCTGATGGCTGCACCTTTTTCTGCATCTGTTGTGTTTAAAATTAATTTTGAAGAAATTTCCTTACTGTAGGTGGACAGTTTGTAGATGATGCATTCTCACTTGGTGCACTTTATTTAACCTTTTCACCAAACACGCCTCCCTACCTCTACATAAATTAACAAATTCACAACTTTGCAAACATGCATCCTCTGATGGGGCAAGGGGACAAAACATTTGTTATTGATGTTTCTGCCAGTCTAGTCCACTAAAAATGAAGACAACTGGCCAAACCTCCTGACAGTGTCTCTGAAACATCAGTTGGATATAAAAAAAAAAATGTGAAAGCACACCTGATGGGATGGGAGAGAGAGTTCAGTGGTTATATCTTACTGATCTTGTGGAGGACCTGAGTTCCATCCCCAGCACCCATTTTGGGCAGCTCACAACTGCCTCTACCTCCAGCTATAGGGGTATTCATTGCCTGTAGTCTCTGTAGACACCTGTACTCATGTGGTAATATATACCCATAATTAGAAATAATAGGAATAAATCTTCTTTTAAAAATAACCTGATTCAAAATAAAAATAGTAAATGCATTGCGCCACCTGTCTACTTTAGCTGGGCATATATGTGTGTCTTGTCTACACATATATACATATATACACTCTTCCCGTCCCCACCTAGTCGTCAGTTGCTTGTTCACAAAAGTGACGGCGCCAGTATGTTGAGTGGTGGCTCTCCGCGTTCCACCTCTCTCCGCAACTGTTTGAAAGCTCTTCTTAGCCCTGTATCTGCTGCCAACATCGCACACTTCCTTCTCGTGCTTAAAAATAAATGTCAAGTCCTTGATCTTTTGTTAAAGATTCATTGCCAGCTCTGGCTTCACAGCCGGAACCTCCCTCAGGATGGAGCTGGCTCCTAGTCCTGCTAAGAACTAACCTAGGAATGATGGAAGAATAATTGTAATCAGTGTCAGAGAGCATATGGGTTTCTCCTGAGCAGCCTGCCAAGTGGGGCTCTCGCTGATCCCTTCCATCCACCACCAGCCATTTGACTCTAGGAGACAAATTCCTCTTCAGACTGGAGAAAACGAGAGTCCAAATTTCACACGCATTTCTCCCACCTCGGAAAGGTTTCTCAGTGAAGCAGTAAGTGCCTTGTGTTTCTTAAACTCAGTTTCCATAAGATGACCAGCATGCTTTCTTGTCTCTAGGTGGCAAACTACCTCATTTAGTGCATCCTTTAATCTGGGTGACTCACTAGGGTCGGTACACACACAGTGAAAGAAATGAGGCCATTCTAACCTAGGCAGACACATGTGCGCACACACACACCATGAAGGCACTGTGCTTTATTTACTGCAGATGTATGTTTGCAATGGCTTTATCTCAACTATACGTACCCTGTCTAAAAGGAACAACGCTGTTAATTAAGTAGAAGCCGTGGGCTCTCGGTGTTTATTGTTAAGCATAAGGTCCCAGGTGATTCAATTAAGATCTCTATCATTACAAATTGGCTCTCCGGGTATTTTTTTAAAACCCTCATTGCCCACTCTGCTTCTCTTGGGATGTATACCAGCTGGCATCTAGGTATTTTAGGATATAATTTTCTGTACTCAGGAGAATCTCTTGAGTACAGGGAAATCAGAGGCAAATTTGAACTTTTCTCACAGTGACTGTTTCAAACATTTGAAAGCACAGAGCCATTTGCCTCTTTTCTAAACAGTAGAGAGATAAGAATCCACCCTCTCTGCATCCTATTATATAGCGTTCTATTATCTCTGAAGCTTAAATAAATCAATAAACACAATAAGCACATTGTGTATTTTCTGGTTATACAATGCAGAAAGTAGACAGATGGAGATACTATAATTAAACAACGTTTCCAATGTCCAGAACATTTTAAGCAGAGAGAAAAATTAATTGAAAACCCAGTTGCTGTTGCGGCTGGGGGGCTCCATTCACAGATCCAGAGCCTAATTAACAGAGACAACCAATTAGGCAGCTGGCGCTGTAGACATAGGCCCCTCGGCTTCTATGGAAGCGTTCGATACAACCAGCTAAGCTTTCAAAGTTAAAAATCTAAGCCAAAGGCCTTTAGAGAGGAGCTGCGCACGGATTCTGCGATTCCTCCCAGCTGTTCTGAGCTGGGCCCAGCTCCCTCTGCTACTCAAAGGCGAGCCTGCACAGCCAGCTTTCAGGAAGACTTGCATTTCATGTCTTTTTCCTCCAGCATATGTCCGTAAAAGCTCCAGGATGACCAATATCCCTGAAATAGGCCTGGGTGCAGTTTGGTATTTGTAGACTAGAGTGAGTCAGCTATGGCCGTCCTCACACAGCGAACTGTTCAGAGGAGGATGAACACTGGAACAGACTGCAGGACTATTTTTCCTGCAACTGCTTTGACAGACCTAGAAATCAAATTTTGCCAAGTATTAGCCCCATAAACTTTGTGAT
Source organism: Tokudaia tokunoshimensis (assembly GCA_036184795.1). Taxonomy (NCBI): domain Eukaryota; kingdom Metazoa; phylum Chordata; class Mammalia; order Rodentia; family Muridae; genus Tokudaia; species Tokudaia tokunoshimensis. The sequence continues at coordinate 34,958,061 of BTHU01000010.1, read as the reverse complement.
AAATACTATGAATATCATCAGTAAGTTTCATAACGCAATTTATATGGTGGCTGAATAAGATTCCCATTTTCTTTTTGAGTAGGCAGTGCTTATTAATAAGAAAAACACTTCACCCACTTGTTCAGGATAAAAGCGGGCTCCAACGCCCCCAGGAATTTTGCTTTCGGGTTTATTACTAAGCTGGTTGTTTAGGAACCAAAATCGTGGCAATCGTAAGCCTGAAATCCCAACCCTTGGGTGGTAGAGGCGGAAGGGTCATCCTCGGTAGCCACACACTGGGTGAGTTCAAGACCAGCCTGGGCTACATGAGACCCTCTTTCAAAGCAACAAAAACAACAAAGAAACCAGAATTATTTTCCCCTGGACCACAGTAGGGGAAAAAAAAATGGTAGCTACAGTCTGAGCATAAGCTTCCACTCTGATTGGCTGGCAAATCATATGGGCAAAGCAGCCTTATTAAACCCAGCTGGGATTGAGAACCTGCTCTCTTCTATCCCTTTATCACCCATTCTTTCTCTATGAGGTTTGGAGTCTGCATTTGGAGTCTGCAAACTTGGTTCCCTTGCTTGGCATCCATCCCTCATGGAGGGGAATGGAACAGACACAGCAGAGTAAAGAAAGATGATATGATTCCTGGTCTGGTTCTCAGTCACCTCTGGGACCACATGCCTGGTGGTCTCTTCCCCAGCACTGTGTCTTACTGGACCCTACCCAGTCATTCCTTTGCACATCTTCCACATATGACAATTCCCAGTTAACATCTGAACATCTTCTCTAGGTTTTCTTAACCCAGTCCATCCCACACTTGATGATCCCCTTGTCCAAAGCCTTCATTTGCACCATCTGAGTAGAATCCTAGCCATCAAACCCTGACAGTGAAGAGAGAAGAAATGCCCCTTAGCAAAACAGCACGAAGGCTAGCCCACATAAGCATATCTGTCATTCATCCTGAATAAGAAGATCAAATACCTGCCCAAAAGGAATTCCCTTTCCTAGTTGGGGAGACAGACAAGTATACAAATGCATACTGAAGATAGACACATGGTATCTGGAAAATCTTGTACAGAAATAAACCAAGGGCCCTAGTGGAGTCTGGCTGATGGAAGAAGAGGGCAATTTTGGATACAGTTGGTCAGGGAAGGGCTTCTTGAGTGGGTGGCACTGAACTGAGACCAGTTGAGAGGGAAATGGCCGCCATGCAGTGAGCTGGTAAAGTCTGGTATGAGTTCTAGGAAGGGGTGGAGAGTGTCAAGGATTGGATATGAACAAAGAGCATTGTGGGAAATGTAGAACCTCATGGCAACTGTTTGCCTCCAGTTAAAGCCGGGTCAGTTCAAGCCTTGTGAAGAGTGGGGGGGAGTTATTGGGGGGGGGGGTCTGTTGAGCTGAGGCTTTACCCCATGCACAAGGGAAAGCTAAGAAGAATTTTAAAGAGAACAGTTCCATGATTATTATCTTTTTATTTATTTTCCCTTTAATCTAATTTTAAAGTTTCATTGTGTGTGTGTGTGTGCATGTGAATGGCATGTTTATGAGTGTTCCCTCAGAAGCCAGATGAGGATCTTGGATTGCCCTGGGGCCTCGAGCTACAGGGGACTCAGGTCCTCTGAAAGAGCAGCTAGATCACTCCTAACCACTTAACCACCTCTCTGGTCCCTTACTTATTCTTTGAAAGGTCACTCCAAGAGGACTGAGAGAAGCCTAGAGTAATCCAGGTAGCCAGGTGTGAGCTATATCCCCAGCACCAGATGGATACAGACAGAAAGATCTCAGATTGGGGCCAGCTTAGGCCATAGAGTGAGACTCTGTCTCAGAAGGTCAAAATAGGGCCGGAGAGATGGCTCCGTGGTTAGGAACACTCATTCTTGCAGAGGACCTGGGATCAATTTCCTCCTACATGGTGGCTCACAATTGTCCATAACTCCAGCTCTAGAAGACTCTGACCACCTCTTCTCAGACATACACAAGAGCAAAACATTCATACTAGGAAATAAAATAAGTCATTTAAAAAAAAAAAAAACAAAACCTCATAACAAAAACAGAGGTAGAAGACAACTATGCTTTCGTGGACAGTGGCGGTCGGGGACTGAAGGAGGACAAAGCTAGGCCTGGTCTGGTTTAGGACTTGGTAAGGATTACTATGGAGAGAGACAAGGAGAGGAACAAGTAGGAATGCCTCCCATTGGCTGGGACCCTGGCTGCTTGGTGGACCCATTTATGGAGAGGAGGAAGAGGAGGGAGGAAGAGGGATGGGACTATTGCTGCGGTGAACTGGAGGCAGCCGAGAGTAAGGCCAAGGAGGCAGATAGCCACACGAGCCTAAGGCTCCAAGGACAGGTTTCAGCTGGGGATACTAATTCCCAGACTCAGTGCTCAAACAGGCTTCTCCAGCCGACCTGGCTTAATTAAGGAGGAACTTGGCCACACTAACCAGACTGCTGCCCGAGCTTAGATGTGAAGCCCTGTCCGTGAAACACCTTCCTATGTTTCACTTTCTTGTCTTTGAAGCAAGATACTCGGATCCCTAGTTCCTTGACCGGCAAGACCTTGTCTCCAGACCGTCAATTTCATTATGACTTAATGATACATTTAAAGAACAGCCCCCAGGGTCCAGTTTGACTGACATATAAAAATTGCCCTTATAGGGAGATATGTGCCCATAGTAAGAGAGATGGTTCCAAGGCTTTCTGTTCCGGTTGTCATGGTGACAGCGGCCTGAGCTCTGGAGGTGGTGAGGAGGAGGAGAGAGGAGAGAGAGAAAAAAATCCTCTAAACTGTGGGGGTTGTGAGTCTTTGGAAAACAATGAAAGATGCTGTTTACAGGCTGTATAGAGTAAATGGCCTGCTCACCCTTGGTAGTTACAAGTATACAATTTGTAAGTGGACAAATTGTTCATTTTAAGGACATACAAAAGCTCTGTCTGACTCAGGGGCTGGAAGAGCATCACACAACTCTTTCATCCTTTGTATCCAGTGGATTGCCCGGGGCTCTGGATAATCAAATGAATAACCGAGGTCTCGGAAGGGGAGCACCTACACTAGTTATTCTGTGTGGGTTCTGAGGTTGAGAGATGGTACATAGAGCCTTTGGACAGTATTTTACTTTACATCAAAATTATGCATGTGTTGTGGTCACTGTTTACTGAATGACAGGTTTCAAAGGCAGGCTAAGACAGCCATGTGTGGTGATGCACGGCTTTGATCCCATTACTCTGAGGCAGAGGCAGGCAGATTTCTGTGAGTTCAAGGCTAGCCTGGTCTGCATAGTGAGATCCTGATGGCAGTGGGGGTTGGGGTATGGGGATGAGGATGGGGGTGAGGATGGGAGGACAGTAGAATAAACCCAAACTCATGCTTATAATCCCAGTCCTCCAGAGACTGATCCAAGATGCTGAGTCTAAGGCCAGCCAACCTAGGATACTGAGATGATACAACAACAACTAAACAAAGACAAGAAAACAAATGAAGCTAAGTGTGACTGTGCACACTGTGATCCAAACTTGGGAAGGTCAGCGTAGGAAGGTCAGGAGTTCAAGGTCATCCTTAGCTATATAATAGGTCTGAGGCAAATCTATGCTATGCTACCAGAGATTCTGGCTTAAAACAAATAAAAATAACCCCCCAAATAAAACAACAGTGAACCCCAATAAACCAACTAAACAAATCAAGGAAACCCCAACAGGGGCCAGTAAGGTGGCTCAGCAGGTAAAACTGCTTGCTGCCAAGCCTACAGACTTGAGCCAGATCCCCAGAATCCGCAGGGTAGGAGAGAATTGACTCTTGCATGTTGTTCTCTGACCTCCACATGCACGCTGCAGCACGTGTGCATACCCTCAAACATCCCCCATAAAATTATAAATTTTAAAAATAAAATACAAAAAGATCAACTTGGAAGTCTTACTCTTTGGGGTTGATGATAAGTTTTTTTTCACATGTTTGTGCATACATTTTTTATGTATGTGTGCTCATGTGGAGGCCAGAGGTTGTTCTTTATCTTAGGTTTGGTTTTGGTTTGAGACAGGGTCTCTTTATGTGGGGTCTCTTTCCTTGTTGTAACTCTATATGTAGACCAGGCTGGTCCAGAATCTACAGAGTGCTGAGATTAAAGCTATATTGTTTGTTCGCTTTTGAGACAGGGTCTCTCTCACTTTGTAGATCTGACTGTCCCGGAACTCACTATGTTAACCAAGCAAGCCTTGAACTCACAAAAACCTTCCTATCTCAGTCTCCCAAAATACTTTGAGATTGAATCTCCTGTAGCCCAACTGGCCTTAAATTCACTCTGCAGATGAGGTTGGCCTTGAACCGCTGGTCTTCCTGCCTCTAGCTACCAAGTGCTGGAATTATAAACATGTGCCACAATATCCCAGCTTGAATTAAATTTTTGAAATTAAATATGATCCCTAAGTGTGGAGATAGGATGAAGAGTTATAGAAGTTAAGAAAGGAAAATGGTAGAGAGCGGAGCCAAAGCTGAGGAAGGGACTCATGGGGGCCCCACCTCTGTCTCAGGAGCTACGGGCAGTTAATTGTTGCTGGGAAAAGGAGAAACATTTTCTTCAGTGATATGGTCACAAGCAAGGAGTCCTGGGCCTATAAACAGTCCCTCATCCAGGACCCTAATTGAGTCCAATGAATCCCTTGGAGAGAGGCAACTGTAATGGAAGCCAATGAGCCACACATGAATAAAGACAGGAAAATGGAAGAGGGGTTAGGTGAGAAGAGGGGAATGGGAGACTATAGTAAAACATACATTGTATTTCTGTGAGGCTAGAGAGAGGGCTTAGTGGTTCAGAACGCTTACTGCTCTTTTAGAAGACCGGGGCTCAGTTCCCAGCACCTGGGTTAGGTGACTCACAACTGTCTGTAACTCTAGCTCCAGTGGGATCAGACACTGTCTTTTGGCAACTGTACCCAGATGCAGAGACTCACATACAGACACACACATATTATATATATTTATCCATTATTATATATAATTAGCATATGCTATTAAAATGGGTTTTCAAGATTTATTTATTTATATTTTATGAGTATGAGTGTTTTGCCTGTGTGAATGTCTGTGCACCACATGAGTGCCTGGTGTTTACAGAGCTGAGAAGGAATCAGACCCCTGTGACTGGAGTTCCAGGACATTGAAAGCCACCATGAGGGTGCTGAGAACCGAACACAGGTCTTCTGCAAGTGCAGGCCAAGCGCTCTTAACTGATGAGCCAACTCTCCAGCACCTAATACATGTTTAAAAGTTGTTTCATTAAAGAACATAAACAGCTGGTGCCTGGTGGCGCACGCCTTTAATCCCAGCACTCAAAAGGCAGAGGCAGGCAGATCTCTGGAAGTTTGAGGCCAGCCTGGTTTACACAGTGAGTTCCAAGACAGTCAGAGTTACAGAGTGAGACCCTGTCTCAAAACAGCCAAATGAACGAACAGAAAGAGTATAAACAAAATGTCTACCCTAAAAGGCAAGGAAACACCAAGACTTTTAATTTTTCAAGAGGATTTAACATATCTAGTACTTAGCTAATGTTGAGATATTTAAAAGGAAGATTCCCAATGCAGAAGATCCTTGGGTAGTGACAACAGAAAAAGCCAGGCTCTCATCTCAGAAGGCACAGGGACCTTTTATTCTGGCCCCTGAACACAGATTTAGGTTTTCTCAAACTTCTTGTTCCAACATTGCAGCAATTTCACAAAGTTTGCATAGAAACAGAACAAAGAAAGCCATAAATCAACATGCTTTTCAAATACACTGGAGGAAACATCAGGTGGGTGGATATAGTGATATAGAGAAACCTCTGCCCTAGGCCTCAGGTTCTGTCTAACTTTCCTAGCCTTTGGACTGGTGAAGCTAGGGGGTCTGTTGCTACATTCCAAAAGGAATTACCTAACTGTCTCAGAATTCCCAAGGTCGGGGAATGAGTGGTTTTCAAAAGGTAAGTGGGTTATGGGGTAAAGATAACTGAAGATAAATTGTAATTAGGCTCTGGACTGGCAACATTCCAACCTCTGCTCCTACACTTAAATCCTAATCAGCCACTCAGCTTTTGGAGAATGCTCAGTTTAAGGTGTGGCTGCATTCTAGTAAGTTCAGTTCACAGTAGCCTACCTAAAATATCTAGTCTAGGGCTAGCGACATGGTTCAGTGGCAAAGGAGCTTATCCGGAAGCCCCATGTCTGGTTGGATCCATGGGACACACATGGTGGAAGAGGAGGACCAATTCCTGCAAGTTGTTACGAACTCTACATGTGTTATGGCAGATGCACATGCATGCATGCCTGAGTTTGGGAATGTACACACACACACACACACACACACACACATAAACACATGAAGAGCAAGTGTGTCATACTTAATTTTTTAATTGTCTTTGCTCTAATGCCAATGCTCACGAAACTGACAAGTGTTTAACAACAGTTAAAGAAAGGACAGGAAACACCCATGGCTGAGCCCTGAAAACCTACACTTGTGCTCCCCTCTCCAGACTGAAGCAAGAATGCAACTTAAAAACCATGAGCCTCCGCCCAGCAGCCTCCACACCCCATCCTCCCGTCTCTCCTCACTTCAGCTGGACTCTAGTCACTGGCCTCTGCTTCTGAGTTTCCAAACACTCCTTCCAGCTCACGGAACTCACTCGTGGCCTTCCACTGCAGCAGCCAAACGCCCCCTCCAAATCCCCTCGTGCCTGCTTCTTACCTTCCAGCCATGCTTCTGCCCCCAGATACCACTTCTTAGAATCTCTCCCCTTTGACCACCATCTAAGATCATTATCTAGCCCATAGCCTGCTCTGTTTATCCTGATCTGACATCTTATTTCTTTTCCCCCACTGGAATAAAAGACCTGTGCTGCTGGCAGCCCCAACAACTTCCACAGAGACACAGAACCAGTTGAATGTGGGAAAGAAAGTAGTGTGACATAAGACGGTGCAGAACAGGAAATAGAAATAAGCCAATGAAACCTTCCCTTGTGCCCCCACTGTAATTACTATCAAGCATCCTTCAAGGGTGAGTCTCCTATGGATGGCCTTTTGCTTTAAGGGTTTTTTTTTTAATGTTTATGTACACATGTCTATGTGCACCACACATATGGAGGTGCCTGCAGGGGCCAGAGGATGTTGGATCCCCTGGAACTGGTATTATTGGTGGTTGTGAGCTACATAATATGGGTGCTGGGAACCAAATCTGAGCCCTCTGCAAGAGCAATGAGTATTTCTAACTGCTGAGCCATCTCTCCAGCCCCCGGTCTTTGTTTTTTAATATCCCAATTCACTTTGGACTGTGAACAACTTGGGGACAAGGACATTCTCAGTCTCATATGAATGTAGAATCCCCCATTGCACTGTCCATGGAAGTTGGATATTTTCCCATGGGTGAATTTGTCTAACAGGGTGGACAGTGTAAGCCATAAAGAGCAATTTCTACAAGGGGAAAAGGGGGCTGGAGAATGTGGTGGTTTGAATAAGAATGGCCCCCACAGTCGCATATATTTTAATATTTAGTCGAGCAGCACTATTTGAAAGGGTTATAAGGATTAGGATTAGAAGGTGTGGCCTTGTTGGAAGAAGTAAGTATGTCTCTGTCTCTCTGTTTCCATATCTCCCTCTCTTCCTCTTTCTCTCTCTCCCTTCTCTCTCTGTCTCTCTCTTTCTCTCTGTCTCTCAGCTCCTGCTCCAGCATGGCTCCTGCTCTAACACCTGCCCGCGTGCCGCCATACTCCCAACCCCATGATAGTGATGGACTAAACCTCTGAAACTGTAAGCAAGCCCCCCCCCCCCGTTAAATGATTTATTTCATAAGTGTTGCCTTGCGCATGATGTCTCTTCAGAGCACTAGAGCAATGACTAAGACTGCTAGTATATGGGTCGTGGCAATGCTAGTATATGGGTTGTGGCAATGCCAACATGTGGCCTGGCAGGAGCTCTTTAACCATTTTTTTCTTCTCCCCCAGAAGCCAGGCAAAAGCCAGGGATGTTGTTCAGTGGTGGGGCACCTGCTCAGGGTGTGTCATGCCCGGATTTCAATCCCCAGAAAACAAATTAACTAATAATACCCAGAAATGTAATTGATTATATACACAAGATATCACAAACTTCCCTATGTTACTCTTATTCCAATCATATTGCTGTTCTAAACCCTTCCTATTTCAAAACGCCAGCTCCATCTCCGACAGGGACACCAGCTCCCCCTTGACTTAAGGCCAGGAAGGGACTCAGGAAAGCAGGCCCATCGGTGGAAGCTTATGCAAAGGAACACCAGTAAGGACTAGCCTTCGACACGGAGAGAGGAAAAAACGGTTTCCTGTTTTAGGGCTACAGGACAGAACTTGTTATTCCAGCCTGACTGCATCCTGGGATCTTCTCGTGCTACATACAGCGGGGCATTATTCATGTATGTGAGCTGATTGTCGATGGACTGAAGGGTTCTGAGGGCACCAGCAACGAGGAGAAAATGGCCGTGGCTCTTTACCACCCGCTGCTTGTTTCATAAATTGACAGTGGTGTGGAAAGCTAATGGGACCCAGCCAGGGACTGACAGGTAGCACCCGGAGGAGGGAGCACTTTCAGGGACAGCTTCCTGGAAGGAAAGCCTGCCTTCTTTCAAGCTTTTGCTTGTGGAGTCCTGAAGAACTTGCTGTGGTCACCATTCTGAACAATACACGGTGAAACGGAGCTCACAGACCCAGATATGATTGAAAAATCGTTATTCTTGACTAACTGGGTCATCAGTTTGGCCAACTATTTGCTGTTAACTGACTCCTAAATTTCTGTTTGGGGAATATTATATATATCTCCAAAGTAATACACAGGCCTGCGTGCCCTTAAAGCCAACAAACAGTGTAGTAACCCATTCAGTGAGCAGTGACTTAGCCAGGATTCTGCTGAGGCCTGACAGTCTCTGAGTTCTGACTTGGTGCCATTGGACAATTTGCCTGAAGCAACATAAAAGAAAAGAATATTTTAAAACTGAACCTGCACACAGTGGATTTTCCAATCTATTTCTAAAAATTTTTACTTCTTACATCCAACCTTTATTATGAGAGGAAATGTCGAAAACTAGGAATTTCAATGAAACAATGAGTTGAGGAGTCAAGGCCCCAGAGGAGCATTTAACATACCGCTGCGGTTATTAATCCTACTCAGTATTTGGGGCATGGGTGGGCCAAAGCTAGAGCTTGACACGTCCTGCCTCCTGTGTGGAGGTGAATGAAGAAACCAGGCAGAATCTCTGTGGCCTGCCCACCCTTTCCCCAAACCCAGAAGCACACCAGCGCCTGCAGACGGTAACTTAGTTCACCTGGGTGCATAAGGATTCTTAGCTGCACTTCATAGGAAAAAAAACTATTTCAAGAAAAGACTATTATTGCCAGTTCTCTTGTGCTTTTACAAAGTCACATTACAAAACTACACGAAGAGACCCAGTGAAGGTTCCTGCTTTTTCTGGATTGGTTAGATTTCAAATGAGTTACATAAATTATATTTTCTGACTTTTTTTTTAATGTGTGTGAGAAGCTGTAGGGAGATGTGTTTTTGTCTTTCTATCATCTATCTATCTGTCTGTCTGTCTATCTATCATCTATCTATCTATCTATCTATCTATCATCTATCTATCTATCTTTTATCTATCATTTGTCTATCATCTATCTGTCTGTCAGTCTATAATCTATCATCTATCTGTCTTCTATCGCCTATCTATCTATCTCTCATCTATCTTCTATCATCTATCTCTCATCTATCTATCTATCTATCTATCTATCTATCTATCTATCTATCTATCTATCTATCTTGTGTGTGTGTATGTGTGTGTGTGTGTGTGAGAGAGAGAGAGAGAGAGAATGCTCTCTCTCATGAAAATGCATGAGCCAAAGAACAACATTGTCTTTTCCTATTGTTCTCCATCTTATTTTTTGAGACAGGCTCTCTCTCTTCTCCCTCACTAGTGAGCCCCTGGGGTTTCCTGTCTCCCTCACTTCAGCACTAGGCGCACATATATAAAAGAAAATAAATACTCTTATTTTTTATTTTATTAAAATATTAAGTATTTTTGCTAGAAGGTGAGATGACTCAGAGAGTAAATTTTCATGCTTCCAAAGGTCTAGTGACCTGGGTTTGAGAGAGGTGGGAGGGGAGAACTGATTCAAGAAAGCAGTCCTCTGACCTCAACATGCACACCGTGTAATACGTGACCCCTCCATATACCTCCTATAGCCACACACTGAATAATAGTAATAGTAAAAGTAATAGTATTAATAATAACAATAACAACAATATTAATAACAATAGTAATAATAATAGTAATTTTAAAAAATATATACTATAGCCAAGTATGGCAACTCATGCCTGTAATCTCAGCACCCAGCTCTGGGAAGTCTGAGGCAGAAGGATAATGACAAATTCAAATATATGCTGGGCTACACTGCAAGATCATCTCAACAATAGCAAGAAAAATGAAGAAGAAAAAAAAGGAAAAAGGAAAATGTACTGTAATTTCCCAATAGAATAACCATAGTCATTAAGTGTTTAATACATCATTTCTCTTGTTCTGAAAAGTGAGACATCGTCTTCTGTGCTGGCAATGTTGTGAACACATTTCCATATGCTGGGCACTTAGGAAACAGTTATTATACATACTTGATTCTAAATATGTGTGGTTTTAGTTAAAGTGGATGCCTTACACTATTGCAGAATTTCAATGCCTTTTGTTTGGGGTGCAGTAAAGCAATCAGAAGACCCAGATCATGAAGTCAAAGCTTTTGTTCTAGCAAGGTATATTTTCCTTGGGCTAATTCACCGATAAACTCGTTCCAGTCATAAACGTGTAGAATCAAATGTAATTGAGCTCATGGATTAGCCGTTCTGTAATAAGCATGGACACAATGGAAGTCAATAAGTTATACTGAAGCTTGGGTTAACTTTCGCCCTGAGGCAGCCACCATTCTATACTAACAGTCTCACAGACAGCTCTTTCCTTTTAAGCTTCTATTTCTTCCCTAACACATCATGTGTGAAGAAAAAAAAAAAGAGCATTTTTGGCACAATCTCTCATCCAGTGGGGTCTGATTACTCACATACATTTCTGACATTTACAAAACCTATACTGTCCTCCAAAGGTAGGATGAAGTGGATTAGGTTATAGAATGCAAACTACAGAAAGTGGTTTACAATTTAGACAGTCTGGGCTATGTAGCCAAGGAATAATGGAGACAGACTTAGTTTGTGGCTTCTGAGAATGTCACAAACACATGTCCTTCAAGAATAGTCACCAATGAAAAATTTTAATAAAATTAAAAAAAAATGTTTTGAGACTCACTGTGTAGCTTTGGCTTACCTGGAACTCACTATGTAGCTCTGGGTGGCTTTGAACTCATAGTAATCCTCCTGCTTCAGTCTCCAGTGGGCTGGTATCACAGGGATAAGCTACCATGCCTAGCAGTGAGGAAATTTAAAAACAAATGCAATTATATATTTTTTTCTTCTGCATTTCTTCTCTCCTCACCACTAAACACTCTATTATGGAGTTTCCACCCCGCCATTCCTTTGCCCATTGCAGACCTTTGAGTCATTCCTATTCCTTACTAATGCAATTGACAACAGTGCAGTTATAAATACCAAATTGCTCTTAACGGAATCAGCCGCTTCGTAATAACTTACTGTTACCATTAAATTCCAGCTCACTTCCTTCATGCAAATGCCTTTATGGAATGATTCACTTTCCGTTCAAGGATTCTTGGAACTGCTAATCAGTCATAATTCTGAAAAATAATGCCAGGGCTCAGACTTGCCTCTGGCCACTGTAAGGGGCGTGTCAGTCCCTGTTTGTACCCTTACTGTATTAGTGGCCTGCTTGTTCTTGTTGAAAATTAGGTTTAACCAAGTTACCAAAGAGGGATTACACTTAATTCAGGCCAGGTTTTTAGTCACAATAGTATTTTAACAATTTTACAATAGCAATAACCCACATGTTGGCTTACAATTGTCTGTGACTCCAGCTCCTGAATTGGTTCTGACACCAGGTATGCATGTGTGCATACATACATGTGGACAAAACACTCACTCACGTGGGTAAAAGATAAAAATAAATCTTTTTTAAAAGTTACATGCATTTTTAAAATAAATATATACATTATGTCCTCTTCAGAGAGAAGGAATAGCTATATTAAGCTCAAAGTGATGTGGAATTTTCTTTGTCCTGGACTCATTTACTTACAAGAGAATTCTTTGTTCTCCCCTCCTGGCAAACACAAAGGCACCGTGATCAGTATACCACAGGATTCTGTCCAAAAAGCCAGTATTGAGTGGCCTTTTATATATTAACATTGTTTTGTTTTGTTTCAAGACAAGGTTTCTCTGTGTAGCCTGGCTGTCCTGGATCTTGCTTTGAAGACCAAGCTGAGCTCAAACTCAAGAAATCTGCCTGCCTCTGCCTCCTGATTTCTGGGAGGTCTTTTCTTTTCTCTCTCTCTCTCTCTCTCTCTCTCTCTCTCTCTCTCTCTCTCTCTCTCTCTCTCTCTCTCTCCCCTTTCCTTTCCTTTTTTTCCCTCTTTTTCTTTCTTCAGTATATGTATAGGAGAATGTCCTGAAAAGAACAACTTAAAAAAAAACAAATTCATGTGTTGTGAGGTTCATAAACACCCATTCATCCTAACAAACTAAATGTTCCTCAGCTGGAGTGGCAGAGTCTAAGGAGAGTGAGCGGTATGCACTCCTAGCACCTTTGGGAAACTAAAGGCACAGAAGGCCTGTTTCTTCTTCCTGTGCCTGCCTCTCAGTCCTCACCTTCTGCTTTCCTTAGACAGAGTGGCCCAGGCCACCTTCAGGTAAACAGCACACTTCCCAAGGAGAAGCACTTCAAACATACCTTGCCTTGGCAGCTTTGGGTGGACTGCAGGGGTAAAGGCTGTTGTCAAAGGTCTGTGTTTTCTTTACAGTCAGTCCTTACCCTGCCTCTAAAGCATGTTTGGTTAAGGATGCTAAATCAAGACAGATTCCTTTCACACAAAAAAGTCTGGGAGAAGGTCCTGCAATGCTTTTATAATAATTCAAACTGAAAGCAAATGAATGTTCCATTAAAAAAAAAAGTACCACACACAACTGTATGTCTCGTTTGTTTATTTTCCAAGTTGTTGCCAAGAAAAGACAGTTCTTTATACAAACTCTGTTTGGAATGAGTTCTTAGGCTGAAGGAAAACGAGCTAAGGATTTGTTTTAAGAGGGACGACGTTACTGAACCAAGAAGGGGACAGAGTTTGAGCAAGTGCAATCACTGAGCTAAGGTCTGAAGGTAGTTGAAGATGTGTGTGCATTTTGTTTTATTTTTTAAGGAGATGGGTGTCTGTAGTGTTTGTCTTTCATGTTTTGCTTATTTTTGTCCTCTGAAGCCTAATTATTACTTGTTTGTGTACAGCACACAATGGTGTGGGGAGTGCGTGGGCATTTGCATGTACATGTACGTGTGTGTGTGTTTGCGCGCGTGCGTGTGTGTGTGTGTGTGTGTGTGTGTGTGTGTGTGTGTGTGTGTGTGTGTCTGTGTGTGTGTGTGTGTCTGTGTGTGTGCGCCTGCACCCTCAGGAGGCAGAGTAAGCCCCAAACACTACCTCAGCTACAGCATGTTACTCTTACCCTCCCTGGACAGTAAGGGTCACCTGTCCTTCTATTTCCTTCTTTCTTCCAGCGACACACGGCTTCCGAGCTTAAACTGTTTCACTGTCCTCTTCTCGGCTATTTCTTAGTCTTTACTACTGAAAACTGCTGAGTTTGCCAACGCCGCTCTGCGCATGCCCAATGCCAGGCTGCGCATGTCCTGAGCAAGCACACTTCTTAGGCAGCTCTTGGGTCTTCCATCTCACCCATCACCGGCACTCTGCCTCCTTGCTGGCCTGGTCTCATTGCTCCTTAATCTCTCTTCTGCTATTCAGCCTGTTCTCAAACTTCAAAGCCAAGAACATATCCAACCACAATGAACAGGAAAGCAGCCAAAGAAAATGCTTGTTTCCCATTTTCATGTTTGGGAAGAAATATATAATGTGGGTCTGCCTCTGAGTTATCTCACTATACAGTTTGTGAGAGAGATTCCTGGCTCTGCCTCTGTCTGGGTGATCTTGGGCAAGTTACTTAACCAGATGTCTGAAATGCTTTCTGGGACAAGGCAAAAATCATAAATAAATAAATGACCTTGCCCAGACTTCATTTCCCAATTATAGAGGCACTGTGGGCTAGAGATTAAAAGCACAGACTCTAGCCTGAAATAGACGTGGGTGGGAGTCCTGGACTTCCGCTGACTCGCTCTGCAACTTTAATTTCCTCATTGGCGCTATAGAAACAGAAACGATATCGATGTCAAGAGATTATGGCCTTCGAGGACTGAGCTAACATACAGAGGGCTCTAGAACACGCTGACCGTCACTACCCTCCATGCCCCTATTTTCAGTACCATGACAACAGTTAAGATGTTAGAGGCTGGGTTACAAAATGAGATGCCAATTTATGATAATAGTCCACATTAAAATAATTCTAAGTAAATTTAAGTCTTATTACTACATTTTGTTTTGATTTTTCCTTTTAAGGACTGAGTCTTGTATGGCATGAACTGACTAAAACTTGCTGCACAGCTGACATTAACTGGCCATGAACTCCTGATCCCCCTACTTCTGTCTCCAGATTTCAGAGATTACTGCCAGCAATAGTGGCTACAGAAGTGAAAATGCAGTCATATGTAAGTGTTCTTATTTGTTTAAGAACAAGTAAAGGAGAAGGAGTGGAGGGAAAGTCTCAGGAAACCAAGATGATCTTGAGTTGAGGCTGACCTTGAGCTCCTGAACCTCTTGCCTCTGACTCCCACATAATGGAATTACTAAGGGGTGCCACCGTCGTCTGTGACACTGAGGATCGAACCCACCAAGGACGCATGCATGCTGCTAGGAAATCGCTTTACCAACTGAGCTACATCCTTACATTCAATATTTATTTTTGTTGAAGCAATGTGCTGTTGAACTATCTAGCATTTAATTCCTATTTCCTCAATGAACAGAATTCAATATTGTTTTTGCAGTATAGAATTCAATTATGTATATAGATAGCAGTTTTACTGAATCAAATGGCCTTCTTCTTTAGACCCAATGAGAAGTAAGGATTGGGTATAAATTTCAATGGTAGGGTACTTGCCCAGCATGTGGAAGGTTCGATCTCCCAACAACTTCCCTGAAAGGGTCGAATGCATAAGGTGTTCCAGTGTTGGGAGGAAGGGCAGTTGGACTGTTGTATAGCCCCTTGTGCTGATGTAATACCTAAATTCAGATCCCGACAAGTACTTCTAAGTGGTATAAGAACAGTCCCCTATATTTGCCCACGCTGGCACCTAGCAATAGTGCTTAGTTCTGGTATTTGTTGAAAAATTAATAGAGGGCTGCAGAGATGGTTCAGTGGGTAAAAAAATGCTTGCCATGTAAGCCTGATGACCTGAGATTGAACCCAGAGGCAGAAACCCAGAACCCGAGGCAGAAAGAGAGAGCCCCTCTGACCATGGGCATGACCACTCCCAGTACCCACGGGCCTCACACGACTGTCCATAATGCCAGCTCCAGGGGATACTGCATGTTCTTCAGACCCTCAGACACCAGGCACGCATGCAGTGTATGGGCATGTAGTCAGAACACTCATACACATAAAATAAAATAAATAAATCTCTAAAATATTTTTTTTAATTACAGGAAATGTTTGCTGTTTGAGGCCTGGATGGGTGGCCCATAAAGTGTCTGCTGACCAAGCATGAAGACCTGAGTTTGATCCCTAGAACCCGAATAAAGCCAGATGTGGTAACACACATCTGCACTCCCAGCGCTTCCTCTGAGGAGGTGGGAAAATCCATGCAGAAATGACCCAGCCAGCATTTTGCTTGCGGTTAAATTTAAACTTACCTTTAACACTAACCTTTTTCAGCCTATGAGCTGACGGTAACTTTGTGCTGCCTCAAACAAGCAGGGTCAGCGTCTTGTTTTTCTCTTTTTAGTGTATGTTCATTTTATAATCTCTTTCTCAACTATAAGCACAAGTTCAACCTTAGCTCTCTCCTGGAAACTTCCTATAACCAGCACTGATAGCTCTGGGGTGCTCTAGCCATCACAGAATAGTGGTTTGGGAGCTCTGGAATCCAGCAGGTCTGGTTTTGTTCCTGGCAGACCACCTAAGAGAGGGTTAGAGAGGTGGGGAAATGTTCCTTGCACCCTGATTTCTTTATTTGTTTATAAAAGAGTACGTATCTCATAGGTACAGGAATTAAAAGGGATCATCTTTTTACATAGAGTAAATCTTCCAAATGAATACGTGTTTTTACCAAAAACCAGGCAGGCCTGCAGCCAGAAGCATCTACTCTAGCCCTTGTCTGGAGAGATTAAACAGAGCTGTGTTCTTGAGCAGGTGAACCAAGACTCACATTTATAGAATGCTTTTCGGAACTGGCTGACGCAAGGCACTGGGGATATAAGAAAAAGACATGTTCTCTGGCAACCAAAGGCCTCAGATTAGAGCAAGAAGCAGGGGATGAAGGAAAGGTAGAACAGAGACTATGTTCAATGGACCAAGTGAAGTGGGGGGGGGGGGTGCTGCCATTCTTCATGTGGCAACAAATATTTCATGTAAGAGCATTTAAAGAAGGTTGCAAGGACTAGAGAGATGGCTTGGTGATTAAGAACACACTGGATCCTCTTTCAGAGGAACCTGGGTTCAATTCCCACTATCCATACAGCAGCTACAACTCCATTTCTGGGGTATCTGATACCCTCTTCCGGCTTTCACGGGCACCATGCAGTCACATGATGCACACACATCCAGACAGACAAAACACCCATACACATTATAAAAAATAAAGTAAAAAAAAATTAAAAAATAAAGTAATAATATATTTGAAATTTAAAGAAGGCTACAGCAGCCAAGAGTGGAGCCCAGTGGCAGAACATTTGCTTAACGCCATAAATATATGGGATTTGATTCCCAGCACCACAAAAGAAAAAGAGAAATAAGTATAAATAGACTGCATACTCTTCTCTGTGTGCCACAAAGGAATTCTTTGTCTAGAGGCTGCCCCTCTCCAGCGACAGAATTTGCTACCCTGACCCCAGGATGAATCTTTCACTAGATAAGACCTGCTTAGTTTAACATAGGTTATCTCACATGACTCCTGAGCCCATTCCAAACTAGACAGACACGAGGTCTGGCTGGGGAAGATAAGGAATGCAGGAGGAGAGACTGATGACTCTCAAAGGAGCCTGGCCTTTGCCCTGGCTATTCATCAGAGATCTCCAAGTTCCTGAAAGTCCTGCTTAGATAGCAATGTTTTTGTTTGCCCAGGGGCTTTGGCCATTGGAAAAGCTAACCTGAGATTTAGGACCGGAACTTTGGGTCACAATGATATCAGTGGTGACCTTTAGAAGGACCTAGAGACTAAAAGCCACGTGCGCATCATGTGGTCAAACCCCATTAAAAACTAAGCAGGAAATAGGGTGAGCTTCCCTGTGCCAGCATGGCAACACTGTGTGGATATCATCAGGCCTCATAGGCAGGGCTCCAGGGCTCCAGGGCTCCAGGGCTCCAGGGCTCCAGGGCTCCAGGGCTCCAGGGTAGAGCTTGCATGTGGACACCTCCTGAACCCTGCCTGTGTATCCCTTCCCTTGGCTGATTCTGATTTTTACAGTTCACTCTCATACATTATCTCCATAAAAATCAAAGCTTGGGGCTAGACAGATCGCTCACTGGTTAGGAGCACTGGCTGATCTTGTAGAGGACAAAGGTTCAGTTCCTAGCACCCATGTGGTGGCTCACAACCATCCATAACTACAGTTTTAAGGGATCCAACTAGGCAGCGAGCAGACATTCATGCAAACAAAACACTCATACACAGAAAATAATTAAATAAATCTTGACCGTTGGCACATCTCCTGTGAGTCATCTGTGGGAGCCTCTATATTGGTAGCCAGCTGAAGAAAGGGTGGTCTGAGAACCTACCAACTTAGCAGTGGCATCTAAGACGAAGGCAGACTTACGATGTCTGGTCCCTCCTTCTGAGTAACTCAGCACCATGGCTGAGCTGCCATAATGTAAGGGAAATGTAGGAACTGGAAGCCCTTCTAAGTGAGTTTCAGCCCGCACGTAATTGTTTAGACTTTGCTATGACCTTCCTCACTCACATACAACCACATAGCCTGCACTTGAGATTCTCACCTCTTGTCTGCAAGTGTCAGAGACCAATCCTGACCTTCATTGCTAAGACTAACTGAATACTGGCCCAGTGACCTGTGACTGGGCATAATCACCCAGGCAAAAAACAATGGTGGAAAGCCGGAAAGCCGGATGAAGGGCTTCACAACCTCTCTTACTTCTAGGAACAGACATGGCCCTAGGGAGGCTCTCTGCTCTGTTTCTGAGCTCTAATCACTGGGTCTCTGGTTTGCCCCCCAGTATCCCATTCTGCTCACTGGGTCCATGTTACTTACTTTCACTGTGCTGGGAGTGGGGGTGGGGTAGGGGGGCATGTTTTGTTATTTGCTTAAACCTAGGGCCTCCTAGGAAAGGCACCTTGCTGCATGCTTAGAGGTAACCATGGAAACTGGCTGCCTTGATCAGATTAACTAAAGGCAAGTTGTTAACAATCCTGAATGTCGACAAAGAGAACACTAAGAGCAAAGACTTTGAGAGCCATACTAAGTGACGTCCATGCTCCAGGCTTGGGGTGGAATATCTGGATTCCCTGAGAGTTGGCATCCAGCTCCGTCCTGAGACCACCTTTCTCTTAGACCACGTGCTTCACCAGGACTTGGAGCATTCCTCACTGTATATGGAACGAGCCCCCTTCACTGTCCTCTGGTTTCCAGGGAGCTCCTCTGCTTACCCAAGAGCTCTAAAAAATGAGGTTTTTATTGAAAAGCTCCCCACAACTTCAGCCTCTCTGAGGCTAGGGTTAGGAAACCAGGACTTAGATTGGTCGATTGGTCAGAAGCAACATGGAACAGAGTACCTTGTTAGAGAAAAGGGGTGTGTTAGTCTGCAAGGCCGCTACCCAAAATACCATGAGCTGATTGGCTTCGATAGCAGAATCTTTCGGTCTCTTAGACCGGGAATCCAAAAGTCCGAAATCAAAGTGACAACTGGGTGGGTCTCTTTTGAGGGCTTAGAGGAACCGCTGCCTGCTTCCCCCCAGCTTCCCTCCCGGGGTGGCTGGTGAGCTGGGGCATCCCTTGGCATATGGATGCACCATCCTTTTCTCTGCCTTCCTCCTCACGGGACACACTCTGTGTGTCTCTGAATTTCACTTTTGGTTTTAAATTAAATTTTATCGTTCTATGTGCATGAGAGTCTTGCCTTGCCTACATGTCTGTGGACCATGTATATCCCTGGTGCCCACAGAGACCAGAAGATATCACTGGATCTTCTGGATCTGGAGTTATGAATAATTGTGAGCTGCCATATGTTTGCTGGGAATTGAACTCTAGAAAAACAGCCAGTGCTCTTAACCACTGAGCCATCTCTCCATCTCTTCTGATTTTCTTTTATCAGTACTGAGAACAGGGCCACCTTCATGATGCCTGAACTAATTCCATCTATTCCAACAGCTATATTTCCAAATCAGGAAACATCCTGGGTTGCTAGGGCTTAGAAATGTTACATGTGATCTGGAGAGAGTGGCCTCCTAACCCTAGGAGGGAGGATAAGCAGAGAAAGGCCCCTTCCTGACACCTGTCCCCTTATTTGTTTTGAGACAGGATTTTGCTATGCAACCCAGACTGGCTTAGAATTCACCAGTCTTCTACCTTTGGTTTCTGACTGCTGGGATTTTAGGTATATGCCACCATTCCTGGCCTGGCTTGATTTTTAAATATGGAGCCTTCTTGAATTTCTCCCTACTGCGCTCCCTCACAGGGAACCCTTGATACTCTGGGCTGTGCCTTTTTCCCCAGTGTGAAGCTTGCCGATTTACATGCATTGGCAATGTATTTCTATCTTTAGCTCCCACCCCCTCCCAGACTGTAGGCCCCCACTTTTTAAAAGATGCTACACTACTGTGACTTGAACCGAGGGCTTGATATATGCTGGGCAAGTGCTCAGACACTGAGTTACATCCCCAGCCTTCTGTGTCCCTGTTCTAACAAATTGTTCTGCAAGCCTGAGCGGACATGTTCTGCTTGGAACAGGCTTTGCCTCGATTCGTGGAACTAGTTTGGGTGTTTGTCTTGCTGTACGCTAACCTTCGTAGGTAGTGGGGTGAGCCGTGCTCTATCCTCAGGGAAACCAGTGGTGTTGGAAGCTCACAGAAGTGGGGCCAAGAAACCTGCACTTAAATCCAGGCAGGCAAAGTTCAGAGCTCCGTGCAGGAATGTCGCCGAAGGCCTCAGGTAAGCAGAGTTACAGTGCGACCTGGTGGAGGTAAGGGGGGTTACTCTTGCCTCTTTCTTTCCTGAAGAGGCTGAATATTAATCACCACATGAAAGCCTGCGGGTGAGTCCAATCCTAGAGAGAAGCGGGGACAGTCTGGGTAGTTAGGAACCTGGAATTTGCCCTCTAAGCCTCAATTTCTGCACCCATAAAATGAAACATAGAAGAAGGATTATTTGGAGACATTTTTGAGAGCACTGGATGAATACTAACATATGGGCTTAGCCTTGTTCTTGGTACAAATAATACATTGGTTTCTTTCTCCCCATAAGGACTGCCTTTGGTAGGTGACACCTTTTACTGTTTCCACAAACAAACCGACAAAAATTAGGTAAACTGTGGGAAAATGATAGAGTCAGATGTGATGATATGATAAGATGACATATGCCTGTAATCCCAGCAGAAGAATCAGGAGTTCAAGGCCTGCCTCAGCTGCATAGTAAGGGTGAGGGCAGCCCCTCTCCAAACATAAAGGGGCAGAGAACAACTGGGGAAGTGGTTCAGTTTGGTAAAGTATTTGCTTAACAGACATGAGGATCTGAGTTAGGATCCCTAGCACCCACTCAAAAAGTCATGCGTGGTAGCACCTGTCTCTAATCTGGGGCGGAAGACACAGAAGGATCCTTGGAGTTCATTGGCCAGCAAGTCTTATTGGATGTGTGAGGTGTGGATTCAGAAAGAGACACAGTCTCAAAAAATAAAGTGGAGGGGTTGGAGAGATGGCTCAATGGTTAAAAGCACTGACTGTGCTTCCCAAAGACCTGCCTGGTTCAACTCCCAGCACCTACAGCCATCTGTAACTGTAGTCCCAGGGGATCCAGTGCCCTCTTCAGCCATATACATGGGAACTACATATACATGGTGTAGAGACATAAATGGCAGAAAAAAAAACATACACAGAAAATAAAATTGGGGGTAGGGAGAAGGAACCATGAAGAACACCAACATGGACCTTTAGCCTGTATATTCATGTGTGTGCTCGCTCACACACAGGAGGGAGGACTGCTTTGGGCTGTTTCTACACAATAGAATGCTTGGCTTCTGACTGTCGATCCGTGACAGGAGTTGTCAATTTGCTGTCCACCCTGAGGTTTCTAGCAGCAATCCTGGCATGCACACGTATCTTTTCTTTCCTCCACAAAGAAAGGGGGCATCTGTGCATCTCTGAGATTTTAACACTAGACTAGAACTGTGTCCTCTGAGTGCTAACAATTATCCTACACACTTCCTAAGTTAGCTCAAAAATACCGACACTTAAGAACAGGTCAGGAGCACCTGATAGTTTTGAAAAGATAATTTCCTTAGATGAGGCATGAAGCAAATGAGTCGTCATTATGCACAGCCCCTCCTGCCCCTTAGAAGCCAAAGTATGATTTAATGTATTTTAGAAACCAAAGTTCAAAATGTGAGTCTCCTGTGCAGAGAAAATCAATCTGTCAGAAGGTACTTAGGGAGGGCACAGCAGATCCACTGACAACATCCAAGGAGCAAGTCCTTGACCTTCTTCTCTGTTTGCCTGACAATGTCATTCAAACTCTGGCTTGCAATAGAAGATTGCTTCCTCCCCATGGCTGTGCCCTTGCCCAGTCCCTGAGACTTTGAGCTGAGGCCTCTGCTGGCTACTGGAGAGTCCCCCACAACTTAGAATACTAACACATCTCAGAGGAAGTGGCCATCTCTGAACTCCAGCAGCAGCTATTTCTCTCTGTGCCTTACTCTGGGTCCCTTTTCTTATTGTTAGGCTATTTATTATTTACTGAGGTGCCAGGGAATGAACCTACGGCCTCATACATACTACACAAGTGCTCTACCACTGAGTTATAGTCCCAGCTGGGACACCGCCCCTGCCACCCCACTTTTTTTTAATGGAAGGACTTCTATTCTGTCAGGTCATCTAGGGCTGGCTGCTAGGTGAGTCTTAGCCTTTTAAAAATTGAGTCCCCTCAGCTGGGTGTGATGGTGTAGGCCTTTTAATTCTAGCACTTGGGAGGCAGAGATAGGCAGATCTTTGTGAGTTGGACAATCCTCCTGCCTCTGTGACTAGGGAGCCAGGATGACAAGCACCACTGTGCCTCTCTGATGTGGTGCAGGGCTCAACTGAGGACTTCATCTGTGCAGGCAAACACTTAACCAACTGAGCCACACCCCCAACTCTAAGGCTACTTTTTAAAAATCAAAATGTCAGGCAGATATTCTGTGAGCTCAAGGCTAGCCTGGTTCAGACCAGCCAAATCTATGCTGTGACACTGGTTAATTAAAAAAAAAGTCAAAATGCCAAGGGGTCTTCACTCTCCCCTTACTGAGCATGCCTGCTTTCTCTCTTTTATTTTCTAGTAATGCATGTTTCCAACACTTAAGTGGAGCTAAGCTCGATAGCACTGACTTGCAGGCCCAGCACTGGAGAGGCTGGAGAAGAAGACTCAGGAGTGAAGCCAGCTTCAGTTATATATCAAGGCCTTGCTGAGTTGGCAGAGGTTCAGGAGGTCAAGAAGGCAAGGAGGAATTTATATGAGGCTTTGAAGGAATCAAAAGCAAAGGAAAGGGAAAAAGAAGTAATTATAATTAAAAAATAATTTTAGAAAATTAAAAGGAGATGAAGGAAAAGAAAAGAAGGGGGAAAAAGATATAGATGTAGCTCAGGAGTACAGTGTTTTCCCAGCATGCATAAGGCCTGGGTTCAATCTCCAGGACTGGGAATAAATACAATAAATTAAAAAATACTTCAGTGTCTTCCCAGCATAGCAGCAAATGCATCTTTAATCTGGTGCATAAAACATACCATTTTTGACTACATCATTTTTTTATTTGTGTGTTTGTGCATGCTTGTGTGCATGCAATACCCTCAAAGGCCAGAAGAGGGCACTGGATTCCCTTAGAACTGGAATTGCAGATGTGCTGTGAGCCACTGTGAGGATACGGGATCAGAACTCTGGTCCTAGGAGAAATAGAGATCGCAGACAACAGGTACTTTGCACGTGGTTCCGTGCCAGAAACAGCACAATTTACTGTGAGGATGGAAACATGCCAGTTTTACAAGACATTTTAGGTTCTGTTTTGCTATTTATGATTTTTTTATTTTTAGGTTCTGTTTCTAGGGTGGCATTCTGACTAAGGGCAGATGAATTGTGCTATGAATTATTCATGTTCTAGCTCTTGATTGTTTGTTTGAGACAAGGTTATGCTCAGCGCCTAGACTGGCTTGGAACTCAGTACTTCAAAGAGTCTGGCCTCAAACTCCTGGCAATCCTCCTGCCAAGTTCTGGAAAGACAGGCATGGTCACTGCACCTGACTTCTCTCTTTTCTCTTCTTTTTTTTCCCTTCCCTTCCCTTCCCTTCCCTTCCCCACTCTTCTTTTCTTTCTGCAGGATTTTCCTGTATATTCCATGCCAACTGTGAACTCACTATGTCACACAGGTTACATCATGCCTGGGCTACAGGATCCCACTTAATCTTTACAGAAAGTTTTGTGACTCCCGCGGTTATGTTAACTGATAAAACCCTCAAACTTTAGAAAGATTAAGGAATTCTCCCCAGACTCACCTAGCAAGCAGATGTAGCAATTCCAGGCCTATGAGGATGTCAAGAGTTTGCATTGTAGCTTACTCTTGCCTGGTGGTGAAGTTTCAGCACACAACGTGACGTGGCTTAAAAAGAGTCAGCTGCAGCCTTCCAGAGCAGTACCTCTTGCCTTTTGTGCCTAGAAACCAGATTGAACAAAGGTGCTGACAAGACCTCTTTAATTATGCATGTCAATGTGACTGTTAACAAAGACGCTTAAAAAGGCAAAGTAGACTTCTTACTTACACCATGGAAAAGAACAGGATTCATCCAGATTCACCAGAGACTCCTATTTCCTGTAACAGCAGGACTGACATAGGATCCCAAGGTGATGAGTTTTTCTCTGAGTACAAATGAGTCAGATGCTGTCACTGAAGTTGAAGGTAGGCACTTGTGTCTTCCCAGCAGCTTCCTGGGGAGCAGCTCTCTGCAGATGGGGAGGACAGCCTTGTCTGCCTGCCTGAGTTCCCTGAGGCCTCCCCAGACACTAATGCAGTGCCTGGCACGTAAGAAGCTGGGGTGTACCCATGCCAACGGTCAACGTTCCATTCTTGAGGCAGTGGGGTTGGCAGAAGAAGTAAAGCTTGTGGGATGTGCTGTGCATCAGCACTGAGCTAAGGACTGGGCATGCAGAGATGGTGTCAGGAGGACTGCTGCGTAGCACAAAGTGCAAAGTGGGTGGCTTGGTGGGAGAAAGCCTGTATGTGTTCAAAAGGTATCAAGAATTTTAAAGTTGGGGCTGAATTGGGTGGGAATTCTAGTCTAGGATGGGTGTGGCCCTGGGTCTGAGACACTGCATAAACCAGGCCTGGTGGCACCATGCTTTTAATCCCCTGAGTCTGGAGGTGGAGGCAGAATGAGCAGAAGTTGAAAGTCATCCTTAGCTACTTTTTGACAAAGGGTCTTGTGTGACAGCATAGGTTGTATGCCATTAAGGTCAGTCCTGAGAGAATTAGAAAGTTACTGCCATCTTAGCTCAGTGGGAAGGACACACAAGCACACACAACAATTACTGGGATAAATAATGTGGGAAGGAAGGGGAGACTGTAGGTGTTAGGCAGACACTCACTATGCAGTCTTAGACTCTCTATGAAGCTCAGGATGGCCTTGAACTCATGCAGATCCTCGTGCCTCAGCTTCCAGAGTGCAGGGACTGCATGTGCTAGCTTTGATGTTTATATTTTGTGCAGACATATGTTCACATGTTTTTCTGTCTCTCTCCTTTATTTTTTTTCTTTAGGCATCTTCCAAGAGTGGGATTAACTAATTATGTTGTAACTCCAGGTTGTTGCCTTTAAAAAAAAAAAAAGAGCAGGTCCTGAGAGATAGCTCAGTGGTTAAGAGTGCTCACAGGTCTTGCAGAGGACTCGAGTTCAGTTCCCAGCACCCCCACTTTGGACAGCTCACAACACATAACTCCAAGTCCAGAGGATCTGATGCTGGCATGCTTCTGAGCTACCAGGAACTGACACAATTCTCTCTCCAGACATCCTGTATTGACATCCAGCACCAACAGTAGCATTCGAAACTCAGATCGTGTTAAATGTGGCAAGTCAGAGCTCGAAGACTTGAAAGGCCTTTAATATAATCTACATGCCACAAAATATGATGGACTACGGGAACATGAAACTCTAAAATATAGACTGCTGTCAGGTTTTAAATACCTTTCAGGTAATCTGTCAGCACAGTTTGTTTGCTACATACTCCCGGGGAAGTCTGTTGACAGGCCCTTTGATTTTATGAGAAGTTGCCTTGTCGAGCGTTTGCTTGTAACCTCATGTTGATGTATTATGATAGCGCATCTTCCTAAGAAGGCCAAGGGCTTTGAGCTTTATATGTTATTATGTTTATAACAAGATTCCATTTCTTTATTTCTTCTTGGTGCTGGGAATAGAACCTAAATCCTCAAGCAAGGCATGATCTTTATTATTGGGTCACAACCCAACCTGAGATTTGAAACAACTCTAACCCTTCGGAGTCACAGAAAAAGAACTGGACACTAATACAGATCTGGCTACTAGATGCCCTGCGTTTTCATACCCTAAGTGGTTGGTGGAATGTGAGACTAGGAGAAAACTCTAAGTAGCTCAGATAGAGCCCACTGTCCCACAGGAGAGAAAGTAGAAAATTCTGGGCCAGTTTCAGCTACACAGTGAGTTCAAGGACAGCCTCAAAAAAAAAAAAAAAAAAAAGCAAAAACTTTGTGATAGTGACTTTACCCCACAGAGATCATAGCTTTCCTCAAAGAATAAGAAAGCCAAAGGAAGCTAGGTGGTGGTGTACACATTTAATCTCTGCAACTTGGAGGCAAAGGGGGAAGAACTGTTCCACAGTTCCAGTTTTCCTAGCCTGGTCTACCTAGCAGGATCCTGGAAAGAAAGAAGGAAAGAAAGAAAGAAAGAAAGAAAGAAAGAAAGAAAGAAAGAAAGAAAGAAAGAGAGAGAGAGAGAGAGAGAGAGAGAGGGAGGGAGGGAGGGAGGGAGGGAGGGAGGGAGGGCCTGGAGAGATGGTCCAGTGACTAAGAGCCATTACAGCTCTTACAAAGGACCTGGATTTGGTTCTCAGTACTCCTATAAAGCAACTCTCAATCACTTCTAACTCTAGCTCAGTGATCAGACGCCCTCTTGTGGATTCCACAGGCACTACGTTTGTGTGTGTATGTCACACACACACACACACACTAAAATAAATAAATCTTAACAAAGGAAAAAGCAAAGAAGAAAAGAAAGTAAAAGAAACAAAGATGGGGCTGGAGAGATGGCTCAGTGGTTAAGAGCACTGACTGCTCTTCCAGAAGACCCAGGTTCAATTCCCAGTCACCTACATGGAAGCTCACAACTGTCTGTAAGTAACTTCAGTTTCAGGGGATCTGACACCATCACACAAACATATATGCTGACAAAACACCAAAAAACATAAAATAAAAATAAATAATTAAAAAAAGAAACAAAGCCCTTCAGTTCAGGGCTAGCACGTGCGCTCTCTCTCTCTCTCTCTCTCTCTCTCTCTCTCTCTCTCTCTCTCTCTCTCTACCATGATACCATGATTAGTTTGTAGCTTTTGTTTTCATGGTTACAAGACAATCGCTGAACTACTTAGGTGTTAGGTGCATGTCCTAATCAAAATAGACAAAGACATGGCCAAGAGGCCAAACTTATTGGAAAACTTTTTCCAGGACTATCAGCAGATGCTTCTGTCCGTGTCTTTTATGAAAAACTGGTATGCTTGGTCTTTTACCTGCAGAAGAGTCTTTCAAAAATAGGACGGCTATAAGTATCTCATTGGTACCTAACAACCAGGCTCTTCCTGAAGATGCCAAAGCATCTTCTGTGATGCTTCAAAAAAACGTAACGTCTGAAAGGCTGGAGAGATGGCTCAGCAGTTATGAGTACCTGCTGCTCTTACCGAGGACCTGAGTTCAGTTCTCAGGGTCTACCTTAGGCTCACAATGGTCTATAACTCTAGTTTCAAAAGATCCAATGTCCTCTTCTGACCTCCATGGGTGCATTGGTGCATGTACATGCACTCACACACACACACACACACACTAAATGAATAAATAAATCTTTTTTAAGGGGGAAAGAAAAAATTATAGTAGCAGATTTAATTTACAAAATAAAAATGAAATTAAAACTAAAAAAACCCAAAATGCTACTCTATTTTACTCTCTTTAGATTATATTTTTGAAGGCCAAGTAGCAAGTTCAGGAGGCTTCAGGAACAAACAGGTGTGCTAAGGTCCTGTTGTCTCTCAGTGGCTGTCTCTAATCCCATCAGAACAGAGAGGTGGGTGACTCCTCCCTCAGTGACCCTCCCATCTGCCACAATTCTTCCTCACTTATCCTTAATAAACCCTAACAAATATATATTTGCTTTGCTCTGCTAGAGAGAGAGAGAGAGAGAGAGAGAGAGAGAGAGAGAGAGAGAGACAGAGAGAGAGAGACAGAGGGAGAGAGACAGAGAGAGAGAGAATGGAATCACTCTTTTATAATAACTCAGTCTTAGTCAAAGAGTCAACATTCAGTGGAAATGGTTCCCTTTGTGAAAATTATCTTAAACCAAGTTCATATTCAGACGGCTTGGACAGACGAGCCTAGGCAGCTGGAGCAGACCACCACCGCTGGTGATTTTAGTGACTTCAGTCAGCTACTTTTAAGACTCTTGAACTAGCTCTTGTCTCTTACTCTCTTAGCTTCTCTCTTACCATCTTGGGCTCTTCTCTCTCCCCCTTTCCTTCCCCCTCTTTCCACGTGATCATGGCCAGCCTCTGCTTCTCTTCTCTACTCCCTCTCTCTTTCTCTGCCTCTACTACTCCCTTAACTCCCCTCCCCATGGCCTGAATAAACTCTATTCTATGCTATACCATCATGTGTCTGGTCCCTCAAGGGGAAGGGATGCCTCGGCATGGGCGCGCTGACGCACCCCCATCCCCCACCCGTCCATAGAACATATTCTTATGCCTCTTTCTTTTTTTAATGATCACAACAGGAGCGAGGATTAAAAAGAAAAAAAGACGATTAGACAACTTTGTAAGCATGACCCCAGCCAGTTCTGAGGCTGGGGCAAGTTTATTTTTTTCCAGTCTGCTTTTATACAACTTTAAGTACAAGCAGAACGGTAAGATATGCTCTGGGTTGAGGAACAAGCAAGGCAATAAGCAAAATCCAGTAAACACCTTTCTAGGGGCTAGTCAGGATGACTAAGACCAAAGGAATGCCACACAAGCCTCCACTGAGCCCACAGCCGGGCGGTGGTGGCGCACGCCTTTAATCCCAGCACTTGGGAGGCAGAGGCAGGAGGATTTCTGAGTTCGAGGCCAGCCTGGTCTACAAAGTGAGTTCCAGGACAGCCAAGGCTACACAGAGAAACCCTGTCTCGAAAAAACCCCCAAAAAAAAGAACTTCAAATGTAAAAGTTCTTAATCCCGTCCTGTTTCCTGAGGCTTGGCCCAAATTGTCCTGGTGCTCTCCATGGTGGTTTTTTGAATGAAAATGCTGCCTCCCCCCCCCCAAAAAAAAGACACTTGAACTAGATAATGACAGCGAACAGGAGGTTATGGTACCAGACGTGGGGCTTCGCACCATTAATCCCAGCACGTAGGAAGTAGCAGCAGGTGGATCTCTGAGTTTGAGGCCAGCCTGGTCTACAAAGCAAGTTCTAGGACGGCCAGGGCTACACATAGAGAAAAAGACAGGCAGAGAGAGAGAGAAAGAGAGAGAGAGAGAGAGAGAAGAAGAAGAAGAAGAAGAAGAAGAAGAAGAAGAAGAAGAAGAAGAAGAAGAAGATTACATTAGTCAGCAAACTCTCTTAAATCTTCTAGGTCAGGATTTGCCAAGCTTTGTCCCATAAGACAAATTTGGATTGTTGCCTGCTGAGGAAAGGGTTTAGAGACCCCAGCCACACCCTTTGGCTTTTGCAGTGCCTAAAGCTGCTTTGCTGTCCGAATAACTGTGGACCAGGTAGGACCAGGACCATATGGCCCTACAAGTCTGAAACAGAACCTGGGCTCCACAGAAAAGAATGGACTTGTCTTTACTTAGAATGTACTCGGTGCTCAGTAAACGCTGCTCCTTTTCGTCGTCACTAAGGATTGTACCTATTGTCTCGTATGTGCTCAGCAAGTTCTCTAACCCAGAATTATATCCCCAGACTTCTTATTTTGAGACAGGGTGTCACTACGTTGCCCAGACAGGGCTCAAACTTGATATCCTCCTGCCTCAGCCTTCTGAAGAGCTATATCACTGGGTTCAGCCAATAACTGCTTCTGAAGTTAGTGGATGAATACATTCAATGTTTTCTAGCAGCATGTGACTTATAAACAAAGTAGCTCTCTGTAGACTTCCAGGTCTGACCATCCTCGCTAATAAGTCTGAGCCAAAGCACTTCACACATTCGTTCCCCTGTTATCTAGCATTTGCTTGCTGGAGACCACATGCCTTGAAAGGGTCTTGTTAGGGTGTCACGATTCCAGAACACAAATAGCCCTTGATCCAAGTTGCGGAGTCGGCCTTGGAGCTAAATATGCCTCACTGACATGTTTTATTTGGCCCACGGAATGCTGCTTTTATTTTTTTATTTTTTTTAAGCAGCATTAGCTGCCAACACTTCAAAAGAAAGAGACTTCACAGAAGAATCCAGACTTCCAACTCTTTAGAAACAGAAAGATCTGGCGATGCAGGTGCACCATTTCATTAAACTCATAACCACCCATGGCTCAGCAGCTGCTGCCTCCTCAGCTGAGGCGTGTGTTCTCCTCTACCACAGCATCCACCACTCCTTACATCCGTATCCTTACTGTTCCCGGGCAGGCATCCTCCATGCCTAGCCCTTCCGGAGCCATTTGTACTTAGGATCCTGTACAGCGGTGGGGTGCCATTTGCTACCGAGGTCCCCTAACCCGCAGCACCAGCTGGTAACGCTACTGTTTGCCTTATTTTCCTACTTGAAAACAGCTGTGCACACAGGTATGGTGGTACATTCCTGGAATCATCTCAGCAGCTGGGAGCCGAGGCAGGAGAATCTCCGTGAGTTCCAGGCCAGCCTGGTTTACATAGTGGAGTTCCAGGGCTACATAGTGAGGCCCTGTCGAGGAGGAGGAGGAGGAGGGGGAAGGAGGAGGAGGAAGGGGGGAGGAGGAAGAGGAGGGGGGGAGGAGGAAGAGGAGGAGGAGGAGGAGACATCCAGGCGCATAGGCTTGATTGCGCTGCATGTGACCCTGTCTCAAACAAATCATTATTTAAAAGGATAGAACTTAGAAAGGCTGGCACAGCTATCTGACTGGCAC
Organism: Tokudaia tokunoshimensis; assembly: GCA_036184795.1. Taxonomy (NCBI): domain Eukaryota; kingdom Metazoa; phylum Chordata; class Mammalia; order Rodentia; family Muridae; genus Tokudaia; species Tokudaia tokunoshimensis. The sequence goes on along the minus strand of BTHU01000010.1, from coordinate 34,927,305 downwards.
CTGCTCTTTCCCTTTTCTAACAAGCCTCCCTTCCCATCAGCTCCATTCGCCCACCTCATCGCCAGGCTGTTATTTCCCTTAAACCTAGGGTACCTTCTCCCCAGCTCCCCCGCTTCCTTCCTCTCCCAGTAAACAAGCACGCTGGTCCCTCTCTGCCTTCAGAGTTTTTACCGTTAATCACGGCGGGGGGAAAAAGACAGGAAATAACAAAGAGGACACTGCGAAGTTTAAGAAGACTTGCCAGTCTTAGTCACAGCCCCGGCTCCGTGACCGAGCGCACCTAGAACAGCGCTCCTCGCTTTGCGAGCCGAGCCTCTCAAGCTGGTGGGATGGGCAGAGAGGGGCTGTGAGGTGCCCTTGCACTGAGAAAGAAGCCGCGGGAGAAACCCTGCCTTGACTCAGAGCCGCCGTTAGGTGGCGGCACAGGGCACATCTTTCCAGGTCTTTCCACAACAGATGGGCCAAAGTGAGGCACCGAATTTTCTAGGAAGGGATAACCTAGTGCCATATCAGGGCAGGCATTTGGGCTGAGACCAGCGAAACAGTGAGTCAGCCAAGACTCTCCGTGACGCTGTGCTGTGCGGCAGCCAGCTGGGGCACGCGTGTGTCTGCTTCTGGTTGAAGATTCTACGGCAGACCTTAGGCCCAATAGACTATTTCCACCCTAACATCTAGATTTTTACTTTTATTTTAATGGGTTTTTTTCTCTAGTTTTGTTTTTGTTTCTTTGAGATAGCATCTCATGTAGCCCAGGCTGGCCTCAAACTCCCTGTGTGATCAGGAATGACTTTAAATGACTGATCTCATTGTTTCTGCCTCAAGTACTGAGATTAAATGAATGCCACCCGACACCTTGATTTTATGGGCAAGCAATCAAGAGCCCAGACATTGGTCCACCCTCCTATTGGTTCTGTGCTAGGAACCCATTCCAATATGGGTATGGCTTCGCGAGTGCCAGCCAAGTCTCTGTCTGTCTGTCCTCTGGTTTCAAAGTACTTATGAGAGTCTACTTGATATAACTAAAGTACTACTAACTTGAGCCAGGCATGGTGGCAAAGGTATGGAATCATCACTAGGGAGGTGGAGGTAGGAGGATAGAAGTTCAAGGCCAGCCTCATCTACATAGCAATTTATAAGACCATCATTGGCTATACTGCAAGTTCAAGGTCAGCCCAGGTTACATGATAGCCTGGGGTAGGGAGTTAGGGGACTAATTTGATTTTTCCTAGTTTCTAGTGTGAAACAAGGGGAGAATCTTTGCACATGGTAGAGCAGGGGCTTAAGGGACACGGGTAAAGAAAAACCAGCTTTCTTTCTGCCTCCAGCTACCTAATCTACTTGGGGAGAAAAGTGAGAGCCTATAGCCCAGATAGCAGGAGTCTGCAATCTCAGCACTCCATGCTGGATGGAATGCGAGCCTTTTTAGGGAACTAGCTGGTACAATCGTGGCTTTTATCAAGAGTGGCCTAGCATTACAGGGCTGGGCCACGCACACCCAAAATAACTCACCAGCCCTCTCAAATTACATTAGTAAAACCAAATGTATTCCTAGAATTTAAACACAGGCTCAAACAACTGCCCCATAACAAAACCATGTTCTCAGGCTTCAACTAATTTAAGGGACAGGTCGGTGATCAAAGCAGAGAAAGACCTTATTATAAGGTAGTATTGGCTGAAGGCTCTGGCTTCAGAAGGGAAATTTTCCTAGAAAACAACTACCAATTCAACGCTTACTGGTTTAAAAAAATAAATAAAAGCAAGCCCAGGAACTCCCAGCAGGCAGTCTGAGACTATTAAGACCCAGAAGCCGCATCAGTTCTCCCTCAATGGACATGAAACCTCAAGGTGCAGCTCACGGTGCCGACATGCCTCAAAGAAAGGGCCATCTATGCTGAGAGGACCTAGTTGGAGCCTCAGCATGGTGGTACTCACTCATAATCCCAGCACTTGGGAGGCTAAGGCAGCAGGGTAATGAGTCTGAGGACCAGCCTGAGCTACATAGAGACTTTCAAGCCAACCTAGGCTATAAGCAAGAATCTATCTCCAAAAAGTGAAACAAAATCTTTACTGCTTTATCGTTTAAGGCAAGGCACTGGATCTAACAAGACCTTGTGAGGTGCAGGCAGACAGAAGGATTGGGAGTTCCTTGGCTATATATCTAGTTTAAGGACAATCTGGGCTATATGTAACCCTTTCTTAGGCTTCCTAGGAGAAAAGACCACAAATAACAGAACATCACACTTCCTTTGCTAAAACAGTCCTTAACTCAAGGAGTATAGATTCTAGAACACACATCAAACACACGGAAAAAAATGGCATTAAGAAATACCACATTGGGAAAAGAATAAACACACAAAACAAAACAAAATAAAAAAAGAAGTAACACATTAGGGCCAGTGAACTGGCTCAAAAAGTTGTCCTCAGACTTCCACAGGCACATACACCACCACCACCACCGCTACACACACACACACACACACACACACACACACACACACACACACAAATGTATGTTTTTGAGACAGGGTCTCTCTGTGGAGCTCTAGCTGGCCTGGAACTCACTATGTAGACTAGGCTGGCTCATCAAACTCACAAAAATCCTCCTGCCTCTGTCCCCAGAGTGCTGGGATTAAAGGAATTAATTAAAGCATTAAAAGGTCGTGCACCATTATGACCTGAAGTGTAATTTTTTTAATTAAAAAAAAAAAAAGGAAAGGATGTGGTGGCTCCTATACTCCAGTGTCTGAGTTTAGTATGGGCTTCATAGTGAGACTTGTCTTTAAAAATAATATATATATATATATATATATATATATATATATATATATAGAGAGAGAGAGAGAGAGAGAGAGAGAGACTGCCCTACTGGATGTATACAAAGGGATAAATAAACCAGGCCTGGTATCTGGTATCATATCTTGGGCCTGTAATCCCGGATGCCCAAGAGGCTGAAGCAAGATCTCAAGTTCAAGAGCTGCCTGTGCTAAATGCAAGCTCATGTAACCTGGGGACTTCAGCAAGACACTGTCTCAGAACAGAATGTTTACATAAAGAGAACAATGAAAGGGCAATGGGCTGGGAAATCATTCCAGAATCAACTTCCTGCTTGTTCGATGTACTGTAGCCATTCAAGACATTAACGCAGTGGAGGGCAGCTTGAAGAACACATGAGCCTTCCCCATCCGTTGATTTTTCTCCTCTTTCTAATGGAGTTCAGGGTCTGGCTTCCATCTTGTTCATTCATGAGACCTCAGTTTCCATTTCCAGGATTTAAAAAAAGAAGAAGAAAAGAAACAAGATGATCCCAGCTATGGGAGCTCTAGAATAAGCCCACAGCACATGCTAAGGGGCACGGAACGTGTGGGGAAGGAAGGGCATTCATTCCAAGTGGATGAAGTGGCATCAGTCTGGGAGGTGGCAAGTTGTAAATTCCAGGCAATTGCCTACAAATGTGCTAATATTTCTTGCATGTTCCCAGGCTTTCTTGAACCCTTCCTGTCACCTGCTGCCTACTCATAAACCTACCCATGGAGCCAAAGCTTCTGACTAGACACTGGATCTCCTGGAGAGTCATCAAATATGTACACCCACATGTAAACTGCTGTGTCTTTAGCTTCATCCAGACAGGCCCTGGCCCCTTCCCACCCTGTGTACTCGGCTGTTTTGTAGTTCTTTTTATGATTTCTTTTGGGAACGTGCTAAATGGAAGCTCTTTCTGTATGCATTCTTCTATCCAAATCGATGGAGCCGCTCGAAGAGAAAGTGCAAATCTCTGCAAAAGCCCTTAATCAGATCCCCTAAATGACCAGCCCAGAAGTGATCATCGTTGAGGACCAGGCCTGAATGTGAGAATGGGTAAGGTAGTCTTGTTTTCCTATCTTTGGTCTAGATTTTTTTTTTCCCCAAGGTGAAATCGATTCCATGAGAGGTGAAATCCGGAGTTTTAACTCTTGCTTTCCAAAATGAGCTGGTGTGATTGTTACCTTCTCTTCACAGGAAATCTGACAACCTAGAGTTCTCCTAGAAATGAAATAGCAGGGAAGAGATGCAGAGTGCTAGCAGGCAGTGTTGGCGCCTAGACCTTTAATCCCAGCACTGCAATCGGATCTCTGAGTTCGAGGCCAACCAGGTCTGCAAAGTGAGTTCTGGGACAGCTAAGGCTACACGGAGAAACTTGTCTCAAAGAGAAAAAAGAAAAAGAAAGAAAAGAGAAAAGAAGGGAGGGAGGGAGGGAGGGAGGGAGAGAGAGAGAGAGAGAGAGAGAGAGAGAGAGAGCCAGAGACAAAGTGCCCTCACTGGATGGCTGAGGGAAAGTATGAAAATATGCAAGAGGATAGGATATGCCAGAAGCCAGGGTTCAGAGAAAGCTATCAACATTTGTGGGAGATAATACTCTTATATAACACTCTCTCTCTCTCTCTCTCTCTCTCTCTCTCTCTCTCTTTCTCTCTCTCTCGGCCAACTTGATCTACATACAGGAGAGAAAGAAAAAGAAAGACACCTCCTACAACCAGCATTCATATATATATATATATATATGTATATATATATATATATATATATATATATATGAATGAGAGAGAGAGAAAGAGACAGATGTAATTTCTTCCCATCCCCCCCATATGTAGTGCAGTCCATGTGTGCAGACACGTGTGTAGGTGGCGAGGCATTGATGATACACGGATAGATGGTTTCCTCAAACACTCTCTACTTTATTTTCTAAGACAGGGTCTCTTGCTGAACCAGGAGCTCGCTGATTCGGTTAGCCTGGCCAGCAAGCCGCAGCAAGCCACAGCAAGCTGTGGGGATTCTCCTCTCTGCCTCCACCTCCCAGCACTGTGATTACAGGCACAGGGTTTCACGTGCGAATTGGGAGAGCCTATCTTGGGGCTCAAACTTGCACAGCACACACTTTACTGAGCTCTCCCAGCCCCCTAGGGCTTTCCAATGGGTCACACAGAAGCAGAGCTGCCCCTCCCTTTGGATGAGCCCTGCCCTTCTGCAAAATGGATGAAACCAGGGTGGGACGAGTTTGGAGACTTCTGGGCCCTGTCTCTTCTGAGCTTTGGGGCCATATATGTTTCTGCCCAGCAACACTGGCAGGGAGGAGGGCCTCACTGGCCCAGGGCAGCCAACTGTGCATCTCTGTTGGAGCCTATCAGCAGACTGCCTGTCACCAGCTTCCCAGCACACTGTGTGTGGGGGGGGAGGGGGGGAGGTTCCTATATTCACAAAGATAATTTGGGTGGATAGGAATAGCATGAGGGCAAGAAAGGGGTATCACGACATCAACTATTGAACTTCACGAATGAATATTTTGGCTCCAGTTCTGGGTCTGAGGCCCAGTAAGGAAAGAGACACTAAATGAAAAAGACAGTTTGCTCCCAACAACAGAAAATTCATTTTTCTTAATGAGAGTCATCTAGAGACTTGATAGATTAAAGAAGAATCCAAAGTAAGCATCCTTAGCTTGGATTCCGTGTTTATTTGGCATTCTAGATACTAATGTGTACAAGCTGGGGGGACTCTGTGGCTGTCAAGAATGCTGGTTGTAAGAGGAGTCTTTCTTTTTCTTTCTCTCCTGTATGTAGCTCAGGTTGGCCTAGAACTCTTGGCCTCCCATTCTCCAACTCCTGAGGGCTGGAGTTTCACATGTGAGCCACCATGCCCAGCAAATAGTTGTTCTTAAAGAACTCAGAGTGGTGACACAGGTCAATAACCCTAGCGCTCAAGAGGCTGAGGTAGGACAATTGACAGCTGTGAGTTCAAAACCTCCTGGGCTAATAGAGGGGGCCCCTGTCTCACCCCTAACCCCGAGTGATCCTTTAGCTGGGTCTGGTGCTGTAGGAGTCTCGACTACTCAGGAGATCCAGGTGGTAGGATTCCTTTGGCCCGTGAGTTTTTTAGACTAGGCTGTACAACATATTAGGAATCTGTCTCAAAAACGGAGGGTGGGTTGGAACTCTTTTTATGCTGGTACAGTAGCAGCATTATCCACAACAGGCAAAAGGTAGAAGCAAACTCAAACATTTGGATGAATGATAAAGTACACTGGGTGAAGGCTGTAGAATATCATTCGACTTTAGAAAGGAGAGAGATTCTCTACAACGTGGATGAGAAGAAATGAATGCAGGGAAAGAAAAAATGCTACAACACAGATACAAGGAGGAAAATAAACTCAAAGACAAGTGCTGTTGGGTGATGCACACCTTTAATGTCAGCACTCGGGAGACCAAGGCAGGTGGATCTCTGAGGCTGAGGCCAGCCTGCTTTACAGTATAATTTCCAGGACAACCAGGGCTACACAGAGAAACCCTGTCTCAAGAAAAACAAAACCAACCAAACAAAAGACAAGTGTCATAGAGTTCACTGATACCCGGAGTTGTCCAATTCAGAGAGACTAAATGTGTAGTAGTGGTGAAGGGTGCTGATGGACAGTCACTGTGTAACCTTATTGCCGTTGAGGACGATGACAGCTTTCTGGAGCTGGGTCTGCTGCTGCATGTCCATAACCACAGCATTCTGGAGGTAGAGGCAAGAGTATCAGGAATTCAAGGCCAGCTTTGACTATTCTGAAGTGGAAACTTAAGGGTTCTTCGGAAAGTCGGTTGGATGGTGTTTTGCTGGGGCAAATGCCTGAAGGAACATTTCGTTAAAGTAAACACAGGTGTGAAAGGCTAAGGTAGACTCAAGAAGGAATGAGTTTGGCTGAAGCAGACACAGGAGAGAGGATGAGGCACGTGAAAGGACACGTGATGAAGAATTCTTTGCTAACGACACGTGTGTATTGGTCTGCCATAGAGAGAAACGCACCAAAAAGCTTCTGGTGGTGTACGTCAGTGTGTTGCTACTTCCAAGGATTTGGGGTGATTGGATGCACGAGCTGAGGCAAGGCACATAGAGGAAATGTGATGTTTGAAAGGCATAAATAAGACTCAACAGAGTGATGGAGACAGAGCTTGGCCTGCTGGTCCAGTTAACTGTGCAGTGCTTGTTGGTCTTGGGTCTTCGCTGATCTTTGTTCCCATAGCTGAGAACTTCTCATGGTATTGCTGTTGGTCCCTCCTGCTGACTCGAGTCTAGCTGAGGCATGGCTGTCTCTACTAGGTTGTGTCACCACTGATGCTAACCCGACTCTACCGAACTGGACTGCTGGTTTATCCGTGAAGTGGTTGCGAGTGGATCGAGCTGTCCCTGCCTGCTAACCTATGAACTGAACTGCTGATTTCCAGACCACACAGATGGGAATTGCTCCAAAGAACCTTTCTAAACAGGTCCACTTCCTGCATCCTTTCTTTTCCACTACCTCTGGTGAGTGGTGAGCTATAAACATTTAAGAACCATCATTAAAAATTAGGTTTGGAATGAGTTCCAGGACAGCCAGAGCTACACAGAGAAACCCTGTCTCAAAAAAAGAAAAAAAAAATTAGGTTTGGGGCTGGAGAGATGGCTCAGCGGGTAAGAATACTGACTGTTCTCCCAAAGGTCCTGAGTTCAAATCCCAGCAACCACATGGTGGCTCACAACCATCCATAAAGAGATCTGACTACCTCTTCTGGTGTGTCTGAAGACAGCTACAGTGTACTCACATGTATAAATAAATCTTTAGAAAAATAGGTTTGAAATTGAAGTTATACTACACAGTGAGCTGGAGGGTAGACTCAATTGTAGGAAGACTCTGCCAAAACCAGACCCAGCAAAGAGTAGTGGTGCTGCTGCAGACATGGCTGAAGGGCTGAGAGCATGTATTGCTTCTCCAGAGGACCTGAGGTTGGACTCCAGCACCCACATCAGGCTGGTCACAACCACTTGTAACTTAAGCTTCAAGAATCTAACACCCTCTTCTGGACTCCTGGCCCCCACAAAAGCCATAGCTTAAAAATAAGTTGCCGGGCGGTGGTGGCGCTCGCCTTTAATCCCAGCACTTGGGAGGCAGAGGCAGGTGGATTTCTGAGTTCGAGGCCAGCCTGGTCTACAGAGTGAGTTCCAGGACAGCCAGGGCTACATAGAGAAACCCTGTCTCGAAAAAACAAACAAACAAAAAAAAAACAAAAAAAAATAAGTATAATGAACTAGGCATAATGGTGCACACCTTTAATCCCAGCACTTGGAAAGGGAGACAGAGGCAGGCAGATCTCTGTGAATTCAACACCAGCTGGATCTATATACTGAGTTCTAGGATAGCAGGACTATAGACAGACCCTGTCTCAAAACAAAACAAAACAAAACAAACAAACAAAAATAAGTAGGATGATGGCAGCACAGGCCTGTTGTAATCCCAGCTACTCTGTGAGGCAGAGGCAAGAAGGGTCATAAGATCAAGGCCCACTTGGGCTACAGAGTGAGTTCAAGGATAGCCTTGGCAACTTCGTGGGACCCTGTCTCAAAATAAAAATATCTAAAAGGGTTGGGGATGTGGCTAAGTGGCAGAGTACTTGCCTAGCATATAAAAGGCCTTGGATCCAATCCCTAGTACTGATTTAAAATATATATATATATATATATATATATATATATATATATGTGTGTGTGTGTGTGTGTGTGTGTGTGTGTGTGTGTGTGTGTGTATTGAAAAGCTAAAAAAAAGGTAGAGTTTACTTTGGGTTATAAATTTGTGTTCATAGAGGCTGCAAAGGGATCATATGTCTGTCAGCCACACAAAACAACGTGCAGGTTACAATACTGTGACATAAAGTTTGCCAACCAGGCAGTTTCCTATCTTGTTGATTGGAACTTTTCAAGCCCAATGTGCATGGGTGTCACTCTGACATATCTTAAAAACACAGATTCCGACGTGGGAGATTGAGGGTGGGGCTGGGATTTCTGTCTACGCAGCCAGTTTCCCGATGAGGCTGAGTCTGCTTATCCAGGGGCCCCATTGTTAGTACTGTGTCTAGACCTCGCTCTGCAAATAAGATCCCTGTTCACCCATGTGGGGTCCCAGCTCCCTTTAAAATCAGAATACAGGCAGCTCGGAGTGAGAGGAGGGTCTCTGGGTGATATGAGTTATTTCTGGAATCCTCTTGCTTTGTCTCTTATTGTCACCAATAAGGTTGCAAGCTGGCATGGGGGCTCACACCTGTATGCCCAGTACTTGGGAATGCTAAGCTTCAGGCCAGCCTGAGCTACATTATGAGACCCTGACTTAAAAACCTAAAGCCTGGAGATGTAACTGAGCAGTAGAGCCTTGGCTTTGACAGCATGCCCAAGGCCCACGGTCTGATCCATCCCCATCATGGGTTGGAATCAGGTGTCCACACCGAAGCATGAACAAACCATTAATAAAACCCTGCCTTTATCCTCTCTAGGTATGAGCCAGATGGGCTGTGATTTGAAAATGTAAACAGAAAGGAAAGAACAAATGTCAGGATGAAGTGAGAGAGGGAGAAAAGATAGAAAAACGTGTACACAGTTTAATCTTTATTTTATTTTGTATGTCTGAGCGTTTTACCTGTATGGGTGTCTGTGAATTACTTGCATGCAGTGTTCATGGAAGCCAGATCCCTTGGAGCTGGACTTTCAGATGGTTGTGAGCCTCCATGAAGGGGCTAGGAATTGAACTTGCAACCTTTGGAAGAACACCAAATACTCTTAACCATTGAGCCATCTCTCCAGCCCCATAAAATTAAAATATATGTATAAACAGCAAAGGAGTAGCACAGCCAGATGGCTCGGTGGGTAAAGGTGCTGCCACCAAGTCCGAAAATAGATCCCTGGAACCCATGTGGTAGGAGAGACACGCCCCACCCCAAGTTGTTCTCCGACCTCCTTTGAGCCCCCACCCCCACCTCTCTCCTTCTCTCCCTCCCTTCCTTCCTCTCTTACTGAGAATTGAACCTAGAGAATTGTGAGTGTCAGGTAAGTACTGCTCAGCTACACCCCCAGCGAGATCACACTCTCGAAGGGGGTCTACAAAGCCAGCTGATGTCCACCCCTGCGTTCATATCCTGCCTCCTCGTCTTTGTACCTTGTTCAGCCACACGGGATTCTGTGCTTTGTTTTTACAGTTGTTCTTCCTTGAATCTGAACCCTCATCCTCCAGCGAATCACCTCGAAGACATTGGTTCTTTTTGTTTGTTTAGTTGGTTAGTTTGGTTTGAGGTGTTTGTTGGTTTGTTTGTTTGTTTGATTGGTTGTGTTTTTTTTCAAACAGGTCTCTCTGTGTAGCCCTGACTGTCCTGGCTGTAGACCAGGCTGGCCTTGAGCTCAGAGATCCACCTGACTCTACCTCCTGAGTGCTGAAGTTAAAAGTGTGTGCCTCCATATCTGGCCTTGGGGAAAGAGGGTGAGATAGGATCTCTGTAGTAGAGTGTATTAAATCCTGGCTCGAGTTTTCTACTTAAGTTCCCAGATGAAAGACACATACAACCTCTATATGTACAATAAGCTTTAAACGGTGCAAGAGCTGGGCAGATACTACGCTGTATGTTGTTAGAGTCTACTTTCCTATCAACCCTGAGTTATTACTTACTGTGTTATCCGGACTGCTCTTAACTCCAGTTGGGCAGCCCTCAGGGCCATGTTCTCTTGACTCCTAACTTGTGGTGGCTTCTCCTTCCTCCTTCTCCACTCTTCTTCTCCCTCATGGCTCTCCTCAGACCTCAAGCCTATAAAACCTAAACCCCACTTGTGTGTCTTCTGCCCAGCTATTGGCTGTTGGCATCTTTATTTACCAATCAGAAATAACTTGGGGGCAGGGTCACTCAGTGTCTTCTTGGGGGGCCCAATATTAGCATTAACATCATTAAAATACAAGCAGCATTAGGGCAACCCACTGCAGGTCTCCGGTATTCCCAGCTGCCTTGAACTTGCTATGTACTTGGCAACCTTAAACTCCTGATCCTTCTGACTCCACCTCCCAAGTGCTGAGATCTATAGGCCACCAACCCCTGCCTTCTCTGGAAAGATTTCTAATCATGCTACAACCATGTTTCCTGCTTCTGCACTGGGCTATTTTCCATCTTCAGCTGGAGACTGTGCTTACCTCATTGACAGTCCCTGTTTAGACCCGCTGGACAATGAGCTCCTTGAGAGATGAGATGGCGACTTTTGTCCCTGGCATTCTCTAGGCCGTTTCAGATGCTCAAACAATGTTGAAAGGATGAGCAAATGCAAGGGGTCCGAATGCTGCATGACATTTGAAGGCTGCTTAGTTCCTAGAATGCTGTGAAGATGGCCTCAGAATGACTTTTCTAAATGTCAAACAAATTACATCAATTTCTGTGTTCCAGCAACTTCTATAGAGCTCTCCAATTCCAATGAACTACATTTGCACAGCATCCACACTCGATAGTATTTAATATGTATGTCCTCCCGAAGACTAAGTGCAAAGAAATACACAGGGCGGTGGCACCAGGTTTTTAATTGAATTTGAAGATACACACACACACACACACACACACACACACACACACACACACACACACACACCTTCTTTGAGACTGGATTTCTTTAGCCCAGGCTAGAGCTCTCTAGGTAGAAGTGGATTTTTCATTCCTCCGGCCTGCCCCTTCTGAGTTTCTGAGTACTAGGATTACGCCATGCCTGGCTTATGCGGCACAGTGGTTGGACCCCAGGACTTCATGCATTTGAGGCCACTATCTACCAGCTGTCTCTTTTCTTTCAGGGAGACATGTCGCAAACACTATTCGGGAATTCTCTCTCAGCAGCTCTGACCTAATGACTGTTTCTTCTTCTTGCTGTGACTTCTGATTATCTCCTGGCTCTCCCTGCTCTTCTCTGGAACCATCTCTTTATTCCCTTTACCTCCCCCCAGCTCCCACCCCTGGCAGTCGCTGGCCTTGACCAGGCTCTGGTGCTAGAATCTCCTCCAATCCCTCTAGGGCCTCTTCTAGAACTGATTCTTCAACTCTGCCTACACTGTACCGTGTGAGTGCATAGATGTGGCACCTACCCATCCCTAAATCAAGCTCTAGCTTCCATCTTTAACTCTAAAGCCAGTATTTTAAAAATGTTTGGGGGCTGGAGAGATGGCTCAGTGGTTAAGAGCACTGACTGCTCTTCCAGAGGTCCTGAGTTCAATTCCCAGCAACCACATGGTGGCTCACAACCATCTGTGATGGGATCCGATGCCCTCTTCTGGTGTGTCTGAAGACAGCAACAGTGTACTCACATACATAAAATAAATAAATAAGTCTTTAAAAAAATGTTTTGGCCTAGTGTAGTGACAAACACCTTTAATCCCAGCACTTGTAAGACAGAGGTAAACAGATCTCTGTGGGTTCCAGGCCACTCTGGTCTATATAACATGTTTCAGGCCAACTACATTGAGGCCAGACCAAAATTATTTTTATTTTAAAATTAATTAGGTGTATAATTAATTGGGGGAAGAGGTATGCATATTCATGTAGTGCCTTCAGGGGCCTGAAGATAGCATCAGGTCCCTTGGAGCTGCGGTTACAGCTTGTTGTAAACTGTCTTGTGTAGATGCTGGGAACGAGATTCTGGTCCTCTACAAGAGGAATGTTCATTTATAACCATTGAGCTCTCTCTAGCTCCAAAAAGAAGAATTCATTAACTACAAACAAGGCATGTCCACTGAATGTTACGTGGATGCCGTTAACAGCATGTCAAATCTATCACCATAGAGTGAAGATTGGAACCCCCATATTCTCTACTGTACAGGTATTTTCCAAATCCTTTTTTAAAAAAACTATCCAGCCCAGACTGGCCTTGAAGTCACATAATCCTCCTGCCTCAGTCTTTCCAGTGCTGGGATGACTGGCAGGGACTATCATGGCTAGTTTTTACATTATTAACTCTCTTTGCTCACATCACCGACCACCAGGGGCTCATCTTGCTGATCGGATCCCTCTATTCTTGAATTCATCCAGTTGGTTCTTTTTCAGTTCCAGTTGTTGAAGATCGTATCGTCTGTCCTCTGGGTTAGTGAAATTGCATCCCACATGACTTAAAACCCACTTACCTTTACAGATTCCGGCACACCCCAGAGCCTTGCCTACCAAACTACTTAACCACAAATTGGCTCCTCTTTCAGGGACTTTCCACTTTCCCTGCAAATTCAGTTCTAGAACCTTCTTCCAGGTCACTTTCTTTATGAAGACTTCACCTTGTAGCTCTCTGGGTGTGTCCCTGTTAGAGCAACTGTCATGCTATGGGCAGTGTGTGTGTGTGTGTGTGTGTGTGTGTGTGTGTGTGTGTGTGTGTGTGTGTATGTGTGTGTGTGTGAGTGTGTGAGTGTGTGAGTGTGTGTGAGTGTGTGTGTGTGTGTGTGTGTGAGTGTGTGTGTGTGTGTGTGTGCCTCCTTTCTGCTTGCCTTGAGCTCCTGGCATATAGAAGTTCATTCACTCTGCCTTGTGCCTGGCCTTGGCCATGACTTCAGGTTAAGTGAGCCTTCTATCATGATTCAAAGAGTGAATGACCAAATAAGTAAATGAATCAATCATTAACTATGATACAAGCCAGTATAAGAGCAACACAAAAAGTATAGATAAGCTACTGCCTATCTATCTAATTAGATAGATAGTATAGTTATCTGATTAGATAGATAGATAGTATATTGTCCAGAGGGTTGGGTCACACGTATGTAAAAGACTTTGTATCACTGATTGGATTCTACTTGCTTAAGGCTAAGTTCAAGCACATTTCTCAAGCACAGCTCTTCCTGTCTAGAAATGAAACCAGTTCTGCCTTTGTTCTTCCTGGAGTCCAGGCCTGCCCTGACTATACCGTGTATCCCTGGTAGGCCGTAAACTCCACAGGCACTCTCCTTAGCCTCCTACTGCTGCTACATACAGTCTAGTGCTACTGCAGCCAGCTTGCATGTAGGTATTAATTAATTGATTGATTAATTTTTACTTATCCATTTCACATCCTTCTTACTGTCCCTTTCCAGTCACCCCTCCCACAATCCTTCCCCCATCCCTCCTCCCCTTCTCCTTTGAGTGTATTATGGGCCACCTTGGGTATCACCCCCCCCACCCACCCACCCTGGGACTTCAAGTCTCTATAAAGCTAGGCACTTCCTTACCCATGAGGCCAGACAAGGCAGCCCAGCTAGAAGAACATATCCCATGTACAGGATATGTTCCCCCATTCCAGTTGTTCAGGACCCACATGAAGACCAAACTGCACATCTACTACATATGTGCCGGGAGGCCTAGGTCCAGCCTGTTGGTGATTTAGTTGGTGGTTCAGTCTCTAAGAGCCCCCAAGGGACCAGTTGACTCTGTTTGTCTTCCTGTGCAGTTGCTATCCCCTTTGGGGCCCACAATCCTTCCTCTTGTGCTTCCATAAAAGTCCCCAAGCTCCATCCACTGTTGGGCTGTAGCTGTCTATCTGTGTCGAGGCAGCTACCAGAAGGAGCCTCTCAGAAGACAACATGCTCTTGTCTGTGTGGTGTGTGACAGGAGAATGGAAGTCCCCCGGGGATAGCAGGCTGCCCAGGGCAGCTTGTCTTGGCCCAGAGGACTCAGAGAACAGGGAAGCACATGCAGTTTCTTATAAAAATTTATCTATTGGTAAATATTTATTTATTTTTAATTTCCTTTTGGATTTTTTTCCCCCCAAGACAAGTTTCTTCATGTAGCCCTGGCTATCTTGGAACTCATTTTGTAGACCAGGCTGGCCTCAAATTCACAGTGATCCTCCATTTGCTTCTGCCTCCCAAGTGCTGGGGCTGAAGGCATGCCCACTTTTAGGAGGAGGGTGGGGATGTTAGGCCCTGAGGCAAGCCTGGAGACCTGGGTCCCATCCCCAGTTCTGCTTGCATCTGGCGTGGCAGCATCTATTTCTGATCCCAGTGCCCAGAGGTTGAGGTTGGAAGAATCCTAAACTCAAGGCCATCCTCAGATACACAGCAAGCTTGAGGTTAGCCTGGGCTATGTGATCTCTTCATAAACAGATCGCATGTCCCTCGCTGTACCTTTTTTTTAAAGGGGAGGGTAGCGATGGTTGTGTGCCAAACTCAAGTTTTTCATAGAATGAGAAGATATCTTATTACTAAGCTATATACCCCTAGATCCCTGCTGTAGTGATGTACATAAAATGTACCTAAAAATGTTTGTTGACCAGCACTGGGGAGCCAGAGGCAGATGGAGGTGGATCCCTGGAGAAATAAGGGATTTTGCAGGCATCATGGACAGTTCTGAGTTGCTTGGCACATTCTCACAGCTCCTGTAGACCAGCAGTGGTGGGTGATTAGCAGGCATACTTCCTTGACTCTGTGCATTTGGCTGCACCCTGGGGTTTCAGTTCACTGGAGTTTTATCTCGTTCACAGATCTTCTGAACTTAGAACACTGAGGGTCAGTGTATCTTCATGGTTCATAGCTCATATAGTGCTGATCTGCCCTAGTGTGGTTAATGGTTAGCTCTTAAAACCACCAACTTGTGTCCTTAAATCTGATAGAAATAACAACCCGTGCTAATAGGTGGTTTAAGTGAGGTGACTTGCACATTTTTCTTTATGGACAGCACCTTAGTGATTGTCCCAGTCTCTTTCGGGCACATGTTATCTTCCTATTAAAAAACAAAAACAAAAAACAAACAAACAGAAGAAAGTTGGACATGTTGGCACGCACCTGTGATCTCTGTACTTGGGAGGGAGAGGCAGGAGGATTTTCAGGTTAAGATGGTCCCATCTTTGGTTTCAGAACAAGTTTGAGGCTAGCCTGGGCTACACAAGAACCTATATCAAAATCCCAGGAGACTAAGGATGTTGTTAAATTGGTCAGCTGTTTGCCTAGCATGCACATGGATGGCTCTGGGTCTGCTGCATAAATCCAGCATGGTGATTCACTCAGATGGAGTAGGATAGAGGGACAGAAGATCAAGATCATGTTCAAATTCACAGGAAATTTGAGACTGACCTACTCTACATGAGACATGGTGCCAAGACACTCTCCCCCCCAAAAAAACCAAACAAACTTTGAAACCAGTTTTCTCTATGTAGCCTCAACTGGCCTGGAATTCTCTGTGTTGACCAGGCTGACTTCAAAAGGTGCTTTCCACCATAGTCAGTGTGTATATATATGTATAGTGTATAATATTTAATATTATGTATTTGCTTAATCAGAGTGAAGGCAAGGTTGGGCAGGATCACAGAACAGGAGAATCTAACCCAAGGACAACTCCTAAGAGAGCAGATCAAGAAGCAATGTCTACGGATGGAGAGAGCTCTTTACTCAGTAAAGAGCTTGCCCTGCAAACGCCAGGTCCTGAGCCTAGTCCCCAGAATTCATGTAAAAATGTTGAGTGTGGTGCTACACACTTGGAAGCCCAGTGTAGCTTAAAAGGTGGTACAGATCAGTGTTTCAAAGGAGGTGAGAAGAAGCCAGGAGGTTGTGGTGCCTGCCTTTAATCCCAGCCCTCAAGAGACAAAAGCAGGCAGGTCTCTGAGTTTGAGGCCAGCCTGGTCTACAGAGTAAGTTCCAAGACAGCCAGGGCTACACAGAGAACCCCTGTCTTTAAAAAACAAAAAGAGGTAGGAAGAATTTCTTAAAATGACATCCAAGGTTGTCCTGTGTTCAAATGAGTGTGGGGACACACATCCACATATACCCAGGCATATAAAACAGAACAAAGCAATTCTGTTAGCCTCAACAGTGTCCAGAGGGGCTGCTTTGAATAACGCATGCACAGAATTTGGAATGCAAATGTCTGGCTTCCCAGGCTTGCACCCAACACACCACACCGAGGAGTAAGACATCTCTGTTTTATTTTTGTTTTGTTTTTTGAGACAGGGTTTCTCTGTATAGCCCTGGCTGTCCTAGAACTCACTTTGTAGACCAGGCTGGCCTTGAACTCAGACATCTGCCTGCCTCTGCCTCCCAAGTGCTGGGATTAAAGGCATGCGCCACCACTGGGGGTGGGGTGGGGGAGTAAGATATCTAATCAGGGCCTCACACACACCAAAAAAAAAAAAGTCCTACTACTGAGTTGTACCCCAGCTCTCTATTTTCAACTTCTTATTTTTCGTCACGGTCTCACTACACTGCCTAGGCTGCCTTTAACCCAGGCAGGTTTTGAACCTATCATCCTCCTGTCTCAGTAGCTAGAACCACAGAGTGCAAGACCAGGCCCATAAGCAGGGTAAAGGTTGTGTGCTTGCTCGGCTAGTTACCATGTGTGGTTTTTACTGTCTGGAATATTTACTTAGAGAATTCTAATTGTATTTTCTTTTTCTTCTGTCATAGGCAGCTGCTGCTTATTGTATTGTTTACTCTCTTATTGTTATGATAAACAGCATGAACAAAAGCAGCTTGGGGAGGAAAGGGTTTATCTTACACTTGCAGATCACACTCCATCACAGAGGGAAGTCAGAGCAGCAACCTGGAGACAGGAAAGTGGAGGCCATGGAGGTGCTGCTTACCGGCTTGCTCCCCATGGCTTGCTCAGCCTGCTTTCTTATAGGACCCAGGACCACCTGCCTAAGGCTGGCACCATGCACAGTGACCTGGGCCCTCCCTCATCAAACAAAAGTCAAGACAGTATCCCACATACTCCACTACAGGCCAATCTTTTTTTTTAAAAGACTTATTTATTCATTTTATGTATATGAGTACAACATTGCTCTCTTCAGACACACCAGAAAAGGGCATCAGATCCCATTACAGATGGTTGTGAGCCACCGTGTGGTTGCTGGGAATTGAACTCCGGACCTCTGGAAGAATCATCTCTCCAGCCCCTACAGGCCAATCTTATGGTGGCATTTTCTCATTTAAGAATCCCTCTCCCCCAACCCATAGGAAGAAAAACAATATCAATCAACCAGACCCCCCCCCCCGAGCTTCCAGGGACTAAACCACCACCAAAGAGAACACATGGAGGGACCCATGGCTCCAGGTGCATATGTAGCAGAAGACAGCCTTATCTAGCATCAATGGGAGGGGAAGCCCTTGGTCCTGTCGAGGCTCGATGCCCCAGCATAGGGGAATGCTAGAATGGGTAAGGCGGGAGTGGGTGGGTGGGTAGAGGAGCACCCTCACAGAGGCAGGGGGAAGGAGCAGGGGAGGGCAGGTTGTGGAGGGGTGGGGAAGGGGGACATTTGAAATGTAAAATAACCAATAAAAAAGTAGTGCTACAGAAAAAAAATATATCTAGGTTTGTGTCAAGTTGACAAAAATCAGTCAGTCAGAGGACTTGTCCCTTCTGCCTTCCAGAGAGACGGCCATGT
Source organism: Tokudaia tokunoshimensis (assembly GCA_036184795.1). Taxonomy (NCBI): domain Eukaryota; kingdom Metazoa; phylum Chordata; class Mammalia; order Rodentia; family Muridae; genus Tokudaia; species Tokudaia tokunoshimensis. The sequence goes on along the minus strand of BTHU01000010.1, from coordinate 34,909,149 downwards.
CACTGAGCCTTGTGGAAAGGCCCCACATTCTCCTCGGTGTTCACTGTAACCTGATGAAATCTATAATCACCTGGGAGACGGGCTTCTGACTATGAAGGGGGAGGGGGGATCTTGATCAGTTCATTGATGTGGAAAGAGCTATAGTAACTGTGGGTGGGGACATTTTCTGGTCAGGGCTCCCCAGATGGTACAAAATGGAGAGAGTAAGCTAAGCACTGTCCTCCATTCGCCCTGTTCTCTGAATGTGGATGTCACGTGACCACCTGTTTCAGGCTCCCTCGCTGGACTCCCCACCAGCATAGACTGTACCATGAACTCTGAGCTTTTATTTAAAACTTTAGGTATATGGATGTTTTGCCTGCATATATGTCTGTGTACCACCTGTATGTCTGGAGCCTCTGGAGTCCAGAAGAGGGTATTGGGTCCTTGCAACTGGGGTTATGGATGGTTGTGAGCCACCATATGGATGTTGGGCACTAAACCCAGGTCCTCTGGAAGAACAGCCACCACCATTGCTATTAATCTCTGAGCCACTTCTCCAGCTCTCTTTATCGGTGTTATAGCCCGGCAACAGGAAAAGAAACTCAGGCAGAATACTAACTATCACATTATTTTTGTTGCTACATCATAACTGTAATTTTTCTACTGAACCACAATGCAAATATCTGATATGCAGAATGGTTTTAGGCGACCAGTATGAAAAGTGACCCATCAAGGTCTCCACAGGTTGAAAACCACTGATCTAATCAGAGTAGAGCTCAGGAGTTTGAAGAACCGGTTAGGACTTGGGCTCTTCACCGCCTGGTAAATGGTACGTATACAATCTGCCGCAGCCAAAGAGTGGGAAGCACCAAGCTGCTGGGAGAGAGGAGGAGTTAAGTCACAGGGTGGCTAAAGAACGAATCCAACCCAGAAAGAACAGAGCCAAGGAAGAGCTGTGGTTGTCTGAATTCTGGGTCCAATTGTTCCCGGATCTCCAGTGAGCCAATACATGTTTGAAATCACTTTATTCGTTTGCAGCACTAAACATTGTAATTGATACATACTAGTTAGACTCTAAAGTGTGGTGGCACCGAGTGTCTCTCTCCATCATCCATGCAGTCCTGGGCATTGGGTATGTCACTGTTGACGAATTTCAGTTGGGAAAAACACCTTCCAACTCCGTCTGCTCACTTGACAGCTAAAGAACCTGGCGTTCTCTAGACAAGGAGCTAGAAGCCAGTTTCTTCTCAAACTTAGCAGGAAGTTTCCCAGTAAATTTGTTGGGGTCTTTGTGGAGGTCTAAAAATAGCAGCCCCTTCCCTTCCCTGAGAATTTCAAATGGAATCAGAAAGCCGTAGTTAGACGAGAAGCCGAAATATTCTTCAGTGCAGATAAATGGATGGAGAGAATGTGGTTCATACTGTCAAAAAATTGAACTTCCCAGGACTCAGTCAGACCAACTTGGTCACTTAGAGAGGATCCTGGGTCATGCTGAGAGCCTGTATTTCACGGGGCAGGAGAACAGTTTGCACACAGGAAAACAGGCAAAAGGGATGCTATGAGGTAGGCTTCTTCCTCCCTACCCATCAGTCATGTCAAACTCCTCCTCCTCAGGGAGGGGTGAGGAGGTAGAAACCAGGATGTCTCTGTGCCACAGATCTGTCATCCAAGCTACTTGGGACACTGAATCAAGAGCATCAGGAGTTTTAAGACCATCCTTGGCTACATAATGAGTTCAAGGCCAGCCTGGGCCACAATAGACCTTGTCTTAAAGGAAAACTAAACAAAATAGTGTCAGCTGGGCAGGGCCTGGTACAAAAAATACTATGGAACAACTCCAGAGCCTGAGGCAAGTTTAAAGTCATCTGGGCTACAGAATGAGTTCAAGACCAACCTGGGCAAAATTAATGAAACCTTGTTTCAAAAAAGAGCAGGAGAGGGAAGGAGAATCAGGCAGAGGAGAGGAGGAAATTAGAAGTGAGAGGATGTATTGTCCTGTTGCATATTAGGTGAGATTCAGTCAATAATTCTGCTGATTTGCTTTCAGCCAAACAGGATCTTCTTCAAAGCTGTGGAATTTTAATCCAAACTATCTATCTCCAGAAAAAGTTCATACACCATGGCAATACCCTCCTTCTACAGGGATTAGCACTCTTAGCTTAGAAATAATTTTTTTTAAATGTAGTTGGAGATATAGCTCAGCTCAGTGGTAGAGACTGTGGCTCGACCTAATGATCTGAATTTATTCTCTGAGATCTCACAGTAAAAGCTCCCACAAGTTTTCCTCTGACCACTACACACATATGTGCCTTGGCATGCTTGAAGACATGAGTGTACGCACACAGACAGACAGACAGATACACACACACACACACATACGAATAAAACTTTTGGGAGCCCAGGCACAGTGGTGCACAATTTTAATGCCAGCTCTCAGGAGGCAGAGGCAGGTGGATCTCTGTGAGTTCCAGGCCAGCCAAGGCTACATAGTGAGACTGTTTGGGGAAAAAAAAATTTTTTAAAGCAGAATTCAGAAGAAACTAGAATTCATGAAAAAAAATTACATAACCAGGGCACTAGGTGGCAAAAGTCCTTGTGCCCACTCACCACGCCCATCAAAGGCATCTCGAGAGCACATGCTTCCCACGACAACTGTCAATGTCTTTCTGGATTATCTCAGAAGCACAGCGCACACGTGAGTCACTGGGAGGGCAGAACCAAAGCTTAACCAAAGCTGACAGGAGAAGGTGCGTCAGGATGGATTCTGGGAAATTCATGCACAGCAGTCAGCTGCAGATTCCACTTTCTGTGGTGTCAATGCTGGGGCATGAGCATAGCAAACGTTAGCCTGGCAGCTTGCCTGGCTGCCACGTGCTTTTGGTTTTCCTGATGGGCACTTTCCCCTGCTCCTGTTCTCTAGGGTTTTACCTGGTGGTTTGGTTTTGTTTTGAGAGAGGGATTTATGGAGTTCAGGCTAGCTTCAGACTCAGAATGAAGCTAAGGATGACTTTGAATTCCTGATAGCCTTGCCTCCATCTCCTTCCTGAGTGCTGGGATAACAGGCATGTGGTTTCTGCTGTGCTGGGGGCTCAAACATAAGATGAACGAGCTTGCCAGTCAGGTAGACAACTAACTGAGTCGCCTCCCCTGCCTTTTGTAGTACTGGGGATTTAACTCAGGGGTTTACCACAAGCCAGTGACTCTCTTGCAGAGTTACATCCCCACAGGACTACCTTTTGTTTAACTGTTGCTGTTTTCCCGTTTGTTTGGTTTTGAGACACTATGTATCCCTGGCTGGCCTGGAACTTGTTATGTAGAACAGGCCGGCTTTGAACTCACAGAGGTCTACCTGCCTCTGCCTCTGCCTCTGCTGCCACCATGCCTGAGCTAGTTTTGTTTTTAATTTCTATTTGCGTGTGTGTGTGTGTGTGTGTGTGTGTGTGTGTGTGTGTATGCCACAACCTGTGAAAGTCAGAAGAGGGAGTCAGATCTAGAACTGGAGTTTCAGGCTGTTGGGAGCTGCCCTAACATAGGTGCTGGGAACCAAACTCTGGACTTCTTGAAGAGCAGCAAAGGCTTTTTTTTTTTTTTAAAAAAAAAAGATTTATTTATTATTATATGTAAGTACACTGTAGCTGTCTTTAGACACACCAGAAGAGGGCCTCAGATCTCATTACAGATGGTTGTGAACCACCATGTGGGCACTGGGAATTGAACTCAGGACCTTCGGAAGAGCAGTCAGTGCTCTTAACCACTGAGCTATCTCTCCAACCCCAGCAAAGGCTTTTAACTCAGAGACATTTCTCCAGTCCCTGGCTTTGGCTTTTGAGAGTCTCCCTCTAGACTGAGCTGGACATCACTATTTGGATTCTGGTGCCCAGTCCCTGGAAGAGCCCAGGCTAACAGTGGAAATCTAGGACACAGCAGGTTGAGAGAGACAGTAGGTTCTCAGCCTCTCTTCTCAACAGTAAAACCATCCTCTCATCCATCTCCTGCCCCATTTGTACCATCCAGAGCTCTCCAATGCCACTTTAGCTATCAATAGTTGGCAGTGAGTTTTGCATTAAACAGCTGCCCAGAAGCCACGTCCTCCAAAAGAGCTGACTGGGGGTGTTACTCAGCTGCCTACCTGCCCTCCAATTCTTTTTCATGCTTCCTACAGAACCATCTACCAGAATTTGAAACTAGAACCATTTCACCTAGATGTGCAGTTCTGAGTATACATATGGTATTGAGAAATGCTTGGGTTGATGAGTAGAGGAAGCCAGGAAGCCAGGAAGCACCAGGAAGGTGCTGGTAGTCAATTGTGGTGGTGCAAACTAGTATTCTCAGCATCTGGGAGTTGGAGGCAGGAGGATACGGAGGCCGAGGACAGCTTCCAGAGTTTCAGTTAGCATTGAGGTATATTGGTAATAATAATGATAATATTCCAAAATAAATTTTTAAAAATGAGTAAGTTGTTGCATTGTTCATAATGAACAAGAGTGAGCTTTCCTGCTGAGTCATAACTCCTTCCTTATTGTAGAGAAAAAGCCCCAGGGATAGCATTGGGTAACAAACATGGCTACAGGGAAAAGCAACGGAAGCCGTTAGCAGTCAGGAATTGCCAGCTCTGGTGAGGCCAATTTCACCTTTCCTGGTTTATTTATTTCATGAACAGGATGCCCTCTGGGAGGGCAAACTTGCCTTTCACCTACTCCCATGGCAGACCTAAGTCCTGGATTTTTGGTTAGCTCTTTGTGCTCTCTGCCAACTGGGGACATGAAGGGAGTTGGTCCCATCTCTGAGGCCTCAGAGTGACACTATTACAGAAAGCTGTGGGCCTCTATTCTCTGGAGAACTATGTGGCTTTGATTTTTAGAGCCCTTCTACACTCAAAGTAAACACTTGCTTTCCTCAGTCCCTGATCTCGTGGCTGTGAGGCAAAAACCACCGCACAGTGAAGCAACCCAGGAGAAGGTGCTTGACTGCACAAGAGGGAGTGAGGGTCACGGCCTGAACTCCGGGAACCTCAGAGTGCACAAGGCTTTGTGGACCTGCCTTTTCCCTTGAGATCCTGCCTGTACACCTTTAAATCAGCCTCAGACAGTGGCTGTCATGTGGCCTGGTGTTTATGGCAGAGATAATGGAGTCATGGTGATGTCTCTCTGTGTTTGTACACTGACCCCATGGTCCAGGAATCATCACCTGGTCCATGGTAAACTCTGTGCTTTCTTTATCTGTGCAAAAATACCAGGACACTTCTGCCTCAAAGAGGTTGACCCGGTTGTCAGGTTGTCAGCTGCCGGGGGAGGGGGGGGGTGGGGGGGTGGGGGGGAGGAAAACACAGCCAGAGCTGTTGTTTACACCCGAACTGTGAGCTGGGTAAAAATAGTGCCAGCCGCCTGGTCCAGCTTCAAACCCCCAGCTTCAAACTGCAGAAAGAGGATATTTTGGGAAGAGATTTTCTTTTCCACCCACAGATCTGAAAATGGTCACTTCTCCGGAAGAAGAGAGACAATCCCACACAGAGGTGAAACATACCCCTTTGTATGGCCTCCCTAGGAGAATCACCCTAAGAACTCCTCTGACAGCCAGGTCTATCCCCAGCCCAGACCTGTGGGTGCCCTAGTTCAAGGTACAGTGTGAATTAATTAGCTTTGATCAGCAGTGAGAGAAGGCAGCCAGCAGGGCCTGGGTGCCCCCACTCCCCTGTTGACTGTTCTGAGGCCATTTGCCTTTCAAAAACAAGGGGTTGGGGAGATCTGCTTTCCATTTCTCTCAGGCTCTTTACAAGCATGGTACAGGCTATAAAGAGAACATGTTCCCTTAAGCAGGGTCTGGTATCATCTGAGGGCTGTGGGCCTGTACCCAGGGTCATGGAATCTCTTTCGGGCTCAAAATTTGACCCATATGACACTTAGAGATGTCTTTCTCCCCCCGTCCTGGGAATTTTTTAAGTTAATTTTTATCACTTTTATGTGTATGAGCGTTTGCCTGCATGTTTTTCTGTGTACCATGTGCAGGCCTGGTATCCACTGGGGGCAGAAGAGGGCATCAGACCCCCTGGAACTGGATGGACTGATGGTCATGAGCAACCATGTCAATTGTGAGGATACTGGGGACTGAACCCATGTCCTCTGGAAAAGCAGACAGTGCTCTTAACCACTGAGTCATCTCTCCAGGCCCCTGCACTGGGATTTTAACACAGATTAAAAAACAAAAAATTATTCTACAAACACATCTAAGCAGACTGGAGAGAACTGGCTCAGTGGTTAGGAGCACGGACTACTCTTCCAGTGGTCCTGAGTTCAATTCCCAGCAACCACACAGTGACTCACAACCATCTGTAATGGGATCCAATGCCCTCTTCTGGTGTGTCTAAAGACAGCTACAGTGTACTCATATACATAAAATAAATAAATCTTTAAAAACACATCTAAGCACACAATAATGGTACCTGGGTAACTCTAAAGAGGCAGATACATGTGGATATCTGCTTAAGATAGGGCTTCATGTAGTCCAGGCTAACCTCCAACTCACTATGTATCTGAAAATGACCTTGAGTTTCTGATCCTCCTGCTTCTGCCTCCCAAGTGCAGGACTTATGGGCTGGTGCCACCATGCCAGTCCCTGGTGAATTATTCTTATCACATTAAGATGTGTTAGAAAGCTGCAGGGAAAAAAAAAGAAAGAAAGAAAAGAAAAGAAAGAAAAAACCCAAACTAGACCAGGTGACTCAGCCGAGGTGCAGGTTTGTAATGTTAGCCACTGGTGAGACTGAGGCCTGCTTGGGCAGCAGAGTGCGTCAAGGTCGGCCTGAGCAACTTAGGGAAAGTGGGTCAATACATAAATAAATTAAATAAGCAAGCAAACAAAAGGAGGCTGGGATGTAGTTTGGTGGTAGGAGTACTTGCTGAGCACACAAATCCTGCAAGCCCCCAGGTTACCCAGGGCTGGAATCCAGTGAATTTTTATTTAATCAACATTTTAGGGATCAGGAGAAGAGATTTACACACACACACACACACACACATTCACAGACACACCTGCATCCATGGCCTCAGGGTGAGTATATAGTAGCAACAAGTTGTCAGAGACAACAGCTGTCTGGATAGGAGATTTACAGATGGCAGGGATAAGCCCTAAGTCCAGAGGCTGCTAGCTGTGGCCTGGCTTCTCTCCCTGGGTGTCATTTTATATCTCTGTCACTAAGTCACAGCACCATTTACCTCTCAGAGGAGAGGGTGTTGATACCACTTGTTGTGTCTGGTGAGAACGTTCTCCCTGAGGCAGTACTCAGACTTCGAGTTATGGTCTGAACATGGCCTGGGAAACAGGCTCTAGGAACCATTTCAAGTCTCCCATGATCCTCTGGGCATGATTTAGGGATCTCTCCTGCTTCCAAGTGCCTGATAATATTGACGTGACCAAGACCTGTGGAAGTGCAGTACATTACACCAGTTACAGAGGATATCTTGTTCCCACACTTTAAGGTCCCCAGTGGCCCCCAACCTTTCCACTTCCACCTATCTCTAACAGCCACATCCCTAAGCCTTGTCACCAAGCCAGAAACAGAATCACCCTGCTCAGATGTCTCAGCCTCTGGGGAGCGCTGACCAGCTAAAGGACTGGGTCAGAACTGGCTGCATGGCCAAAAGAGGCCAGAGAAATGGAGCCCCTTTCCAAGTCCCATCGACCCATGACCAGGAGAGAGAAGTGGTGCTGAGTCACAGCAACTCCTGCTGTTTGTGTCCAGGGCTCTGAGACTCCCCGGGGACCAGGGTGAGACAGCTGAAAGGCCCTTTGTTCAGGATCGCTCCAGGTTTTCTGTTTCCCAAATTGAGAAATCCAGATAGTGCTGACGATTGCCCAGGAGGGAAATGAGCTCAGGTCTGTCCCATCCACTGACCTCGTGCAAAGGATTGTAGGCCAAGGTGGCCCGGCTCTGCTCGCCAGTCTAAGTCAGCTTCCTTCTGACTCAGCTTTCTTCAACTCCCTATTAATAGCCACCGCTTTGGCTGACTCCACTCAGTATGATTACGGTTTAATAATACATCTCAAGCGGGGAAGCAGAGCCCTTCCTGAACTGGGTTGCCAGGGGCCTGCAGAGAGCACAGGCTACAGTCCTGACTACAGGGGAGGCTGGGGCTGAGTTCTCCCAGACTGGCGCAGAGCTTGGGAGACTACAAAGACAAAGCACGGTTATGGACTTGCTTCTACCCTGTGGATCTGATCTTGGTTTGGAGTAGGAGATAGGCATGTGGCTTGTCATCCTACTCCCAGGGATTCCTGAAAAAGCATGGCTGCTGGCATAGCTACTATGCGGAGTCCTCAGCCACCCTGGATGTCTAGTCCTGTGCCAAACTGGAGTCAGTCTCTACTAAGGTCATCCTTTCTCAGCCTCTGCAGTAATAAGGTGACCTACTTACAGGAGCTCTGATGATCTGGATGGGATGGGATGGGATGGGATGGGATGGGATGGGATGGGATGGGATGGGATGGGATGGGATAGGATGGGATAGGATGGGGTACTTTGGCCACACTGAACTCCACCAAAAAAATAGTTTGTTTTTTCTTTTATGCTTTATCCTCATCTGGTTTCTTCCCAGTAAAACCAGGTAAGCTGAAAGATGGAGATATGATCCAATGTTTAAGAACACACACACACACACACACACACACACACACACACACACACGGGCTGGAGAGGTGGCTCAGTGGTTAAGAGCACTGACTGCTCTTCCAGAGGTCCTGAGTTCAATTCCTAGCAACTACATGATGGCTCACAACCAACCGTAATGGGATCTGACGCCCTCTTCTGGTGTGTCTGAAGACAGCTACAATGTACTCATATATAATAATAAAATAAATAAATCTTAAAAAAGAACACACATACACACCCTACATGTTTGCATGCGAACATGCTCATACGGACTGGCACGCACAGAGCAGGTAAGCTAAGGGCTTTCACTGATTTCAACACAGAACACTCCTCTATTCTCAAGGTTTTCCTGCGAAGAAGCAGGTTAACCAGGCCTCAGGGAAACACTCCTATCAGGAAGGTCAAAGGAGAAACAAAATATCAGGATGATTCTTCCAACCTGCTAAGAGATCTGCCCGGCCAAACCCCCAGTATTCGATGATAATAATGATCTCTTTCACAAAGTACCAGTTGGCTCTTCTCATCAAACTCCTTCACCTGTCCAGGAGGGGGCTGGGAGACTGTTCCTGCTTCTGCTCAGCTCACTTCCTTCTTGCTTGCCAAAAGCTAGCTTATGCTTGCTGGCCAGAGGTCTTGGCAGAGCGAAGTAGGGCAAGCCCCAGCATGACCTGCCCCCAACCCCTATGTGCGGCCGCTAGTCTGGCACTGACTAGGGCAAGGGCAGGAGAGGAGAGACTGGTTCCAACTTGACTTGGGCTCCTTTTCATAAAAGCGGCCCAGGCTGGGTACAACTTGAAACCCAACACTTAACAAGGCAGAGGCAGGTGGAGCTCTTTGAGTGGGAAGCCAGCATGAAGTACAGAGGAAGTTCCAGGCCAGCAAGGGATGTAAAAGGACAGCTTAGAATCCCCTCTCTGCTTCATAGGCAAAAAAGGCAACACTTTGACACCTCATAGAGAATGGTCCGTATTTCCTCTCTGCACCTGTCCCTTGCATTAGCCCTAGCCTGGATCCACCCGAAAGCAAATGGTGATCTACACACTGGAATTTATTGTCATGCCACAAAGACTATCCACAAGGGAACAGCACTCCAACATTTCTTCAATCAGGAAAGGACTAGCCACTCAAACATTTGTCCAATCATTCTAACAGATCGTATTCTTGCTTTGTTTTGAGTTGGGGTCTCCTTATGTAACCCTGGCTGGCCTGGACCCTCTATGGAGATCAGGTTGGCTTCAAACTCAAAAGGACTCACCTGCCTCTGTCTCCCCAAGTGCTGGGATTAAAGGTGTGAGTCACTATGGACAACACCTGTTACAGGCTCTTAACAAATGGAGGCCTAAGGGTACATGATGTCTGTCTGGCAATAAAAAGCTACTGTTATTGAGGCAGAGTCTCACTGTGCAACCTAGGCTGGCCCAGAATGTCTGTGTAGCCCAGGCTGTCCTCAAACTGACAAATCTCCTGCTTTTAGTTTCTCAGGTGCTAAAATTATAAAAATGAGGCACTGCACCTGTCTTTGGTGAAGATTATTTAACCTTGATATAACGACCAAGACTCCTGCTGGTAGTACACATTTCCCATCCCAGTCATCCCAGGTCATAAGTGCTTAACCTAGGATTTCCATAGCAATTGCACATAAAGGTCTCTTTACTCTCAGTTAAAAGTCCCCGAGCCTGGCATTGCTGGTGGTAACTTCTCGAAACAAAAGCTCCAAGAAGAATGTAAGCGTACCTCAGTCAGGGGTGCTTAGAAACACATTTTGGGAGATGGGAGGGGGCTGGAAACCCTTTCTTCCTTGTCTCTGATGTGAAGCATCTATTTCTCTTCCCATTTGGCCCTCAGTGCCAGGGCCTTTCTAGTACCCTTGATCCCCTTGCCAGTTTCCTTGGCTCTGACCCCCAGTATTTTCTTTCCTCTGGGAGGACATTGTCCTCCCTGGCAGACCCCAGAGAAGCTATTTATGGTCTCAGCATCTTTCAAAACTCCTTCCTGCAGGGACCCCACAGTCCTGCCCTGAAGTGTCAAGGAGCCGAACAGCTCTGAGCTTCAGTAGATAAAACTCCCCATTCCTGCCGGGCGGTGGTGGCGCACGCCTTTAATCCTAGCACTTGGGAGGCAGAGGCAAGCGGATTTCTGAGTTCGAGGCCAGCCTGGTCTACAGAGCGAGTTCCAGGACAGCCAGGGCTACACAGAGAAACCCTGTCTCGAAAAACCAAAAAAAAAAAAAAACAAAAAAAAAAAACAAAACTCCCCATTCCTGCTGGGCCAGCTAATTAGAGTCACTTCTCTATAACTCTTTATCTTGGGAGGGGGGGTTGTTTTCCTAAATTAGCATTAGCTGGCTAATAGATATTAGGCTACCTACACCCTGAGTTAAGGATTTGGATATTCAGTCTGCCTAAAAAAAAAAAAAATTCAACATCAGGACCACAAGCCTTCGGGTGAACCTCATCCCTCTCTGTCAGCTTTGTGGGCTTGGACACAGTAAGCATCTTCTTTGGGGTCCAGCTTCTTCGCATGCAAGATGAGGAGGAGGATAGTTACTTGCTCTGCAGAATCTTGTAAGAAACAGCTGGGAGATTTGAAAGATGGCTGGTTAAATAATCTGCTCCAAAGTCAGGTGCACTGTCTCATGTTTCCAATCCCAGCACCTGAGAAATTAAAAGCAGGAGAGTTGTGAATCTGAGGACAGACTGGGCCATACAGACATTCTGGGCCAGCCTAGGCTGCACAGTGAGACCCTGTCTCAATAACAGAACAATAGCCTTTTACTGCCAGACACCCATCATGTCTACACCTACACCCTCAAGAGAAGAGCCTGTCCAAATGGTCTCCGCCCTATGGCTGTAAGAGCCACAGGAGGCTGAAGTTGCAATGGAACAGATGTACAAACCGCTCAAGAGAAGCCAGACTCCCTCAGAGACTGGTGTGACCAGAAGAACTCACATGGTGTTGTGCAGTGTAAGTACATTTGTGACTGGCAATGAAATCTGGAGCATTTCAAAGTCCAAAAGGGCTTGCTCCTAGACCTCCTGAGGTGCTCCACCACACAGCAGGGAAAGCAGTTGCCTTCTGCAAGCATCTGGGGAGGAACAGAACGGAGAATGATGCTGAATTCTATTTGATTCAGACAGAGAACCAAATTTACCAATTGGCTCCTTCGCTGTAAGACTCCAAGGCAGTGGTGCACGCCTTTAATCCCAGCACTCAGGCAGAGAGAGGCAGGCAGACCTCTGAGTTTGAGCACAGCTAGGACTACACAAACAAACAAACAAACAGACTCTCCCTCTTGGTATCCTTCCCCCACCCCAGTTAGGAATGAGAGCACGTGTGAGGATGTAAGTTAAAAACCTGGACAAGGTGACTCGCACCTTTGTTCTAGCACTCGGGAGACAGAGGTAGGCAGAGCTCTGAGAATTTGAGTTCTGTCAGATCTGCATAGAGTTCGAGGCTAGGTTACATGCTCTGTCTCAAAAACAAACGAACAGAAAGAATGAAAGGTGAATACTTCAGGAACCACGAAATGACACGGCTCCCACAATTCCAGCTTGATGAGGCTCCATGTTCTAGCTACCGCTCAGACTGGAGTATTGGCTGATTGGCACCCTTTCCAGTACAGCAGGCAGCCATCAGCAGCACTGCCCTAGTGGAACCATGCTCATTGTAGCGCTGTGCTGAGTCAGTCAATCAAATTATGGACCACCTACTATGTGCAAGGTACATGGGGGCACAGAGGTGACCAAACAGAGGTGTCTTTCTGTAAGCCATCTAGAGAAAGAAAGGGAGTGGGGGGAAGGGAAGAGAGGGTGAGAGGAGAGAAGAGAAAGAGGGGGAGGAGGAAGAAGGGGAGAAAAGGGAAAGAAAGAACTAGAGGCTGGTGAGAGGAAGAAAATAAACCCAGGTGAGTAGATTAAAGCGTGGAGTGACCACATGATGTCTCCTGAAGGATTCGACATCTGAGTCCAGTTGTGAAAGACCATCCCCTGGGTGTGTTGAAGACAGACTCAAGGTCTGCTTGGTTGTGTGTTGTGTGTGTGTGTGGGGGGGGGATTCAGAGTATCTATGTTCTTGAGGAGTTCGGTTTTGATGCAAATCACAAAGGAGTGACAAGCTGAGCTCTTGTTTATGCTTTGAAAAGATCACGTCAGGACTGTTGGGAATTTGCCAGAAGGAGCCTGACAGGAAGTGGGGAAACTGGCTGGTTACACTACTACGACTCAGGCTAGAGAAGGGGGTGGGTGCATGTCTAGCATGCTAGGACCTTTTGCATTCCAACCCCAGCACTGGAAAGAAACAAAACCACAGAAAGCCTAAAGGGCAGGGCTAGGAGTAAAGCTTGGTTGGTTGGAGATGGCGGAAGCTTCCCGTTTCTGCAATTTGTGGGTCTTGCAAATGAGTCAGATGTGAGTGAGGGCCAAGTGACAGAAAGAAACAACAGAAGATGTCACCAGATACCAAACCTAGGAAGCCTGGGAGGGCGCAGCTGCTGCTCAGTGAGCTGGGGTTGTCCGGAGACACCACCTATGCGTGTGTCTCTTCCTCTAGAGAACCCAGGGCATTCACAACTATCAGTTCTTGCTTGTGAGGTTCCAATGAAATCTCACAGAGGATGGACAGGACAGACTCACCTGGTAGTGCCAGGGGAGCAGATATAGTGGCCCCAACATAGCGATTAAGTTCCAACATAAGATTTTTTGCTCTACACACACAGAGAATAAAGGCTTGGCATGGTGGCACTTGCCCATAATCCCAGCCTTAGCTACGCGGCGACTTTAAGGCTAACCTGGGCAATGTGAGATGCTGATGGACAATAAAATCAAAGAGATAAAGAAAGGAAGGAAACTGAGCTGGCAATGGGTCTGCCTTGAGGACTAATGTGAAGACTAACACACAGGCTCATGTGTGCCGCCATGGCCATGGAGCTGTGCCCACACCAGTGAACTGTTGCTATTAGCTATTTTCCGACAGTTCCATTTGACCCCATTGTGTCACTGTCATTTTTGGAACCAGATGTTTGGGATTCACTTCTCAAATGTGGTGCTTTATTTCATCAGGCTTCACGTTTGCCTTCGTGCTGGGTCACCCAGGGGCTTTGGAGAAAATGGACCCAAGAGGAATCAGAGACTCTGAGGACACTTTAAAAGTAAGCCCTACACCCAGGCAGCAGCTCACCTAATGTCTTCAACATTTCTACCCTTAGGCCCCCGCTGTCTCTTGTACATTGTGCTTGGACTGACACAGGGAGTTCAGAAGACAGCAAACACTGTCCACTTGAAGTAAGGAAATGGGACAAAGACACTTATCTCAGGCTGGGTCAAGAAGGGGTGCTTTGTTCCTGTGTGTGAGGGGCATGTGGGCGTGGTGGGTGCTGGGTGTGAATGCAGGGTCTTGAATGTGCTAGGCAAGTGCTCTGTCAAGAAACTATGCCCTGGGGGGCTGGAGAGATGGCTCAGTGGTTAAGAGCACTGACTGCTCTTCCGAAGGTCCTGAGTTCAATTCCCAGCAACCACAAGTGGCTCACAACCATCCCTAGTGAGATCTGATTCCCTCTTCTGAAGTCTGAAGACAGCTACAGTGTACTTATATATAATAAATAAATCTTAAAAAAAAAAAGAAACTATGCCCTGGCCCTGGTTTGTTATAGCCGCTCACTGCATTATTTAGCAAACCCTTCTCCACTCTCCCTTCCTTTTCTCTTCCATTCCTACTCTTGTCACACCATCCCCACCAAAACAGGAAAAAAATATTGAAGTGACAAACTTGTTTAGGATGTGATACCAAAAAGGGAAAAAAAAAGGTTATCTTGTTATATTAATAATCCTTCTCTTTGTATAGTTACACACTTGTTTCTCCATTTTAATGGACACACAGCAGGTCTACACTTGCCACTACCTAAGCACTTAGATTTTAGGTTCAGGGTCCCAGATCTACCCAGGCACCTTGTGTGCCTCCCTTGCCTTCACAAGGGTCGGGTGAGCCTCAGCAGGGAACGGGCCTATTTATGCTCAGAACCTAGACATCAACCTCCAGCTTTCCACCGGCGTTAGCCCCAGCCCACTGGCAGGAGGGAGCTTCAACACAGCATAGGTTCTTCAGTCTGATGCAGGCTCTTTTTGAGGCAAACATGGATTTCACCAATGCAAGAGAAGGATCTGATGCTCTGGACACAACTGGTCTGTGCCAGTCCTCTGGCACCCAGCTCTTTTCAGGATGACTGCCCAACCCCTTTGTTAAACAGAAACGCCCTCAGGTTCTTCCTACAAAGAAGTCTCCATAAGGTCAGTGGCTCTTCCTCTCCTGCAGTCTTGGCTCTCAGATGGCTGGCATTCTCCTTGGTAAACAATTTCTTTTATAATATCATTGAGATCTAAAATGAAATGAAATCGGAACATTGGCTATGTCTTGTCGCCATGGAAACAACGTCAAGCCTGAGTGCCTCCAGAAGATGTGGGTGCAGGGAGCCTTCTCCCAACTGCTGGGGAAGTAAAGGATTGGGTACTGGACCAGGCTAAAGCCAGGTTTTCTATTAGATTAGCAGCAGTTTGGGTCATACACACATCACGTTCAATAAAAAGCAGAAGCATAATTCAGACAATAGCTTTGATGTCCATTGGGGACTGGGTGGGTACAGAACATACCAGGCAAATGAAGGACCGCTCATTCCACTTTTGCAAAGTATGTTGTAAACTCTATTAAGGCTCCAAAGAACAGGATAGGGAAAAGACTTGAACAACAATACATTTCAAGGACTTTCTGTAAAAGCATTTTTCCTTTAGTGGATGGAAACCAAAAATTTCCCAAGGAATGCCTTTATTAAAGCCATAAAGAGCCGGGCGGTGGTGGCGCACGCCTTTAATCCCAGCACTTGGGAGGCAGAGGCAGGTGGATTTCTGAGTTCGAGGCCAGCCTGGTCTACAGAGTGAGTTCCAGGACAGCCAGGGCTACACAGAGAAACCCTGTCTCAAAAAACCAAAACAAACAAAAACGAAAAAAAAGCCATAAAGAAAGCATTTCTGATTCCTTAGCTTGGCTGCTTTGCTTGTATGGCTCCACTCTGGCGAAGTGGCCAAGAAGTTGGGGTGGGAGGTCTCATGGGAGGCTATGAGAGTACATTTGACAGTACTGTCAAGTTTGACAGTATCTCTCTTCTCCAGTGTGGTGCAAGTATAAGGAGCTAATTTTGATTTCCTGAAGACCACGAAAGGTAGTGCCCATCAGAATCAAGAATGGATTTTCAGATCCGCCCCCCATCTCCTCCATCTCCTTTAAAGTCACTGCTTCTGTTTTAAAGGTGCTTGGGACAGAACCCATGCCTTGCTTCTGCTGGGTAAGTGCTCTACTGTGGAGCCATGCCCCCAGCTCCCCTTTTGTGCACTCTCTCTTCTAAAGGCCTGGTTGGGTAGGTCTGAGCCTCATGCTACTAGCTACTACACTAGCAGGCCCAGAACCTTTGGGTGGGTGTTACCTCCTTGTAGACCTGAGGTTAGAGGAATGAATGCTACGGAGTATACATGCCAATGCCTATTTGTGCCAGGGACTACATGGTGTTACTGTATTTGACCTCCTTTATGGTTTTATTTATTTATTTACTTACTTAGGCTTTCTCTGTGTAGCCCTGGCTGTCCTGGAATTCACTCTGTAAACCAGGCTGGCCTCAAACTCAGAGATCCACCTGCCTCTGCTTCCTGAGTGCTAGGATTCAAGGTGTGTACCATCACCCATCAGCCTGTATTTGATCTCTTAGTAATTTAGGATTGTGCTGGCACTGAGTCCCAGACTGCAGTAGCTTTCTCAGAGAGAAATGTCTATGCCGTCAGATGACATCTGTAGCTCCTCCACTCAAGAGCAGAGCCAGTGTTCTTATTTGACTCTGGTGATTTCTTCTGTGTATGTCCTGGGATTTTTGTTTGTTACTTTGAATGTAGGGTGGGTTGGCCACAAAAGAATGGCCTTACTGTCACCCTGCCTCCACTTCCCAGGTGCTATGATTACAGGCCTCTGTCGCTGTCCTCAGTTTGACTCTGAGTTCATGAACTTGAGATAAATCATTAACACTTTCTAATCTCCCCCAAACAACACTTAATTGTTCTGTCATGGGCTTCAAATGATTTGCTAAGCACCTTCAGAATATTAGCTTTTCTGACTGTTCTATTAAAATGAATCTCATATCACGTAGAAATTTTTTTCATGTGACAGATGACATTTAATTTTTAAAAAAGTAGTCTCAAGAAAAAAAAAATCTCAGTATATAGTCCATGTTGCCCTTGAATGTTTAGTCCTCTTGCCTCTGCCTTCCTCCAGCTGGGATTATAGGGGTGAACCACCAAGTCTATTGTTGAGTGAACTTCTCCTGGGTATCAGAAACATCTACCTCCCACCCACCAAACAGAGTTCCAAAGATAGGCCAAAGTAACCACTACACCAAGATCCAACTTTGGGAACCAATGAGCTTGCTGGGCTTAACTTACATTAGCATGGGTGAGGGGGGTCATCCTGTGGGTCACCCAAACAGTCACATCATGAAAATTCTCTCCCCCAAGTGCTACATAGATGACATCATTCACTTAACCTCCACACTTTATCACACGTTCCCAGACCTTGAGAACACATATGGTGTAGACAGGATTACAGATTGTATAGGAGGGAATGAATGCAACCTCAGGTGAGGGTCTTATGACCTTCCCCACCCTCCTAGGAGGGAATCCAATAGGCTCAATTGTAAGGGCACCTGTAAGCTACTTTGATGGAACTGGCTATTATCCTCAAAATCAGCCTCTTGGCTTGTTCCACAAGAGTCTGGTACCTTCGATTGCCAGATATTGAGATATCTTAGTCACTTTCATTGGGTTAAATATCAATCATTCTTAACTGAAAGCAACATTTTTTATTCTCTCTCCAAAACAATATAACAGTCAACAGCCAGCCAGGCAGTAGTGGCTCATGCCTTTCTTAATCCCAGTATTAGGGAGGCAGAAGCAGGTTTATTTCTGAGAGTTCAAGGCCAGTCCAGACTACAAATCGAGTTCCAGGACAGCCAGGGCTGTTACCCAGAGAGACCCTGTCTTGAAAAACCAAAACAACCAAACCAAACCAAACCAAATAACAACAAAAAACACCAATCAACAGTTTTTGTTTTGTTTTAATTTTTGGTTTTTTGAGACAGGGTTTCTCTGTGTAGCCCTGGCTGTCCTGGAACTCACTCTGTAGACCAAACTGACCCCAGGCTCCAATCAACAGTTCTAAAAAAAAAAAAGCGCCAGACTTTTTCTGTTCTTATCTTCCAGTAGACAAAAGGCAGGATTTCTCTCAGGTCCTCAGACCTAAGGACAAATGCCATCTCAATTGCCCCTCTCTACAGTATTTTTTTTTTAAAGACAGGACTCATCACTGAACCTGCTGGTCCAAAGCTGGCCCTTTTTATTTTGTCGAGACAGACTCATACCTAGCTCAGGCAGGACTCAAACTTGGCTTGTCTCAAGGATAATCTTATCACTTGTCATGCTCCATCATGGTTCACCCAGTGCTGGGGACCAAACTCCTGGGCTGCTACTTGCTGGGCTACATCTCTAGCCTCTAGCCTTGGAGATTCTAAACGTTAAGCAGTTTTGATTTTGCTGGAGATTAAGGGGGAAGAGCTGGATGGGAGAAAAAACAACCATGACATTTTGGTGTGAGATCTGTCAAAGGTGTCATGGTGGGCTGGTGCTACACGAAACAGCTTTAGAAGCTGTCTTGTAGTTTTGGTTTTTAGAGACAGGGTTTCTCTGTAGCCTCAACTGTCCTGGAACTCTGTAGACCAGGCTGGCCTCTCGAACACAGAGAGATAGATACATTTGTCTCTGCCTCCCAAGATCAAAGGCATGTGCCACTAACACCCAGCCTTACGTTTTGTTTTGTTTTTTTGTATTTCGAGACAGCATCTCACACTGTTGTCCTGGCAGGTCTCATAGAAACCCTCCCACCCCATTCTTCCCAGTGCCAAGATTACAGCATGGGCCAGGTCTACAAAAACTCCCATCTGCCTTGGGGATTCTTTTATGGTCTCAGAGCTTTGGTTTCCTCATCTTTAAATGGAAGAACTATTGTTAAAACAAAACGGTGTGGAGAACACAGATCAACCAAGGCTGACAGATGAGATTATGCCACAAGAAGCCACAGCTGGCTCACTAAGGCTGAAGGAGTGAGGTTCAAGTCTGGAACCGGAGCTAGACCTTTGGTCCCAATACTAAGGAGGTGGATCTCTGAGCTCTAGGCATTCTAAGCCTACACAGTGAGACCCTATCTAAAAAATAAAACAGGGGCTAGAGAGATGGCCCAGCAGTTAAGAGTACTTGCTCCTGCAGAGGACCCAGGTTCAATTGCCAGCACCCACATGGCAACTGACAACTTTGAACTCTAGTTCCAAGAGTCCAAAGGGCACAAATACATGCAGGTGAGCAAACATTTATACACGTAAGGTAAAATAAATAAATCTAAAAAACTAACCTACCACACCCCACCTTGAACCACAGTATAGGGAAAAACACAAGAGTCTAGGGCTGGAGAGACAGCTCCAAGTTTAAGAGCACTGACTGCTCTTCCAGAGGTCCTGAGTTCAATTCCCAGCAACTACATAGTGGCTCACAACCACCTGTAATGGGACCCGATGCCCTCTTCTGGTGTGTCTGAAGACAGCAGTGTACTCATATAAGAGAAATC
The DNA here is from genome assembly GCA_036184795.1 of Tokudaia tokunoshimensis. Taxonomy (NCBI): domain Eukaryota; kingdom Metazoa; phylum Chordata; class Mammalia; order Rodentia; family Muridae; genus Tokudaia; species Tokudaia tokunoshimensis. The sequence goes on along the minus strand of BTHU01000010.1, from coordinate 34,889,822 downwards.
TTAAAAAAAAAAACCCATAAAAACAAACAAACAAACAAAAACCAAAACAAACCCAAGAATCATGGAGTCAAGAGTCACGGGTTGCTTGCTGACCCATCAGAGACATGAGGGCATTCAGCAGGCGATCACCTTCCTGTAGGATGGTGAGATTTCTTAGGGTGGTGTAAGGAGTGCTTGAGCTTAAGAACCCTGCCCAAGGTTCTGCAAGCAAAGCCAGGAGTCACAGGTCAGGCAGAGACCCAGGCACTCCTGCTCTCCCTTCCCAGCCTCAGCCCCTGAATGGCTGCCTTAGGCAACGTGAGTAGAATGAGGGTCCGGCTGACTGGCCTGGGACTGGCTGTCTGCTGCACATATTTTTTCTCATCTCGTTCACAAAAGGCAAACAAGAGTAAGATGGTAACAGAAAAGTCTACTGAAGCAAAACAGGTCACAGGAAGGAGATAATGTGCTCAATGACAAGAAAAAGACAACCACAGCTGACCCCAGATGATAGGTGACAAGTCTCGGGGAGGGAGCGGGGGTGGTGGTGGTGGTGTGTGTGTGTGTGTGTAGATGTGTGTTTAAACAGGATTTCTCTATGTAGCCCTATCTGTCCTGGAACTCTCTGTAGACCAGACAGGCCTCAGACTCAGAGATCCTGAGTGCTGGAACTAAAGATGTGTGCCACCATGCCCAGCCCTTGGAAGTAGTTTAAAATATAGAGCATGTGCTGGAGACCTAGCTCAGCAGAGTCCCTGTCTAGCCTAGCCTGCACTAAGACATAGATTCTAGTATAATGTTTATTCTTAAAAAGGCACCAGTACATATAAGTGCATATTACTGTACTTAAGCCACTGGTTATTCAAGATTGCTTGCTTGTAAAATATAAACAGCTGGATTACAGTGACAGATTTGTTAGCGCTTGTAACCTCCATTTGATACTTGAACAAGATTTGACTTTTATTCATGTATTATAACGTAATTATCGCCCACTGTCAGCACGCCTCCTTCCTAATGCAATCTTATATCCAAAGACAATGATGTCATCAGAAAAGCTTTTAGACTCTTAGAAGATGGGTCACGGCAGAGATAACTGGGTAAAAGTCATTTTGCACTTCTGATAGCTAAGGCCAGGAGAAATGTGCAGATGAACAGGAGACCTGAGATTTGTTCATTAACTTGCTGTCCTTAAGAGAAATATCCTTTATGGTATCATCTAACAGGTCTGTGCCCAGGGCTAGACAGATGGCCTCATGCAGGCTTCCCAATAATATAAATGTCAACACACACACACACACACACACACACACACAGTATCAAAAGAAAACAGATGTTCTCCCAAGAGTTAGTATTTGAAAACTTTATTTTCTCAAATGAGCACCAACACAGATCAACAATGACAGAAATAACGCACTTCTTACTAATACTGAATCATTATGTACAGATACTGGAAGGAGGTGAAGACAAATTATTCAAAAACAATTGCCTTTGTTATTGAAGCAAAGTGACCTGGGAAGAAAATTCCCACCCAAGAAGGGAACAAAAAACAACAAAAGCAATTCCAAACCCAACAAATACAGTCTGTAAACACAGACAGACAGACAGACAGACAGACAGACAGACAGAAAGACAGACAGACAAATCCATGGTGCACAGTCTGGGCCGACTGGGAAAAGGAAGCTGACTCCTGTTCTCACCAGACCACTATAAGACACTGGACAGATCCAACTCCAGGGGGCAACGCCTTTCTAGTACATTTCATGACTGTATAGTAATTTTTATTAATCAATCACGATTTGAAAGACAATCTTTCCCAGTCATAGAACTAGCATTTCCACTGAGGCAGATTTTTAATATAAAAGTTGTGTTCAAGATTTGATTTGCCAGCCTCTGCCTGACCCTCAATTGATCTAACCTTTAAAAAAAAAAAGCTATTCTGTTGTTACTATCCTTTTAACCTGAACCAGTTAACAGCTAATATGACACGGCTTCTGGACCATCCAGAGCCCTGGGATGTGAGGCTGCTCTGCTCCCACCGCAGAAGCACAGACTTCACTCAGGCATATCTTCACAGAATCGCTTCATCGGCTGTAGAAACTGAACACACCGAGGTTTCCATACTCAGGGAAAGAAACGCTTGCTTTGGGCTCTTGGTCCACTCACACATGGAAACCAGAGAGGGAAAACTCTGTGCCCAAGGTGTAAACTGTAGTTCATAGTGTCCTCAGTAGGAAACAGAAAAATGAAACACACACACACACACACACACACATACACTCACTCCGTCTATCCCAATTTCTTGGAAGTTCTCCCAACTACAGTAATTACTCTTATGTTGTTACTATTAAGCTTGTTTCTTTTCTAGCCAATACTGGGCAAGAAAGTATCAATCAATTCACAACCTGGTAATTTACTCGTCTGTTCTGCTGGGTAAAAATGCAAACAGAAAAAACTGCAAAAATGTTTTAAAGCCTCAATCCATTTCATAGTGACAGATCCTTAAAGAAAAACAAAGTATCTTGATGATTATTTTTTCCCTTAAAATATACTCCAAGAGACACAGAGGAAGCTATAGAATTGAAAATAAAAGTGCTCTCAGGGAATCTGAGAATACAGCACCAAATATATTATTTAAAAAAATTAAATATTATTTACAAAAGTATATTTCACGAGCAACTGTATAGATAATATATATACTTGGAAATCTTATTATAAAGGGGATACCTCTTTTGTACACATTGATTTACCAGCTAAGATTTTTACGTTATCTATATGATCTGTCATAGGAGCTGGGGCAGTCCTCAGCCAGGGTCAGCTGAGAGCTTGTGAGCCTCAACCTTGGCTATATTTGACTCATCAGCAGCCTGGGGGAGCTATGGGGTGGGGTGGGATCGGGTGGATGTATTCCAGGGTGGCCACAGCCCCATCACCCACAGTGGCACAGGGCAGACGGAGCGAGAGCGGGCCAGCTAGACTTCGATGCAAAATGAAGGTAGCTGGTGGCCGAGGTACAGACCTTCAGGCCTTCCCTCTCTCCTCTCTTCCGTCCTTGCCTACCCCTGCCCGAGTTCACCCAATCAACTTCCCATTCCCTATGTGGAGTGAAGGGATGAGGTCTTTGGTTATGCTGAGTCAATCATTTGGTGAGGAAAAAAAAATAAAGAAGAAACTGACCGGAGGCCTTAGGTGCATGAGTCTCTGCAGCTCGGCTGCAGACTTGCTAATACTGCTAAGTGTTATGTAGACAAGCCGTGACTGGGGCGAAGGATGTCATAAGAAGCACTTTTGGTTTCACTGTCACAAAGGGAAGCCTGATGAGTTTTGGTCCCACCTGCAAATGTGTAGTTCAAGGACCCTGCCTCTAGAACAAACTGGTCTCCTTTCTCCACCCCATGAGGATTCCAGGGCACCACAGATCCAGTTTCTGCATGTCACCAACTTTAGTTTTAAATAAACTACATATGTTTAACCCCCACCCCCTAATTTAAAAAAAAAAAAAGGGATGTGTAGTATATAGCTAGGTGTTCCCTGAGCAAAGGGTCTAACCAAATCTTTAAACGAAGGCCACATCCTTGGACAGGATAAAGAGGGGACAATGGATGACCCTCGGAGCTGGCAAGCCATCTTAGGAATGTGAAAGTGGAAAAATGTGTGTCACTGACAACTTGAGCCTGGGAGCCTCCGGTGGTTTTTCTAGAACCAAAACCCAACCCCTGTGCCCCTCAGTGGGTCTTGCAGTCCAGTGGCTGGGGTAGGGGACAGAACTAGACTTCCAAGGCCCAGGACAAGCAGACTTGAGGAACAAAATTCTGTTTCTAGGAATCCTTTTGTGTCCCAGATGACAGGCAGTCTACTGAGCTGGCTGACTTTCTACGGCCTTGGCAAGTCTCAATTTGTCCCGTTCCAGATCAGGACATGAGGGACTAAGTCATGACCACCACAGCTCTCTCTGTTGGAATTTTGTTCTGCTGAAGATGCAGACTGGAAAATGTTCTGGTGGGTTGATTTAACCTTGGTTAACCAATCTCCGTGAGCTCCCTCTTGCTCCTTCTTTTCTTGGGCTTTTTTTCAGAGGTGAATTTTCCTGTAGGACCAGCCTAGTTAGAGAACAAGATGATGAGAAGTACCTAAAATGCCCATATTTTAACATTATTTTCTGCCTAAGAAATAAATGAAATTGATTCAAACGAGTTTCGGCCATGATCCACATAATAGCTGGATTGCGGCACAACAGCCTTCACAGTGTTGATTACATACAATAAATTCTTTTTCAAGAGACTTACAGGGATTTTTTTTCTTCCCATCCCTAACTCAAGGAAGCTTGGGTGGAGAGGGTGAAGGAGTAATATTGAATCTGTCATCCCTCCCCACTGCTGGGCCACACTGTCAAAATCCACATAGGATATTCAGGTCCAAGAATGGAGTGTGAGGGATGGAATCTTGGATCTTTGTTTCCCAGGTTATGGTGATGGAATTGGGGGAGGGGGGACATCCTGAAACTCAGAAACACTATACACAAAGAATTGCTGGTCCCATGGAAGCTACTGAGCATCCGATGAGGAAAGATGTACCAAGCCTGCACTGGCTCAAATCTAAGCTGTTCCTCCCAGAGCCTTGCCTCTGCAGAACCACTGACTGGTTCTCATTTTTTATATTTCCTGCTTGCTATCAGGAGCTCCCAGGCTACAGCAACTCCTCCTGCTCCTGGTTCTCCGCCATCACTGATTTTACTGTGCTTCGGGCTAAATGGGACATTCACATCTTGCATCTTTTAAGGAGACCAAGGTGATTGCCCAGGAGGTGGGAGGGCAGAGTCACTAAAACCTATTGAGCTTTACCCCCAACCCCCACCCCATTCTCTTTAGCAGGACCTTCTCCAGTTCAGGTCCAGAATGCTAGGGTCTTGCCCTGTCAGCTAGAATCAGGGCTGTTGCTTGTGCTAATCCGCTGTCCTGGCACATCTGATACTAGGGCAGGAGTTTGTCAGAGAGAACAAAAGCCATGAGGTATTTTTTTTCTCTTTGTCCTTTTGAAGGAGTCAATTATTTCAAGCCTAAGTTACCGGGTCTCCAAGAGCAGTACAATTTTGTTCCACCCTCCTGCCCCTTCCCTAATCCCAGGACTCTCAGGTTCCCCTTTTCTGTTCCTCATGCCCATGTGCCACTGTTCTGACAGGTCATTAGGCAGTTCTCATGTGGGCGGGGGCCCCCTTTTCAAGTCGGGCTGCCACCATGCAGCCAAGGGTCCGTTCCACTCATAACTGTTTTCAGCCAACACTAGAACAGAGAAGCCAAGATCAACTCACAAACAGATACAAAGCAAAGAGACAGACAGTGATTTAGAGGCCAGTCACCAAAAGATGGCGTCAGGGTGGGAGGATGGCCCCTGATGGCAAGGCCCCTAAGTAGATGGAACCGAGTGTGTTCAGTCACTCTCTCACGCTTGGGTAGAATGTTCAGTTGGGTGGCATTCACGTGGTTGCTGGACCGATGGATGCTATCAGGTCAATCCCAACCATTGTCCTTGATCATGTGCGCTAGTTCAATGATGTATTTGCCTTCTTTATATTTCTGACTGCTTTCAAAAGCATGTTCCTATAAACAGAGGAAGAGAAAAAAAAAAGACATGGAGTGACCAAAGGCAGAGAACTGCTGAGACACAGAAGCAGCACTGTGGCTGATGACAGACGCCTGGATGGCCATCAGGCACACCGAACACTCCAGCACACAAGCATCCCAAGTTCCTGCTGCTAACAGCACAACTGAGGGACATCCAGGCTTCCTCAGTATCATGACAGAATTTATTTGGATCATTCCTCTTTTAAACCTTTACTCAAAGGTCACCATCTCAGTAAGTTCTTTCCCTGCTACTCAACCTGAAATCCCAATTTCTCCTGCCGCTGCTGCCTTCTCTTCCCAATGCCTTCCCTCATCTCCATTCTCAGTGCTCCTTCCTCTCTGATACCCACAAACGCCCTATGTAGTCACTTTCTGTTGCCTGTAATGCAATAAAAACTTTAAGCAGAGATGTTCTTGCTTTGCACACTGCTGTATTCCTAGAAGACTGAAAGCCTTCAGTAAACAGATGAAAGGCAGCTGCGGAATCTGGGAGCCAATTGGGAGCACTAGAGTTGAGGACAACCTTGGTTTCATGTAAAGGTTAAAAATCCTGACAACGTGGTACACACCTTTGATCCTGGCACTCGGTAGAGGCAGATCCCTGTCTTAAGCTGATGATCATTCATTCTCTCTCTCTCTCATTCTCTCTCATTCTCTCTCTCTCTCTCTCTCTCTCTCACACACACACACACACACACACACACACACACACACACACATGAGCTCTTTAGGGAACTGGCAATTCTGAAGCTTACTAGAAGTCTGCCTTATAGACATTTCATGTTTCAATGTTATTTCCATTAGTTTCTAGGAGCACAGGGACACCTGGTTATCATCTTAAGATGTACTTATGTGTAAGTAGGATAGCAAGAGAAACCAGTACTCAGGCCAACCAGGTGTTATTTTCTGTTATTTCTATTATTCGCTGTTTCCACGCCAGGGGAATCAAGTGTTTTTTCTCTCACTGCCATTCTCCAGGGCGACAGACAACATTGCATGAACCCCTGAGCTGCAGAACCTCCACCCACCCCACCCTCTCCACCTAACTGGCAGGTTGCTTCCACCCCTGTGGAGCCTTCTCAGCGAGCCCCACAGAAAGCCGTCCTGCCCAAAGTGGGACAAAGGACTATCTCACATGCAGCGAGGATGCACACAAGTCATTTATGAATTATCCTATAATGCTGGTCCCCGGAGTCACTTGGGTAAGGGCAGAGGCCCAAGTGGCAGACAGGTGGCTCTTCTGGCAGGGCCTCTGAGTTCAGTAAAAAACCAAATCTGACTGTTAAGTAGGTTCTGATATTAATATGAATATGAATTACAGCTTCTTTTGGTTTTCAAGAAAGGGTCTTCTGTGCATCCCTGGCTGTCCCGGAACTCAGAGGTTGGCCTGCCTCTGCCTCCCAAGTGCTAGGATTAGAGGCATGGGCTACCACCGCCTGGCAGGGCACTACTAGTGAACTTCAACTTGTACTTCAGAATCTGGGGGCTTTGTGCTTTAGAACAAGAGTTCAGACCTTAAGTTGTCTCGTTGAGTGAAGAATCAGTCTACAAAGTGAGGAGGAAGAGGGGTGCCAGAGACTGAGAATGTGCAAACACTCCATACACACAACTGAGGGCTCAGCGGAATTCCCCTGACACTTCACTGTTCCCTGGCTGTGTGCGTGCGTGTGTGTATGTGCACGTGTGTGTGTGTACGTGTGTGAGTGTGTGTGTGTGTGTGTCTGAATGTGCTATGATTTGAGAATAAGACCTGTTGTACCTGTGTTTAGGGCAGAAGTGGAAAGTAAGAACACTAGGGCGAGTTTTCCTTAGGGGCATTTCTGTAATCCCATTTCTGGTAAACAGAGGCAGGAGGAAGGAATACAGTCTGAGCTACACAGTGAGCTCCCAGCCATCCTGTGATTCGGGGTTTTCTTTTTTAGAAGAAAAGCAAATCCACCCACCCACTGGCGTCCGTGATGTCACCCACTGGCACCAACTGGACTCCAGCAAGAAGAGTCAGTAATCTGGGTCAGTCTCTGGAACTGCTGATTAGCTATTCAGTCAGTGTCTATAGCAGTGGTTCTCAATCTGGGTCACAACCCCTCCAGCAAACCTCAGTCTCCAAAAATATTTACATCATCATTCGTAACAGTAGCAAAATTACAGTTATAAAGTAGCAACAAAAATAATCTTATGGTTGGAGGGTCATCAGAACCTGAGGAACTGTATTAAAGGGTCACAGAATTAGGAAGGTTGAGAATCACTGCTCTGTAGGATTGTTCTGTAGGTTCATAAAAATACCAAGACAAAGGAGCAGAACAGAGTCGGGTACACCAGGTGATCAACACAAGCCATCGGAGGCTGCCCTGCTGCCCTCCCCATCATCATGATGGGAATGGATCATCGCCATCTTTTCTCCCTCTCCTGATGCTGGGGGTCAAACTCAGGGCTTCTAGATAAGCACTTTCCACAGCACTCACTCCCGTTAAGTTTCTAGTCAACAGCTTTTTACAAAATTGTCAGATCACCAAACCTGAACCTCAACCAACAAATGAAACCAGCTAATTCAGGTTATCCCTTCCTCTAACCCAACATCTCAACGGATGAAGCAGTCCTAGGGTCAAGAGCTGAACTGGCGTCACTCAGTGGAGTGTACCTGCATACTGCTCATGTGAGGCTCAAGAGAAAGGACCCAATTTTCAGGCCACACCACTGCCACCACACAGCCCCACTGCTCTTAAATTTATTTCCCTGCAATAAGCTTTATTATTTTCTTTTAGAGGTTTTATTAGTTCCCCAGCAAGGCCAAGTTCCTCCTACCACCTCCTCCCAAACACTAAAATCACAGGCTTGCACCGCTGTGCCCAGGTGGCACCATACTGATTAGCACCAGAAAGGCTGAGCGTGAGGGCATAAAGTCAGGTAAGAGATGGAGCCCCGTTGGAACCTCATTCTGCTGCTTAGATGGCATTTAACAACTAGCCAGTAGCTGTGGAAGCATTGACCATACTTTTGTAGAGACCCAAACCCAGCTGGAATACCCAGGCAGTTCTGTATTTTGTTTGTTGGCTGGCTGGCTGTTTCTCTCTTTTTGTTTACTGAAACGGCATCTCATGTGGTCCATCTAGGTCTGTCATCTACCCGCTTTAACTTCTTAAGTGCACGGATTATAAGTGTGTAGGACCATGTCTGGATAGCTAGTGTTGTTTATGTTTGTACACACACACACACCTGTTTGTATGAACATGGGTGTGTTCGTGTGTGAGAGAGAGAAAGAAAAAATGAAGGTGTGTTAGCTATAGGTTAACGTCAAGTGTCCTCAGTTGCTTTTTGGAGGTGTCTCCCAATCAGGGAGCTCACCAACTGGCTAGACTGACTACCTCAAGGATTCTCCTGGTCTCTGCCCACCCAGCTTTGAGATTACAAACATGTATTGCTGCACCTGGCTTTTTCCAAGGGTTTTGGGGATCAGAACTCAAGTCCTCGTGTTTACGGACAAGCGTTTTGCTGACTGAGCTGTCTTCCCGACTGAGCTGTCTTCCCAGCGTTGTTACACAGTAAGCTTTCAGGAGATGCTTTAAGGTCTTGTTAATAAATGAACTCCTACATTCTCACTGAAGTGTTTCCAGGGCAGGTGGAGGAATGAGCAGGGATTACCCGTCTCACAAAGGCACGAGCCCCCAGGGCTGAGGGCAGCCTTTGGAGGAAAGCATCCCTTAACCAGGAGGCCTTTGCTATCCATCCCTCATAGTCCCTTCCCTCCCTCTCTCTCTCTCCCTCCCTCCCTCCTTCCCTCTGAGGCTCTTCTATACTTACATATTTCCAGCCCAAAGTGGTTTTGCAGTTTTCACAGTAAATGTCTGCGACGGCATGTAGTCCTGTTAGCAACACCCGCTCTTCTGCAGGCCCACAGCCCACATTAACTCTACACCAAAGACAGAAAGAGAGCGAGCGGGTGGTTAGTCAGAAGGATAAACAACCATTAGTCATTCAAGCTGAGCTTCTGGCAAAAACCGACTGGACAGGGCTACTCCCAAGGAAGCCAACAGGGAGGGGAAAAAACGGTCTAAAACTGAAATGAAAAACATCCATCGCCTCAAAGGTAACCACATGGAAATGTCTCAGTGGGAATAAATCCTAGATCTGCGAGATTCAATTCTGTGGGTTGACCAAAATAGCACTGGATGACAGTTTGCTTAGGATTTAAATTTTCTGACACAAATCTTTAATCTTGTATCTAAAAGGAATTTTGTATTACATCTACTTGTTGGGTGGACACATGCATGGTGTGTGTGGTGCATATGTGGAGGTAAGGACAGCTTTGGGGACGGGTTCTCTCCTCCCACAGTAAGCTTAGATTTCTAGCGATCCAGCCCCGTGTTGTGATCTCAGGCTTGGCAGCACTGCCTCAGCCATCTCTTCTCCCCTCGCCTTGTAACTGAAAGGAGATTCACAGCCTTGAGACGTGTCCACGGGCGTTACAGAGGACGCCTGAGTTGGTGAACAAGACCGTGTGTTTCAGTCCTTATCATAAGGGCGAGTGAGCTCTTATGTGAGTGAGCGAGAATCACACGTGCTTTACAGAACACCTGTTCCAAGGAATGTGCTACATTTCCTTTCACAGTTTATCAGATGTCTGTGAGCTTTGTCTTCCTATCCCAGTCAGAGGCTGTGAGTCCCATGTCCATGGCGACGACAGGCTGTGTCGACATCTGCTGCAGAAGGAATGAGGCTCTTCCTAAGCCTTCCCCCTAACATGAGTTCTTCTATCCCCCCCGCCCCCCCCCATCCCATCACAAATCTCAGGTCTGGTTGACGTCCACGCTGAAGGTGTAGCAGAGGCCCCTCTTAAGTCTTCCCTGGGGAAAGATCCGGTAGTACTGGGGACACTGTATCGAGTACATTATTTTTAGTTGGAGATGCTGCCAACAAAATCTCCCCTGAGGTAACTGACTATCAGTTGTTAGTGGGAATGACCCTAGGGATTTTATTATTATTAAAAATATTACTAAGGTAGAGGTCATTGCTGAACCAGAGGAGTGCTTTCCCCGCCCCTCAAGTCTTGCACCCAATAAACAGATGCCCCAATCAGAGACACTCACACTGAGTTGAAGAGGTAGGCTCGCCCTTGACTTCCCTGGAAGGACTGAAATACAAGAAGACAAATCAATAGTTAGACATCCATATTACTTATTTGGGAAACCGACCCCAAATCACAACAAACCTGAGCTTCCATGCAGAAGGGAGCATGGGCACGGCCAGCAAGCTGTCTAGCTGGCGGGCAGCACGAGTTGGGAGGTGGCGAAGACGGGAGAAACAGTTCAGAGATCAAAGCAGCCCACACACTTGGGCTATTTTTACCAGCTCAGGTGACTTGAGGGACAGGGGTACAGATTACAAGAGAGTAGCCAGGCTGGTGTGGGGATGGTGGAGTGTGTAACACCAACACTTGGGAAGCTATGGCCGACCTGGGACACACTGAGAAAGTTGATCTTTATTTAACAACACGACTCCAGGTAATTAAATACCCCTCCGTTCTTGACATTGTCTGACAATTCACTGATAGAATTAATCCGCACTATCTCTGCAGGCTTGACCTGTGCTGACCAGCTCTCTGTGCTGGCCATCACTTCACACAGCGGCTAGGCATGGGAAACCAGTATGGACTCTTCTTACTCGGACCCCAGCACAAGAGTCTGCATTCATCGCTTGCCTTGCTCCTGGTCAGTTCTACCCGCCACAGCAGTTCCAGTCCTAAGTGGGGACCCCGGGCCTCCTCTTCTGCTGCGTAAGTGGTCTCAGTGATGTTCACTGAGCAGAAGTCTCATTTCACCCTCTAGCTTGTTCTGCCTTCTGGCTTGTCAGTGACAGAGGTGACAGGATGGGACAGAAAGGAGCCAGGGCTCGCCATGCAATCTGGCATCTACCTCCATTAGCACAGGTTTCCCTCCTCTGGTCTCACTGAGCTATCTGGCCGACATGAGCCTGCCGCGTTCTGCCTTGCTGCTTGCATCTTTAATGTGGTATGACAACTGTATCCCAATTTAACTTCCTAGTCAGCTGAGGGGGGCGGGCGGGGGGACCAGTATAAAAACAGACAAGGAAACAAGGAACTCTGAAGAAATCTGGGGCGTCTAGCTGTCAGATGACTAAAAGCACCAGATGGAGCTCAGATCACTGTGCCTAGGACAGCCATGCTGTCAGGAGTGCAGGTCTTCAGGGTCGGTGCCTCTGGCCAGAGAAAAGCAGACTTCCTGTGGAGAGGCTGCGAACTGGAACAGCTGGATTGCTGGATGCCTTCCTGCCCAGGTGCAGCTCAAGGCACAAGCAGATATTCACCAGCTGCTGGCCGGGCCTGAACCACGGTTCTTCAAACAGCCCGGGAGCCTAAGACCTCCCGGGCACAAGGAAGCTGCTCTGGGAACCATGACCTCGACAACTGCACACAGCGGTGCCCGTGACGAAGCCTAGACTTTCCACAAACTGCTCAAGGGAACAAAAGCTGCCCACTTAGTGACTCCCTCTCTTGCTACTTCAACACCGTGCCAACACTGTGCCCTATGCTCTAGCCCACGCCTAACTGCACTCAACGGTTAACTTCCCATCTTTGCCCACCGTTCTCTGACTTTCCCAGGAAGTCACACAACCAACACTTATGTTTTTCTTTGCATCTGGATTAAAAAAAAATTTTTTTTAAAGATTTATTTATTTTATGTATATGAGTATACTAGCTGTCTTCAGACACAAGAGGGTATTGGATCCCATTACAGATGGTTGTGAACCACCATGTGGTTGCTGGGAATTGAACTCAGGACCTCTGGAAGAGCACTCAGTGCTCTTAACCATTAAGTCAGTTCTCCAGCCCTTGGATTTAAAATTTTTAAATCAAATTCCTTCTCTATGCTGTGAGTCTCAGAGGTACAGCTCACATCTTTAGGCTCGCTCCAAACCCTGCAGCATATGACTTTGGCATATAATAATTGCTTGATTTATTTTGAAGCGTCTCATTAGGTATCCCCGACTGGCCTTGAACTCCCAGTAATCCTCCCGCTTCAGACTCCAGAGCTGAGAGTATCATGGGTGTGAGCCATTACATCCAGCTCAATTACCACACAAACTTATTCCAGTGAACTGTCTCTGTATTTTTTCTATTGGGGCACATTATTCCCTGAGTTCTGATATCTGCAGTATGCCTAGGAAGCCATCACCACAATCAAGATTAAGGATAATCACCAGGCCTGGTGGCATTGGTTTATAGAGCATTTCAGAAAACCAGTTTTGGGTTTTCAGGATCACTCATATTCGTGTGCGTGTGTGTGTCAGTCATATCCCTGGTCTGGAACTCACTGGGTAGACAGAACTGGCTGCCTGTGCCTGGGATTAAGGTATGCACCACCACACTAGACCACAAGAGATTTTCATCTGGAACTCAGTGGTGTTACTCCCCCATATCACTGCTTCTTGCTCCATGTATTCTAGAAATACAAAGTATGTTACAGCCCCCTGATGAGTAAGAAGCTAGCAAATGCATTTACACGACGACCTCAGGAATATCACTTAGCATCTATCTGTAAAACAAAAACGTCTGACTATGGGTAGATGTGCATCTGGGTAGGATCAAAGACATGGCCCAGCTTTCAGTTGGTTGAGGCCAACCTAGTCTACATAAGACTGTTCCAGGGTAGCCAAGGAAACATAGTGAGGCAAAAAACAAAGGGCAGGGGTCCCGATTGATTATCCACCCTACCTGAACACTCCTTGGGCCTCCGAGTCTACTGTCTCCTCGGCTCACTTATTATTGCTCCACTGGCAAACCTGCTTTCTGTCACTCAAACATGTAACTTTCTTGTTAGGCTTTTTACTCAGATGTGTTTACAAAATTTACAATGTGTTTTATTTATGTATCTGCCCAGAGGCCAGAAGAGGGTGTTGATCTCCTGGAGCTAGAGTTAAGGATGGTTGTGAGCCATCTGATGTGGGTGCTGGGAACTGAACCCAGGTCCTTTGTAAGAACAGCAAATGTTCTTAACCATGGAGCCGGATCTCCAGGCTCTAAGCATAGTTCTTTCGAAAATTATCCATGTGTTAAACCCAGGCTAGCCACCCCACAACCAACCCCCAGCAGCTGTCCTGTCTTTAGCTCTCAGGTGCCGGGATTATAGCAGGTAACACCATCCTACCTTTTCCCGTGTTTTTGTGTTTGAAGAACGATCAGACCTTGATGTGGTATCCACTACCTTTAATCCCAGCACTTGGGAGGCAGAGGCAGGCAGATTTCTGAGTCTGAGGCTAGCCTGGTCTACAAAGTGAGTTCCAGAATAGCCAGAGCTACACAGAGAAACCCTGTCTCAAAAAACCAAAAATGGGCCGGGCGGTGGTGGCGCACGCCTTTAATCCCAGCACTTGGGAGGCAGAGGCAGGAGGATTTCTGAGTTCAAGGCCAACCTGGGTCTACAAAGTGAGTTCCAGGACAGCCAGGGCTACACAGAGAAACCCTGTCTCGAAAAACCAAAAAAAATAAATAAATAAATAAAATAAAATAAAAAACCAAAAATGGGATGACCAGAGAAGCCAGTCATGGTACATGCTTTAATCCTGAAGGTGGATCTCTTTGGGGATGGGAGTAGGGTCTGAGGCCAGCCAGAACTACAAAGCAAGACCCTATCTCAAACAATACCCAAAACAAAAAGATCAGAATGGGTAACAGGGCAAAAACAATGAGTAATCAACACGTAAATGTATAAAATGGCCAAACAGTAAAATTGTTCATAACATGAGAAGTGATATAAGGTAATGTAAAACATTTTTAAAAAAAAGTCTACAGATATTTTGTCTACCTGTATGTCTGCACACCAGAAAAGGCATTGGCCTGTGAGCTGCCATGTGATTGCTAGGAATTGAACTCAGGACCTCTGGAGGAATAGCTCTTTAACCGTGCACCATCTCTCCAGTCCCATATAAAATTCTTACGTCCACAACATATACACTTTATAGCAGTACATTCATGGAATCCACGCATACGTACATTACAAGGAAGCTCTCGCGCTTTGCTGAAAGGTCACTTGCACTGGGGGTGCCCATCTGCTTCAGCGCATTGCCTAGGAGTAACTCCTGCCAGTCTGACACAGATTAAAATTCCTAGAGAGCAGGGGCAGAGGGGAAGATGGTTGGACAAAGAAAACCACCTTCTTAGGCTCAAAGGTGGCTCCCAGGTATGCCAGGACAGTTCCTCCAGGCATGTTTGGTGAGAGTCTGCTGGTAGAAGTCCAGGTCCTGCCAAGGGTGCTGGACGCAAGCAGGGCTGTCCTGGTGGTGGGAACTCTTCCTCAGGTAGGCCCACAGATGCAGCATCTGCAGGCCTGTTTCCTCAGCCTGGCACTCATAGCCAGATGCATAATTTTTTTTTTTTTTTTTGAGGCAGAAGTCTGGACACACTCTTCTACCTTGGCTTCCACTACCCTGGGGACCCTGCCAACTCAACATTTATGATGAGAAAAACAGACACTAAGAACAACAGGCTTCTTGCAAATAGACATAGTCAAGAATAGCCCGGCTGGGTCACTGTATCCTGTGGGGCCCAGCCTAGCCCAGCCCAGCCCAGCACAACCTGGCACAGCCTGGTGTTCCCTTGGGTGGGGAAGCTGAAAGGGAGCGAAGGAAGTGACTGAAATGAAGCAAACAGAATTCAGACAGGAGATGCCGAACAGACTGTCAGACACATTTGTTTGCTGTCATTACTGCCTGGCAACAAGGCAGTTCTTTTGCATGTTGTGTGTCAACCAAGGCTGGTGTGCAGGCCTTCAACGTGAGGTTTTTTTGTTTCATTTTCTTTCAAGCCATACAAAACTTTTCTCCTATCCTTTATGGTACAGTACTAGTGGTGGGCCCAGCCCTTCCAGTAAGCTCGAAGAAACGGAAAGGGCTTTGAGTTTCCTGTTTGGTAGCCAAAACCACTCATTTCTGGCCCTGTTGGGAGTCTGGGAGGCAGCGAGTCCTTCTTAGAGAAGAACTGCTGGAGCCCGGCGTGGTGGTACACATTTGCTAAGAGTCGGCGGCAGAAGGAATGCAGATTCGAGGCCAGTGTGGGCTACACAGCAAGACCCTGTCTCGAAATTGAGTAAAATGAACAGACTTGGCAGCACACAGTTGTAATGGGGGTGGAGGGTAGCCGAATGCAGAGGTATGGGGAACAGGTGTGACCTCTGGGAATGGACTGAGCCCTTGATCATCTAAGGTATGAGGAGCTTGTCACCCCAGAAGATGCAGGTTCCAAATCTGACAGTGCGGCTCCCACTAGAGCATCTCTTGGCTTTTTTTTTTTTAAACATCTGTGAATGGAAATCCCTGTTTCACAGGGCAGTTAAGAACAGTGAGCACAACAAGGTGAGCCAAATCAAGGTTTCTGTCTCACTGAAGGCTTCTCAGGAGCCTGAGGAAGAGATTAGACTCAGTCCAAGTTCCTTTTTCTTTGGTAACTTCGACCTTTTGGTCTTAAAAAAAAATTAGTTTTTGTGTTTTATATAGGTTTGTGCATGTGCATCGCATGTGTGCCTGGTGCCCAGAGGTCAGAAGAGGGCATCAGATCTCCTGGAACAGTTATACAGATGGCTGTGCTCTATCATGGGGGTGCCGGAAATAAAATCCAGGTCCACTCCGAGCACACCAAGTGCTTTTCACAGCTCGATCTTTCTCCAGCCTCGCTCTTAGAATGACAAAAGGAGAATGAGGTTAGTGAGTTCAAGACCAGCCTAGATAGAATAGGAGATTCTGACTCAAAAATGCTTGAGACCTAAAAAGGATGGAACCCTGACTTAAATAAAATATTCGGTGGATCTTGGTGTAGTCACAGATTGTACAGTCATTATTACTATCTAATTCCAGAACATTCTCACACTACAAAAAGAAATCTCACAGCACCAGCAACCAATCATGCTCTCTCTCTTTTGCCTCTGCTGCACCAGGCACTATACTGAAGAGGGGTTAAAGCATCCCATCAGGATGGTAGCAGTGTTTGGGTAGAGGGACAAAGGGAGGTTAGCAAGATCTTTTCCCTTGGAATTTTGGCTGGCGCCACCCCTGACCCAGCAGGAAACAGATGTGGCGTGTTATGAGAAAGGGTCAGGTCAGTCACTTTCCTATTATTCAGTCTCATTCTTTTCTCTGTCCATCATTAATGTCTATGGAGTTTTCTAGCGTCACTGCAATGGCCTGGCCCTGGAGCAAATAGTGCTAGATTCTGCCTGAACCTCATCCTTGATGAAGCACATGGAGAGGTGGAAGAGCAGAGGAGAATTGTGAACAATGCTAGAAACTCCCAGAGTTAGAACACACGTGCGGTTTAGCTAGGAGCAAGGATTTCTGCAGGGGACTTCTCCCATCATCGCTACAACAAGAACCAAAGGAAATGGACTCACGTGGAAACAGGGGGGACGGGTTAATTATAAAGGAATTTCCTGGCTGTGATTTCCACACTGGGACATAGGTCACCAGGAAAGAGCGGGATAAAATAAAGCCATTTGTATATCTTCGTGACTTACCCAAAACTTCCACACAGAAATCTAGAAACCTCTGTGGTGAGAAGCCTGGCATTGTGATGTGCCTGTAATCCCAGCACACCAGAGGCAGAGGCAGAAGAATTGCCTCTGGGTTGAAGTGCTGAGTACCATGTAACCCAGAGTTACATACAACAGGGAGTCTCTGTCAAACAAACGGAAGGAAAGGAACTCCTGCAGGATGGCCTCCTGGGGGGTCCCTCCTCCATGCCTTTAGCCTATGCGTCTCATTTATCCTCACAGTCTTTAAAGCACACAGAAGGCAGGGCAGAAGGGACTGGTTCTAAAGGAAGAAATATCTGTTGTGCACAGGAGGATTCAGAGCCTTGGGTGCTTCTATCTGTTGCTGAAAGGCAGAGTCAGGGATCTACGTCTTTTGACGCTGAGACCTACCCCATATCCAGTCCTGTTGAGCCATGTGACCAGTAGTTTCAAGGCTGGGCCTGAGGACAGGTGATGTTCCTGCTCACAGTCATGTCTGCCTGTGCCTGGTAAAGAGGATGCTGGCAGCTTTGGTGTCTAGGAAGCCTTGGACCAGCTCCCACTAGCTGCACATCCCTGGGAAAGTCACTTCTGAGTCTCGGGGAAACAAAGGCAAAAGAGTTTTGAAAACAGTGCCTACTTCATGATATGCTAGACAAGAAGGATGTTGTGATAATTAGGTGCATGTGTGCATACAGTAGGCACGCAGCCTGCTTCATAGACAGGTCTTGATAAGCGCTTCCTTAATACGTGTTTCCTTTCATACAATGATAGCTTTTAGAGAGCTCACAACAGGTCTCCCAGACTCCCTTCCAAACTGCCTTTGAGCTCAGAACCCACAGGTTCCTTCCTCACTGTCCTAGGGCCTCGGATAGACTTGGTGAACTAAGGGCAGGCTAAGCTTCCCAGTCTGTGGCAGTGGGTTTGAGTGGTAAATCCTTAGTCCCTCCCCTCTGCCCACAGAGAAATAAGGACTGGCAAATGCTCAGTCTTCTGCTCCACAGAGGAGAGGACGCCCAAAATCACACACCCTGTCCCCTAGGACAAAGGCTGGCGAGTCCCTCTCACAAGGCCTGCTTAGGAAATTGACCTTTTCTGAACTGGCCACTGGGGGTGGTGGAATGATGTAATGGCAGCCAGCCACTGGGCCCTTTGCAATTCAAATATAAAACCAAAAACTTCCAAGAGAGTATTCATGTTGGAGCTCAAAACCACGGGACCTTTGAAAATAATTCAGAGTTGCTATTATCTAAAAATGCTATGCTTGAAGTATAAATGTCAGTATTTATATTTATAATATTTACAATATATTAAGCAATGTAAAAATCAAAATATCCGCTGACTTGTATTTCAGTCTGCAGTCCTCCCGAAATCCATGGGGCGCTTGCTAATGAAATATCCTTAGAGTCCTAAGGATAACTGTAAAGTCTGTGGTTTAAACCAATGGACTCCTAAAGAATAAGCTTCCAGCACCTTCCAAGGTTAAAGCCACATGCTCTACAGAAAACAAAACAAAACAAAAATAGCAAGCAAACAAAAAAACCGCCATGCTTTCTAACTATTTTTAGCAATTGCTGCAGTGAAATTGGAGAGAGTTAATAATGCATGAGATTGAAGTGGTTCACTGTTAGGATTGGGGTTGGGGGGGGAGGCAAGATGGCTCAGCAGGTTAAGGCACTCGATGAACCTGATGACGAGTTCATTCTCCAGGTCCTTGGTAGAGAGAACCACTCAATAAGTTAAAATGTAGTAAAATCTTGAAAAAACAAAGTGGGCGGGGGGGGTGTTGGGGGGGAAGGCTGGACATAACGGTCCTGGCTCATGCTGATAAGGTACTGCCAGGTATGTGATCTGAACACAATCCTCTAAGCAATATGATGGGGAAATTAAATTACCCCCACCCACCCACTTTACAGATGCAGAAAACACACCATGGTTAAGAAATAACTAAGTAAAATCTGGAGAATTAAGAAAGGGTAACAAGGGTATTGCATACATACCCTTAGAAGGGACAGGCTACAGTGCATTTTATAGATTTCACTTCCAAAACAGAGTTTCAGTAAAGCCCAGAGCCTACAGGAACCTCCCAGCTTCCCACAGCTTGTGTAGGTCAAGGTTGGGATGTAAGCTTATGGCTTCTGACTTCACGTCCCAAGATTTCCCTAGCAGGTGTTCACTAGGGAAGGTTGTCTCTTTAATGAAGAGGGATGGGTCAATCTGTCAGAACTGGGGAAATCTCACAGGCTAGTCAAATGCCTCTGCTCTGATGCCGTATTTACTTAACGGTACAAATTTAATTATCTCGCTCAAGTGAGTTTACCTTCAAGGAAGATAGCACAGAGTTCAAGCCTTCAAGATTAAACACACCACTGTGAATTAATGAATTCAAATTCTGACTTACCAGTCAGCTTTCTATGAGTTTTGTTACAGTGAGCCAGTTCAGAGTTGGTTCACTCTGAATAAACGAAAGAGAAAACAAAATCTTGATTTATGGGCCCACAGTGTTTGAGGCTGAGGACCACCCAGGGACTGCTCTGCGCCCCGGACTAAAAACGGCTTTTCCGGCTCACTACCGAATGATTATTGCACAACACTTGAAATAAATAATTCAAAGCTAAGAAGTTAGCTTTTAGCTTTTTAGGCTCCTTAAAAGTCCTTTCCTTGGCAAAGACGGATTAGAAGACTGTTTGGTACTTGTACAGCAAATGCTCCAGTAATCATGGTCCCTTGAAAGTCCATGTAGTGGGCTGTGCTTGGAGTGTCCTGGAAGCCCTCCAACACATAGGACTTTATCTTGTTTATTTCATAAACTCATGTGGCTCTTGCCTGAATTGCAACCAAATCTCAACACTTTTTAGAGCAAACTCACATCCTTCAGAGTCAACCCATGTTCCGGCCAAACTGATCCTACACTGACAAGTTCCTCAAAAGAGCTGAGATAGCCCTTTCTCTCAGAGCTGCCTGAGCTTCCCAGCCTGGGATCCTTTGCTACTTTAATTCTTTGGGTGGTCTATTTGAAGTTCTTAGCTGCATCAAGCACCTATGGTCTAAATGTTCAGCATTTTGGCCCGCACATACTTTTAATCTCAGAACCTGAATAGCAGGGGCAGATAGATCTGAGGTCTAGGCTAGTCTGGTCTATGAGGCTAGTTCCAGGTTATCTACAGCCAGATAATAAAAGCCCATCTCAAAATGTGTGTGTCTATGTGTGTCTATGTGTGTCTATGTATGTCTGTGTCTGTGCATGTCTGTCTGTGTGGTCTCTGTGTGTCTATGTGGTCTGTTTGTATGTATGTGTGTCTGTGTGTCTGTGTTGGGGGGACAGTTCTCTAAGCATAGAAGACCTGGTAACAGAACTAACTAGGTTTGTGTAAATACCCTGTGATATCTGTACAAAGCTGAAATCTTCTAGGGACAAATTTCTCAGAACATTCTGCAGACATATGACTGTGCTTGGGCAAGAGAGACTTAATCCATGGTTCTATCACTTTGTCATGAGCTTCATGTGCCTCTGGTGCCTAGTTCCTCCTCTATGCACTAGGATGACATTGTCCACTTCCCTTCAGGTATCCTCTCCATTTTCTATGCACACCGTAGCTTTCCATCTTCCTCCTGCCCATGCTCTATTCGTCTGTGCCTCATTTTCAGCCCTAAATGCTCAATACCTCCTTCTCCTCCTGGAGATGCTAATCAGCATATAAGGCTTTACTTACAAGTAATTGTGCTTCAGGTTGGTTCAAACCAAAGAGGTTGATAAAAATGTTCTTTCCTGCAATGGCAGCTGTCCAGCTCATACCATTATCAGCATCTTCCCACCTCCAGCTTCACATTCTCTAGGGACTGGGTTTAGGGGACTTGAATGACACAGTCATGAAGTCAGATACATTACTTAAAAGGTCATGGTCAACACTGGGAGAAGCTAAAGTAGAAGGAGTCCCACAGTCCAAGACTAGCTTGGCAATGCAGTAAACTCCAGGCCAGCCTGAACTCCATAAAAAAATCCTGGTGTTCAGGTGGATCTGTGAGCACCACACCTCATCTACATAGTGAGTTCGAGGACAGTCAGAGCTACATAGTGAGATGAGATCTTAGCGTGGAAAAAAAGAGGATGTGGGGTGGGGAGTCCTGCTGAAACCAGGTAGAGCACTAAGTGCTTGTTAAAGGGAAAAAAACTACACACACAATAAAGACTCCTGGTATTTCTGGCTCCCCAGAAATAGAACATAACTGGATCAGAGTAACCAGGTGATTTGCTCCTACCCAAGCCAGGAAAGGCTCCACAACCTTCCCCTACAGAGGATGCGTCTCTAAGGCTCTGAACATTGTATAATCTGTGTACTGCAGGAGCTGACAAGGTCTCTTACAGGGCAAACCTTCTGAGCCCATATTCTCTAAAGACAGCTGCCCTGCACACTGAAGATTTCTGGTTCTGAAGGTAGACCTTCCTGCATGTTTGTGAACTTCCTCCTTGTGTCTGCTGCTCATTGGTTGGTCTAACCCGTGATCCCTTCCTCAGGGCTCTCAATACTCAGACAGGAAAACTAAAATTCCTACCATATAATCTGGTGCTCAACTTCCTTGGCCAACACAAAAGTATTGGGTTCTCTGAATTATCAGGCACTAGAAGATCACTTCCTAGTCAAAAGACAAAGAACTGAGGATGCCTAAATGAGGGAGGGAGGGGTTCAGAACCATCCTGTACGGTCACATGAACGCATACTGTTGCTCTTTATTTAAAGCTGCAGGACCGGCTGGGTACCATAGAGGATGTCAGGTAGTCATCTGTCCTGAAGGTGCTTATTATCATCTGGCCAAGCCGGAAACAAGCTGAAAATACATAAATAACAAATTCTAACACTCTGTGTTAAATCAGTAAAGGAGTTTAGAGAAGATGACTAGCCCAGAGAGTGTTGGAGCATTGTCTGTCCATAGAAGAGGGCTTTCTTTGGGAAGAAAAAGGAATTAAACCAGTTGGACAGTGGTGGTGCATGCCTTTAATCCCAGCACTTAGGAGGCAGAGGCAGGTGAATTTCTGAGTTCAAGGCCAGCCTAGTCTACAGAGTGAGTTTCAGGACAGCCAGGGCTACACAGAGAAACCCTGTCTCGAAAAACAAACAAACAAACAAACAAAAAAAGAATTAAACCTAAGACAAGAAGCCAGCAAAGTCAGAAGCCAGCAACCTACCCTGACCACATGCAATAGAAGCATCCAAACAGACGTTAAAACAATTAAGACAGCATCTTGCTATGAATTTGGAAGCCCAGGCACCCTGAACTAGGTGTTCTCACCTCAACCACCTGGGGGTTCCAGTACAGGTATGAGCCATTTGTGAGCAAAATGAAGACCCTCCTCCCTCCCTATATTTCCCACAGTTTTATACCAACGGGACATGGTATTTTTTTCACATGTATTCATTTATTTTGTGAATGTGTATACATATGGAGGACAGAGGAAAATTTCCAGAAACCAGTCACACGAAAATCAGCTGACTTGGTGGCAGGCACCTTTAGCTGCTGGGTCATCTTGTAACCCCTGGGACTATGAAGGTAGCTACTATCTGCGTTTTGTGGGTAAGGAAAGGCCTGGGCCCTAGGGCACTCTTAGACCCAAAGAGGCTTTGATCCCTTCCAGTCATCTGTAGGTTGGTCTGGAGCCTGATGTATTTATTGTGTACACTTCCAAACACTGGGCTTTCTTATTGCTTCCTTACTCATCTTCCATTGCTGATGGGGTTGGACAAGGTGTGTGATATCTAACAGGGGGGTAGTCAATCTAAAAGCAGAACTTGTTGGTTTTTAAACAAGGACTGGCTAGTTGGACCAAGGAGTGGGCGTTTCCACACAAACTGCAGCACTTTGATGTTGCTGAGCCAGGGCGGTAAGCCCCGATGTTTTACATGTCAGTTACAGAGCCTCTGATTAGGTCCAGCAAGGGACTCAATTAGCATCATGGAAAGACAGAGCAGATTTCAGAAGAAAGGTCAGGCACAAGCCCTAGCATTCGCTGTTAGCCATCTGCCGGGCAGGAAGTGCTCCTCAGATCTATTTTTAATCATCTTCCCTAGGCTCGGGCTCCTGGGAGAATGCAGAGGCTGGGGTTATTCTGAGACAAACATTCAATTGCCACCTTTCCATACACATTTGAAAACAGTCTCTGGATACTCAAGAGTAACTCAGACATGGATTCTGTCATTCTGGCCCGGACCCGCGAGGTCATTCTTTGGTAGCCATGGGTGAAAAATCACTCCCTGGGAAAGAGTCTCGAGGCTGACTGGGTTACAACTCTACTAGGTAACTTGGTGATCTCTATAACCAGGTCCTAGGTACAGGGTAACAGGGAATCTTCGTCTAGGAGTACACGGCTATTCTCCAAAGCAGGCCTACGATCATGACCTGTACAATCTCCTCAATGCTGCCTTTATTTACACACATTTGTCTCATCAGAAAGGTAAATTAAAACCTATACAGCCAGGCAGAAACCGAATCCATTACTCAGTAGATGGGAAGGGTAGAGAGAGGGACCAGGCTATACCGCAGCAGGCCTATCTAACATCTGTCCACTGGCTTCTCCCTCCTGGTCCAGTCACATGAGTGTCTCAGTTCAGTCTAGCCTAAAGAACTGGACAGCAAATCTGGTATGACCAGGGCAGACTTTACAGACCAGCCTGGTTCAGGAAACCCCTGTGTTTGAGAACCATATCTCAGAGTTGCCTTGACTCAAACTTCAGCCTCTAGTTTCCACCCTGAGGTAAAGCTTCAGCACATACACAACTGGGCCCCAGCCAAGCCAGGTTCCATCTTCCAGCAGAGGCCTGGAGCTAGGCTGCGAGTCACCACCACCCGACCCGACACAGCACTGTGGAGCTTCAGGGCACTGTGCCCACTGACAAAGAGGTCTATGGGGGGTGGGGTGGGGCAGCCACCCCTCCACCCTCCCTCTTCCCTCCTCTCAGGAGCTTATCTATCAGTGAGCAGCAAGTAGGAAAGGTAAGCTGAGAAAGGGCATTTGGCTGGCAGCAGGACCCCGGCCGGCCCGAGGTGTGAAACAGGAGCCTGGGCGCAGGGGAAACAGCTCTGGCTGGACCAGAGCGCCAGGGAGGAAGGCAATGAATAGGCAGGCCTGTGTTTTACAGAAACAGACTCCCTGGCTGGGTGCTGGAATCCTAACCCCTCAGTGATGGGGGAACTCTGCTCCAGTGAGCTGAAGTGTACATGTGGGAACTGGGGGAGCAATCCAAAGGCTGCTCCCCTGACCTACTTGGACCACAGTTAATTAAGGCTCCCAAGCCCTGCTGACTCTCGATTTCCTCTTCTCGTCTGGTTTCTGGAAAGAAGGGAGTTAATCAGCAAACAATTTAAGAAAGGTAACTTTTACCCCTGCAGAGGATTGTGGGTTCCCTCTCTATCCTCTCCTGTCCCTCTCTATCCTTTCCTGTGCCGTGGATCTGAGCCAAAAACAAAACCAAACGAAAACAAAGAAACAAAACCAACCAAACAAACAAAAAAAAACCCCTATTTAAAAAGGGGGGATTGGGAGTAGGGGGTAGGGGTGGTAAGATAGTACTTGCTGTAAGTCTGATTACCTGAGCTCCAGAACGGACAGGGCAGAAGAAAACCAAGGATCCAAACTGTCCTCTGACATCCACACACGGGATGCAGCAGGCACAACCAAATATATACTTTACCCCTCAGAGAGAAAGAGAGAGAGAAAGAGAGAGAGAGAGAGAGAGAGAGAGAAATGGCTTAAGATAAACAGAGCCTGGCCTGCTGGTCCACACCTGTAATCCCAGAACTCTGGAGGCAGAGGCTGGGTGAGTTCAGGGTGTGTCTAGGCTATACAGTAAGACCTGTCTCTACAAAGCTATATATGGGCTAAGGAGATGATGGTTCAGTAATAAAGTGGCTACTAGGCATCCACAGAAAATGTCAACATGGCAGTGTCCACCTGTAACCCTAGGGATGGTGAATGGCAGGAAGTGTGGGTGGGAGGAGAGGAAAAGACATGGCTGAGATCTGGAAAATTCAGGGGATTTGCAGCTGGCCAGCCTTTCCAAACTACCAAGCTCTGGGTCTCTTTCTATGGATTCTTGCACAGGCAAACTCACTGCGTGCACACACAAACGAATGATGTGACTTTTTTTAAAGCAACAGAATAAGCTTCCAAGGGTGGGGCTACAACGGACAGTTTTTAATCATTCAGGCTGTCTCAACTCAAGACGTTGTTAGGGACACTGGGCCCAGGCCCTAAGAGCCTCCAGGCCACACATAAAGGTCTGCCACAGGCCTGTGGCTGGCAAATGATTTACCTGACTGCTGTTTAGCTGACGGCATTGTCCGGGGCAGATGGAGCCTGGTTATTATTAATTATAAATAGCCATAGCACATTATCAATGCCTTATCAACTGCTATACGTGATCAGCAATTTAGTCAACTCAAAGCCCTAGGCAAACAGTTTACAGAAGCTGAAGAGAAGTCGGATTTTCCAGAGTCAGGTCATGCTATAATATTCCTGTCCATTTCTAGTCAAGTTGTATTGTCACCTCCCTCAAAGCCATTTAGTGGTTCCCTACAGCACACAAAACTGAGTCTACACTCCTTACACTCGTGACCCACATCTGCAGACCTCTCTGCTTCTGAAACAGGCTCTGCGCATGTGCCATACCTGTGGTTCTCCAGGCCATGATCCTCAAGACACACTCCACTCAGAATGGACCCCTGTCTGATGCACACGGCTATAGAATTCACATCTACGCAGTGTACAGAACAATCAGAGACTGACTGTGTTTCAGCCCATTTTATTTATAACAACTTAGCTGTCTGTCTTTTGCACTGGAACATAAGCTGTCTATATAGGCATTAATTATATTCTGGCCACCTCAACAGCCCCAGAGCTGCATCCACCAGCATTCACTGCCTGCTTAGTAGTCGGGGATGTTCAGAGACTTGTCCAATGTAACCCTGAAAACTTAGTGCAAAGCCAGGCCTCAAGCAGAAGTGACTTAACCTTTCAACTCAGGATTTTGAAAATGACGCCACTTACTCTTTCCCTAATAGGGCCACACAGTGTTTTCCAGTTAGAATGAGGAGCCTTTTTAAGCTGGCTTGGTCTGCAGCTTAACCCTATGGTGGGAAAAAAGCCCAGCCAGAGGAATGGAATTTCCCACACAGCTGCCTCAATTCCCTATACTATCCATGCCATGCCAACCGGAGATTCCTGTTGAAGCCCTATACGGCCACTTCCCCCAACACTCAATTCACAACGGTCATCTCAAACATCTACCCCAGGCATCAGCAAGGCCTGGAAGCCCAGGACCACTCATGTTTGTAAATGATGTTTCCGCAGAGCTCTGGCGCTGTTTGTTGATGTTTTCTCCAGGACCACAGAGGTCAGCCATTAAGACAATACTATCTGGTCTTTACAGAAAGTCTTGTGGACCCTTGGCTTCAACCCAAAGAGGCTCAAGACTCCAGAGAGCCCATCCCTCCCAGAGACAGGCTCCCACTCTCACCCTTTCTTTGCAAGCTCATTTTTTTTGAATGAAGTCATTTCTTTTTTTAGCACTGTTTGCAAGCCTGGGACCCACACTAGCCAGTTTAAGAGACATACAGGAGCCTGAATACCTAGCACATGACCTGGCACCTAATGGTGCTCAATAAATGTTTACTGAATAAACCAGGGCTTGGGAAGTCAGCCAGTCTAGCCCTGAACCAAAGTCCATCCCCCTGTCAGTTTCAAGGTGACCAATCACACAGGTGGCTGGCAGCAGCCTGGTGACCTAGATGTGCCAGGGCTTATCTTATCGGCTTTCCTTCTTCCTCCTGTACTTACCCAGCACCCTGCCCCCACAGTGCCCAGGGCGGAATGGCCTGTTGTTTTCACAGAGAGGCAGACAGGCAGGGAGGAGCTTTCCTCCCCCACAGATAGAGTTTGCGTTTCTTCTTTCTCCTGGTAAGGGGAGGATGAAGAAATATGATTTCACTTGCTTCCTCCCCTCAGGTTTCCTGAGTGAAATCTGTCTGGAATAAGCCTCCTGTCATTTGGAACTTTCAGCATGGAAAGTGAAACGG
Source organism: Tokudaia tokunoshimensis (assembly GCA_036184795.1). NCBI lineage: Eukaryota > Metazoa > Chordata > Mammalia > Rodentia > Muridae > Tokudaia > Tokudaia tokunoshimensis. Next base: position 34,862,641 of record BTHU01000010.1, on the reverse strand, counting down.
GGGAGCCTAGAGGTGGGCTTGGGTGACTTTTAGAAGGCCCAGTGTTATAAGTAGAGCAGCCGCTAGCTAACAGGGAGAAGCCCAGCCTCCCCAAACAGGAGCAAACAGCAGGCAGTTGTGCTAGGCTGAACTAGCACGGGCTGGCACTGCAGAGTGGCCGGGGTGGGGTGGGGTGGGGGGAGCTGTGGGCACTGGGGCATCTCATGGAGGTGATGGCTTCTCAGAACCACAGACAACCTCGGGGACCCGGCTCTGGGTGTGGGCTCCCATTTTGGCTGCTACCCACTACGTAGTCAAAGGGTCCTGTGGACCAACTCAGGGAGGCCAAGACACTTTTCTATCTGCCAAGGCATCCCTAAAGTCTAAGAGCTAAGGGATGGGGCTTGCAGCAGCAGGTCTCCTGCTGGCCTCTTTTTTCACATCCATTGATGTGTCTCTATCCATCTGTTGGGAAACCATGCTAAAAAAAAGAAAAAAGAAAAGATGTTCTTAATGGGGCCAACCCTAACATGGAGGAAAAGGGGTTCCTGGTTCCTCAAAGATGGGCACATTTCCTACTGATGGTTATAAGCTGCCCCCAAAAGACCCAACAAAGGGAGAGGAGCCACAGGGAAAGGGAGACCAACACCATTTGCTGTGCCCCCTGACATTACTGTGGTCTAAAGAGGCTGTTTGTGGACCAGTGGATGCTGCTGTTTTTAGCAGCAGCTGGTGGCGCTCTCTCCTCCCCTTCCCCCTCCCCTCCTCTGACTCAGTGCCCAGACACCAGCCAAAGGCCAGGGAGGGGAGAAAGCAGAGTTTGGCTGCTCTGACCTCTAAGATAATACTTGGGATCACAGGGTCAAACCCTTCCCCTCAAGAGTTTTGCTGAATTTTGGGAACAAAGATATCGGGTTTTGTTTTGTTTTAAGATAAAGAAAATGCCTCCTTTCAGAAGAACCCCAACTCCCCATGTCCACCCTGCAGCCTCACAGAATGAGACAAACTGACAAGCCATTCCCAGCTAGGGAGGCAAAGCCAGCCTGGAAAACCCTCCTCCAGGGTCAGAGCAGTGGCTGTCACTGTGAGTTGACATCTCTCTATAACTGGCTGAAATGTGGGTCAAACGCAAAGAACGAAGCAAGCTCACAGATTAGAGGGAAGGTGTGAGCCCTCCGCTGATGAGAGGCAAGGCCCAAGAGACGAGTACTGTCCCGAGGAGCTGCTGTTTGGTTACCTTGGAATTGTAAAGACAAACCATGACTGCAAAGGCGCCGTCACTAGCGGCCATGCAAGAGCTAAGACTCCTGGAAGAAAGGAGATACACAGGGCCAGCCCCTGGTTATATCTGAATGTCACATCCTGTCCAATTTTACTCAGCAAATCTTGAGGAACAGCAGAAGTCACTACCGCTACCACGCCTGTACTTTTGTATCATGCTGTACGCGTGACTTTCCAGTTATCTTGTTTAATTTCTCTTTAAAAATATATCAAACCACATATTTCTTGCTATGCTACTCTCATTTTGTCCCTAGGTTACACAGCTACCACCAGGTGAATGGCAGAGGTTGGAACACTGGTGGCCTGGTTTGTACCAAACTGTAGCCTTGGATTCTCTTCTGCAATGCCCTATGTTCAGAAGGTGGGGGAAGTGAAAGGAACCTTGCCAGTCTAGCATCCTGCACTTACTTAGATGCACTGAAAAAGAGAGCCAGAGTGGAGCAGACCTGGAGGACCACAGGCTTGATTGACACCTTCGCTTCCCTGGCAGCAGAGGCTGGACCCAGTGCTTACAAGCGCCAGCTCTGTGCAAGGCAGTAAGCGGTGGGCATTGAGACAGCAAAGAAAAGTCAAAAGGCCCTCCTCCTTTTCTCTCTCTGGGCCTTGGTTTCCTAATCCATAAAAGGAGAGAGCTCAGGTTCAAAGGGATTCAGTTCTAAAAGGTCCGAGGGCATTTAGAACCTCATTAGGAAACAAGGCAATTATAAATGAAAAAGGTGCATCTATCTGCTGGGAGTGTGGGGGTGTGGACCCGCTATCCCAGAACTTAAGAGTCTGAGACAGGAGGATCCAGCCTGGCCTAGGCTACACAATAAAACTTTCTGTGGGATGGGAATAGGGCTTAAAAACCAGGCAGTTCTGTAAGGGTTCAAAGCAGGGAGGGACTCTTACAGGCCAGGCAGAATTTCTATCAAACAACCTCAGCTAGTCTTCGAGAATGGGTAGATATTTCAAGTAGTAGGATGGTGCTTATCTAGCATGGGTGAGGTCCTAGGTTCCATTCCAAGGTCCACCCCACCCCTCCAATGTATGGAAATTAAGTGGAGGAACAAGGAAGATTCCCCAACATGGGCTGTGTCAGAAACAGAGGGTGGTATCTACCACCAACACTTCTAAAAAAAACCACAGGTCAGCAAAGACCCAAAGGAGCAGCCCAGGCCACACAGGCTGAGCTGAAAAGAACTGGGCGGCTCCAGATTTGGTTCCTCTGTAACCCTGGCCTCAGGCATGCCTCACAATGCTTACCTAGAAGGGCTGTTATAAAGTACAGGAAAGAGAAACATCTGGAACAGTCTGACAGGCAGCCCACAGCCAAGAGCAGTGATGTAAATTTCTTAGGTCGTCTTTTTTTTTTTTTTTAAATGATACCCAAACCAGTCTCATTAGTAACATCCTTCTGCCTTCCTCAGTGAGCCTTGGTGTCTCACCTACTAAGATCACGGGCCTCACTTCATGCTTGGCTTCATCTCCTCATCCCTAGCCCCTAGAACAAGTGTTTAAAGAAGTATTATTCAGGTTGGGTCTAGGATTCTACGCCTACAATCCTAGTGCCAGGCAGGCTAAGATCCCAGGTCAACACCGACAACCTATCAAAACTGTCTTGAAAGGGAGGTGGGGAATGGGATTGAACAAAAGAAATAAACTACTGAACAACCTGTACAGGAATTTAGACTCTGGTTAGGTCCAAACCAGCATGGGACAGCCTTAGCCTTATCATTCCAGCGCGCACGGGCGGCTTACAACCAAGTCTTGTTCCCAAACATGAACACTCCTGGGAAAGTTTCTGCCAGGAGTAGTGATGGTGGCTACCTGTAATCTCAGGAGAAGCAAGTCTGAAGCCTACACTATATACAGTTCTAGGCCAGCCTGGGCTATAGTGCAAAACCCTGTCTCAAGATAAATAAAATTTAAGTGTATGTGTATGTATGTGTCTGTCCCCCATGGATTTTGAATGGAAATGTAAGCTTATGAATAGCTGTCTAAATACTAACATAAAACTCAATCTTGGGGTATAGTCACGTAAAACCCAATCTTAGGGTACAGTCTGCAATCTTGGGGTGTAGTATAGAATCTTGGGGTGCAGTCTGGCACGTGTTTATTTGTCAGCCTCAGAATAGGTTTGCAGCACATGCCTCATTTGGTCACGTCAACATCTCTTTCTGGTATTTAGAGGAACTACACAGAAAGGATCCTATTTGAGGCGCCTCTGTGTTCCAGTTCCCTGCAGTCTGCAGTGAGATATAGACTATCAGTCTGGTCCCCAGAGCGCCCCTGATAACAGACGGTGAGTGACACAGGTGCCGCATCATTTACTTTCCCAGGGATTGACTCTCATCTAAAGAGTGAACTGACTGCCCTGTTCAAACCAGAAAGTGAAGGGGCATTGTTTCCACCACGGGATGCACCTATGTACACCAAACAGCAGTCCACAGTGGAGTCCTGAACTGCCACACAGTTTCCAGAACATCCAGATCACAGCAGTGGAGTGGGGACATAATCAAGTTGCCACTTTAACCCCTCCTCAGCTCACTCATCTGCCACGCCACAGCAACACTCACCGCAAGCAGGCCACGGCATGTCTTACTCAGTGTCTTGTTAGGGTTTTAACTGCTATGAACAGACACCATGACTAAGGCAACTCTTATAAGGACAACATTTAATTGGGGCTGCCTTACAGGTTCAGAGGTTCAGTTCATTATCATCAAGCCAGAAACATGGCAGCATCCAGGCAAGCCTAGTTCAAGAGAAGCTGAGAGTTCTACATCTTCATCTGAAGGCTGCTAGGAGAAGACTGGCTTCCAGGCAGCTAGGATGAGGGTCTTAAAGTCCACCCCCACAAGGCCACACCTACCCCAAACAGGGCCACATCTTCCAAGAGTGCCCCTCCCTAGACCAAGCATATACAAACCATCACACCCAGCCTTCTGTAACAGCACACTGCCAACAGGATGAAGCCTCAACTTCTGGTAAAACGGCTTCAATCTTCTCCTTCAATGTCTTTTCATTTATTAATCCAGAAGAAAGGCTTCTCTCTGCAGGTTTTCTGCACAGCCTATGTGCATGCAGCCCTCTCACCATTTCTACATGCTTCTAAGCACAGCGAGTGAAGGTCCCCAGCCTCCACACTTGGTTCAGACACTTCCTTCAAGTACAGCCAGAACTGCACTCTCTAGGCAGACAGGGATTAGGTTGGTTTCTTTACTTGCTCAGTCAACAGCATCAAATATCTGACAGCACTATCTTCCTTTAATCACATACATAATTTCAGGGATTCCACAGACCCCAGACTGAAACTCTGGTGAAACCCTGCTTCCTGGTGCTAGTCTTGTTTTACTACTAGATAATCTGCCATCTTGAAGAGTGTAACCAGAATAACATGACATCATAACCACCCCGTCAAGTTACGGACAGACTAATGGGACACAGATGTCATCACACTAGTGATGACTGTCTCAGGAGAAACGTAAGGTCAAGTACAAACTTTCCAAGGGATGAAACTATTGCCTCCTTGAGGATCAAAGCTCCTTGCTGAAATTGTTGCAGACAGTAACCTCCTATCTGCTGCACGGCCAGGCACAGAGAGAGAGTGAGCTCTGTGTATAGGTCGTATTTGTGCAAGGACAGACAGGAGCGAAGGAAACTCAAGAGAAAGTGCAAGCTCAGTCCCCGCTGTCATTACAGGATCAGCCTCACCCCTGGCTCTTCTTTCTCCCCCTGAAGACACCACAGGGCACAGCATTTCCAGGTAGGTTCCAAACAGCGTTTTACCAAGAAATGCTGCAATCCAACAAAGTCATGTGGTTCAAAGAATTTTCTGTTCAGATTTCTTTTGCCCGACATACACACACACACACACACACACACACACACACACACACACACACGTCCCTTCAAGACATTCAGGCTGGGGAGACAGAGGGCTCGCTGCACAGGCAGGGGGACCTTAGTTTGAACCTCACAACCTATATTTTAAAAAAGTGGGTGTGAAAGGGGGGAAGCTGGGTGTGGAAAAAATAAATAAATAAGATAGGTGTGGTGATTGATGTGCCCTTGTAATTCCTGCAACTGGGAGGCAGAGGTAGGGAGATTCCTGGGGCCCACTGGCCAGTTGGTCAGCCAGTCGGCCATGCCTAGTCAGTGAGTTCTAGGCCAGTAAGAGACAGTGGACAACAGCTAAGGGATAACACTGAAGACTGACCTCTGACCTCCACACAGAAGCACATGTACAAAGATGCAGGCATACCTATAGACAGACACTCACATACACACACACATATGGTGGGCAGGAGGGTGCAGAGGGAAGAAACTTTTTAAAAAGACCACAAAGACTCAGGTCACAAAGCTTTCATCAAGGTCACACAACAATGGTTCAATCACCTGTCTCTAAGAGTCTTTTAATTACTGGGATATACAACTGAAGCCCTGGTACTCAAAAACTTTTATGAGCTAGATATTTATTTATAGACTTAACTTCAATCCTTTGATTTCTCCCCACCGTCAATAGAAATACTATTCTATTTCAGTGTTTTTCTTTAAACCAAACAGAGCATACATTCATTGGATTTTTTTTTTTCAAAGAGCTGGAGAGATAGCTCAGCAGTTAAGAGAGGACCAGAGTTCGATTCCCAGAACCCACATGGTGGCTCAGGACCATAATTCCAGTTACAGGGGGATCCAGGGTCCTCTGCAGGCACCAGGCACACATGGTATACATACATTCAGGAAAACACATTCAAATTAGAGTTCAACATAATTTGCAAGCTAGAGTCTCAGATGCTAAAGGACTAGTCACTAAGGGCTGTGTCATACAGAAATGTTCCTATGCGTTACTACCTTCTATGGTAGCACATATCAACACTGGTGTAACAGCCCAATGTCTGTCTGCTTTCAGTCTTACCTAAAGAAAAGGAAATGCAGGCAATTTCTATGCTTTTATAGTCTTCGTGTGATTTTTTTTTTCTTCTGTTTGAAATAGGACTTTGTGTAGCTCAGGTTGGCCTCAAAATTTGCTATATAGTCAAGAATGACCTTTGAACTTCCTGACTCTTCTGTCTCCATTTCCCTAAAGCTGGAATTACATATATCTGTGGTTCTGGGGATCTAATTTAGGGCTTTCTACAAGCTAGGTTAAACATTCTACATGCTCAGGACCTTAAGACTGTAGAGCAGCAGTTTTCAACTTGTGGGTTGACCCTTTTATAAGGATTGCCTTAAGACCATCCCGTATATCAGATATGTACACTATGATTCATAACAGTAGCAAAATTACAGTTATGCATGTAGCAACGGAAATAATTTTATGGTTAGAAGTTACCACAACATGAGGAACTGTATTAAAGGGTCCTAGCCTTGGGAAGGTTGAGAACATCTGCTTTAGAGTATTAAGAGCACAAAATGGTGGGCAGAAGAAACTAAGAGAAGCAAAGTCTGCCTTGGCAGATGGTCAGCAGGACGGGGCATGTCCCTGTGCTGCCACATCAGCACCCTACCATGTCCATGACCTATAAGCCACTGCACTGGAGCGAGAGGTGGAAGTCTTGCTGGGAACCACAGGTGTCAACACTATGGCTCCAAGGCACAGGTGGGAAACGAGGGCAGCCTAGCCCTTGGCAGCCACAAGATCAATACAGCTGTAGCACATACTGCCCTCCCGACTCTCTTCTCAAAGCAATGCTACATCTAATCTCTTGGCAGGAAGAAAGAGTCCAAATGCCACCACAGCCAGTCTGAGGAACCCCACAAAGAACAAAAAACCCACCTCCCAAGATCCTAGCCCTCAGAAGGATTGCCAGAAGCCAGAAGGCAAGTCAGCTCAGGGCTCCTCACACAGAACATGACCCAGGCTGAGAGAGCCCCTGGTTCAGAGGCAGTGTGACCTAAGGCTGCTTTACTGCCGTACTCTGACCTGTTTCCTGACCAAGACTACAACGCAGCCTTGCAGTTCCGGAGCATCTCTGTCTCCAGAAAATAATCAGACCAATGATCTAACCAAACAGTAACAAGTAAGTTGGGTGGTGAGCAAAATATTTCTTCTTTCCACCTGCCCTGAACACCCACCTCACAGCCTCCCACAATGCCCTTCCTTCCGATAAGGATCAAGTCTTGGAATGAAGTCACAGTTGAGCGTTGGCAGGACAGCAAGGGGGGAGGCCTCCACACAACTGGACTCGGTGCTATGGCCTGTAAACCTTGGCTACTTGGGAGGTTGAGGCAGAACTCACTGATCCAGAGGGAGCCATTATCATTTTACAACCCAAGTGTATTTTTATGCTGGCTGGGGCGGGCAACATTAAGAACAATAAATAATGCAAGCAATTCTTTATGCCAACTCAAAATACTTCTGCAGACAAACACCCCAGCATGTGGACCATAACACCCTTAAGAAAGAGATTGCAGGACGCCTTAGCACATTCTCTAGATGGTTCTATTATCAATTCAAAAGTCTCCCCTCCCACAGTCCAGAGGGTGTGTTACTGCCTCTAAGACACACTGGGATATCAACTGTCCTTTCCCTACATCCAATGCCTATGCACGAGGTCTTGATGGAAAACTGACTACAGAAGAATATCCCTCCAACCCGCTCCCGGCTTTATATTTGGAATAATAAGGCCAAGAGAAGAAATGGAACTACTTTATACTCAAAGATCTTTGTCATTCACAATCCACCCTGATCGCATCTTGAGTTGTGTGGCAACCCAATGAGGTAAGGCTGCTTGTTCCCCTCCCAGTGAGGTATGCCTTGCTATGGAGACAGCACCCGGAGGCACACAATAAATGCTAGTTACCTGCCACCTGATATGGTCTCAGTGTCTACCCATCCCCCAATTGTACTGAAATAGATGCATTGGGACATGTGGCTTTTAGGATGTTATTGGGCCATGAAGGCAGAGCCCTCATAAGTCAGATTATTGTCAGTATAAAGGAGCCAGACAAGCCAAGCACAGGGGCACTTGCCCTGTATACCTGGAAGCAGAAAGGCCTCTTAAGGACCAGCAGTTAAAGACCATAGACAGGGGCAACTCCACAAGGCTGTCTCAAAGCATATACACAAAGTACGATACCAAAGAAATAAGCCAGAGGCAGATCTTCTGCCTCTCCCCTGTAAGACTGCACGGCAACAAGCCATGTGTGAACTGGAGGGTAAACCATGAGACACCAAGTCTGCCAAATTTCCAAATCTGGGGTTTTCCGGCCTCCAGATGTGTGAGAGGTAAACTTGCTTGTTCAGGATCCACACTGTTGACAGTCCAGTGACTCCAGCCCCTGCAGACTTCAGGCACTACACAGAGGATACCATTTTGCCCATTTTGTAAGAAACTGAGACTCAAGGGTTGGACAGCTGTTTGCTGGCAACTTAGCTCCCGGGTCTGTAAAGTGAGCCCGGCAGGAAGCTAGCCCAGCACAGAGCTTTCCACCAGCAGAATCAACACACTCAACTGTTTAAAACTTTACAATGTTGCGCTTCCCTGGTGGCCTAGCCACGCTGATAGGAAGGGACCCTGAAGTCCCCGTTCATCCTAGATTCTCACTCCTCTGGGCCGTTGGGTGTCTCTCTCCACCATGAAGGCAGGCTCACTTTTTTATTTTTGTTCCCCAAACACCCAGCTCTCTGACTAAAGACCCTATTACAAGTACAAAGCCTCATTAATTCACTGGGGTTCCTGCCCCGACTTTCTGCTGTCCAGCTCTCAACTCCTACTGGGCACACTCTGAAACCACAGGAGATTAAGTCAAGAGGGGAACAGGAGGGACATTTTCTCCTTGAACTTTCCTAAATGGAGGGGGGGTAGGCATGAAAAGAAAGGCCCATTTTTCCAAGGAGGGGGCCGAGGCAATGATCTTTCCATTAGGCGGACGTGCATAAGAATGTATAGATTATTTAATGCCGGGGGTGGCTGTGGAGCGGAATAAAGGAATCTTTGTACAATGCCAAGCACAGTTCCCTCGCTCTTTCCCCAGTCAGGCATTTCACCCAACTCTTTAAATCATCCATCCCTAATGTACCCCATCTGTACACTAGCTGTAGCCAATGAAATCAAAGCTTCTGCTGACTTTGGCTTAGACTTGTGAACCTTCCTGCCCCAGAACGGGTAGGAAAGACACGAAGGCAATGCAGTCTTTTCTGTTTCTTCCTTGTCTTTTCCCAAGGCTCAAAACATCATCTGTCCATTTATTTGATCATTTACTGAGCTTCTGCCATGGGTCAAATTCTGATCAGGGGACTAAGTCGAATAGAACCCACAGAAGGACATGGAAGGTTGGAGAGAGGAGGCAAAGCGGAGTCTGCCCTCGGCAGAGGTGTGTGACGCCCGTTAACAGCATGCTCATGGAACGTTGCTAGTGTCTCGTGGCTAAAACAAAGCAAGGTCCTGCACACTTGCCTAAATACAGCAGATGCGACCCGAAGCCACTGCCATCTCTATGTCCAGCTTCCACCTGTCTTTTCAGACCCAGCTCAAAGAAAGACCTTGTCATAAAATCCTGACTAAACACCAGCAGACAACAATCACTTTTCTTAACCTCCATCTTGAGATCTTGAACAATATTTTTGAGCCTCAGCTTCCCCCCTGGTATGACATGTGACTAGCCACTCACCTTAAAGAGTCATACGGGCTAGTGAGATAGCAGTTTTCAGTACATAAAAGATACAAAAGTAGGATATTTATTTGGGAAAAAAAAAAGATGCAAAAGCAAACTTTATTGGAGCTTTGACTTCTTCTACCACAGAATAGTTCTTCCTTGTGTTAAAATGGTGCCTTAGATTCCTCCCTAGACAGAAACCCTTATTTTGGAAATGTCTACAAAAAAAGGTTGTGGAAGGGGAGAAAGAGCCAACTCAAATACAAGTTTGTGGGTTCATGTTCCACACCAGGAGACTGGCTAGTTCTCCCACTGACGTGGCCTCCCATAGCCAAATTCCCAGCCAATGTTTTACCCCAAAAACATAAAGGAAATCTGCAAAAAGATGAATTACATGATATAGGTGGAAAGTAAAGGCTGGCTTAAGTATAAACAATGTAAAGTTCAGGAATGCAGAAGAAAGTTGGAAAAGGTAAAGTTCAGCCAGGACCCTGGGCACTCTAGGCATCAAGCTTGTAGGTTAGTAAGCACCCTGGAATAGAACCATAAGAGGTCTGTTCTAGGGCCTCCGGTTAGACTATGACCACAGACTTGATTGTCTGGGCGTCAGCCTGCTGAAGAGGAATGCTGGCTGTCACTCATTGGGAGCTCAGACTACAAAACCAAGGAAGAGAAAGCAGAGGTGTCTTTGCCAGCAGTTCTTGCAAACAGTTTGAGATTGCTAATTTTTTTAAAAGTCTGGTTCTGCATAAGTATCCGTTTGTCCTCTAATTGTCTGAAGGCTAGCTTCTCAGGAAAGATGCTATTGAGGGGGAAATTCTCCCACGATCTTTTCCTCCTTGTCATCTAGCCCCAGTAAAACCTGTTTCTCCTCCCCTGGGAATCTAGGGGCAGGAGGGAGATAGCTCCCTTGAGAATGCTGCCCAAAGTATTGGGTTCCTGTATTACACAATCATGATGCTGGGTTTATTTAGTGGTAACCCCCAGCCTCAACTTCAGAAGCAGCTATCAAGGCACCTCTGGGAGACCAGGAGCTCATTCTTCAAATGATCACCTTTGATCGTGATCAAATGCTGTATTACTTCATGTATGAAGGTCTCAACAGGCCAGGAGCTCAGTTTCTTCAACAGGCCACTTTTGCTGCTCCCCAAAGAACAAGTTTCATAATGCTAGAGCCTCACAACTCTCCCTGGGGCTGGCCAGGGGACCTCCCGTCTCAGCTAACCAAGCTGTTCCAGTGGGGTTGGAGTGTGGCTCTGTGGTCAAGTTCTTGCCTAACATACAGAGGCCTAGATGGACTGCAAAACCAACCAACACCCTCCACAAGACCCTCTTCCTCACCTCTGAGAATTCACTTCCAAGCAGAAAGCACTTATTTACCAAGCTAAATCAAGTAAACAAACTAAGGTTTTAAAACTGTTCCTTATTTCTACCAAGCTAAACTAAATACAAACATAAGGTTCTAATACTTTTCCTGCCTTGTCTGGCCTGTGAGCTGCCAGGTCCAAAAAAGCCTCTGACACGGTTGACATCTAACTTCTAAAATAACACACAGAACCACTTCTCTGTTCCCACAAATCAGAGTTAACTCTTAGTTGAGTAGACAGCCTATAGGTCAGCCCTCCCCTTATACAAGACAGCATGCAAATATTCCAGACTATATGAGAAAGCTTGTACGTCTGTGACCCCAGGGACAGGAAATGCCCTCCTCAACAGCAGGTACCTTGGAAATGAGTTCGTCATGATTGGCCAAGTGAGCTCGGCAGTGAATGCAGCTGTAGGTCCGGTGGCAGGAGGGTAGGTATGCCTGAAAAGTCTTGGATCTTGTCATCTTCACCATTGGCGCTGCTGAGTGTGGGGCGAACTCCGGGGCAGCCCACGAGACACTCCCACAGGATGGGTCGCACGGGAAACACCGAAAGACACAGGTAAAGGCCGTGGTTTGGCAGGGGGTGGGTGTGCGGCAGGCTCCACACACTGGTGACAGTCTTCAGAAGAAGGACTCTCTAGTAGAGATCTAGAGCAGGTTCTCAGCAGCCTGCAGCAAAGGGAAAACAAAGTGTCCTATAAGAGGGGGCAACAGACACTGAGCACATAAACCATCACCTTCAGTATTCCCTCTTGCTGTGTCCACTCTAGCCTGGCTGCTTTGATAGATAGTTGGAGGTTCAGTATTAGCACAGTATTTGCAAGAATTACATAGGCGCCCAGCAAACTGGCATCATCACTATCCCTGGTCAAAAACCAGACTGAAAATAGGTTCTGCACAGTCCCAGGAAAAAGACTTTCTAGTAGTCGTCACTCCTGACTCGGTAACTATGCACCGCATCCCACTGTCCTGTTTGTGTCTCATCTCCTTTCAGATACGAGGAGGACACCAGCACTCAGCTACAGCCAGCAGAGGAGGCAGACCATAGAACGGCTTCAGCTAGAGTGAGTGTGGGATACAAAAAACCAACTTCCCACTTAATAAAACTCCTGCAGAGGGTAGCCAGCTTGTTTGAGAAGTGATTCCCTTTGTAACACCTTGCTGAGATGAGATGGCCAGTATGTATATGTATGCTTGTGTATTTTAAAAGGTTAGTAGATTCGAGGCCAGCCTGGTCTACAGAGTGAGTTCCAGGACAGCCAGGGCTACACAGAGAAACCCTGTCTCGAAAAAACCAAAAAAAAAAAACAAAAAAAAAAAAGGTTAGTAGAAAAACCATAATGACCATGAATTTCACAACTTCTCGATTTTCCTGTCTCCTCCATTTCTTCCCATAGGTAGAAGATTCTACCAAGTAGCCAGCCAGTGGTGGCACATGCCTTTAATCCCAACACTTGGGAGGCAGAGGCAGGAGGATTTCTGAGTTTGAGGTCAGCCTGGTCTACAGAGTGAGTTCCAGGACAGCCAGAGCTACACAGAGAAACCCTGTCTCGAAAAACCAAAAAAAAAAAAAAAAAAAATTCTACCATGTAGTCCCAGCTTTCTTGCTCTTCTGGGAACACAGGACGTTAAGAGTGGGGGGAGAACAAGGCTTGCAGTGGAACCATGTGAATGAATGAACCATGTGAATGAATGACTCTAAAGCTTTGCTTACCTGAGCCTCTGGCAACCTGTCTATTCCCTGAACTTCTAACGGGGGAGGCGGTCCCACTTGCCTACCTTCCCAACAGAGCCGTGAGCGTTAATTAACACCTGCATCATGCTTTGAAGATTAAATTATTTAGAGAAATGGGGGAGGAAGACAAAATAAGCTCTTCCTTGCTGGACTGTCTGGGATCCATCTGGACTTAAGAGAAAACCTGCGAATCATAATGTTCTTTTTCCTCTAAATCCACTGGAAGCAAGTCTTCCACGAAAGGCTGTGTACCCTCTCCCCACCAACCTGCCTTTCAAAATTCCCACACCAGCTACTGGGGCTCTCTACCTTCTGGAGTGGATAATACCACTGCCCGGTACTACGGTGAAGACAAGAGCGGTTTCTATCCCTTACGCATGTCTCTCTGCAGCATCCTTGAGCCAAGTAGGCTCCATGTGTGACATGCATCTCTCATGTGACTTGTCTGATTTTTAAAGGGATCCAGATTCAAACCCACAGGGGCCAGGGCATGATGTCTTGCCTGTTCTGTCTTCCACCTGCCCAAGATGAGGAAGTGGGTTACACACAGAAATGCTGGCAGGAGGCAGAGGTGAGAAATAACACCTTACACCGTGCCTCAGAGTTAGGCTTAGCCACAACAGATACAGATGCCTTGGATGCCAAGCTAGCCTGTGGTGACCAAAGGCTGAAAGGTGAAAGAGCTAAGTTACTATTTCCCTGCCCTTCCACCGGGGTTTCCTGACTCATGCTCGATATTTCCAATACCTCGATTCTGCTGCTAGCAAGGACAAAAATTCCAGAAGACAGCATAGAGATGGGGAAGAGCAGCCAGCTGCAGTTCACACCAAATGACTACCGCTGTTTTGTTTATTAGCAGGTGGGAGTTCTTTTTTGTTTGGGTCTGGGTTGTGTTTGTTTGCTTTCTTCATGGCCCAGGCAGGCCTGGAACTTCTTGCCTTGGTTCCCTAGAGCTGGAAAGCCCAGCGTGCAGCACCATGCCCAGCTGTCTAAGCCAGATGCTTCAAATCCACAGCCGTGGCTGCCCAGTGGCTAGGATGAGCAGCACCGAACCCAGGTCTTACACAAACACCAGCAAGAGAAAAGAAAGCAATGGCTTTGGCAGCCTTTCTGGAGGCCACACGGTGTGTTTTCTTAAGCACGCAGACAGCTTCTCAATTATGCATTTCCCTGGAGTAGAATTATTTCTTTTCTCACTGCTCCTCCGTAGGAAGCCTTAAAAAAGTACACAGGCAGGGGTTCCTGGTTATGCCCTGAATCCACAAACACTGAATTCACAGCTCTGTCTACAAAATAAAGATCTGCAGTATCTTAAGTGTTGAGTCGGTCACAAACATGAACCCTCGTAATATGTCTCACCAAGACTGAGTTACCATGTAAGTAATGGCCCAGGCTGCAAGGTACTGAAAAACCATGGAAAGACTAGGCCATGGGTGAGTTTGGTTTTGAGACCGGGCCTTACTATGTGACTTTGGCTGGCCTTGGACTTGCCAGGTAAACCAGGCTGGCCTTGAACTCTGAAATCTAAAAGGTTCGGAATCCTGAGCACTCAGATTAAAGGTGTGTCCTGCCACGTCCTGAATTATTCCTCTTTAGTAATTTCACAAGCATCCTGAAAAAAAAGGGACTTCTTTGGGGAAGGGAGACAAGCAGGTAGAAAGTATTAGAAATAGTGCTGGGTTCAAATTGATCCAGACAAGCTAGAAAGACCTAGAAGGAAGGCAAGAACTGTGGTAAGACCAGGCCAAGAGACAGGGCAGTTAAAGCATGTACTTCTCTTGCACAGTAGGCTTCCAGCACCCACAGCAGAGGGCTCACAGCAGCCTGTAACTCCAGTTTCGGAGAATCAGATGCCTCTGACCTCGGTGCTTACACACATGAGCACGCTCCTCCTCCTCTTAAAATAAAACACCTTACAAGAATGTCAAGGCAGTAGCAAGAGGCATTCTGTATCTAGTAAGAAACCTCAGGCCAAGTAGAAAACAAAGATCCAGACCCGATGAAAAGGGCAAATTGCCTAATCACCCAGCATTCCTCCCATTTGTAGCAGTCAGGTTCTTGAGTAGCAGAGCTGATTGACATGGGATTGGAGGGGCTCAAAGGCTTTGGTCCAGCTAGCCTTACATTGGCCGCTACCCACAGAAAGTCGGAGAATCCAGGAGACATTCAGAGCGAATGTCTCCGCTGACCTTCTGTATATGCTGGAGGCATAAAGCAAAAGGTTTATTTTCCCGTGTCTTTCTATGGTGTTTTCTAGCAGGTGTGGGTCCAGATTAAAGTGGGTCTTCCCATTTTCAAATTAAGAAAAATCCCTAGCCGGGCGGCACTGACATGGGGATGGGTACAGGCTGGATCTCTGAGTTCAAGGGAGTTCCAAAACAGCCAAAGCTACACAGAGACATCCTGCCTGGCGAAAAGAGAAGAGGGGAGGGGTAGGGTGGAAAGGGGAAGAGGGGTAGGGTGGGGAGGGGAGGGGAGAAGAGAGGAGAGGAGAGGAGACAGAGAAAAGGGAAGAGAGAAAAGAGAAAAAAGAAAAGAGAAGGAAAAAAGAAAAGAGTAAAGATAGAAAAGAGAAAAGAGAGAAAAAAGCGGGGAAAAAAGAGAAGAAAGAAAAGATTCCTCACAGGTATACCTAGTCACTTGGGTTTTAATTCCAGATATAGTTGACAACCAAGAGCAACCATCACATCATTTAAGGGAGATTTAAATTGCTTGATTTAATTCTCAATAAAGAGAATTGCATTGATTTTCCTGAAGAGAAAGGAATTAAGCATACGGGGTCACAGAATGCGGCCCATTTTAATTTCTGATCTTTGGTCCCTGCTAATGGTGCCATGGTGCGCATGGAATCAAGAGTCCAACCTGTTGAGCATTTTGTGAAGTCCAATTGATACTCAAAAGCCTCAGGGCTTATGTGCAATTTAAACAGCATTTAAGTGAACTAACCATCCACAGAGGAAATGAAAGGGCGATTTTTCTACCATCAGCAGCTAGCTCATGTTGATGGCCAGGGGAAGAAAATGGGAAGTGTTATGATTAAAAACAAAGATCTCAGATATACCACAACCAAAGGCATAGGGACACACGCTGAGACCGGCACCCCCTCCTGACTGACAGGCCATTCCCACGGGGAGTCACAGTAGCCACTGAAATTCTAAACGGTACCTCCCAGGTGTCACTAGGAAGAGTGGCATGTATTCTTTCTTTAGTTAAGCCATAAAACCTGAGAGGTGACCTGGAAGCCAGGCAGCACCACACAACAGCCCCAGAAACTGGCAGCTGGAGGAGAAAGTACCACAGGAAAGACACGGCTGTCCCTAACATGTGCCTGTCCTACTGTTTCCCCAGACAGAGGGTGAACAGAAGTGGGCCCTAGAATCTCACAAAGGGGTTTCTATTCCTTCCTAGCTGGGCGATACCTAGCAAACTCCTCAATCGCTGACCCTAGCTTTCCATCTAAGCGTGAGATGAGATGACCCAGTGTTCCTTTAGGGCTGCCACACAAATCTACAAACTATAACTAATTTCAGTGGGGGTGGGGGAGTGGTCAAAGCTGGTTTCAGATGGTCTTCCTGGAGTCTATGATTAGTGCTGACTCAAGGAGAATGCTGAGCTACAGAAGTTTCTGGCAAGGCTTCATCATTATCATTAATCACAATCAAGATTGAGTAACAAAACCATACAACTCTCTCTACGAACAAGCAAGCTGCACGCTCTAAAACTCTGTTTACTGCTAACACTATTCAGTCATGGTGAGACATCAGTTCCTTCTCCCTAAGGTTGATGGTGCTAAAGCTGGGCATGGTGGCGCAAGTCTGTAGTCGGAGCACTCAGGAGGAGTGCTAGTTGGAGACCAGCCTGAACAATAAAGCGGGCCCCACGCAGCCTGAGCTACACAGTCAGCAAGACCCTGTGTCTCAAACACAAAGCTTCCTGGTCTTCGTTTCCTCCCTCAGCCTGACTCCCCACGGATGGGTTCCTCTCCAGACATAAAAGCTTGCACATTCTGCTCCTGCACCTCAGACCCCCCTCTCTAAAGGGCACTTCTGGCAAACTCTGAAGAAGAGACTCTGCACTAACGAAGCTTATTCAAAGTGGACATCATGGGTGGGATGAAACTCAGGGGTAGAGCACTTGGCTACCCATGAGGCTCTGGGTTTGACTTCCTGTTTAAAAACTGTACCTTTATTATTGTGTGAACATGTACGTCCATGGATGTTTATGTTTGCTTGCTTCTAGAGCGCCTGTGTGGGCATCGTGACTCCAGCCCAGTTCACCAGGCTTGCACAGCAGGTGCCTCTGCTCCATGCCACCTTGCTAGTCCTTGCAGTGTGCTTTCTTTGGTTTGTCTATATGCATTGAGTGTTCTGCGCTCATGTTTATATGTGCAGCGGAGTGACTGGTGCCTCTAGAGGTCAGTGGGCACTGCATTCCCCTAGAATTGGAGTTAGAGGTGGTTGTGAACAACCAGGTGCTGGGGATTCAACCCAAGTCCTCTACAAGAGCAAGAAGCACTCTTACCTGCTAAGCCACCTACCTCTTCAGCTTCCACAGGCAGTTTAAAGAGCCACCCTTACCTCAACTTCACACCAGTTCTCTGTGATGCTGGGGACTGAACCCAGAGCCCTGCACATGACAGGCAGATGTTGAGTCCCACAGGCCTCAGCCCCACTTCTCCTTAAAGATTCCACTGACCAAGCAGGTGGCTCCTTTCTCTCCCTTTTTATAGGTCAGGTTCTCTAAAGAGTTGACTCTAGTTTTGGGGTTTTGTTTCATTTGGTTAATTGTCTGGATTTTTTTTTCTTTTAAATAATGCCAGGTCCACACACATGCCTGGGAAGCACTCTACTACTGAGCTACCCACACACACAGCCCCAGGCCTGGCTGTCCTTAACTCTACCATCCGTGGTAATCCTCATGGTGGCCTCATCCTTTCAACTGACTACTGTCCTTGCTTCCTGACTCAGCTCTTTCTCTAGCCCATTCTAGAATTCTATTTCTAAAACACAATTTGACCACATCTCTCTCATGTTTCAAAACCTGTACCAGTTTCCTACCAAACTAAACCACTCACTCTGTCGGTACCGAGAGCCTGAGCCAACTCTATACATTTTCATTGCCTCCCGACGCCACTCCAAACCTGCCTGACAGACCAAGTTACTTACTACACTGCTCCAAATTATTTCAGTTACCTGCTGTATTTCAATCTATCTCCTGTGCCCTGTAAATGCCTGCTCATCCCTTAATACCCAGCACAAATGAAACCCTAAGCAGAGCTGGCAGCCCCTTATCCCAGCACACAAAGACCATCTTTCTCTGAGTTAGACAGACAAGGAACTGCCTGAAAAGGCCCAGTGTGCTGACCCATCCTTTACATCCAGGACTCAGCATTCAGCACACGAGGGAGCCTTGGAAGGTGGCTAACTGGGAGAAGGTGAAGGACTATCATACTGGTAGTTCCAAATCTTATTCTTGTGCCTCCTTGCTTTCCTGCACGCTCTTACATACCTACTAAAGCTGACATACCTAAGTCTGGGCATTACACCATTAATAGAACTCACCATTAACACTTGGCAATTAACTCTTGAGAGGCCAAGTCACCGGGGCTGAGAGACTCAGCACTATGAGGTCAAAGCTAAGATGATCCACAATGTGTGAACCTCCACAGTTTGACCTGGCTGCTGCGAAACCTTTCCCGTCTGCCTCCCAAGCCTTCATTCTCCACTGTATCCCAGGAGAGCTTCCCACACGGCCTTACCCAGGCTGTATGTAAGTGCCCCTGGACCCTAGAGAAGCTCAGACTTACAACCTAGGCATCTTCTCTGAAGACACCCTGACAAAAACCATGAGATGATCACTGTCGGGCTTGGGTCAGACCCGCATAGGGGCCCTCAACATTGTTTCTACTGAACACTGAAGAGAGCCAATCAATCCTCCAGGCCAATTCTGCCACTTGTCAGTACCAACCTTTTATACTTGATCATGCCCACAAAATGACAATCCTGGTTAAAACAAAACAAATAACATTCTTTCTATGGTCTGTGACCCAGAGAGCTAGTCCATTCTTCTGTGCTGAGCAAGACAAGGCTATACTTGAACTATAATGAAAGTATAGAGGCTCTCCTGACACACGGCTTCAGAAAAGGAGAGATGTGATTGAGGAGTGGTCTGGTCTGGAATCCCAGAACTCAGGAAGTGGAGGCAGGAATCTTTCTATATATTTGAGGCTAGCCAAGGTAAATGAGTTCCAGGACAGCCTTAGCGACATAGGAAGACCCAGTATGACCAACTTACCCAGTCCATAAAGCAAAGAGTGTGGCCCCTTTTCAGAAGCTACGTCACCCAGAATTCTCACTTTGCCTTCAAGCTCCAATCTGGCCTCCTCAGAACACACAGGCTCAGAACTATCAATGGCCCCATCTTTGTTTTCTTTACTGAAGTGATTATTTGACCACATCTGCACTTCCCAAACTGAACTACCTGCCGAATTAATGAATGTCTTTTGGACAATGGGCACTGCCATGACCCTGATTTCTCTCACCGATGGGTCTCTGGGGCACAGCTGGGGTCCCAATTAACTACAGGCTATCTATCCCAGACCTGCCACTCAATGCTGCTGTTCAGCTGTCAGCATGCTTTCTCAGCTTTATCCCTAGTTCACATAAATCCCACATTCTAGATCCGGCCTGTCTGAGCTGAGCTCCCTGCCTTTCCACAACTGGAATCTGGAAATTGAACTTTTAAAATTTTAGAGTGAGAAGGGGAAGAGACAGTTATCGAAAGGATGCCTGAGATACAATGTAATTGCCAGCCCGTAGATGGATAGATTTTTATTCTTGGATATGGGGGTAAGGAAAAGAAAAAAAGAAGACAAGGGAAAGGGGGAGTAAAAGGGTTGGGGAGAGAACAGAGATTGGGAGAGAGAGAGAGACAGAGGGAAGAGGCTGACTCCATGATAAATTTCTGGGCTTCTCTACATGGGACTAGCAAGTAGACCTTAATCAGAAATAAAACCTTTTTTTTTTCCTTTCAGGCCTGGTGCTTGGAGGAGGATAGATTTATATGCACTTGGCCAATTCAGCCTCTCCATTTAAGAAGTTTCCAAAGCTAGTTAATGTGTCATCCCCAAAGCTGAACATGATGTGCAAACTTGGAAAGCTGAGTAGGGCTGGGTGTGGGGTACATGCCTGAAACCCCAGTGCTTGGAAGGCTGAGGCAGGAGGATAAAGGTTCAAGGCAGTCTGGGCGACAGAGGGTTGGCCTTAAACTGGAGATGTAACCAAAGGTGACCTTGAATTCCTGAACCTTCTGCTTCTATCTCCCTTATACTGGGATAAATCCTTTCTACCCTGACAAAACAGAAGAGTTCTCTGGAAATGTAGTTTTGATCCCTGTGGGCCTCTAGAGCTTAAACAACAGGAGAATCTTCAAGCTATGCAGTAGTACAGGATGGCCAAGGCTACTCTAAGAGGCTTAATAAGACACTGTCTCAAAATACAATATATATATATATATATATATATATACATACATACATATATATGTATATGTATATATATATATATATACACATATACATATATATGTATGTATGTATATATATATATATATATACGTGTATACACACACACACATATATGGCTAGGGATGTAGCTATATAGATACAGGGTGCAGGTCAGTGCAGAATGCTTGCCTGCCTGCCAAGCACAAAGCCTTGGGTTCAGTTTCTAGCACCACAAAAATATAAAATCTGTACTCATACACAAATTATTGGTTTCATTAGGGCAGGGTATATGTATGTGACCAAGACAATCACACAGCAGAGGCTAGTTTGTTCAGAATCAAAACAACCCTTTGACCTCTACATGTTTGGATTACAGCTATATACTACATACCAATGATAGGGTACGTATTTGAGAATAATTATGTCAAATTCAGAATTTGAATGAAACACAGGGAGAGATGGCTCAGAGGTTAAGAGCACTGACTGCTCTTCCAGAAGTCCTGAGTTCAATTCCCAGCAATCACATGGTGGCTCACAACCATCTGTAATGAGATCTGATACCCTCTTCTGGTGTGTCTGAAGACAGCTACAGTGTATTCACATTAATAAATAAATCTTTAAAAAAAAAAGAAACAAGCAGATTTACTACTTCAACATTAAGTTGCAGAAATAGAGAGCTATGGTTTAGAACATTGGCTGCCCTTCCAGAGGACCTGGGTTCTTCAGTCTCAGCGAATCCAACATCCTCTTCTGACATCTTCAGGCACCAGGCACACACATAGAATACAGACATGCATACAGACTTCAGATCTCAGCCTTTGGAGGAGTCAGCCTGGACCACAGGAGACAGGGAGGGGGTTCAAATGAGAATGAGTATCTCTACTCAGTTTTCTTCTGAGGACATTTTAATCAGTGCCTATGAGCCACTCTTGCGAGCTCTTCAACCTTACTGAGTTCTGAGAAAGGAGGTCACGGTTGACTTCTGAGAAACTGCCCCTTGCTGCAGCGATGGCACCCAAGCAACACCCTGGCTTTCTTTCCATGTGCCAGGCGGCTCCTAAGCAGCCCATATCCTCCCGTCTATGTCCTTCCGTGTACACTGCATTTAGTACGCTCCCAACTAGAACGTCCTTATCCAGTCCCACCTCCATAACCCCACCCTTCTTTCCCCATCTCCCAATGATTAAACTCTTGTACCTTGTACCTTGGTTACTTACACATACACCTTCACCACTGGTTAGACAATGTCCAACAGGGGGCAGGTCCATGTCTTAACTTATCTTTTTCTCCCAAAGGTCTTATTATCTGAGGAATGATTATTACCCATGAAAATAAAAGAAGCAAGATTACATTTCAGCTTCCAATTTAGAAACTCTTCGACCGGTCCGAGCTATTCTTCCTTGGCAGTCAAGGCTGATCCTAAACTCCCAAGCCTCAGATATTATATTCTGAAACAGGACTGGAGAAACCAAACACTGCAAATCATTAGGAAGGTCAGTGTCTCCCAGAACTAAATTTCGACCAGCCAAATCAAAATAAAGCCAATTTGAACACTAAAGTTCAGCCACCATTCACTCACAGGCCCTGTCTGGGGCCAGTGGGATATCTTCACATCAGCCCTTCCTTTCTCACTGAGAAACACAAGAATTCCAGGCCTGTCTTTTATTTCTTGTTTGTTTGTATGTTTGTTGTTTTGGGTTTTTGTTTGTTTGTTTGTTTTGGTTTTGTGTCTGCCTCCCGAGTACTGGGATTAAAGGCATGCACCATAGACCAGTCAGGCCTGCTTCTTTCTCAGCGGTCACTCTTGTTTGGACATACCCCATTCATTCTCAAGACCACAACACCACAAGGAAGGGCTGCCCTGTAGCTGGGCGACAGAACAGCCCTGCAGCAGAAATGCAGGCAGCAGCATTGCACCCCACTGGCAGAGATGTCCCGACATTAAAAAGGCTCATTCACCCACTTGGAGGAAGCATGTTTCACTTAAGGTTGAAACATTATAGGACATTTAGGGCTGGGTCAGAAGTGCATACTCCTCTAAAACCCACAGAAATAAGAAAGAACCCCTGACCTGAGAAAGAAAAGGTATGATCTGTACTTGTCTCATACCCTAGGCTGACCATGAACTTACCGACCTTCCTGCGTCCGCCTACCAAGTGCTGAGATTACGGATGTGCACTGCCACTGGCTTATACAGTGCTGACATTCAACGCCAGGGCTGCTTACCACATGCTAGGCAGGAGATCACTCTTACTGAGCTACATCCTAACCTAGTTTGATGCCGTTTCAGGTATCCCAAGCTGCGGACTTCCCACTCTGCCTCCACCTCCCTACCCACTGAGTTCTGCTTCACCTAATTAGAGCTGTGTGTTAAGCAAGCCCTTCTGCCCACGTAGGCCTTACATTGCTTAAACCTTTATGTTTCTAAAATGAAATTACCTAACTGGAGTCAATTCCCAACCCAGCATATATCCAGTTTGTATCTAAAGTTACAAGTCATTCACGTGAAATAAAAACAAAACAAAACAAAAAAAAACCAAAAACCAATAAGGTTAACACTGGGAAAAAATTAGGATGCAGGCCTCTGTGGGGTAAGCCAGTTTTGACTCTGTACTTCCACAGCAAAAAGAGAAATATGAGCAGTTATAAATTTCCAATTGTCCAAAAAAAGAAGAAAAAGGGCCAAAGCTTTTCCTGGCACTATGTTCTAAAAGAATTTCTCCCTTGAACTTCTTAAAGGAAACAGTATAGGATGTGGTAGAGAGAGGCTCCAACAATATAAATCCCAAGAAACAAGTTATATAAAGCTCCTTCTCTTGTGAAAGCCAAGGGCACTCAGTAAACGCACTCTGGTAACAAGGAGAAGAGAGGGCCTCAGTAGGCAGCTTCCCTGCCTGATTAATCAAGCCTAAGTCAAGAGTGGCCACAACGAGCAGACAGAGCGCTTTATTTTGAGACAGGATTTGTAGCCCTGGCTGTCCTGGAACTCCCTCTAGACCAGGCTAACCTCAAACTCAGAGATCCTCCTGCCTCTGCCTCCCACCAACCAGTTAACAGTATGTCTTTTTTTTTTTTTTTTTTTTTGGTTTTTCGAGACAGGGTTTCTCTGTGTAGCCCTGGCTGTCCTGAAACTCACTTTGTAGACCAGGCTGGCCTCGAACTCAGAAATCCTCCTGCCTCTACCTCCCAAGTGCTGGGATTAAAGGCGTGCACCACCACCGCCCGGCAACAGTATGTCTTTTCTAAAGCTACCACAAATACTCCTTCCAAAGACACTAAGTCTTGGGTAGGAAGCTAACATTAAGAGCTGTCAGTTGGTGCTCCTGAGCTCCAGCCAGGCCAGTCTGAGCTTCAGGAAGACCCAATCTCGAAAAGAGTCAAAAGGAAACAAACAAACAAACAAAAAAAAAACCACAGGAAGTTGGGCAGCAGCTGTATACAATGTCATGATTTCTCAATTCCAGCCAGGTGTAGTGGTGCAGGACACTAATCCCAGCACTCAGGAGGCAGAGGCAGGTGGATCTCTGTGAGACCAGCCTGGTCTACATACCAAAGTTTCAGGCCAGTTAGTGCTACACAGTGAAACCCTGTCCATAAAATAAAATAAATTTCATTCTAGTTCTGACAAACCTTAGTGATACTTATGGCCTTCGTTTACTTAATATAAATTAAGACTTGGTCGGTGCCCACCACTCACCGCCAAATCAATTGATTTGGAGATGGATTTCTGCCAGCTAGAGATGAGAATCTATCTCACACTATTAATGTCATTATTAACAGGAGCACTGAGTGCTTCCTAGGTGCCGGGCTCTGGGCCTGGTTTCCCCCAGCATTCTCCTCTAATCCTCCCATAAATCCTGAGTGATAGTTACTATTATTAGTCCCATTTTACAAACAAGGACCAAAGAGTTAGAGAACTGTAGATTGCCCAAGGTCACAGAGCTAATTATCCGGTTCTTTCTGATTCAGGAGCCAGGCCCCTCAGCTCCACTGTAGGGCCTGCTGGTGTTAATGAAAAGTGTGGTTACTGATAGAAATGCTAATGCATGTCAAAAAAAAAAAAATGGGGGGGGGTGGGACGAGGCCCAGAGTGAGGTCAACCAGAAGAGGTAAGGGATGTTTATTAACAATAAGTGGTTCTGGGGCTTTCAGAGACTGGCAACCTATAATGGAATAAAGGAATAAAAAGTAATACTGTGAAAAATACAAAGTGCAAAAGGAATAGTAATTAATAAGTATTAAAATATTATCTTATCCCAAGAAAGAGACAAAACATTTATTTTCCTCATAGTCTCTTAAAAAGATTGTTTCACGCCTTTAATCCCAGCATTTGGGAGGCAACTGGTAGATCTCTGCTGAGTTGTAGACCAGGCACAGCTACAAAGGAAAAAAAACTGTCTCAGAAAGCAAAACAGCCGGGCAGTGGTGGCGCACGCCTTTAATCCCAGCACTTGGGAGGCAGAGGCAGGCGGATTTCTGAGTTTGAGGCCAGCCAGGGCTACAGAGAGAAACCCTGTCTCGAAAAAAAACCAAAAAAAAAAAAAGCAAACCAAACCAAACTACAACAATAAAAAACTTCCTATGAAGCTTGCCTCCTTTGATCATTTATGCTTTTAAACAGGTATTTATCCAACACCCACTGAAAGCCAAGTATTGCCAGGATAGAGCAAGTCAGAATGGAATCAACACTCTCAATATTCCATTCCAATAAATAAGTGATAATATAGTCCTAGACAGTAGTAAACTGGTAATAATATTAGTAATAATAATAATAAAGTTGGGGGTTGGGGATGTAGCTGTTGGTAGGATGTTGCTTGCTTAGCATGCATTGAAGATGGGAGCCCTACAAGGCATAGAACTCACCTGTAATTCCAGCATTAGGAAGAGAGAGGCCTGGCATACCAAATGCAAGACCAGCCTGGGTTTTCCTGGATCCCAAGACAAACAAGTTAAGGGCTGTAAAGAAGCTGTGGACCAAGAGGTGAGGAGCTGTTGCTAAGTAGTCAGGAAAACGCTAGTTCTCATCTGGAAAAGGAACGTGACTGCAGAAGCAAAAAAACCCGCTAGGGTTAGAGATCATGGCTCTTGTTTCTCTGGTAGAGACCAGGGTTTGGTTCCCAGCACTCACAAGATGGCACATGGTGGAACATAACCAATTCCAGTTCCAAGGGTTCGTGATACTCTCTTCTATTCTGGGACCATAAATGCATGCAGACAAAATACTCACACGGATAAAATAAATCTTTGTAAAGGAAAAGCTGTTACCGAAGAGGAAAAAAAGAAGAGGCTTAAATTGGGTGTGGTGATTGACAGGCCCCTGGAATCTGTGAGTCAGGTGGTAGAGGTCAGAGGGTCAGCCTGAGCTACAGAACAAGTCTGAAGACAACTTGTGAGCAAGTGAGATACTCTCTCAAAAACAGCACAGTTTCGAAAACTTCACAAGGCCCCAAGTAGTTGCAGCAGAAATGGAATGAGGTTGGAGAGGCCGGTGACAAGGTGGGGAGAGCTGGGGGGGGAGAAAGAGGCTGCATTAGACTGAAGCGCAAGAGGCAGAGCTCACCACAGCTCACTGGGAAATTCTGGCAGGCGCAACTTTTTACAGACCCAAGTAGATAGCATCTTTTGTTATGGATATCACCAAAACCCTGTCAGCCCTTACAAAATACCTTTAGCTGGCAAGCCAGCAGGCAGACAGGAGAGCACTGGCTGGCTCTCTATCACTGTGGGCTAGAATTCAAAATGATGCTTTATACCTGTCCCAATCCCCTCCCTTCTGCTATTCCTAAGACCTGTCATGTCCCCCCCCACCCGCCACACACACACACACACACACACACACACATATTTTTCTGCACCTTTTTTCTGCCACATTTTTCTATGTGCTCAAAACTGGATATTCCAAATCTGAGCAGTTAGGCCAAATGGAGCGTTATTAAAGTTAATTTAAACAATCTCATACAAGGCACTTTTTGCCAAGAACCACAGTAGAATCTGAATGGAGATAATTAAGTGTCCCTTGTAAAAGCTAAACTGCAGATTTAATTCAAAGAACTCTCTTCTACCAACCTGTCTGGACAAAATAAGGGGAAATTGAATGAACAGCTCCATTGGTGTGTTTGTGATATCTGTGCTTATTAAAGGCAGAGGTAAAAAGCACCAGAAACTGGATGACTAACTAGGTCCACCTGCACACACTATGCCCCTGCAATGGGAAAGAACCAGCTGACTAGGCGAGGGATGTGGGAACCTGAGTCTCTTATTAACATCCGATGATAGACAAGTCCCTGATCCCCCCCCCCCAACCTCCAAATCAAAATAAAGACACAGCCTGCTTTTCCCTCAGGCTACGCAGTCTGGAATACCAGCCAGACATTAAACAAAATCAATCCTTTCTTCTGCTGGCCAGTTGTTAATCCCCTAGGCACAATGACTGCCTCAAAACCATTAACATCATTATGACAATGAAAATTCACATAATCTGTGAACAGCACAGCAGCTCATCCGCAAGGCTCACATCTCCCACCCCCACACACCCAGAAACAGCCATTGCTACAGAACAGTGAGCAACAGCCTCAGAGGAGATGGGGTGCAGCAGGGTGCAGCGGGGTGTGCAAGATCTGCCACTCAGTCTCTTACTCTCTTCACCAAAGCTTTTAAGGATCCCACTCCGCAGCCCCAGCTGGCCTGGAACTCACTATCATGCAGAGAACTCAAGAGCTGACTGCCTGGGTTTCCTGAGTGGGACCATAGGTGCACACCAACATGACAGGCTCCTTAAACTTTGCTGGCTGGCAGCCGAGTGGTCGGAAAGCTTGTACCCACGTATGAGCCATCTACCTGACTGCATTTCACATTTATTCTCACTGTTCACTGCCACCAACTTCCAGTAATCAGCAACCTGAATCAGCTAAGGGGCACCCCGCATTAGCACCCCCTAAACAGATGTGTGGTGTCTAACGCCTAGAATCTCTACCCCGTGGAGGGTGAGGCAGGAGGATTGTAGTAAATTTCAAAGCCAGCCTGGAGCTATGTAATGTGTTCTGGGTCAGTCTGGACTGTACAGTATGAAATCCTCTCTCAAAATAAGACAGAGGCCGGGCGGTGGTGGCGCACGCCTTTAATCCTAGCACTTGGGAGGCAGAGGCAGGAGGATTTCTGAGTTCGAGGCCAGCCTGGTCTAAAGTGAGTTCCAGGACAGCTAGGGCTACACAGAGAAACCCTGTCTCGAAAAACCAAAAAAAAAAAAAAAAAAAAAAAAGACAGAGGAAAATAAACATCTCTGGAGTAATTAGCACACTATACACATACATGCATATGTATCTATGTATATGTAAAATACAAAACCATTTTTTTAACCCCACTGTATTTCTAAATACTACTCTGGACATAGTCATGCACATCCAGGCTAGAGTACCTCCGCCCTGAACTAATGTTTCTCAAACTGAAGGTCATGACCCAATTGGTTAGGAAATCAAATTAATGAGTCATGCCCACCAGCTTCTAATGAAGCAGGAAAAAAAAACCAGAGCATACTGCAGGTAGCATGGTAACAGTTACTGCTTCCCAGAATGCTTAGTAGCAGGTCAGCAGGCATTGCTATAATGTGTTCCTTACTGTGGATCCCTGGCCAAGCTTGAAAATATGGTTCTAAAGAACTGAAGGGGTTTTGTTTTGTTTTATTTTTTTCTTTTCTGAGACAAGAGTGTCTCCCTACATAGCCCTGTCTAACCTGGAATCCCTTTATACAGACCAGGCTGACCTCAAACTTGCAGTGGTCAGACCTTACCTTACAGAGTGCTGGGGTTAGTTATATACTACCTTTCCTTTTTTAAAAAAAAAGATTTATTTATTTTATTTGAGTACAGAGTTGCTGTCTTCAGACACACCAGAAGAGGGCATCAGATCTCATTACAGATGGTTGTGAGCCACCATGTGGTTGCTGAGATTTGAACTCAGGACCTCTAGAAAAGCAGTCAGTGCTCTTAACCGCTGAGCCATCTCTCCTGCTCTTATACTACCTGTATTCTCAGGATTTCTGTGTAGTTTTAGCTGTCCTGGAACTTGCTTTGTAGACCAGGCTGGTCTTGAACTCACAGAGACCCGCCTGCCTCTGCCTTCCTGGTACTAGGATTAAAGGCGTGTATTCGTTTATGTGTTCTTTACGTTCCATTTCCCACTCTTACCTCAATTCAAGCAGAGAGATCTAAGAAATGTTACTGAATTCTAAACTGAGCAGAGCCCAACTGAGGCAGGGCAGGAGCCCAGGCCCTTCACTTTCTCATCTGACAAATCACAGTGCCTTAGGGAAGCTTACCCAGCTCTCCTCAGGCAGGGTTTGACAGTATAAAGAACTCGCAGCCACTCATATCACAGCTCAGGACAAAAGGGGGAGTGGGAGCAGTCAAAGTTGAGTATGAACCAGTCACAATGATACATATGTGTGAAATGGTCTAATAAAGCCATTACTTTGTAAACTACAGAATTGTGCCTCTAATGTTCTGTAAGTGGGGTTCAAAAAATTAATCCCTGGTCTTCTTGTCCAGTGCTCTCTCTGGACAGGGAGCCCATCTTGCTAGAACGAAGACAAGCACGAGGAACAAAAGACTAATAAGACGCCAACTCAGTGGCTCGAAGACCCTCCAACGTGGCAACAGCAAATCAACGAGGAGGCCAAAAAGGCAGGGCTCCGGGGCATTTGCCATTTCCAGCTGCCGGACTGTGGAAGGCTGAGCAAACCGGAGGATGCCCACTCAGCTTTTTAGAAACTGTGGGTAAAAGTGAAGTGAGAGGTGGCTGGCAGTTCCTTGCACAAGGAGTCCAAAGGAACAGTGTTCCCCCTGCTAAATGCCAGCCACGAGACGGGAGTAAGGCTCCACTGTTTTGGAAAAAAAAAAATCACCCGAAAGGAGTCAGCAACTAGGCAGGTAAAACTTGAAGCAGGAAGAGAGGCAGGAGCCAGCTCCAGGGAGGGACCCTCCGCAGAGGCCCCCGCAGCGGGTCTGGCAACAGAGTTCGTGCCCACCCCTTGGCAAGGCCGCTGGGGAGGCGCCGGGAAGCGTCCAGGCAGGAACTCGCTGTGGTTCCCTTGGCCTGGGGCTGCCGAAGCGCTCCGGGGACTTTTGAGGGCGATGTGCCCCAGACCCAAGTTATCTCGATGGAGACTCAGACCGCACAGCCGGGTGCAACCGGGTGCCACCCGTAGTGGTGGTGGTGGTGGTGGGGTCATGCCGAACAAGGGAGGCGTTGGCGCCTAGATCTCTGGGTCTCAATATCTGCCGGGCAGCTCGTCGTCACCAGCTAGTCCCGAACCCGGAGCGCGCGCCAGTGTTTGTAAACAAACCGGTCACGTGGCCGCAGCAACCCGCTCCCCGCCCCTAGCACCCCGGGAACCTTCGGGGAGCCCCCTCGGGACCGCGACAGCACCGCCCCAGCCGAGTCGGGCTGCACGCAGCGCGGGAGCCCGACCGTCCCCAGGGCGCACAGCCCGAACTGGAGCGGAAAGCGCCCCACGCCCACGCGAGCCCAGCTCCAGATTCCCCCATACCTGGAGGTAGGCTGCCCGGTCCGGCCAGCGCCGGGCTCGGCTGCTTCGGAGTGCCTGGCGATGAAGGACTGCACGGCTGACTCTCGCGCTCCCTGCGCGCTCTTAAAGCCACAGTCTCCGCCACCTCCGCCGCCACTGCCGCTCTGCATCCCTCCGAATCCGGGCTGGGGGCTTGCCGGATGACAGACGCGCCCCCGCGCCTATCCCATCGGCTCAGCACATAGCAACACGCCACTGGTTGGTCCGGCACGGCCGCAGCCCATCCGCGAGGAGCCAATCACCGGAGGACGGAACTCCGCCCCGGCTTTCCCTGCCTCCCGCCCCCAACCCCCACCCGCCCCTCGGCCCTGGCGGGGCGCGCGTGCGAGGAGTGTGGCAAGGTCTGGGTCCCGCCAGTCCCGGCAGCTGGCGGGCGGGGCTGGGAGAAGAGGTGATTAGAGTGGGGCAGTTCTCTGAGATAGGAGCCTGTTTGTTTGGGTTTACTGGGATTCCCAGGACCCGGGGTTATGTTGGGAAGTGGGATTTACAGTGCTTTTGTTTTGAGAACCTAGATAGTAATTCCTCGCTCCGCTTTTAAGCCTCTCCTGACCCAGAGCCTAAGTTATTAGAAGTGACCCTAGGCATTCAAGGTGGGTGTATTTAATAAGATAGTACCAGTCTCTCGTCAGGCCCAACCATGCCCTGCTCAGAAGCAGAGAGACAATTCGCTATTCCCTCTGCCCTGCTAGTAATTTCCTAATTAAAACTAGGAAAGGGTTGCCTGTTGTGTTTGAGTCCCTTGGTTGAATCCCTAGTACTGAGAGTGGAAGAGCACGGAGAACTCTATAGAGGGACTGGGGTCCCTATTGCAAATGGTTAGTGAGGTCTATTAGCAGCAGAAAATACAGTAAGAATAGTCAAAGTAACCAAAGGGGAGGAGCTGGAGTTCTGGGTCAGTGGGGTGGTGCTTTTCAAGGAAGAGAGGGTTAAAAAATAAACTCATGACAGTCGGGAAGTCCAGGGAGGCACCAGGTGGGTGGAGTGGGGCAGAGTCTTCCAACAGGAAAACAGGTCAATTTGATAAAAGAATTTCTGCCAGAGGAGACAGCAGGTCCACCCTTTTCTCTAAGCCACTGGGGTTCTGAATGGTGTTGGGGCAAAATACATGTTTTCATTGCCGTTTTAGAAGAGAAGAAAGCACATGGTAATTGGACTAGGTGGTTTGTGCTTTATAACCCAATTATAACCCAAGGCTTGGGAAGTGTTCGAAAGTTCAAGGTCATCCTCAGCTACAGAGTTCCAAGCTAGCCAGGTTACTGAAAAGGGAAAAAGAAAGAAAAAAGTACATTCGGGGCGCTGAAGGAGCCCAGGAACCTTTGTCTCTTATCTGGCAGTAGTTTCCGCGCAAACCTAGGATGGTTTTTGGGTAGATCACCAGGTGACTCAAAACGTCACCTGTCACTCCACCCAGCTGTTTTTAATACACATGCAATCAACCCTATTGTCTTCAGTGAATGTGCATCACGTGGCTAGGAATGAATTAAAGTCCCACAGTTAGTAAGAGCAAAACCACCTCTTTCGTCGGTAGTTCAGGGTCCCTGTAAGGACGCTGTCAATGTTTACAATTGACTTTGGGAAGTGTAAGTCATGGGGTCAAAAAGTCTTCAGCCAATTAATCACAAACTTGAAAAGACTTGAGCCGGGCGGTGGTGGCGCACGCCTTTAATCCCAGCATTTGGGAGGCAGAGGCAGGCGGATTTCTGAGTTTGAGGCCAGCCTGGTCTACAGAGTGAGTTCCAGGACAGCCAGGGCTACACAGAGAAACCCTGTCTCGAAAAACCAAAAAAAAAAAAAAAAAGGCCTGAGATTGGATTTTTAAGAAGATATACTAAATTCTTTAGATTATGAAAGCTTGATTGCCCGCCCAAGGCTGCTTTCTGAGGTTAAGTTCTTTTGTGTCCTTGGGTCTTAGTATCCGTTGCCTAAAATAAGGGAGAGCTGAGATCTGGGGATGGAGCTCACAGCAGAGATTTTGCCTAACGTTCTTGAGGCTCTGGGTTCAATACCCATTATTGTGAGAATAAATAGGGACGACTGAAGTAAGATGGTTTCTGATGTCCCTTCCAACTCTTAACGTTTCAAATCAGGAACCAGAAATTTAAACTGGTTACATTTCTGCAATAGCGTGTTACTAAATATGCTTATATCCACAGGTTCCCTAATGCCTAACAGTAGATTCTGTACTGGTTTAACACCCTGAGATACTGGTATGTTATGTAACAAGATTGGAGGCTACTGTTCTGGGTTTAAATAAAAGATAACATGAGCTAAAGAAGACCTGCCTTGTGCGGGGTGCTCTGAGGACCCCTGCAGGCCTGCTGTGCTATTGCAGGAGACTGGAAGAGGCAATAGAACCACCGGGCCGAAAAACAATAGAATCAGCCAGCCAGCAAAAAAAAAAAAAAAAAAAAAGCCAGCTCATGCCTTCTCCCAGCCAAAGGAGCCAAGCCTTGGGAGTTGACAGAAGGGAGAACTGAAACAAAGGCGGGGGCGGGGGGTGGGGGGGGAACCTAAGTACTAGAAACTGCTTCTCTTTCTCTTTGCACCCAAACACCTTCAAAGGCCCTCAGTACACATTTATTTAGTAGCCACCTTCAGCACCTTTTCCTGTTGCCTTGGACGTGTTCTGAGAACCTATGGAGAGGAAAGAAGCCCAGGCCATTGAAGAGTTTGAGAATCGACAGATATTTATCCTGAGGGCAGCAGGAGAGATGAAGCAGTATGCAGAAAGACAGCACAAACTTATCCGGAGTCAGAAAGCTCCCTTGAAAACAGCAACAATGAAACCAAAAAAAAAAAAAAAAAAAGTTGGCAATAAACGTTAGAGAGGCTCCTGGCCTCACAAACACATTCTCCACCTGCTGTCTTGGGGAACTGTAACTTCTCTTTGTGAAGTCAAGTCAAATTTATAAATTTATTTATTCTTTAACAGTCAGTGTTTGCCATCCGCTTCTCTTTCTAATCCTGTGTTCTCACTTTTGCCACATAAGTGCCGCTCTGGCTGTGAACAAGTCCCTTTCTGCTTTTTGTTTTCTTTTTTCTTTTCTTCCTCCTTTGGCCCCACCCCACTTTGGAGACAGAGTCTGTATTTTGTAGCCCTGGCTGGCCTGGAACTCACCACTCATGTAGCTCAGGCTAGCTCACAGAGATCCACCTACCTCTGCCTCCCCAGTGCTGGGATTAAAGCTGTTTCTCTTTTCACTTTACACTTACTGTGTGCATGCAGAAGTTGGGAGCCAGCGCTCCACTTCCATTTTGGTTTCGTCGTTTTGCAAAAGCAAAAAAGATAAATAACTTTGTTGTTGTTGTTGGGGAACTAGCGTTACCTTGTTTGCTTGCTCCTATAATCCAGTGCACTTGAGGAACATAATAGGGAAAACAATATAATATTTAGAGTAGTAGTTCTGGAAGTTGTGTCAAGGGAAATAATCAGACTTGCGGGCTATGTGGTCGGAGACCTCCATGTTTCTGTAGGGTTGCTGCTTCCTACAGACAAAAGATACTTGCATTTGTAGACACGGTTGACTCCGTTAACCATTTTTATATAATGATCGTGTCTGCGTGTATATGTATCAGATGCGTTCAATGCTTACTGAAGCCAAAAGAAGGTGTTTGATTACCTAGAGCTGGAGCCACAGCCCCAGGCAGTTGTCAGCCACCTGGGGTGGGTGCTGGGAGCCGAACCCTGATCCTCTGGAAGAACAGCAAGTACTCTTAACCATTCAGCCATCTTTCCAGCCCTTTGAGATAACTTCATTCAGAGCAGAGGGACATTACAGAGTACACGGATGTGCTGTAAGTGTTGACAGCAAGGTACAGAAGAGTCCTCAAGTGCCAACTGCCACCTTGCTGAGTAGGTTGGCTCTTGTCATTTCTTTTCAGTGCATACTCCAGGCTACCTGTTGTCCTCAGAGCTTCGGGCTGAGCTACCACTTGGCTTTTAACGTGGGTTCCAGGTCCTGGGCTTGGACAAACCCATTTACCTTCGGAGCCATCTCTCAAGGTTGCTTTTACATGCCCCAGTTTTGTTTGGTTGTTTTAGATACAGGCAAAAATCTGTAGCTGGGGTTGGCCTCATAGTTGCAGCAATCCTCCTGCCTCAGCCTCCAAAATGCTGGGACTATAGGTGTTTACTACCAAGACAAGTTCTCTATGTGTGTGTCTGTTTCCTGTATTTTTTTTTTTTTTGGTGGTGGTGGGGACGTGCTTTGAGACAGGGTTTCTCTGTGTAGCCCTGACTGTCCTCGAACTCACTCTGTAGACCAGACTGGCCTTGAACTCAGAAATCCTCTGAGTTAACTTGTCTTTGCCTCCCAAGTGCTAGGATTAAAGGTGTTCACCACCACTGCCGACCTGTTTCCTGTATCTTTGTCCCTCTGTTTCTCTGTGTGTGAGAGACCATGTATGTTGAGAGAATTCAGAACTCAGGCTGGCTTTGAAGTCCCTGTGTAGATAAGGAATCCCCCTACCTTGAAGCTCTAGAATCATAGCATTTATCCACTGTACCCAGTTGTATGCAGTGCTGGGCATCAGATGCAGGATTTGGTACACACTAGGCAAGAATTCTACCAACTAAGTTACATCCCAACTACTCTTTTTTGTTTTTATGACCTTAAAGTTAGCATATAAAGCAGAGGGTTTCATTATGGCCTATTTATACCTACAGATCATTGTGCTTCATTCTAATTTGTCCCCCACCCCACCAACCCCTTTTTGGGTTGTGTCTCAGTTTGCTTTTTTTGAGACCGGGTCTCATGCAAGCCAGGCCAGCCAAAAACTTTCTATGTAGCGGAGGATGGCCTTGAACTATGGATGTTCCTCCTGATTCAGCCTCATAAATGTTGGGATTACAAGTCACGAGCACCGCAGTTGGTCCCTGTAACCTTTCCTAGCATTTGGGAATACTCCTATCTTCTGTTCCCTTTCCCTCCCACACCCTCAAGTCAGGCCAGATTCACTTCAAGACACACATTTGCTTTGCTGGTTGGCGGTGGTGCACACCTTTAGTCACACCGCCAAGGTGGACCTCTGAGTTGGAGGCCAGCCTGGTCTACAGAGTGAGTTCCAGGATAGCCAGAGAAACCCTGTCTTGAAACAAACAAACAAACAAACAAAACCATTTGTTTTTGGCATACCTGTCTTCACTGATGTCACTCTGGACGGGGGCCTCTCGCCTTGAGGAAGCCACAACTTTCCATTAGAGCTGCCTGCTCTAATTCATACTTAGCCAGATGGTACCTCTTCAAAACAAGTTCATGGGCCCACTCACCAGGCCTGCCAAACCCTCTGCCCTCCACAGTCTGTCCTCTGCTCACCCTGCTCAAGGCAGGCTGGTCTCCTTGTCACCCCACCAATATCACAGGCCTTGTCTGTAGGATATTTATGAGGTCATCCCTTGAAACCCACCGGAGACTGACTCTAGCCCCTTCCATATTGGTCCCAGGCCCTGAAGCTGTAGATGCTCACATCCCTGGGCACATCCTCCCACACACTTTAAATATGCTTTAAACTGCTGTGTAAACGGTTGCTAGACTATTGTCTAGAGAATGATGAGAAGAAAAGGCCTCTATGTGTTCACTAGACTCACCATTCCTTTTCTGAGATAATTTCAAACTGCAGTCTGTTAAATGAGATTATATTTGTTCCTCAACCTGGAATACTTTGCCCAAGAAACCTTCCTCCTTGAATTTGGATCTCAGGTCAAATGCTTCCTCCAGAGGGTTCTCCTGGGTCATTTGGTAAAACGAGACCCAATCCCCAGATAGTCATACCCAACTTATTCTATCATCTCTCTACCTTACGATTGATCCTGGAAGTCATCTTGTTTGCTTGTTTGTTTTCTGTTCTGTCTAGTTCTAAAGTATAAATCCCATGGCAGCATTGCCGTCCTCCTTTCTTCCTTCCTTCCCTCTTTCTTTCTTTCTTTCTTCTTTTCTTTTATTTTTTCAGTTTGTCAAGACAGGGTTTCTCTGTGTAGCCCTGGCTGTCCTGGAACTCTGTGCATAGACCAGGCTGACCTGGAATTCAGAGATCCGCTTGCCTCTGCCTCACAAGTGCTGGGACTAAAGGTGTGTGCCACCACCACCTGGTTTCCCTTACCGGTTCTTTAAGGCCAGGAATCTGAGAGTTCGTCATGGCGCCCACCTTCAATCTCCGGAACCTAGAGGCTAAAGCATAGGACGACTGCGCACTCAAGGCTAGCCTGGGCTAAAGAGTAATATCCTGTCTCAAAATTCAAAATAAACCTGGAGTGGATGTGCCAGCCTTTAATCCCAGCACTGGGGGGTTCAGCTGCTGGTTGAGGGAGGCAGAGGTAGGCAGATCTCTGAGTTCAAGGTCAGCCTGGAGTACAGAGTGAGTTCCAGGACAGCCAAGGCTATGTAGAGAAATCTGTCTCATATATATATATATATATATATATATATATATATATATCACATATTATATATAATAATAAATATGATAATATATATTAAATTACAGCCAGGCATGGTGGCATACCCCTTTAATTCCAACAGTTAGGAGGAATAAGCAGTCGGATCTCTAACTTCAAGGTTAGTCTACAAATTGAGCTCCAAAACAGCCTGGGGTATACAGAGAAATCCTGTCTCAAAAAGCCGATTGAAAAAGAAAGAAAGGAAGGAAGGAAGGAAGGAAGGAAGGAAGGAAGGAAGGAAGGGAGAAAGAAAGAAAGAGAAAGAAAGAAAGAAAGAAAGGAAAATTAAAATAATCAGATCATGGTGAATTACAGCTGTAATCTCATGTAATCTCAGCATTCAGGAGGCTGGGGTAGGAACATATCTGCTCATCTGGTTCAATGCCAGCCTGGGTTACAGTATAAGCTTCCATCAGTCTGTGCTACTGTAGAGGGATCAGCCTTGCCTTAGACCCCATCTGTCCCTTCTCTATGCTTTGAAGTGCCTAGGTTGGGACAATAGGATCAGCTTCCTGTATGTCTGCCTTCTACCTTATCTAATGTCCCAGCTTCCACAGCTGGGAGTGGCCCACTTTATTAAAGGGCCCGCCCATTCACTTGAAATCTGCCTCAGTACATCTCTCTACAAACCTGAAGAGAATCTTTAATGTTTAAAGCAAATAAATGGCATTGATACTACTAAGGACGGTACATAGCTCAGTGATACAGAGCTTGCCTAGGATGTTCAAGGCTCTGGGCTTGATCTTCAGTACTGGGAAGAGAGAGAGAGAGAGAGAGAAAGAGAGAGAGAGAGAGAGGCTATTTGCCTGTTGACTCAGTCCAAAGAGCAGATCAAATGTCTCTTTAGAGGACTTTCCCTTAACCCTCTCTAAGGAAATTAATGTTTCTCTCCTTAGTGCCCTGAATAGCACTTTATTCATAGCTCCATTACATCACCCAGGCCTGCACACTCCCTAGGAAGAGTTATCAGTTATCTGTCCTCTCTGCCAGGACCCACTGGCAAGAGCTTATCAGATCAACAGTGCATTTTCAGCACCTGGCACCTGGTCGCTCCTCCCGACAGGTTCCTGTCTGAGTTGGATCCAGTGGGAATCAGGAAGGAATGGATGGGGTCTGTTCTCTGTGTGCTGATCTGAGGATAGCAGGTCTGCTTTCAAGTATGAACACGTTGAACCTGAAACTCCAGGATGTTCTATAATAAAAGGGGCAGGCTGCACTAAAGGGGGAAAAATTACAGTAGGATGGAAACTTCCTGAAGGGTAAAGGCTGCATGCTCTGCCGCCCCACCTGGGAAAACTTCCAACTCTGCCATGTGGGGAGGGGGAAGGGCTCTTCACACTGACTGCATGCTCTCTCTCTCTCTCTCCCCACACCCATCAGTAAAGTCCCGTGGCATTACATCACAGAAGAGGGCCTGGTGCCATCCTCCTGTGTGGACAGACGTTCTAACTGTGCTGTGTCTCTTGATGTACAATAACGGCTT
This sequence comes from Tokudaia tokunoshimensis, assembly GCA_036184795.1. Taxonomy (NCBI): domain Eukaryota; kingdom Metazoa; phylum Chordata; class Mammalia; order Rodentia; family Muridae; genus Tokudaia; species Tokudaia tokunoshimensis. The sequence goes on along the minus strand of BTHU01000010.1, from coordinate 34,824,691 downwards.
TCTCTTGGATCAGGCCAGCGCGCTGAATGTAGCTGATGCTGTGCCTTGCCAACTGTTCTTAAGTACCTTGGGCCTTTCTGGTCTTGAACTTGTAATAAAATATCTGCTCCCATTTATCCAGAGCATCTCACAGTACAAAGCAGTGTCTGATCCATTCTTTATGTTTAGTCTTGCATTTTTTTTTTTTTGGTTTTGGTTTTGGTTTTGGTTTTTGAGACAGGGTTTCTCTGTGTAGCCCTGGCTGTGCTGAAACTCATTTGTTGACCAGGCTGGCCTTGAACTCAAAGCTCTGTCTGCCTCTGTCTCCCAAGTGCTGGGATTAAAGGCGTGTGCCTCCACCCCCTGCTGTCTGTTGTTCGAAGGCAACCTCCAGGACAGATATTGTCCTTTAAAAAATATATAGGTGGAAAGGGAGAGCTGTCTCAGTGGTTAAAAGCACTGGCTGCTCTTCCAGAGGGACCCTCAGTTAGGTTCTCAGCTCCCACAAGGCAGTTCGCAAACACCTGTAACTCCAGCTCTTGGGGGACTTGATGCCCTCTTCTGACCTCCACAGGCATGCAAATATGTGCATTGTTTGTGTATGTATGTATGTAATGTATATGCACCATGTACACACACACACACACACACACACACACACTACAAATAACAAAACCAAGCTGGGTGGTGGTGGTGTACTCCTTTAATCCCAGTATTCCAAAGACAGAGGTAGGTTTATCTCTCAATTCCAGGACAGCCCAATCTACAAAGTCAGCTCCAGGACACTCAGGGCTACACAAATAAACCTTGCCTTGAAAGACAAACAAAAAAGCAACAAATCTTTAAAAAAAAATAGGCTGGTAGGGATATGGCCCAGTGACTAGTAACAGAATACTTGTCTGTGTAAGGTACTGGGTTCAGTTTCTAGTACTGAAAAAAATCGGTTTGGGGACTAGAGAGATAGTTTAGAAAGTTCAGAAGTTAAGAGTCTGTATTGGCCTTGCAAAGGATGTATGTTTATGATTCTCACCCATCTATAACTCCCATTCTAAGGATCCAACTTTCTTCTGATCTCTGCAGGCACATGGTGCATATATATTACAAACATACATACATACATACATATATTCAGACAAAACACTCTCATATATAAAATAATAAAGATTGGGTGTGGTGGTTCAAATCTGTAATCCAGATGGTTGGAATTGGAGGATTGCTATGAGACCAAATAATGTAGTGAGTTCCCGGCTAGCCTGGGCTACAGAATGAGACCCTTTCTCAATCAATCAACCAACAGATCAATAAAATAAAGGATGCTAGAGATGCAGTTCAGTCATAGAGCACTTATACAACATGCACAAGCAGCTATTAAATATAGTGACAGTGATACATTTTCTAAGTTCTAGGAACCAGTACAGACAGCTTTCATCATTTATTTATCTGTTTGTTTGTTTATGTATTTTATTTATTTGACAGAGGACATGGTGTTACATTGTAGCCCAGGATAACCTGAAACTCGCTGGTACTTAGAGTAGACAAGAACTCATAGCAGTCCTCCTGCCTCAACCTCATAAACACTGGATTCAAGATGTGACCCGCCACTTCTTGCTTGGTGTTCATTTCTTTAAATATTAAATGAATTGCCAGGTGTGGTGGCGCACACCTTTGATCCCAGAGTTTAAGAGGCAGAGGCAGACAGAGCTCTGTAAGTTCCACGTCCTCCTGGTCTACATGGTTAGTTCAGGACAGCCAAGGCTGTTAGACAGACAGACTCAAAAGCAAAAAAGAAAAAAAGAAAAAAAAAAGGAATGCACCATGTAACCTGACTTAAAATGTCTTAATCTCTTTGTGACTTGGAATAAAAATCCTTAAAAAAAAAAAAAGGAAACTTTTAAGCCGGGCGGTGGTGGTGCACGCCTTTAATCCCAGCACTTGGGAGGCAGAGGCAGGTGGATTTCTGAGTTTGAGGCCAGCCTGGTCTACAGAGTGAGTTCCAGGACAGCCAGGGCCACACAGAGAAACCCTGTCTCGAAAAACAAAAAAACAAACAAACAAAAGCAAAAAAGAAAGAAAGAAAAGAAAAGAAGAGAAGAGAAAAGAAAGAAAAATAAAGCAAGCAAACAAACAAAACTGCCTGGCCATAGAGCCTAAATTCTGCTATACCATGTCCTGGTAAACACAGACTCATCTCAGATTTTCCAAGGTCTCAAGGGTTAGCCAGGCTGGTCCTTCTACCCAGCCCTTGTTTTCACCGTGGCTGTGCAGGGACTTCCTGCAGAGTCAATGGCAGCACACCAGGCCAGGAGTTTCCTGTTGGTCAGTCTTCAAATGTCTTAAGCAACACTACTGCTCGGTTGTTTCCTGAATGTATTTGTTAATGCTGGGAATCAAGCATGAGGCCTGGAACCTGTAAGACAAATGCCCTGCCGCTGTGCCCCGCCCCCAGCCCAATACAATTCAAACTCCCTGGAAGTTCACCCCGGGGTAGCCCACAGGTGAAGCCTCACAGTGCAAGAGTAACTTAATTCTCCTGATCACTTCAACCAGAATTGGTGTTTTAGCATGGCTGCTTCTGGGGCTGTTTGCTCTCTGGGCCTCATGTAGCCCAGGCTGGACTCAAACTCACTAAGTAGCTGAGAACTACTTTGAGTTCCAAGTCTTCTTTCCCTTGCTTCCCAAGTCCTGGGACTCCCTGGCTTTGAGATGTTTCTTGGAATAATAGCCCAACAGCAAATGGGCAGCTGGAAACTTGAGACCACACCCAACCAATTTCTGCCGGGGGCTTCATTTTCAGAGAAGAACAATTGCATAATCCTATTGTATCCAAAGCTGTCAGAAATATGATGTTTTCTGAGTGAATCCATTGTGTGGTTCGCTGTTTGAAGTATACTCCCATTAGTACTGAGGCGCGCCAGGGGGAAATGGGAATTCTACGCTGGAAGTTTCCACAGACAGTTCACTGTTTGTCTTCGGTATGTGGCATTTCACGGTTTACTGTGTCCTGTAATAACATTTTAAATTACTCCCCCCCACACACACATATATTTATTTTAGGGGACACCTATGTAAAGGTCAGAGAACAACTTTAGGGAGTTGTTCTTTCCTTCTACCATGTGGGTCCTGGGGCTCGAACTCAGAACATCAGGTTTCGTGGCAAGGGCCTATGCTCACTAAGCCATCTCGCTAACCTACACTACAGTGATCCTCCTTCTTCACGAAGTTAAACTTCACAAAATAGACAAAGATTTAACAAGACTGCTATTTTTCTTTTCTTTTCTTTTTTTGGTTTTTCGAGACAGAGTTTCTCTGTGTAGCCCTGGCTGTCCTGGAACTCACTCTGTAGACCAGGCTGGCCTCGAACTCAGAAATCCTCCTGCCTCTGCCTCCCAAGTGCTGGGATTAAAGGCGTGCGCCACCATTGCCACGTGGCTTCCTGTTTGATTTGTTTTGTTTTGTTTTTGTAAGATAGGGTTTCCTGTAGCGCAGGCTGGACTCAAACTCACTTTGTATCTGAGTGTGACCTTGTACTTTGTTTTTGTCTTAGGTGTGGGTGAATATGTGTGTTCTCTTGAGTGTGTGCGCACGCCTCTGGAGGGCAGTGTTAGCTGTTGGGTGTCTTCTAACACTCTCCACCTTACTTATTTAGGCAAGGTCTTTCACTTGCCTGGAGAGCTCACTAGTCTAGCTTTCCAGGTTGTTTTGGGGATCCCCTGTTTCCACCTTCCAAGCACTGGGAATATAGACAGAGAGTCGTGCCTACCCGTCTCTTATGTGGGTTCTAGGAATCCAAACTCTAGTCTTCTCTCTTACATAGCAAATACTTTACCCACTAAGTCATCTCCCGAGTTCCAACCTTAAAGTTTTTGCTGTTGTTTATTTTGTTTATGATTTTGCTTGAGAGAGTCCTGTTTGTATAGTCCTGGCTATCCTGGAACTCATTAGGTACAACAGACTGGCTTCAAACTCAGAGAGCTCTGCCTTCTGAGTACCAGAATTAAAGGTATTCACCACCAAGGCTGGCTAATTCTAATCCTCCTGCCTCCACCTCCCAACTGCTGGAATTACAGAGGTGTCCTACCCCTCTCCCCAGCACCAGCTATGGTTATTTTGGGTTTTTGTTCTTTTTTTGTTTTGTTTTCTCTTTGGAACAGTGTTAATTCATTAACCTGCGTGCCGATTGATGATTCAGCCAGCTAGACAATGAGGCCCGGCTTCCCAACAAAGGTTCATTATTCTATATGACAGCTAAGGTAAATTGATACGCTGAGCTGAGATTACAAAGGCTGAGTAGTTTCTGGGATGCTGGCATGCTACCAGAGTGTAGAATGGTTAATAAATCTGAGGCCAACCACCCGTACTTTAGGCCGAATCATCTAGGCAACCCCTTTTTCAATAACACCAAAACGGAATCTATTTCTCTTCCCCAAAGACAATATCATCTGATGCCTGACAACTTGACTAGCCAGACTTTTAGTCTCAAATGATGGCAATATTCCAATTCCAGCAATTTCTTGTGGGTAAACAACAACTTATACTGGCCAGGGATGAAACCATATGCCTTAAATTCTAACACTCTGAAGACACATCCATGTTAATCCCTGTGAGTTCAAGATCAGCCTGTCTACATGGAATTGGACTGACTTCTTAATTTATTTATTGAGATAGGGTCTCACAATTTACCTCAAAGTCTAGGTTGGTCTTGAACACACAGAGTTCTGCCTGTCTCTTCCTCTAGATTAAAGCTGTGTGGCAGCAGGTCTGGTGCACTGTTAGTTCTTTGAGATAGAGTCTCACTATATAGGGCTCGCTGGCCTGGAACTCACAGATCTGCCTGCTTCTGCCTCTCAAGTGCTGGGATTCCAGGTATGTGCCATCAAGCCTGGCCCAGCTGACTTCAGATACATTAGGATTAGAGTTCAGACTCGCTTATAGAGCAGAGTCATCTGGAGATGTTTTGAAGATTTATTTATTTTATTATTATATGTAAGTACACTGTAGCTGTCTTCAGACATCCCAGAAGAGGGCATCGGATCTCATTACAGATGGTTGTGAGCCACCATGTGGTTGATGGGAATTGAACTCAGGACCTTTGGAAAGGCAGTCAGTACGCTTAACCACTGAGCCATCTCTCCAGGCCCTGGAGATGTTTTGAAATATACCAAGACAATTCTGACTTAATTGGTCTGAAGTAGAGCCCAGACATAAGTGGCTTTAAAAGTTCTCCAAGTGATGGGGCAACAAGATGGCTCAGTAGGGAAGGGTGCTTGCTGCCAAGCCTAAAATCTTAAGTTTGGTCCTCAGGACCCACATGGTAGAAAGAAAGAACCCACTTTCACAAATTGTCCTCTGTCCTCTACATGTGTGCCATGGTACTTACGTGCATCTGCACTCACTAGATAGATAGATAGATAGATAGATAGATAGATAGATAGATAGATTATAAGTACAGCCACTAGTGAGGCTGTAGACTTGCGATCTTCTACTCATTTTACTCCTCTGCCTGTCCCTCATATTGAGAGCTGAACCTAGAATTTTGTTAGACAAGTAGTGTGCCGCAGAGTGCGAGATCTCTCTCTCTCTCTCTCTCTCTCTCTCTCTCTCTCTCTCTCCCTCTCTCCCTCTCTCTGAGACAAGGACTTCCTATGTAGCCTTGGCTAGCATGCTAACATGAGACTAAGCTGGCCTCAACCTCACAAAGTGCTGGGATTAGACACATTGCCACCATGCCTAGCCACACCAGATCTCTTTGCTTTTTATTTTCAAAGTCAAGGCTGGCTTTGAACTTTTTCAGATCCTTTCATAGCCTCCTTAGTAGATGGGATTGCAGGCCTGGCCTGTACTACCAGGACACCAGGACTAGCAGCAGGAGCATTCTCTAGTATTCTCTCTCTCTCTCTCTCTCTCTGTGTGTGTGTCTGTCTCTGTCTCTCTCTCTCTCTCTGTCTGTCTCTGTCTCTGTCTCTCTCTCTCTCTGTGGTGTGTGTGTGTGTCTGTATGTGTGTTTGTGTATGTGCATGTGTGTGTGTGCACGCATGTGTGTGTCTGTCTCTCTCTGTATGTCTCTCTGTGTGTCTGTCTATCTGTCCCTGTCTCATCACAATCCTGGCCTGTGCTAGGGATTGAACCTAGGGCCTCCTGTACGCTGTGTATGCTAATACTATCACTAGCCTCCCTGTACTCCAGTCTGAAGATCTTGAGCTGTTGTACATTCTTTCAGGTATGCATGTGTGCGTGGAGAGGCCAGAGGTCAATGTTTGGTGTCTTCCTCTCCACCTCTCTGCCCGAATTGCTGAGGCTGTAGGCTCAGCTTTTACACTGCGAGGGATTGAAGCTCAAGCCCTCCTGCTTGGGCCATGGTCCGACTGTTGTTTTGATACAGGGTCTCACACCATGGCCCTTACTGATCTCAAACTCGAGGTGGTCTCCTGCCTTGGCTTTCCAAATACGGGGGTTATAGACGTGAACCACTACACCCAAATTAACTCAAGAGCTTCTGTTCAGAAGAGGATCTGGAGCCGGCACCATCCTCTGCTCTGAACCATCCCTTACCTGCCTCCAAGTACAATTCACAGAAAGGTTTGCAAGAAGCCACAGAAGCAGAGCGGCATCCGCAGTGATGCATGATGCAGGACACGTCACCCTCAGAAACAACCCAATAAGTAAGCTGGGTGAAGATCATTGGCCACAACTCATTTCTAGTGAGTAAATTAACGTCTTGAGCCCAATGAGGAACTGTGCTTCTGACTTTTGTTGTTTTATTTTGGAAACTAGGTCTCACTATGTAGTCCTGGCTAGCCTGGAACTCCTGATGTAGACCAGGCTGACCTTGAATTCCCAGAAACCCACTTGCCTCTGCTGGGATTAAAGGCATGTGCCACCCCACCCCCCATCCCCCAGTTTCCCGGTTTTATCATTTGTTATAGTGAAGCCACCAATCAGCACATTTTTAAATCCAAGAATTCCTATTTCCTGAGATTTTATGTAATGTTGTTTTTCTTTTCTTACTGGCATCCCACCCAAGATATCAGGGTTATAGTTTGTCTTTGTCAGCTTTCTCTACTGTAGTTATATAAACACATACACAGACACACACACACAAATAAATAAATAAATAAATAAATAAATAAATAAATAAATGTAACTTTTGTTTTTTTGGTTTTTGGGGTTTTTTTTGTTTGTTTGTTTGTTTCTTGAAACAAAGGTTCTCTGTGTAGTCCTAGCTGTCCTGGGAGTGTTCTATAGCTCTGGCTGGCCTGGAACTCACCAATCCACCCACCTCTACTTCTTGAGTGCTGGGATTAAAGGCGTGTGCCACCACGCCCGACCAAGTTTAACATTTTTTAAAAAATAAAAACAGGTGTGTTAGTCACGCAGTGGTGGCGCACGCCTTTAATCCCAGCACTTGGGAGACAGAAGCAGCAGGATTTCTGAGTTCGAGGCCAACCTGGTCTACAGAGTGAGTTCCATGACAGCCAGGGCCACACAGAGAAATGCTGTCTCGAAAAACAAAAACAAACAAACAAACAACAACAAACCCAGGTGTGTTCAGTTTACCAAACGATAACAATTTGATAGTTCCCACAACCCAAAGTAGGACGGATTCAAATCATAATGAGGTCTAGGGAGACCTCTTGTGGTAGAACTTGGGTATAGCTAGTCAGTGACCCGCTTTCCAGGCCTGGTCATTCTTAATGAACTCAAGAGTTCTCTCTCCATCCCAACCAGCCTCAGGCAAAATCTAAGGACATTCTGGGAGAATAGATACTGTCATCTAGGAAGTAGAGGCCAGATACACGCCAAGGTTCTTATACTGCTCAGGATCACCCGACTGTGTCAAAAATCTGAGGCCCAGAGCTGTGAATACGAATAACAGAGAGAGCCAAAGATCCTCGTTTTAGGGTGATGATGAGATGCATTCTTTTATTTATTTAGGATTTTTTTTTTTTTTTTTGGTTTTTTTCGAGACAGGGTTTCTCTGTGTAGCCCTGGCTGTCCTGGAAATCACTTTGTAGACCAGGCTGGCCTCGAACTCAGAAATCCACCTGCCTCTGCCTCCCAAGTGCTGGGATTAAAGGCGTGCGCCACCACCGCCCGGCTATTTAGGATTTTAAAAAATTTATTTTACTTATTTTGCTTGGCTTTGGCAGCAGAGTCTCACAGGGTAGCACAGACTGCCTTAAATTTACTGGGCAGTTCAGATTAGCCTTGACCTTTTAGCAATCCTGCCTCTCCCACAAGCTGGGATTACATTTCACAATTGTGTAAAACAGTTCCAGGGGATCTGACACCCTCACATAGACACACGTGCAGGGTAAACACTAATGCACATAAAACAAAAATAAATAATTTAAAAATTCTTAATGATCATACTCTGGATTTTTTTTAATGTCCTTTTTTATTTTGTGTGTTGGGGCACTGTGCACATATGTCATAGTGTGCCTGCCGTGTCAGAGGACAATTTGTGAGAGTCAGCTCTCTCCTACCACCTGGGTTCTGGGAATCAAACTCTGGTCCTCACCCTCGCTCGACAGCTCGACCCTTTGCCTGCTGCGTCACCTTGCCCTCCTCCTACCTGCGATCCACTCCCACGCCCGCTCGCAATCCGCTCGCAATCCACTCCCACGGCCGCTCAATCGGGTCGCAATGTGCTCTTGTGTTGGACGGGGCCTCGCTTCATAGCTCTGGTTGGCCAGGATCTTACTATGTGCCAGGCTGATCTCAAAGAGCAGCGGAGTTAAAAGTGCGGACCAAATGGGGCGGTAGTGGGTAGTGGTGCACCCACCCTTAGTCCCAACACTCAGGAAGCAGAGGCAGGCAGACAGCCTGGTCCTCAGAGTGACTTCCAGGTCAGCTAGGGTTACACAGTAAAACCCTGTATTGGGGGGTTGGGGTGATGATGGGGGTAGGGGGTGGTTGTGCACCACCAAATCTGGATTACTCTTCCTTTTTAAAAAAGATTTATTTGTCTATTATATTAAGTACACTGCAGCTGTCTTCAGTCACCCCAGAAGAGGGCATCAGATCTCATTACGGATGGTTGTGAGCCACCAAGTGGTTACTGGGATTTGAACTCAGGACCTTCGAAAGAACAGTCAGTGCTCTTAACCACTGAGTCATCTCTTCAGCCCTGCTTTTCCTTTTTAATTAAATTTTCCTCATAGGATGTATTTTGATCATGTTTCCCCTCCCTGACCCGATTTTAAATTTTATATTCTCTCTCTCAAAAACAAAAACAAAACAAAAAACTGCACATAATAATAAAATGCCCAAACCAGAAATCAAGAAACAAGAATTGAATTCCCTATAAAAACAAAATTCAAAACAAACTGGCAAAAGACCAATAACACAAAAAGGGCTAAACAAAGCAAAACTAAATAAAAAGTTCACAAAAATACCATTGAGTTTGTTCTGTTGAGCAACTATGTTTTGACATGGGGTCTTCCCGGAGTATGGTTGATATATCCAGCGACACTCCACTGGAGAAAACTGATTTCAAAACTGATTTGCCACAGACCACATCCTCAGTTCTTTTTATTTATTGTCATTTATTTATTTATTTTCTTACTTACTTACCTACTTTATTTATTTGTGTGTGTGTGTGTGTGCACACGAGCACTTACATACATATTATCCTCACCCCTATTTTTTACTTACATTTCTTTTTTTTTTTTTTTTTTTTTTGGTTTTTTCGAGACAGGGTTTCTCTGTGTAGCCTTGGCTGTCCTGGAACTCACTTTGTAGACCAGGCTAGCCTCGAACTCAGAAATCCTCCTGTCTCTGCCTCCCAAGTGCTGGGATTAAAGGTGTGCGCCACCACCGCCCGGCTTTTACATTTCTTTTTGAGACAGGGTCTTACTACATAGATCTGGCCTACTTGAATGTAATTCACTGTGTAGACTAGGCTGACCAGAACTCATAAACATCTGCCTCTGCCTCCTGAGTGTTGGAACTAAAAGCATGAACCACCATGCCTATTATTTCCATCTTTAATTGCTTTTTTCATGTTTTAGATTTATTTGTTTTATGTGTATCTGTGCTTCACCTGCATGTACATATGTATGTATACCGCATACATGCCTGGTGCCCTCAGTGGTCACAGGAAGGTATTGGCTTCCATGAACTGGAGTTGCAAGTTGCTGTAAACTGTCACAGGGATGCTGATAGTCAGATTCCTGTCCTCCCTACAGCAGCAGCAAGGGCTCTTAACCACTAATTTGCATATTTACTCTTATTTGCATATTTTATTTTGAATCAGCGTTCATTATATTATCCAGGCCAGCCACAAACTCGCTATGAAACACAAATGCTTCCTTCCATTCCTGAGTGGCTGGAATTACGGACCTACCAGTCTCAGCATAAATTAGGGGTCAGGGCCTGGATGACCTGGAATCTTTGCATAATCTTCTGGCTTCTGCCTGCGATTATAGGCCTGCAGCATCAGGGCAGCAATGTTTGCTTTCTAAAACAGAGCCTCTCTTGCTCTAACTTTAACCCTAACCTTAACCCGGGTGCACTTCCCACAGCTCAGGTAAGCTGCCAAACGTACTTGCACTTGAACACACACACACACACACACACACACACACACACACACAGGGACAGAGCCCAGAAACTTACACACTTCAGGCAAGCACTCCGCCAAACAAGCTACGTCTCCGGTCTTCTTTTTCTTTTTCTTTTCCTTAAGAGCTTAAGAGTCTGGATATTATTACTCTTCTGAATGATTATACAAATATTCAATGCCACAAGCTATGCAAACCTTGGCCACTTTTTTTTTACTACAACCTCATAAAATGCTTTTAATGTTCACCTAATTATTAAGATTAAGTTTTTATTAGCTTGTGCTGCTACACAGATGAAAGATAGTCCTAAAAGCGAAAAGCTGCAGGCTAAGAGGATCTTGAAATCACTTTGACCAAAAGATTTATAGAGAGAGCTGGGGACAGAGCTCAGAGACAGCAGGAGCCCAGCATACGGAGGCCCTAGATCTGGTCTCCAGCAAGGAGGAGCAATGGCTTCTGGGGTCTCCATGGAAAACACCTGCAGCTGGAATTTTTGTTTAATAACCTATTGCTTCTGAGAGCATTATCTACCACTGACAATTTTGTTTTTGTTTTTTTTTAATGTACTGGTTTCCATTCCTGAGGCCTTTTAGTTAGTTATCATAGGTGCTGGAGTTCAAACTTCAAAAGTTGATATAAGCACTATATCAACTGAGTCATCTCTCCAGCAGGGAATATCTTTTAAGCAGGGGACTGGTGAACATCCGTTCTTTGAGAGACATTTCACCCAGGGAAGAGATGTACAAGAGTCCAAAGAATAGAATGTGTGGAGAAGGAGTAGCATGAAAACTCACTGGGCTGTAGAAAGAGTGAGAGATGTGGTGAAGACCAGAAGGCTGAGGGAAAGATAGAGACACCATGAAGGCATGAAGGCTTTTGACTTTCTTTTTTTTTTTTTTTTTTTTTTTGGTTTTTTCGAGACAGGGTTTCTCTGTGTAGCCCTGGCTGTCCTGGAACTCACTTTGTAGACCAGGCTGGCCTCGAACTCAGAAATCCTCCTGCCTCTGCCTCCCAAGTGCTGGGATTAAAGGCGTGCACCACCACCACCCGGCTGGCTTTTGACTTTCTGTTGAAAAAAGGAAATCCGCTGGGCGGTGGTGGCGCACGCCTTTAATCCCAGCATTTGGGAGGCAGAGGCAGGAGGATTTCTGAGTTCGAGGCCAGCCTGGTCTACAAAGTGAGTTCCAGGACAGCCAGGGCTACACAGAGAAACCCTGTCTCGAAAAACCAAAAAAAAAAAAAAAAAAAAAAGGAAATCCGAGGAGGGATTGTTTTGATTTAAAATTTTCATTTATGTGTTTGTGTGTGTACGTGTGTCCTGTGTGGAGGTATCCAGAGAGGCCAGATGAAGGAACTGGATCTGCTAAAGCCGGAGTTAAAGGTCAGTCACCTCCTGGGAGGGTTTGGGAAGAAAGGAGATTTGGTATGACTTTGTTACCGTGGTTCAGTTTTGATTTCTCTGTTGTGTTATGTGTGGCTTCCTTCATCTTGTTTTTGTGAGACAGGTCTCATTACATAGCCCAGACTGGTCTGGAACTCACAGTCTTCCTGTCTTTGTCCCCAGGCTGGGATTACATACACTATTGGGTAAAGCCGACCCTCCTCCCTCCCTCCCTTCTTCCTTCCTTTTCTCTTTGTCAGAGCCTCTATATAGACCAGGCTGGCCTTGAACTCACAGAGAAACACTGGCCTCTGCATCTAAAGTGCTGAGATATTAAGGGTGTGCACCACCATACCCAGCTATTCCTTGTTTGTTTAAGATTTATTTATTTTCTTTTGTTTTATTTTATGTGCATTAGTGTGAGGGTGCCAGATCCCTTGGAACTAGACTTACAAGACAGTTGTGAGCTGCCATGTGGGTACTGGGAATTGAATCTGGGTCCTTTGGAAGAGCAGACAGTGCTCTTAACCACTGAGCCATCTCTCCAGCCCAAGATTTATTTATTTTTATGTGTTTGATTGTTTGCCTCCGTGTGAACCAAACGCATGCAATACCTACAGAGGCCAGAAGAGGATGCTGTGGACCTGGAAGTACAGTTGCTTGTGTGCTGTCACGTAGGTGCTGGGACCCAAACCTGGTTCTCTAAAAGAGCAGCAAGTGTTCTTAACTGCTGAGCTATCTCTTCAGCCCCTTAACTATTCTTTTTCGTTTTTCTTTAACTTTGTTGTTGTTGTTGTTTGTATGCGTATTTGCAAAGGTGCAACACAGCCCACATATGGAGGAAGTCAGAGGAGAATTTGTAGAAGTCACTTCTACCAAGTCCTGGGGATAAAACTCAGGCTTGGCACACACACTTTTAGCCACTGAGCCACCTCACCAAGCCTGACTTAATGGTTTTGGATTTGTTTGTTTATCTGTTTGTTGTTTTTTGGTTTGGGTTTTTCTTTTTTTAAGATTTATTTATTTATTATATGTAAGTACACTATAGCTGTCTTCAGACACTCCAGAAGAGGGAGTCAGAGCTCGTGACAGATGGTTGTGAGCCACCATGTGGTTACTGGGATTTGAACTCAGGACCTTCGGAAGAACAGTCAGTGCTCTTAACCGCTGAGTCATCTCTCCAGCCCCGGTTTTGGTTTTTCGAGAGAGGGGTTCCTCTGGCTGTCCTGGAATCCACTTTGTAGACCAGGCTGGCCTTGAACTCAGAGAATCACCTGCCTCTTCCTCTCATGTGCTGGGATTAAAGGCATGGACCACCACATCTGGCTTTGGTTTTGGGTGTGTGTGTGTGTGTATGTGTTATTTATTTATTTTGTGTGTGAGTGTTTTGCCTGTACTATATGAGTATCTCCACCCCACTAGCATCTGATGTGTGCAGAAGTTGTGAGCCGCCATGTGAGTGCTGGGAAATGCTCTAAATCTAAAGCCTCTGCAAGATGAGACAAGAAGTCTTGACTGGGCCACCTCTCTAGCCCCTGACATATCTTTAGCTGGACTTCTTGGGCTAAAGAAGGAAAGAAGCTGTGTGAGATTCTGCTGTAATACAGGAAGGAAATGGTTTGCGCCAGTGTCAAGGCTGTGGCACTGAAGGAAAGGAATGATATGAGTTACTGAGCCTGGTGACCCAGGCCAGTAAATCAAGCCACTCGGATATCTGAAGTAAAGGGTTCATAAGTTCAAGGCCAGCTTGTGCAATTTAGCAAGACCATGGCTAGCTAAGAAGTTAGTTTGTTTAAATTTTTTTTTTTAGATTATTTTATTTTGTGTATATGAGTATTTGGCCTGCTGCGATAGCAGGTGATTGAGAGCCAATGTGGTGCTGGGAACAGAACCCATATCCTCTGTAAGAGCAACAAGAGCTATCTGTGACTAAGTCATCCCTCTAGCTATGTTTTGTCTTTTTAGGGTAGTAGCTCACAATGAGAATCCCAGCACTCCAAGCGTGAGATGGGACCCAAAGACAGAGAATCCCCCAAGTTCACCACCAGCTAGACTGTGATATGTCATGGTGAGCAACAGTCTTGGTCTCAAATAAGATGCAAGGCACGTGAGGTTGCCTTCTGACCTCTACACACATACCATAGAGTACACACACACACACACACACACACACACACACACACTATTTAAACTAGATGAAGGCCATTTTACAATAATAACTTCTTTACGGATCAAATCCAATAGTTCTGTGTGATTCACAAATCCACCCGGAGAATTACTTCATTTCTATAACAAGGCCATATTAGAAGCAGAGAATTAAGACATATAAAAGAGATCAAGAATCTAGGTCAGGAAAGCTAAAGACTACCATGCAGAAAGCTCAAAACTACCTGCAGTGCTTAGAGAGGGCTCAGAAATGGCTCTAACAGGAAACAGAAGTGGGGGACTTCTCTTTTTTTTTTTTTGGTTTTTCGAGACAGGGTTTCTCTCTAGCCCTGGCTGTCCTGGAACTCACTCTGTAGACCAGGCTGGCCTCGAACTTAGAAATCCGCCTGCCTCTGCCTCCCAAGTGCTGGGATTAAAGGAGTGCGCCACCACTGCCCGGCTGGGGGGACTTCTCATTAACTAAGAATTCAAGATTAAAACTTAGTATGTACAACATAGATGTTTTACTTAGAGAATTCTCTGTCATGTTCAGACTCAGCTTCCTATATAACACCTAGCAAAGCCAACAATTTTATTTAAGTCAGGCATGGTGGTTCATGCCTTTAGTTCAGCACTCAGGAGGCAAAATCAGGTGGATCTCTGAGAGTTCAAAGCCAGCCTGGCCTACATAGGCAGTTCCAGTGAAACCTTTTGTTTGTTTGGTTGGTTGGTTTTTGGTTTTTGAGACAGGGTGTCTCTGTGTAACAGCCCTGGTTGTCCTAGTACTTGCTTTGTAGACCAGGCCTCCAACTCAGAGATCTGCCTGTCCCTGCCACCTGAGTGCTGGGTGACACCACCACATGACTTGAGACATGATGTTCCTTGCAATAAAAAAAGAAAAAAGCACTCTACACTGGCTGTGGTGGCTCACAACTGTGATCCTGCATTCAAGAGGCAGAGTCAGCAAGCTGCTAAGTACAAAGTCAAGTGACTAGATATCAAGACCCAGGACCTAGTCACGGGGCTGCAGAGATGGCTCAGTGGTTAAGACCTCTTCCTACTTTTCCAGAGGACCAGAAGTTCAGTTCCCAGCACACATACTGGATGTTCACAGCCACCCACAAATCCCGGCTCCTGGGATTTGGTACCTACTTCTGGACTTCTCAGGCACGTGTGGTTGCAAACACACACACACAGAGTAAAAAATAGCATGTCTTCTTTTGAAAAGTAGAAGTCTCAAGGGTTGTAGATATAACTCAGTGATAGAGAACTTGCCTGCCATGCCTAAGGCCTGGGGCTACATGAGGTCTATCAATCAATCAACCAATCAATCAATCAATCAATCAATCCATCAATAAGATAGAGAAATAGCAAAGCTGGGTAGTGGTACACGCCTTTAATCCCAGCACTTGAGAGGCAGATGCAGGTGGATCTCTGTGTTCAAGACCAACCTGGTCTAAAGAGCGAGTTCCAAGACAGCCAGGGCTACACAAAGATAAACCCTGTCTTAATAGCAAAAGAACAAACTCATATTTCCAAAATATAAGGGCCTGGCCCACCAATGGGAAAACAAAAACAGAGCAGGCTATCGCTGTGTAGGGCAGCTGTTACCTGCAGCAGTTGACGCTCATTCTTGAGGCAAGAGAGGAAATGATCACCCTCCCCGAAAGAACAGAATCAGCCAGGATCAGCAATTGTGCCTTCTGCTTTTAGACTGTTGTTTACAAGGGGCCTCAGTGAAAGAGGATGCTAGGATTCTGTCTAAGCTCCGCCCCACAGTTACCTGGCAACAGCCTGGTAGGTGGCCCACTATAAAAGGGGCTGCTTGCCCCTCCTCCCTCTCTTACCTCGCTCACTCTCAGCTTCCTTCTTGCCCTCTTGGGCTCTCCTCCCCTCACCCCTCTCCCCCGTCGTCATGGCCGGCCTCTGCTTCTCTACTCTCTCCCTCTCTCTGCCTTTCTCTGCCTCTGCTACCCCCTTAACTCCCCTCCCCATGCCCTGAATAAACTCTATTCTATACCATACTCGCGTTTGTCTGGTCCCGCTGAGGCACCCGATTCTCCCACATCACGGTAGAACATATTCTCACACCTATTTCTCTTTTTATGATCACAACAGAGGAGGCATTTACAGCTGGGCCAATAGCACACAATCTTAGTTTAGACAAACTGTACACGGTTGGCTTAAAACCTTCATCATGGTCATTTAGAATGGGGCCTGAGGGAACTGGAGAGATGGCTCAGCGGTTAAGAGCACTGACCGCTCTTCCAGAGGTCCTGAGTTCAAATCCCAGCAACCACATGGTGGCTCACAACCATCTGTAATGGTATGCTATCTTCTGATGTGTCTGAAGACAGCAACAGTGTACTCACACACTAAATAAATACTTCTTTGAAAAAAAAAATGGGGACTGAGCCTGAATTTCCCACTACTGTCCCTAGAGCATGATGTATTATAAGCAGGGAGCTATTGGGTGAATAAATTAAATGATACTGAAACCTCTGCACACACTTTTGGAGAAAATTGGTTATGCTCTTATATTTCTTTTTAGAGTTAAATTATCATTTGTGTGTGTGTGTGTGTGTGTGTGTGTGTGTGTGATGTGTACATGTGCATGTGTGCTCGCGCAAGTGCGTGTCTGTGGGGGGAGGGGGAGTGCACATGCCACAGTATGTATGTAGAGAACAGAGGACAATTCTGTGGAGTCACTTCTTTCCTTCCACCTTTATGTGGGTTCAGGGGATCAAACATGGGCTGTCAGGCTTGGGCAGCCCCACCCAGCCATCTCAATGGTCCTCATATTTCAGTTTTGCTCTTGGTCTCTACTCTCAGAAGACTGAAGTAGCCACATTTCTGCTTCATCTAAGGATTAGAGCCTTGTGATTGCCTGCCATGACAGCACATGCTCATAATCCTAGCACTGGGGAGGCTGAGGCAGGAGGATCATGAGTTTGAGACCAGCCCAGGAGGCATGGTAGAATCTTGTCTCAAAACAAAACCCCGTAAAACCCATCAGCCTCTTCTCTGACCATGTAGAAGGGTGAGTATGGCTGTTACTTAGTGGTGGGTTACCACTGGCTTCCTGGGTTAGCCAGTGTCAGGCAGACCTGGGCCAGTCGGAGTGGGATTGGATTTATAGTCTTGCTCAATCTCCACAACTCCTCCCCTTAGATCAAAACCCATTCCTCCTTGAAGGATCTTTCGAAAAGATTTCTTTTCAACTCTGAGTGTATGCATAGGCATGTGCACATGTGAGTGCAGTTACCCTTGGAGGCCAGAAGAGGGCGTCAGATCTCCTAGAGTTGGAGTTGCAGGCAGTTGTGAGCTACCCTGTAATCGGTGCTGTGAATCAAACAGCAAGAGCAGCAAGTGCACCCTACTCAGCCGCCCGGCCGTCATCTCTCCAGCCTGTTTTGAAGCACATTTCAAAGACTGTTGATTCTATAAGGAGAAAATACTGACCAAAACCAAACCAAGTCCATGACAAGAGTGTTCTTTTTTTTTTTAAAGATTTATTTATTTATTATATGTAAGTACACTGTAGCTGTCTTCAGACACTCCAGAAGAGAGAGTCAGATCTCATTACAGATGATTGTGAGCCACCATGTGGTTGCTGGGATTTGAACTCAAGACCTTCGGAAGAACAGTCAGTGCTCTTAACCGCTGAGCCATCTCTCCAGCCCGACAAGAGTGTTCTTATGTATTCATTAAATACTTCAACTTTTTCTTTCCTTTTCTTTTGCTGTTTTTTTGACACAGGATCTTGCTATATAGCTATAACTGGCCTGGAAGCCACTCTGTAAACCAGACTGGCCTTAAACTTGCACCCATGTTCCTGCCCCAGTCTCCCAGGTGCCCAGCTCTTCACTGTTGTTTTTTCTAATTGCAAATATTGGATTAATGGGGCTATTTGAAATGTTAACTGCAGAACTGTGTTGCCATAAACTCAAAAGAGAGGCCCCATAACCCACTTTCTTCTTTATTTCTTTCCTACCTCATTTGTTGTTAATGATATTTATTTTTGTGCAAGGAGGTAATATATGGTGTATTCCTGCACCCATGTGCAGAGGCCAGAGGAGGATGTGGGGTATCCTGGTCTATTACCCTTTGCCTTATTCTCTTGAGGCAGGGTCTCTCACCGAACCTGAAGCTTGATGTTACTGGCGATTGAACTCAGGCCCTCAAGTTTGCAGAGCAAGTGAGCGTCATCGCTGACCCTTCTTTCCAGCACTATTGCTGTTTGTTTGTTTTCTTCGGAGATGGGATGTTACTATGTAGCCCAGGCTAGCCTTAGCCTTCCAAGTGCTAAGGTCAATATACAGTATCATATTTGGCTTCCAAATTGAATCTTTAAAAAAAATTAAAATAAAAACAGTATGTAGTGGTGGTGGTTTGAATGAGAGTACCTCCCATAGGCTCATCCCTTTCTAGTGGGATTTTTTAGAAAGGATTAGGAGGTGTGGCCTAGTTGGAGGAGGTGTGTCCCTGGGGGTGGGCTTTGAGGTTTCAAAAGCCCATGCCAGGCCCAGTCTTACTCTCTGCTTCCATTTTGTGTGTCAGATGTGTCCTCAGTGTCTGCTCCAGCGCCATGCCTGCCTGCCTGCTGCCGCCGTGCTCCCCGCTGAGATGATCATGGACTTACCCTTGGTTATGGTGTCTCTTCACAGCAACAGAAGAGTGACTTTATGAATTGTACGTCACCCTAGGGCACAGGAGCCATGCTCACCTTCTCTATACTGATGTTAGTAAATGCAGCACTGCTTCAACTTTTCTGTGTGTGTGTGAAAGTGTGTATATGTGTGTGTACATGTGTGTGCATATACAAGTTCATATGTGTGTGAATGCTTGAATTCTTATTTTTTATCTGCTTGAATGTTTATCTTATTATATTTTAGATTTTATTCATTTTTATTTTATGTGTATCAGTGTTTGCTTGAATGTGTATCTCTGTGCCGTTGGCATACCCACAGAGACCAGAACAGGGCGTCAGATCCCCTGGGGCTGGAGTCACAGACAGTTGTGAGCCATTGTGTGCTGGAAATTGAACCCTGGTCCCCAGAAGAGTATTCAGTGCTCTTAACCACTGAGCCATCTCTCCAGTCCCTCTACTTGAAATCTGAAGGAGCATCTATCATGTATTTCATAGGCATTTAATTGGGGAAAGAGAAAAATGGTAAGACCAGCTTCCTCAAAAGATCAATATAATGAAAGTGTTGTGAGTGTGTGTGTATGTGAATGCAAGTTGCAAGTGTGTGTGAAGTGTGTATGTGTGAGCATGTGTATTGTGTGAATGTGTGAGTGTGTCTGCATGTGAGTGTGTATGAGTGTGTGTGTGTGTGTGCATGTGTAAAATTTTGTCTGACCACCAAACTGGTGGATCCCTTAAAGAAGTTCTGATTGAAGGAAACTTTTTTTTAAATTATTTATTTATTATATGTAAGTACACTGTAGCTATCATCAGACACTCCAGGAGAGGGCAGCAGATCTCATTATGGATGGTTGTGAACCACCATGTAGTTGCTGGGATTTGAACTCAGGACCTTTGGAAGAACAGTCAGTGCTCTTAACTGCTGAGCCATCTCTCCAGCCCCTGAAGGAAACTTTTTAAAAGATTAAACTATGTAAAGTTTATAACAATTTGTGTGTTTTTTAAACAAAAATTAAAGTATTTGAGAGCTTTCAAATGACTGAGCAGGTGCAGGCTCCAGAGGGCGTTTCTTCCACACATGGTAAGAAAGTTCCTCATTCCTTCCCATGAACTTTGCTCCATGTATCTCCCAATCAGTTTCCTTTGTACCACCACACCCACAAACCCCAGATACCAGCATGTCAAATCCTCTCTGAGGCTCAGGTCTATAGCTTTCTACACCTTAGACAATGTAGTCTTTTGTAGTCTTCAGTTCTATGAGAGGTTGGCCATTACAGAGACCAAGCGGCTCCTATCTGACATATCTAGTGTCTTGGCAGAGAAGAAAGAAAGAAAAGAGTCGGGCGATGGTGGCGCACGCCTTTAATCCCAGCACTTGGGAGGCAGAGGCAGGAGGATTTCTGAGTTCGAGGCCAGCCTGGTCTACAGAGTGAGTTCCAGGCCAGCCAGGGCTACCCAGAGAAACTCTGTCTCGAAAAACAAAAAAAAAAAAAAAAAGAAAGAAAGAAAAGAGTGATAAAGTGGTGAACGGTAGGCCTTTCTTAAGACCCCCACCTACAGCTAGCCAGATCATTTCCATCTCCGTTTCTCTTTGGAGCTAGGTCATGACCTCTGCCAGGTCAAAGGTGAAGTCAACACAGACTTCCTCCTGCAGATCTAGGAAACCTGAGATGGCAAGGTGGCTCAGAAGAAAACGGTGCTTGCCACCAAGTCAGACATCTGAGTTGACCTCTGAACCTACAGTGGTCGAAGAGAACTGAATCCTAAAAGCTGCTGCCTTGCACAGGGTGTTAGTTAAAGCTCTCCTCTTGACAGGATCCAGAAGAGATAAGCACCTGGACAGGCGTAAGGGATCATCTAGATTCCACTTACAGGGTGGGGAATTTACCCCGAATGCAGCATTCCATCCTATGAGCTGGTGTTCTGAACCCGGTACCCTTACCCTGTGTCCTGACTGTGGGTGTGATGTGACCTTCACTCCTGCTCTCATGGCTCAAACTCTGAACCCAAATGTACCCTTCTTTCCTAAATTATTTTTTACCAGTTCTTTAAATTTTTCTAAAAGATTTATTTATGTATGTATATGAGTACCTGTAGCTAGCTTCAGACACACCAGAAGAGGGCATCAGATCCCCATTACAGATGGTTGTGAGCCACCATGTGGTTGTTGGGAATTGAACTCAGGACCTCTGGAAGAGCAGTCAGTGCTCTTAACCACTAAGCCATCTCACCAGCCCTGAAATTGTTTTGTTACATTTATTAATTTTGTTTGTCTGTGCATGAAGGTCAGAGGACAACCTTTTCCTTACACTATGTGTGTCTCCATGATGGAACTCATGTTGTCAGCCTTAGGTCTATCAAGTATTTTTGTGCCAGGCAGTGGTGGCGCACGCCTTTAATCCTAGCACTTGGGAGGCAAAGGCAGGCAGATTTCTGAGTTCGAGGCCAGCCTGGTCTACAGAGTGAGTTCCAGGACAGCCAGGGCTACACAGAGAAACCCTGTCTCAAAAAAACAAAACAAACAAAAAAAGTATTTTTGTAGCAGTAACAAGAAAGTAACCAGCACAGTTATCTCTAAAACTGTGTGTGTGTGTGTGTGTGTGTGCGTACACATGTGTGAGAGAAAGAATGTGTATGTGTGTAAGATTGTATGTGTTTGTGTGTGTGTGTGAGTCAGAGAGAGAGAGAGAGAGAGATTTCTATATAGCTCAGGCTGTCTTGCAATCTTCTTGCACCTGCCTCCTAAACACTGCAATTAAAAGCATGTGCCCAGCCGGGCAGTGGTGGCGCACGCCTTTAATCCCAGCACTTGGGAGGCAGAGGCAGGCGGATTTCTGAGTTCGAGGCCAGCCTGGTCTACAGAGTGAGTTCCAGGACAGCCAGGGCTATACAGAGAAACCCTGTCTTGAAAAACCAAAAAAAAAAAAAAAAGCATGTGCCCAAGGCATCTGCTAGGGAGGCAAAAGCAGGAAGATTCCTGGGACTGGCTGTCCTTTAGCCTATACTAGAACATAAAAGTCCCAAGTTCAGGAGTGGGGGCTTCCTCAAAGGACTGGCAGAGGAAAACTCCTCCCAACACTTTTTCCTGGTGTCTACATGCATGTACAGACTCACACATCTGCACATATATGTGCACACACACACACACACTCAAATGGATAAATAACTATTGTGCCATCTCTCCAGACCCCACCGTGTTTTTTGAGGCAGGGTCTCTTCAGTGGCCTGGAGCTTACCAATTAGGCTAGACTGACTGACCAGCTAGTAATAGGGGTCCTCCCGTCTCAGCCTCCCAGATGCTGGGGTTACAGGGTGACCCAATATCCTTGAATTTTTTTTTTTCTTAAGTTCCAGAAATTGAACTCAGATGCTCTCCCGAGCTGTCTCACCAGCCCTTGTTTTGGCTTTTTGAGGTGGAGTCCCACATAGGCACATCTGACTTTGAATTAGCTCTTCAAGTAAAGTTGGTTTTGAATTCGTCATCTTCCTGTCTCACTTTCCCAGGACTGGGAAACCCTTGTAATTCCAGATGGTTTCTAAATGTTTATCTCAGAGTCACAGGGCCTAAAAAATGATGATTTATAGTCATGTGCCCTACCAAAAGGGAAGCGGGTGCTCTGTGGAGGGGGAGGGCCTGGGAAGAACATTTGCAAAGAACTTTGGCAGCAAACCCGAGGACATTATGTTAGTACTAAGAATTATTGCTTCATTACTGGTAAACTTTTTATTATTTTATTTTTAATTTAAAATTTTATTTAAGGTATACTTACACTCACCTTATTTTATCTCCTTGAGACAGAATATTACTATGTAACTCATACTGACCTGAAACATCGCATTGCTAGGTTGATCATGCCAGCCTCAAACTCACCATGTAACCCAGACTGCCCTCAAACCTGTAGCAATCCTCCTGCTTCAGACTTCCATAGTGCCAGGGTTATATGTGTGAGGCACAGTCTCTGCTTCTGACTTGTTTGTTTAAATTGTTTTGTTTTGTTTTTCTTTTTTTTTTTTTTTGAGACAGGGTTTCTCTGTGTAGCCCTGGCTGTCCTGGAACTCACTCTGTAGACCAGGCTAGCCTCACACTCACACAGATCCACCTGTCCCTCCTCCTGAATGCTGAGACTAAAGGCATGTGTCACCATGCTAGGCAATTTCTACCCTTTCCTTATTACAGCAATAATATGAACTGACCATGTTTGCAAATCAAAAAAGGTTGAGATCGCTTAGGCGGCCTGAAGACGAACTGGTTTTACCTGCTCAGGGATTCATCAAGCCTGGCACCAATTTTGTTTGCTTTCCTTCTTTAGACTGGAAGTGCTGGGGATTGAATTCAGGGCCTCTCACATGCTGGACTAGCAACCTACTATCCAACCCCTGTGGGCCCTGCGTTGGATTCCCAGCTCCTTATAAACGCCTGTAATCCCATTTCTTGGGAAATAGAGGGAGCGTGCCGGGATTAAAGGCATGCGCCATTAAAGGAGTTCAAGGCCAGGCTTGGCTTCAGAAAGAAAGAGAGAAAGAGAGAGAGAAGAAAGAGATGAGAGAGAAGGGAAGGAAGGACTGGGAGAGGGGAGGAGGGCGGGGCAAGAAGGGAAGAGGGGAGGAAAAGAGCCAGAAAAATATCCAGGGAGATTTCTTTTGACTGACTTCCCAGATGAGTTGGCCAGAAAGACAGCAGGAAAGAAAGGCGCAGGAAGGATGACAGAGGTTTAACAGAGGTTTGACAGAGGTTTAACAGGAGGTCATTTGCATGGGTGTGGAGGAACCTCCCTTGGGGCAGAGGCTCAAGCAGGAACGGGGGGCTCTCATCCGCAGAGTGGGGAAAGGTTGCTTGTTACAGGAACCGAAAAGGAAGGCTTCCCAGGCACGAAGATGCCTCCAAATCACCTGTCCCTTCTGGCCCAGGACCTTAGCCCAAAGGAATCCAAGAGGCCTGAGAGAATAAACACTAACCTTGCTCTCTCTGGTCTCAAGTACAGTTCCAAAAGGGGTAAAGTGTGGAACAGGGTAGGACTCAAACTGCCCTTTGTCTCCATCTATAAGGTGTTTCTTTCATTACAAAAACAAAACAAAACAAACAAACTAAAATGGGGCCCGGAGAAGTGGTTCAGTGGTTGGAGCACTGGTCGCTCTTACAGAGGATCCAGCTTCAGTTCCCAGCATCCATAGCGGCTCACAGACACAGTCACAGCTATCTGTAACTCCAGGTTCAGAGGGTATGGTGCTCTCTTCTGACTCTAAGGGCGCCAGGCACATGCAGGCAAGCATTCTTATACATAAATGAAAATAAATTTAATTTTAAAAAAGTAACATGTCAGTTCTAAGTGTTAAGATTCACGGATGTTTAGCCAGACATGCCTTTAATCTTAGCACATGAAGGGAAGAGGCAGGGGAAGGGGCAGAGGCAGAGGCAGGCAGATCTCGGCGTTTGAGGCCAGCAAGACAGCCAGGGCTACACAGAGAAACCCTGTCTAAACAAACAAACAAAAATAAGATTCATATATGTTTAATGTTTTTTTAATGGTCTTGTTTTTAGTTTTGGAATAAGATCTTACTATGTGGCCAAGGCTAGTCCAGTATTCATTGTGTAGCCCAGGTTGCCTTCAAACTTACGGCAATTCTTCTGCCCCAGTGCCCCAAATATTGGAATTATGGGTGTGAGCCACGATCCATGGCTTTGTTTTTTGGTCTTGAGATTCTCTTTCTTCATTTAAAAAAAAAGGGGGGGGGGAGAGATGGCTCAGCAGTTGGGAGCACTGGTTGCTCTTCCAGATGACCCAGGTTCAATTTCCCAGCATCCACATGACAGCTCATAACTTCTGTAACTCCAGTTCCAGGGCATCTGACATCCTCAAAGAGGCACACATGCAGGCAAAACACCAATGCAAATTAAAAAAAAAAAGTTAGAGAATCAACAGAGAATAGCAAGTACATCTGACACTCAGGGAGAGTCCCTTTTTAAACTAAAATTGGGAAAGTTCACTTGTTATAGGATAGGACGGTTTTGCCAAGTCAGATGTGGTGGCATACCCCTGTAATTCAAGCACTCAGATTGGAGACAAGAGGAATGCTACAAATTCAAGGGTAGCCTGGGCTACAGAGCAAGTGCCAGGCAAGTCAGAGCTACAAAGTGAGACCTTGCCTCATCCCAGCATTAACAAAACAAATAATAACAAAACAAAAACAAATTTAAATTGCACCGTCTGCCTGCCTTTCTGTATTCTGTTATCTTTGAATGGCCAGCTACTGATAAGTCAGTTTGTGAAAAGACTGAGAAGATCCAAGCATGGGACTAGAGAGACGACTCAGCTGTTCCGAGAGAGAGCTCTCCTAGAGGACCTGAGTCCCCGACACTCACAATGGCTGTAACTCCAATTCCGAGAGATTCAATGCCCTCCGCTGGCTTTCTCAAGTACCGGGCACAACAGTGGGGCACATTCACACACGCAGGCAAACACTTATACACATAAAACAAAGTAAATGAGAATCTAAGAAGTGGGGGGAGGACCCTAACTAAGCCACCACTTAGAGCCAGGTGATCTTATAAATTATCTTTGAGAGTTTTATCTGAAGTTCAGTTATCATGTTAAAGAAAAATTAGGAATTTTTGGATAAGGTCAACTACTGTGTCCGGTGATTTCATATACAAAAGAGTATATGAAAAAGTGAATTAAATCTAAACACAATTGCTGTAAAAGAATAATGCTGTTTTGAAAGAAACAAACACAGTTTATTCTTTGTGAGTGTGACCCAGGGACAGTACCGCTTCATTCCCTTGAGTGACACGTGTTTCACTGTAGTGAGGTCACATTAACTTTATGGTCACAGAACAAAAGACAGTTAAGCATCAATACATTTCTAGATTACGGAGGTGGGGCATCAGGTAGAGGGGCTAGCGCAAAGTGGATCTCTCTCCTACAACTATCATATGTTACAGAACTTTTAGCTTTAGGGTTGGTGGAAGCTAGAGGCCTCCTTGGTAACACATTCTGAGAAGAACAGTTTATGTCATAGTCAACAAGACTGTCAAATCAGTTACAAGGGTTAAGTGGCTACTAAAACAGATGACCCAAGATAAGTCAGCCCCTTGCCTTGCAACTTCCCATCTCTACAATCATAGTGTGCTGTCAGCCAAGGTCGGCTGTCTGAAGGATCTTCAATACTGATGCATCTACAGAGGACACCAGTTCACCATCCTTCCATAGTTATACTCTGCCCCAAGGTTCAAGCTCTCTGGTGTGTGTGTGTGTGTGTATTTTAAGATTTATTTATTTTTAGCTACATGTGTGTTTTCTCTGCATGTATGCTTATGCCTGAAGCAGGTGTGAGATCCCCTGGAACAGGAGTTAAATCATGGATGCTTATGGGCCACCACGTGGGTGCTATGAATCAAACCCAGGCCCTCTGGAAGAGCAGTGCTCTTAACAGCTGAACCATCTCTCCAGCCGCATCAAACTCACTGTTTTTTTTTTTTTTTGTTTGTTTGTTTTTTGTTTTTTCGAGACAGGGTTTCTCTGTGTAGCCCTGGCTGTCCTGGAACTCACTCTGTAGACCAGGCTGGCCTCGAACTCAGAGATCGGCCTGCCTCTGCCTCCCAAGTGCTGGGATTAAAGGCGTGCGCCACCACTGCCCGGCCTCAAACTCACTGTTATTTGAAGCTTCATTTGAACACAAACCTTTCAGAAGATCTCTCCCTTGCCATGAACCCACCTGCTTGTTTGATTTGAGTACTCTGGAACTCCCTAAGTAGGTGTCATCGAAAACTCATTGCTGTGGCAAACTACCTGACGGAAGTGACTTAAGGGGAGGGTTTATTTTTGGTTCCTGGTTTAAGGAATACAGTTCATCCTGGTTAGAAGGCATGGTGGGGAAAGTATGGACAGCTGGTTACATTGTGACTGTAGTCAGCTGGTTACATTGTGACTGTAGTCAGCTGGTTACATTGTGACTGTAGTCAGCTGGTTACATTGTGACTGTAGTCAGCTGGTTACATTGTGACTGTAGTCAGCTGGTTACATTGTGACTGTAGTCAGCTGGTTACATTGTGACTGTAGTCAGCTGGTTACATTGTGACTGTAGTCAGCTGGTTACATTGTGACTGTAGTCAGCTGGTTACATTGTAACTGTAGTCATGAATGCTTAGCAAGCTCCCGCTTTTATTTCCCTTTTTAGTTCTGTCTGGAACACCAGTCTTCAGGGAAGGTGCCACTCACATTAGGGTAGGTCTTCCCTCATGTTAATCCTCTCTGGAAACACCCAGAAGTGTCTCTTATGTGATTCCAAATTCAGACTGATTGACAGTGAAGACGAACTATCAGGTCTCTCTGACATTCTCTAGCTGGCTCTGGCTGTCAGTCATTTTGACTCTAGCGTCCTTGGCCATTGGCTACGAGATCTTTTCAACTTGCCTAGAATTTGTCAGTTGATCCTTCCAGTTTCAACATACTTCCTTAAGTAACCAATCCCCAGATTCCCCCAACTTTAACATCTATCCCCAACTGTTATAGAATGTATACATATCCTCCATTCAAATACATACATATGATTCTATAAAGTCACTGTATTTGGAGCCAGGGCCTAAAAGAGGTAACTAAAGCTAAATGAGATCCTAGGGATGGAGCCCTAGTGTGACAGGACTGAAATCCTTCTCTTTCTTCTGTGGGTGGAGGTGTGCAGGCCCGAGGCAACCTTCTCATCACCTTCACCTTCCACCTTGAGACAGGGGCTCTTGTTCATGCTGCTGTAAAGATGGAAAATTTTAAGTAGCCCAGGCTAGCAGGCCCTCAAGCTTCTGGCAGTTTTGCTTCGGCTTCTTTTCTCTGTGTAGGGTGGCAAAGGATGACAGATGTTCACACTACTGTGTCCAGTTTTTATGTAAGTTCTAGGGATCCAAACTGCATCAGGTACGCCCAGCAAGTGCTATACCCACTGAGCCACCTTCCCAGTTGGTTTTTTTTTTTTTTGACAGGATCTCACTGAATAGTCATGGTTGGCCTGGAATTCACTATTTAGATCGAGCTGGCCTCAAACTTGGGACTTATTCTGCACCGAGATTACAGGCCTCCACCACCATGCCCAAAGAGCTGAAACCTTACAGAAAAAGGGAGAGACGTCTCCCCGGTCCTTTAGCTATTTTATCCTCTTGTGTGTTCGTCCATTTATTTATCGAGGCAGGGTCTCACTGTGTGACTGTGGATGGGCTGAAACTTACCATATAGACTTAGAGGAATCCCCCTGCCTCTGCCTGTGCTTCCGTCCCAGTGCTGGATTAAAGCCTGCACTACTCTTGTTTTACCTTTCAACCTCAATTTACTGCTGTTCCCCTACCCTGGGATGGGAGGATGCAGCCCAACAATAGAATGCGGAAACATCACTTCCTGGATCCATCCCCAATGCTCCTGCCTAAGTAAACACGTACTCTTCACGTCCTGGCTCTGGATTCCTTTCCTAGGGTTAAATCTCAAACTCTGGGACAAATGGCTGAGGTGCCTATTTAACATATCAAAGTGGACCTGGCAGCCAGGTTCTCCCAGCATCCCTCCTACAGTGTCCTCCAGGCTGGCACACCCTCTCCACTGCCCTGAACTCGGCAGCCTAGGGACTCGCTGCTCTTCCCTATATAATCAGTTTTTTTTTTTTGGTTACCTATCCCCTTTGGTATCTTTACCCCCTTGGCTACTGGACCTGGTCCTCCTCTTTCCTCTCCTTTCCTCTTCTTCTCCCCTCTCTTGAGCCCAGCTTAGTCTGGTCATGTTCACTCTAAACTCTCCCAGAGGTCCCTGCCTCTGGCTATGCTCTCCCATATATCTACAGCAAACACTAGAGCAGCAGGCATGTCCCCCACCCCCCTCTTTCATTCACCTTGCCCACAAGCATCCAAGGCAGGTTTTTCTACCGATGGTTCACAGCTGTAACCCAGTGGCCTGGTCAGGCATTCATCACGACCTGAAGATTCTAACCAGGTAAGTCTCAGCTAGAAGGTGAACTGATACAACCCAGAGTTTGTCCCTGTCCTCCCTGCCTGGCTCCTTTTCACACAGTCACAAGCCTCTGCTTTCAGAACACACCATCCCTACGGCCTTTCCAATGTCGGGTTCTCATTTCTTTGACTAAGTGGCTGAGTGTTGTTAGCCTGGTTGAGAGTCGCTAAGCATGCCCCTTCCCTTTGAAGCTTGGTATTAGTCCCATCAAGAAATAAACAAAGGAACCAGTCACAGGTGCCTCCTGGAAACCAAATGCCAGTCCTTTCTCAGCCAGAGTCCTCGATTTGAGGACAACTGATAACCACCTTTTCACAGGCTGGGGACATCGGCCTCTTCTATTTCTGCTTCTCATACCACAGTGTCTTTGTCTCCTTTGAACAGATTCTAAGACTCAAATCTCTATCTCCCCCAGCACCCCCTGCTCTGTCCCCCAACTCCCTAGACTCTTCCTTCACAATCTACTCTCTTATTGTCTCCTTACTAACAGGTGACGTCACAGTAGTTTACTGGTGTTTGTTTTTCTGAGACAATCTGGGCTAGCTTTGAAGTGTTGAGATGACAGGCATATACCACCAAGCTGACATTTTTTTTTAAATTGTTTTCCCTCTGAATTATAACTCTTTTTCTCATTTTTAATTTTTAAAGGCAAACTGGAGTTTTTGTTGTTGTTTTGAAAGGATGACATAAACCCCATTTGTCCCCATTTAAGGACCAGGCCTGATTTCAAAAAGAAGGCCATAAGGTACTAGAGCTCCAGGAACAGAACCTTAAGTCCCAGGAACAGACCATAAAATCCAGAAACAAGGTCGTAAAAACCCCTCCCAAAGAACAGCCTGGGGATAACCACAAAAAATGGAGAGATACCTTATCTCAGAATGTGCTGGGAGGCCCTAGCTCATCCTGTAAATGTTCAGGACACAGGAATGCAGACCACAATCACCTGTGACCCCTAGCACCCACCAATGAAATTTTAGATTACCTAATCCTTCTACAGAGCTCTCCCAGTTCCCTATAAGACCTTTGTCTAGGGTTGCCATTTTGAAGAATGGTTGACTCCCCCACATACTGGTTGTTTCTGCAGAGTAAATGCTCTTTGCACACCATCTGAGCCTGGGGACTTCAGCAATTTTCAGACCCTTACAGTTTGAGACAAAGTTTTACCATGTTAAATCTGGCTAACCTGGAACATAGTATGTAGACCAAACTGGCCTTGAGCTTTATCCTCTATTGTACCCCTCCTGCTCCTAATAACTTCCTTCCTCTTTTCAATTAGCCACCCCATTTGTATATGTGTGTATGTGTTTATAAGAGGAGGCACCTTCCTAGTGGCTACATTACTAAAGAAAGTATCTCCCAGGCTGGAGAGATGGCTCAGCAGTTAAGAGCACTGACTGCTCTTCTGAAGATCCTGAGTTCAATTCCCAGCAACCACATGGTGGCTAACAACCATTTGTTTTTTGTTTTTTGTTTTTTCGAGACAGGGTTTCTCTGTGTAGCCCTGGCTGTCCTGGAACTCACTCTGTAGACCAGGCTGGCCTCGAACTCAGAAATCCACCTGCCTCTGCCTCCCAAGTGCTGAGATTAAAGGCGTGCGCCACCACTGCCTGGCCCTGACAATCATTTGTAATGAGATCTCACGCCCTCTTCTGGTGTGTCTGAAGACAGCTACAGTGTACTTGTATATAATAATAAATAAATCTTTAAAAAAAAAGTGTCTCCCTCTCCCATCACATTCATACCACTGACTGGTATGAATCCTAAGAGTGTGCTGGGGCCCTATGAGTCCCTATCCCTGTGTGACTTGATAGGCAGTCTTGTGCAGAGGTAATCACAGCTTCGAGAGTGCAGTAGTTGCCAGGACAACTCACTGGGTAAGGGTGCTTTTTCTCCTGACCTGATGACAGGTTCAACGCCCAGGACGAGTCAATTCCTACCATTTGTTCTCCAATTTCTACACCAGGGTTCATACTATTGGCGACCTATTGAAACACATTATTCAAGTTTCTTCTTGTTTTTGAAAAAGAGTCATGTAGCTCTGGACAGTCTGGAACACACTATATAGTCCAAACTGACCTTGAATTTGGAGCAATGCTCAGAACTCTTTTCTACATACTGGAATTACAGGCATGTGCTGCCTCATAAGGCTCAGAACAAACTTTTTCAGCTGGTATTTCAGTCTTATCTACAACGGATTCCATTTTTATTTATTTATTCTTTGATAAATGCTTCTGGGGAAAACTCACATTGCACAATTCCAGGCAGGACCATTCACAGTGTTATTAATGGTTTCACATATTGAAACATACTGACTTAACTGTATGTGTGTGTATGGGGAGGGGTGTCTTTCCTCAGCCATTCCATCCACCTACCTTGTTTTTTGAGACAGGATTTCCATTGGCCTGGGGCTCACCTACCAGGCTGCGGCAACAAGTTTTGGGGTTCAATCTGTCATTTGTGCCTTCATTGCCAAGATTATACACATGGCTCACTATGCCTGGTTTTGTTTTGTTTTTTTAAAGATTTATGTATGTAAGTACATGATTGCTCTCTTCAGACACGCCAGAAGATGGCATCAGATTCATTACAGATGGTTGTGAGCCACTATGAGGTTGCTGGAAATTGAACTCAGAACCTTTAGAAAAACAAGTCTGTATGTTTAACCACTGACCCATCTCTCCAGCCCTGGTTTTGTTTTGTTTTGTTTTGTTTTGAATGTGGGTTCTTTCACATCTGAGCTGTGAGCTATCTACATACATCTTGTCTTTTGTTGTTGGTTTTGAATCAGGGTACACTATGAAGTCCAGCTCAGGCCAGCCTTGGATGTGTGATGTTCCTACCTTGGCTACCTACTCCTGGGATTACAGGTGTGTGCCACTGTGCCCAGCTGTGGATTCCTTTTTCACTTTTTAAAAAGATTTATTATTATATATAAGTACACTGTAGCTGTCTTCAGACACACCAGAAGAGGGCATCAGATCTCATTATGGATGGCTGTGAGCCACCATGTGGTTGCTGGGATTTGAACTCAGGACCTTCAGAAGAGCAGTCAGTGCTCTTAACCGCTGAGCCATCTCCAGTCCCCCCTTTTCACTTCTTCCATTCCTGAGATCAAACCCAGTGCTCACAAACTTACTGTAGCTACTCATGAGCTACAACCCCACTTATGTTTACTTATTAGTGTGTGCCACACTGCATGTGTGGCGGGCAAAGGACAATCTTTGGGAGTCAGTTCTCTCCTTCCATTATGGGTTCTGGGGACCAAACTTAGATATCAGGCTTCAGGGACAAGCACTTTAACCCAGTCTTGCTAGCCACCCCCTTTATTTTTAGTGTATGTGTGCATTATGTGCAGAAGGGGGTGCACATATGTGCCACAGTATTTATGTGGAGGTCAGAGGATAACTTTGTAGTCAGTTCTCTCCTTCCACCTTTGTGTGGATCTGAGGGATAGAACTCAGGTCACCAGGCTTGTCCAGCAAATACCTCTACTCGATGAGTCATCTTACTGGCCCTTGGTGTTTGTTTGTTTGAGACAGTCTCTATTATGGAGCTTTAGCTGTCCTGGAACTTGCTATGTAGACCAGGCTGACTACAACTCACAGAGATCCACCTGTCTCTGCCTCTCGAGTGCTAGAATTAAAGGCATGTACCACTATAACAGGCCATTTTTAAGACATGTCTCTGCCTCATACTGAGATCACATACATGCCACGATGCCTTCTTTCACAATATGATATTCCAACAGGAGAATAGTATCAGATGTTATCTGGGAATGGACACCAGATCTTCTGTCATAGAAGTAGAGTTCATGCATGTGTGCACACACACACACACATATATATACACGTGTATGTATATATATGTATATATGTACACATACATACACACATATATGTGTGTGTGTGTATATATGTGTGTGTGTGTGTGTCTGCAGGTGCTCATGTGAGGGGAGGCCAGAGGTTGGCATCTGGTCTCTTCCTCTATCACTCTCCATTCTTATACTTACTTTTGTTTGAAGCCTGAGCTCCCACTGGGGTCGTCTAGCCAGCTTGCTCTGGAGAGCCCATCTCCTGAGGTTTGGATTGAAGGCAGGTCAGCCAGCCACCTTACATTTACATAGCTGCTGGTTATCTCACTTGTAGTGTCTCTAACTTGAACAGCAAACATTTTACTCACTAAGCGATATCCTCAGTCCAAATCATCAGGTAGTCTAGCATGACCAAAAAATTGTCTTGTTTATTTTATGTACAGTAGTAGTTCCTTGTCTGCTTGTCTGTATGCACATCCTATACATTTCTGGTGTGCTAGAAGGGCAGGAGAGAGCCCTGGATCCTCTGGAACTGAAGTTATAGATGGTTGTGAGGCATATATATACATATATACATACATATATATATGCCTCACAATATATATGTGTGTGTGTATGTATGTGTATATATATATATATATATATATATATATATAGAGAGAGAGAGAGAGAGAGAGAGAGGAGAGAGTCTTCAGACACACCAGAAGAGGGCATCAGATCCCATTACAGATGGTTGTGAGCCACCATGTGACCAT
Source organism: Tokudaia tokunoshimensis (assembly GCA_036184795.1). Taxonomy (NCBI): domain Eukaryota; kingdom Metazoa; phylum Chordata; class Mammalia; order Rodentia; family Muridae; genus Tokudaia; species Tokudaia tokunoshimensis. The sequence continues at coordinate 34,791,427 of BTHU01000010.1, read as the reverse complement.
GTGGTTCCTGGAATTTGAACTCATGACCTCTGGAAGAGCAATCAGTGCTCTTTACTGAGCCATCTCTCCAGACTGAAGTCAGTGTTCTTAACCATCTCTGCAGTTCCTTGAGCATGATTTTTAAAAGCATGGTTGCCATTTTGGGCAATTTCTACTGACACAAAGTGTGCTAGTTTTACAACATGATCTGTTCTGAATCATAATGAAGCAAAATTTCAAAATAAACCCTAGCTCGATGGTGGTGGCGCACACCTTTGATTCCAGCACTTGGGAGGCAGAGGCAGGAGGATCTCTGAGTTCGAGGCCGGCCTACAGAGTGAGTTCCGGGACAGCCAGGACTGCAGAGAGAAACCCAGTGTATAATACAAAAGAGTAAAGTGTCTGCCCTAGATTAGCTTGCACAAGCTGTCTGTCCAGATGGTAGGAATGACTTCCTGTTCTCCTATATTTTCCTTATGCTAATGAGAAAGCTCAGGTTTACTCACTAATTCATTAATTACCTCATTAACTGAGAAAATTACTTGAAACACACTGGAATTGCAAGCATAAAAGAAAAATCAAGACCTTGTTTTATTCTTGGAAAACTTTATTACAATTTAGACCACAAAGCGACAGAAGGGAGGGTGAGGCTGTCCTCCATTGCTGCACGTGGCAGACCTCACAGCAGAGACATAATTTAGGCAAATGACGTCTAGTATGCTATACTGAATTTATCTCCAGATTTGACATCATGAAAATTAGTCAAAAGGCTAGAGACGTATCTGCATGAAGTCACAGGAAGGCAGAGGAAGTGGGGTATAATGCTGGGAAACTCTGGCTGTGTCTGAACCTCAGAGAACTGAGGGCGCTCAAGACTGGAGCAGGCGGCTCACAATAAACTGTGCTTCCTCCAGTCACTCACTCACTATAGGGCTGCCACGTCACTGACAACCTAGAGCCAGGTTCAGTCTACTCAAGCCCAAAGATAAGAATCGAGTATTTCAGCCGGGCGGTGGTGGCGCACGCCTTTAATCCCAGCACTTGGGAGGCAGAGGCAGGAGGATTTCTGAGTTCGAGGCCAGCCTGGTCTACAAAGTGAGTTCCAGGACAGCCAAGGCTACACAGAGAAACCCTGTCTCGAAAAACCAAAAAAAAAAAAAAAAAAAAAAAAAAAAAAAAAGAATCGAGTATTTCTTGAGAAAACATAAAAACATGACTAATTGGATCTTGTCTTATTTTATAATTATAATGTCTATTATTAAAGACATAAGAAAAAAATAGGCATGACAGCATTGTCACACACCTGAAAAAAAAAAAAGACTCCAATCGGAATGTCTCCATTAGCAACCACAACCCAGCAGTTGGTCTCAGTCCACAGATTGGATTTCCGGGTAATAACAAACTGTTATTGGCTTGAGTTTTCCCTCTGCGAACAGCACACACCCTGCCAGGTAAGTACTACACATTTCAGGTTTCTCTTCCCCTGTATTTTCCCTTAAGTAAAATGCACCTAGACATACGAGACAATTCAAAACAGCTGTAATGGCCTACAATAATCTTCTGCATTTTTACTAAAAAAAAAAAAAAAATTAAAGACAGGGTTTCATTATGTAGCCCAAGCTGGCCTCAAACTCCTGATCCTTCTGCCTCAGCCTCCTGTGTGCTGGGATGGCAGGCTCATGTCACCATGCCCTCCTCAGGAATCTTCTTTGACTGTGGTTGATCCTGTTTCAGTGAAGGCTAACACACAGTTTGCCTCTAGCCTTTGATTTCAGATTTACAATAGTAGAATACTGCATCGTATGCAGACATCTTGATCAATGATCTACATTTCAGCGCCAGTTACCTTCAAACAAGTTACCAATGTAAAATATGCAATATTGGTGAAAATAAATACACAAGATAGGGAAGTTTCTACATTCCCATACAGACTTAAAAATGAGGTATTAAAAAAACTTAACCTTTTATCATCCTGGAAATCCCAGGGACACCATGGTTAACACACCTCTCCTCAGATCTTTTCTGGTCATGACTCCTTTGAATGATTCGGAGTAACTTTTTTTTTTTATGCTGAAAAATTGTTTAAGAAATCCTTAAGCTTTGTCGGGTAGTCCGTCATCACTCCAGTTGCTCCCAAATCAAAGGCTCTTTTGTACTCATGTTCCTCGTTTAAAACCCAAACGTATACCTGGAAATTGAGGCATGAGGAGATGTTAAACAGAAAATGCTTTCCTATCTATCTATCCACTACAGTCTCAGCAGACTTACAGTGAACCTAAGGAAGGCTGGCATTGCCCCGCCTCGGACTTCAGCTGCCCTCACTTACATAAGAATCTAGCTAATGATTCATCACTAACTGTGAGGAAGAGCGTAGAATTGTAGCATCAAAGTCAGAGCTCAGAGGTGAGTCCCTGCGCTGCGCCTAGTATCACAGGGGTGAGTGCTGCTGTGGAAATCACATCAGCACCCAGACTTACTTACTTGAATGCCCCGGGCGGTGAGGTGGTCAAATAAAGCTTTCCTCATTAATAAGCTAGAGGGAAAGAAAGCGGCAGATTCAGGCACACCTTCATCTTTAGGACTGGAGTTAACCTTTAGTTTTTCTCTGTCAGTTTGTAGAGTTTAGTAATTGTTAGTTTAATTTAATCCCAGTGCTTCAGCAATACAAGCAAACATCTCAGGCAATAATAGCTGTCATAGATTAATTTCTATTTTTTTAATTTCTTTTGACAGTCTCGCTATGTAGCCCTTGCTGACCTAAACTACCTATGTAGACTAGGATGGCCTATCTGACCTCTGACTTGCAAGATCTATCTGCTTCTCCAGGGGTTAAAGGCCACCACACCATAGGTGGATGAATTTTCTTAACTTCTGGCTGTGGACCGCCCAGAGCCTGTTCTCGGGCTGCCACTGGACACTCACAAGACCATTCTTCCTGTAGTGTGCAGGAAGTGGAGGCGCCTCACTTTGCCTGCAGGAGCAGGCATGAGAGTGAGAACGTGCTAGAATCCTGAGTTCCTGTTCCCAACTTTCCAAATTAGCCAAGGCAGAGAACTCAGATTAAGTCCTGGGCCATCACAGTTCCATTATGTATGCTTTTGATTGTCTATTAACTATAATATTCTGTATCTATGAAAATCATTTTCCACTTCTAAGTAACTGTTAAATTTATTTCTAGATTACAAACCACTTAAACAAGATGAGAACTAGAAATACTGGAAAAAGACTATTTTTAAAAAGACTTTATTTTAAATTATGTCTATACTTGTGTCTGTGTGTAGATGGCTATGTGAACACATGAGTGCAGGTATATGTGGTGGCCAGAAGAGAGCGTCAGATCCCTTGGAGCTGGAGCTACAACCCTGTGCTACAGCAGTATGTACTTTCTTAACCACTGAGCCATCCCTCCAGCCCCTACAAACTAATCCTGTTCCTGTTCCTTTACATGCACTACAGTGGTTAAATAAGCAAATCTAGCAATCAGGAACTTTAACACCAATTAAAATATATTCTTGAAAACTAGAAATTAAACCAAGAATAAAACGCAAAAGGAAGTCAGGCATTGGTGGTGCATACCTTTAATCCCAGCACTCGGGAGGCAGAGGCAGGCGGATTTCTGAGTTCGAGGTCAGCCTGATCTATAGAGTGAGTTCCACAGAACAGCCTGTCTCAGGAAAAAAAACAAAACAAAACAAAAAAACAGAAAACAAAAAAACAAACAAAAAAAACCACAAAAGGAATAGATCCCTGTGACATGCATAAAAGATAGAACTAATTTTCTAAGACTCTTTGAAGGAGAAGCTAGATAATAAAAGGCTGTGTTTTAGAATATTAACATATTTAAGCATTTAAGCCTCCATTGGAAAACAAAAAAATACAGAACACTTTGCTATTTTTTAATCTAAAACAAAACCCAACATTTGTAGAAATTAAAGCACTTTCTTTAGAATAGGCATCAGGACCTTGTAGGGAGGGCTACATTTCAGTTGCTGTCAAGTTTTGGGTGCAAGTAGTTCCAAGAAATGTGCCGGTAGGCAGTAACCACATTTACACATCCTGGATTGTCACACTACTTCTCACCATCATGAACTGTGGGTTTGTGGGAACAGCAGGGAAGAAGGGATGTTTCTTCTTGCAATCTTGCTAGTAACTAGCTATACAACCCTGAGGAAGTCATTGACGTGAATGTGTTCCCATTGTACACAAAAGACATTTATAAAAAGCCAGGCATGGGGGGGGGGGAGGTGCTGGAGAGATGGCTCAGCAGTTAAGAGTACTGTCTGTTCTTCCACAGGACCTGGGTTCAATTCCCAGCACCCACATGGCAGTTCATACCTGTTTATAACCCCAATATCAGGGGATCTGGCACCCTCACACAGACATACATGCAAGTAAAATAAACAAATGGGAGGGGACAGAAGGAGAGTGGGGGGAGGCAGAAGGAAGGAGGGCTGGGAGGAGAGGCTGGAGGGGAAACAAGAAGGCTTGGTGTTTGAAAGTACTTGTTATTTTTGCAGAGGGCTTGAGGTTGATTCTCAGAACTCACATGAGTTGCCTATCACTCCCTCCAATGCTCTCCTTCTGGCCTCTTCAACGCATGCACATGGTACACAGACATACATGCAGGTGTGCACACAGACACATACAATTAAAAAAAAAACTAATCTTAAGATATAGAGAGCCACAGTAGCAGTTAAAATACTTACGTATCAGAAAGCCAGATGAGAAACTTATGACCTTTGGATATAGTGTGCGGTTCTTTTAGCCTAAGAGAAGTCAAAGACTGAAGTATGAATTAGGAACACAAGAACGTATCAGCGTGATAGAATAAGATATTCAAACTGAGCACATTGCTTATACACAGGATGGGAGGCAGAGACGGGGGATCTGTGAGTTCCAGGTCTTCATAGTGAGACCCTGTCCCCAAAACAAAATAAAAATTAAAAATATCTGTCAAAGGACAAAAATAATAGAAATTTGTTTCTGCCTCCACTGGCTTTAAGCTTACTTTTACTGAAACTATTATTCAAAGTTACACAAAACTAAAGAAAAATTAATTTCCTGGTGTGAACATCTTATCTTTTGTTTTGGCATACGCTTTTCCTTCTGTTCCGTCTAGTAAAAAAAATTAATTTGGGGTAGATTTCCTAACACAACCAAAGTATGGAGAGATGGCTCAGTGGTTAGAACACTGGCCAGTCTCACAGGGACCTAGTTTTGGTTCCTTGAGCCCACACAGCAGCTCACAAATATCTGTAATTCTAGTTCCAGGGAATCTGATATCCTCTTTTGGCTTGCACAGGTACCAGGCACATATGTGGTACCCAGACATATATACAGGTTGAATATCTATACATAAAGAAATAAATATTTAAAAACAGCCAGGCGGTAGTGACACATGCTTTTAATCCAAGCACTGAGAGGAGGCAGAGAGGAAGAGGCAGGTAGATCTTTGAGTTCAAGGCCACCCTGGTTTACAGAGTGATTTCCAGGCCAGCCAGGGCTACACAGAGAAACTCTGTCTAGAAAAACAAAAACAAAACAAAAAAATACAACAACAACAAAAAAAAAAAAAACCAGAACAGAAAACCAACCAAAACTGTTCTATGGATTAGAAGCAATGTGTCTGGCATGGTGCTGCAAATCTTTGGTTCCAGAACTAGCAAGAGACAGAGGGATCTCTTTGGTTTCGAGGTTAGCCCAGTCTACAGATAGAGTTCCAGGCCAGTCAGGGCTAAATAGTGAGACCTGTCTTTAAGAAGATATTTAGGGCAAAAGTCAGATGTTTAATGTTTTTGCTGTTGTTTTTCATTTTGATTTGGTTTTCTTTGAGATAGGGTCTTGGCCCCTCAGACTCAGTTTCTAAAGTTCTGGGATTACACCCATCATAGTGGAGGCACTGACACTTTTCCTTGTAATGACGGTCTTGCAGTTTTAATTTCCCTCATACTTTGCACACCCCTACTACCCCTGAGTCTCACAATGTAGCAGAAGCTGGTCTTGAACTTGCAACCTTCATCCTTTTGAGTGCTAGGATCACAGCTGTGAACCACTCTCTGAACACATTTCCTTCCTGCTTCCATATTTGAAGATCTGGACTCTGGGCTTTTAAATTACCTTTCCTATTTAGAAAGGTCAACCTGTCATTTAGGATCCACACTGAACTCCTTCTTCCAATCTATTTATTTATTCTTCATATATTGCTTCTTTCCTAACTTCTCCTGTATCCACTCTCTCTCTCCCTCTCTGTGTCCTCACACATTAGCTAAGCTGGCTGAGCTCCAGGGATCCTCAATCTGTTTGTCTCTGCCTGCCCCTAGGTCACTGATGCTCACTGCCCCACCCGGCCTTACAGTGGGTGCTGGGATCTGACTCAGGTCCTCATGCTTGCACAGCAGGCACCTTACCCACAAGCCATTTTTTCAGCCCTCAGAGGAAAGACTAATGCCGCAGTGCGCTTCCTTTGATTGTATTTCAGTAACACTTCTCTATAGAGTACACTGAGCTATCTAGAGGACATGGTATTCTACTCTAGGCAAGAGAAAGCTAAACACTTCAGTCATAAATGGTTAGAATCTTTTTAGTACAACAAATGAAAACAGCTTCTTTGTAGACGAGTGTTTTCTGAGCAGGGTGGGGTGGCACATGCCTGAAATCACGACACTGTAGAAGCTGGGTAATAGGATTGCCAGGTTGATGTCAACTGTGATACACTAATGAGAGAGAGAGAGAGAGAGAGAGAGAGAGAGAGAGAGAGAGAGAGAGAGAGTGTGTGTGTGTGAACAAAAAGGTATTTTCAGTTGTTTTGTCTAAGAAATGTCCATTAAAGACTTTTAACAAATATAATTGAGAATTGATAAAATAAAAAGTTCATCACTAAGAAATTCAAACAGTGAAACTGGCCTTGGAGCAGGAGCTAAGCTAAAAATGGGCCTCTGAGATGGCTCAGCAAGGTGCTTGCTGCCAAATCTGACCACCTGAGTTTGGTCCCCAGGCCCCTTGTGGGTTGCTCATAGTTGCCTTCTGACCTCCACAGTGGCGCACGAGAGTACACTCGCTGTGTACACACAATAAATAACTGTACTCAACCTTGCTGGGGAGTGATGGGATCGAGGGGCTGGCTTAGACGGCACAGTGCTTATGCAAGCACAATGACCCGGGCCTGATCCCCGGCACCCATGCTAATAGAACTGGGCATGGCGATGTGCACTTTGTCACCCTACTGCTGGGAAAGCAGAGATGGGTGGATGCCCAGGGCCATTCTGGCCAACTAGCCTAGAGTCATCAGCAAGTCCCAGGTCCTAGTAAGAGATCCTGTCTCAAAAACTCAGGTGGACAGCTCCTGAGGAACAATGCCAGGGGTTAGCCTCTGCCCTCGTCCACATACACACAAGGAAAATATTATCTAATTTTATTAAGAAGCTTTTTTCTATTCAGAACCCTTTTTTTTCTGCATTTGTGTGAGAGATTGAACAGGGCTTCATTAGGGCTCACGAGCTCTGACACTAAAATATATTTCATGTCCCACAAACATCTGTTCATTTCTTTCTTTCTTTTTTTGTTTTTGTTTTTGTTTGTTTGGTTTTTGAGACAGGGCTTCTCTGTGTGGCCCTGGCTGACCTGGAACTAGCTTTGTAGACCAGGCTAGCCTTGAACTCAGAGATCCGCCTGCCTCTGCCTTCTGAGTGCTGGGATCAAAGGCACCACCATTGCCTCAATACATCTATTCATTTCTTTAAAATATTGTAAAAGTGTATTATTTAAAGATTTCCATCATATTAACCCCTCACTACCCTTTTAGGTCCCTCTCCTATTCCCTTTCAGCCATTTCTTCCTTCCAATGAACGCTTTTTCTTCTAAACTCAGTTTAATCAGGGTTCCTTACATGAACATGTGTATGGAGTTACTGACTAGAACATGGGCAAGGTAGCAGAGGCTATACCACCTCAGAAAGTGCCCCCCTGTCCCCCCTCTATAGCTCCTCAGTTAGGGGTGTAAAAGTCTTTTTTTTTTTTTTTTTTGATTTTTCGAGACAGGGTTTCTCTGTATAGCTCTGGCTGTCCTGGAACTCACTCTGTAGACCAGGCTGGCCTCGAACTCAGAGATCCGCCTGCCTCTGCCTCCCAAGTGCTGGGATTAAAGGCGTGCGCCACCACCGCCCGGCTGTCTTTTTTTTTTTTTAACATTGATTTTTGCTTTAGTCTGTTTTTCTGTAGCAATAATGAAGTAATCTGAGGCTGGGTTCTGTTTTGAAAAATAAAGTTTACTTAGATCACAGTTCTAGAAGCACAACATTGCTATCTGGCTTGTTCTTTGGGTTTGTGGCTTCAGGAAAGCAGTGGGCATTTGCAGGAGGAGGCATTTTGGATTCAAGAGGAAGCAGAAGAAAACCATGGGCAAAAACTCCTTCCCACAAGGAAGGGATTTATCCCCCAAATCTCCTATTTAACTCCTAGAGACCTGAGCACTACCTAACACCGACGGGACCAACCCCAAGTCCAGGGGGAATAGGTCACACACGAACTCGGCCAAGATGGAGGAGAAGCCACAGCCAGCATGTGAAAGGCCTCCATCTTATTACCCCAGCGCCGAGGAATCAAGCCACAACCACAGCGATGATCACAGACCAAAGACTTGAGCATTATGTAATGGGCTAAGTGATAAAACACTTAAGGACTTACTTCAGTATGATAGAGGGCATTGGGATTTCAAAGAACTGTTCTCGAATGGGCACAAAGGGCAAGAGGCCGGTGAAGAACAGGCCGAGGATGAGCAGAACACGCTGCAGGCTGAAGAGTATGGGAATGTCTGAGTTCTAGAACACAAGCAAGATTGTGTGTTACGTTAAAAAGCATGATCATTTATAAACCCCAGAATGTGCTTCCCAGGTTATATGCTGACAAGCACCCTATGAATTATGAATATTCACTACAACAACAACTCAATTCTATAGCTAGTCTAAAACCCGTAAGTAATGCTCTACTTTGGAGCCCTAACACTCAAGTTTCTCTGGTGCTTTGGTAACACATCCGTCAATGTTGGTCACAGTGTGAATAGCTAGAGACTAGGGAATATACCAAAATGGCAAAAGAGAGGATCCATGGAATATCTGACTCCTGTTAAAAATGTACAGCTCTGCATCTCCAAGAATCTAGAACGGATATGTGAACATCAACACTGTTGCAAATACGTCATCCTTCAGCTCTGTTATGGTCAAATATACAAGATAAAGTGGGACGGTGCATGACTGACCTCCTAGCATATGGGAAGCCAAAGGGATACATGAGTCACGGTTGTAAAATAAATGGATGAATGATCAATCAATCAATCAATCAACCAACCAACCAATTAATCAATCAATGAGTCAATAGAATTTCGTAAGTTAGAATAAGAATCTAACTTTTATTTAGAAATAACTATAGACTCGGAGAAAGTCACAAGAATAGTAGAGTGTGATATGCTCTTGGCTTAGTTTCTCCAGGTGACGTGATGAGACTGTACCGGAGGACCAAAGCCCATTGACGCTGATGGAGTACTGTTAATTAGATGACGGACATTAGGCAGCTCACATCCTTGACCCTTTGTGTCATCATTTTTAACCTGTTCCCATTTGCTTGTGTGCATGTGTTTCCATTCTGTGCAATCCATGTACAGATTCCTATAACCACCGCAAATAAGACACAGATTCCTCTACTAACACTGTGCTCTCCCTGTCCCCTGCAGTCCTGGCAGCCACCAATCTGCAATTCATATCTTCAGTTTTGAGATTGTTATATAAATAATACCACACAGCATATAATCCTTTTTAAAAGAAGGGTTTTATTTTTGTGTGTGTGTGTGTCTGTCTGTCTGTCTGTGTCTGTCGTGATCAACTTCATGCCTGTTATGTGGATGACGTCAGAAATCAAACTCAGGCTTCAGGCTTGGTCAGCAAGTACTTCACCAACTGAGCCAGTTCTCTGGCCTTAGCATGTAATATTTTAAAAATTATTTATTTTTAGGAGCGGTATGCATGTGTACTTGGTCAGAGGGTGATTTACAGAAGTCAGCCAGTTCTCTCTTTCCAGAGTCTGGGTCCTGGAGACTGAACTGAGGTCATTAGACTTGACTCTAGTGCTTCTATTGCTGAGTCACCTTGCTACCTTATCAGCATGTGATATTTTGAGTGCTTTGGGTGCATGTCTGTGTGTTTGAAGCCATGGCTTTGAGCATTGCTGGGGAAGTGGTCCACAGTCCCACACGTTTTACTTTTTGAGACAAGGTCTTGCTAAGTTTCTCAGGTTGGCCTTGAATTTACTCTGTAGCCCAGGATTATTTTGACCTTCTGACCTTCCTGCCTCAGTCTCCAGAGTAGCTGGGATCACAGGCCTTGCACCTCAAGCCTGGTTCTTATAGCAATTGTCTGTCTTTCTGAGATACGGTCTATGTACACCAACTTGAGTTGGCCTCAGACTCAAGATATCTGTCTGCCGGTCTCTTGCACACTGGAATTAAAGGCACACATCACTACGATTGGCTTTTTGTGTATGTGTATGCTGTGCTTGTGCCCACTGTTTAGCATGGCTGTGATGGGTGCTCTCTGGAGAGGCACAGCCCCAGAGACTTTGTCCCAGAATTGCTTCTCACTGCTGATAAGCCTTCCCGCCTCTGTTACCTAGCCTGATGATCCCTGGGCATCAGCCACCCTAGTGGACAAATTTCTTACAGATCAACATGAAGATGAACTTTGATGAATTAATGCTGATTAGATGAATTAATGACTTTACAGAATTCCTAATTTGATTCAAACAATTTTAAGAAGAAAGTTTAAGGAGATGGTTTTAGTTGTTTTGCCAGAAAGATGTAATACAGTTAGACTCAAGGATAGAATGTGCCCCCTCCTCAAATAATAGTAAGTAAAGGCCTAATAACAAGGAATACAATAAGCTTTCAAAAATTTCACCAAGAGAAACAGGTTTAGGACAGATTTGTGATCAAGGAAAAACATTCTAAGTCAGGTCCAAGGATAAAGCGACACGTATGTACTATGATAAAACAAAGCCATGTGAAACTGTTGCTTTGAACTTATAATGAGCTTCTGGAATGAAATACTGCTTTGAACTTACTATCGGCATCCTTCTGTAACTCCCTTTTTGTGTTACATTTTATCTATGAGGTAATTTTATAAAGAACTTTTGTTTCAGAAGGTATAAAAAGGTTGAGAGAAGAAATAAAGTGTGGCTGTTGGGGCTCTGCTCCATCCATCAAATATATGTCTGTCTGTTTGTATGTATGTACATGCATACGTATGTAATGTGTATCTAAGCATGCTGTGCACTTGTGAAATTGATAAACAGGTGGTTGAGCCCAACCTCTGTGTGTGTGTGTATGTGTATGTCCCGCTGTGCAGAGGGTCTTTCTCTCTGTTCGTCTGCTGTGCATGTTTCCTTGCCCCCAACCAATACCTTCCTCAGTTGCTGATTCTGTCTCAGGGCCTGCGACCCTCTGTGGCTACTGTTGCACTTTAGGCTTTTTCCTGTTTTTTCATTCTTTAACTGGCAGAGAAAACGAACCCAATCAATCCCCTAGACTGTATTACAACCCATGGAAGGTGCTAGAAGAGGTCTGTCATCTCTATAGGCAACTTCTGGCTGGTTCCTTCCATTCATACATGAGCTATGACAGGACTAGATTCTGCAAACTCCTGTTATCATGACTCACACAAAGAGAGCCAGCATCCCCGGCCGGTCGCATCCGAAGCTTACCTCTCTGTAACACTTGTCTACAATCTCAGAGTTGGCGTTGCCCCACACCGTCAGGTGTTCTCGCTTATACTGTTTCACCAGTTCTGAGACCTGTGTGTGAAAATTCAAATTTTATCCATGTGCCTATATGTAAAACCTACCTGTATTGCTTTATGTTAAAAAGTGGGTTACAATCCATTATCTGCCAAAAGGTAGTATAAAACTGTGAGACAACTGGCAACCTAATTGAGATTGTGTATGAAATACAAAATGATTTATATTTACCTCTCTAAAATGAATTTAATCGAATATGACTACTTAGTAATTTGACAAAAACCAACCACAAATGAAATGACTTAAGACAGTAATCAATTAAAGAAACGTCTGGATGAATGGAGCCTAAGAGAGCTTACTTTTATCCACGACCAGGATAAGCCAACTCACTCTGAAAACAGGCCAGAGGAAAGTTTCCCTGTGACCTTTACAAGGCATTAGACAATGCTGAGTGCAGAGGATCTGGTTCCTTTGATCACTATCAGCCGGCCTTGTTTAAGTTTTGCAGTCAGACAATGCTGATCTGCACAATATCAAATTTCCTCCACACTGTCAGTGTCACCCACGCTGGCCTTCCCAAGGCAGCCCACGCACCTTCTGAATCAGCACATTGTTGTTCACTTTAATGTCGATGTTAATGGGGGTCTCAGGAAAGGCCTCAAACACTTCCTTCAGCAAGGGGATTCGGGTATCTTTTCCTTCACACTTGCATGCTGAGAAAGCAAGATGTTTTTACAGTGACTTCCATTCTGAAAGCATAATTCTTACTTTTTCAGTGGTTGTAACTTATACTACATGTTCATTATAGGACAGTGACAAAATGAGGCAAAGTATAAAGGGAAGAAAAAAGTCATGTGAAATGCATCTCCTTGGACCTGTCATCAAGGGCACTAGATGGCTTCCCCCCTGCCCCCCGCCCCCAGTGCATTATTCGACAGTTACAATATAGTATACCTGTAGTTTTTACCCTGATACTTTTATATCCATAAAATATTTTCATGTTATGCAGTTATGCATTTGTAATTGTGATTGATTGATTGACTGACAAAGTTTCTCTGTGTAGCTGGCCATACTGGGCCTCACTCTGTAGACTAGGCTGACCTTGAACTCTGAGATCCACCTGCCTCTGCCTCCTAAGTGCTGGGATTAAAGGCGTCAAGTGTGCTACCACTCGAAAACTTTCAAGATAACTAGTCACATGAAGACTGATATCTATGTCCAGATTTCTCAGTGGTAACACCTTACAAAAGCATATACATGTCACACCCAGAAATACTGACACTGATACAACCCATTGATATTATTTTCTCGAGGTCTTGGTTCTTGCCTTTTGTTCTTATGCTGCTTGGGAAAACCCAGGGCCTTGCACATTACAGGTGGCACTCTTCCACTGAGCTGCATATGCCACGCTGATGTCTTAAATTTCCTGTTTGGGGGTTTTGAGACAGTATCTCATGTAGCTCACTGTGGCCATGAATTCACTCCTGAGGGAGAGCTGGCCTTATAAGGCTGATCCTCCTGCCTCCAACTCGTGAGTCACACACATGTGACATCAGTCATTCTGCCATTAATGATATTATGAGGAGTTTTGAAGGTTATTCATTTATTTGAGATAGGGTCTCATCCTATAGTTCTGTCTAGGAACTCTCTTTGTAGACCAAACTGGCCTCAAACTCAAGAGCTCTGCCTGCCTCTGTAATCACTAATGCTGGGGGTTAGAGGTGTGTGCCACCATGACCAGATACTTATTTTAACCATTCATTAGTTGGCAATATTTTGCTATGAGGTTATCACTGAAGTTTTCAGAGACTTGAGAATAATTTCCTGACAAAACAAGGACTTGTAGCAGAAATTTTGCAGAAGAGTTGTACTGGCGTGAATCTGGGTGGACCCAAGCTCTGAGGAGCCTTTTATCCAGGAAGCTGTCAAGGTTCAGTCCTGGAGAGGCTGACCCCCCTGCTGAGAAGCCTAAATCCATCCTGCATTGGCTCCCCAATATTTGGCACCCGTAATCATGGGACTCAGAGAAAAGGGGGATGTGGACACTATAGACTGGGGGTAAGGAGGTTCAGGGTAAGAGAGACTCAGGATTTGGCAGAGTCATGGTGAACGCCCCCATCTAAGGAACCGCAGTATGTACAAATAAAATGACTCCTGGGACAAAGAATTAATCAAGGAAAAAGCATCTTCCCAGTAGGAAAAAGGGAAGGAAAAGAGGAAGGAAAAGAAATCTTCCCAGTGGAAATAGGGGAAGTGTTTAATCAAGGAAAAAGAATTTCCCTGGTAGAGAAAGGGAAAGGTGTTTAATCAAGGACTACAAATAGAAAGGCTCAAGAAACAAAAAATAAAGGGAGAAAAAAAAGCCTCTTCCCGGTAGGAGGAGGAAGGAAAAAAGGAACTGGTGGCAGCTTGGACTCAGTGGTCCCAGAGCTGGGGGCCGCCGGTCACTCTCCCAGCCAAGGGCCCGCCGCCAGAGCTGGGGGCTGCCGGTCACTCTCCCAGCCAAGGGCCAGCACAGAGCAACACCTGAATTCCAAAGTCTGAGGGCAGGGCTCCTATGCTGTAGCTTGAGAGCATGGCTGGCCCAGAACCTAGAATTCTCTTGTTATGTTTGCTTGATTGCTGTTTAAATGTTTTTGTTTTTCCCTCAAAATGGGAATAAGTCAATATTAAAGGTCACTACATGGGAAATGATTTTTGCTTTTCCCTATTAGCAGTAATAACTCATTATCGATGGTCCCTTCCTGGGAGAAAAAATTCTAACGCAAAACCAATCCCAACCAAGGCAGAAAGCACTAAGCCGACCAACGCTGTGTGAATTCCCAGAGCTGTCAGTCAGTCATTCTATGGAGGACGGTCTCTACCTTTGTTTATCTAACCAATGCTTACAATGAATTTAATTCATAATTCTAAACTATATCATTGAGTACACTCTTATCTGTTTATCATTACTGGGGGTTTGGCTCTGCTCTTGAAATTGCCTTCTGAAAACTCTTAAGTTAAATTCTATAAAACTGTAACACCTGAAACAGAAGAAGTTATGCTTATTAAATAATGTGGCTACTAAGGAGGTAGTTCAAGAGAAATAATGTCTTACTGATAAAGCCTAGACAAGTGTTAACTGAGTCTTTGGCTTGTGAGAATGCCAACACAGAAATAAGGCCCTTGAAAGCTCAGCAGGTTCCTTAGAGGAATGGCTGGTTCTAAAGTATGAACAGATTCCAGTCCAAAAAATCAGAATTATATGCCATTCTAAATGGCTTTATTAGACTTTAATGAATCTCTTAGTATAATTACTGATTCTCAATATGCAGAAGGGATTATATTGCATATTAAAACTGCTGAACTTATTCCTGATAATTCAGAATTAACCTTGCTATTCATGGAACTGCATCAAAAAAATTGTTGAAAGATCTAACCGCACTCTAAGAGAGATGTTTGTAAAACAAAAGTAGGATGTGAGGGCTCCCAGAGCTGGACTGCATACAGCTTTACTAACTTTAAAGTTTTTAAATGCTAATGAAGGAGGGACAACAGCTGCTAAAAGGCATTGGACTGTGGGAAACTGCTTAGTCTGCCCGTACACTGCAAGGATGCGTTGACATTAGAACAGAAACCAGCAAAGGTGTTAAGATGGGGCCTGCTGCTATGTTTATGTTTCTACAGGAGACCAAAAGTTATGGATATCATCAACAACTTTGTTTCCTGCTCTGCTGTCTATGGTAACTGCACAGGTAACAGGGATCAATCTCACATCAGGCCCACATTCCCAATCCTCCAATTAACATAGGAGTAAGTTGACTTGAGTATCCTTGCGATGGTTAATGCATCTTCTTGTCTACCTGATCCTTATCACCACCAAGGACTACATATAAATAAATTATACTGCGGGAATACAAGGACAGCTCTCCAAGTGTGGTTATCTACAGTTAATACTGCCCAAGATTTTCATTATTTTTTTTATATGCTCCATGCGTTTGGTTTTCAGGGACATGATATTAATGCTACTAGTTCCATACATCTGCTACTTAGTGAGATGTGTGTTACCAACAAGGAATCTGACTGGATACACTGGCAATGATGTCCAGTGCTTGTTACCATCTCCCATGGAGAAGTCATTGACTGGACTCCTCACGCTTCGCTCAATTCTCACTCAGAATTGAGAGGGCAGTATAGTTCCCACAGAAATCTGTTCTACCCTTAATATTAACTCTATGGTATGGAATTGGGATGTCAAGCCCTCTATTAAAATTTAGTAATTCAGTTCAAACAAATTTATAGAAATTAGCGAGTGCTTCTTAAAGCATGGGAAGGATAGTTAGACATTAATGAGAGTGTAAGTATACTTTATTATCTTTTAGATTAAATCAGCCAACCCTTTGTAGCTTGTGTACCATTCGTTATCTGTTATGGAAAGGGCCTACACAATGGCACCCTAATAACTGCAGTATCACTTGTGAACATTGTACTCTTTATTATGCCTATGTTAATTCTAGTATTCCTTAGACATCACTTCTGAAAGTTTATATATTCTTGGAGCGAGGCCGGCAGTCTGGATACCGACAGGCTGTTGAGGCCATGGCAAGACTCACTGTGATGATTCTAATGCAGAAGTTCTCTGAAAAAGTGTTAAGAACTCGCCAGATGACTGCACTGATTATTGTTGTAGTTATGGGATTACTGCACTAACTGCCACTGCTGCTACAGCTGGACTGGCGCTTCATAACGAAATTCAGACTGCTGATTTTATAAGAGACTGGTATAAGCATTCTACAGAACTTTGGACTCAACAGAATAAAACAGATAGTGAGAAATTTAACGTGATAGCTGATTTGAGACAAGCTGGGATACTAATGGGAGATTCAGTTAGAGATACTGAGGGAATAAAATGTTAGTGTGACTGGAATGTTCTATCATATTACAACATATAAAGGTTAATGACAATCAATGGGTCACCATTCTCGAGTGATTTATGATTTAAAGCAAGAAATGAAGGGCCCTTTCTCAAAAGGCTATCTGAAGTGACGGGAACGGATGCTGTGGAAAGCCTTGGAGATGCTTTTAGCCTCATTTAATCGTAGGCACCATTTTAATAGATTTCTTGTTCTAGTGAAATTTTGTGAGTGGGGTGTGCTTGCTGCCAAGCCTGGCAATGATTTCCCAGGACACACGTGATGGAGGCAAAGGGCTGAGTCCCACATTATCTCCACACACAGACATGACCACCTACCCCCAGTCTCCACAATAAATAAATGTAAGATAAATAAATAAAGTCACTGAGAACAAAGCTGAGAGAAACAGCACAGATCCAAGAGACCACATAGAAAGAAACCAATTATTGGATGAGTATCTGGAGTTAGTCATGATGAGGGTATATAACTCCGGGGCTTCTTAGTCATGAACTCAAGTTCATCAGTGAGTTCACCCTGTATTTACTGTCTTAAAAAATCTTGAGATGGACCAAGTCGAGGCAGGAAGATCTCCGAGTTTGAGGCCAGCCTGGTCTACAGAGTGAGGTCTAGGACAGCCAGGGCTACACAGAGAAACCCTGTCTCAAAGCAACAAGAACCAAACGCGGCAACAAACTGCAATTTTGGGATGGGTATCTAGTACTTATAACTGAGTTTAAATTGATCAGACTACATAGATCATAAAGAACAAAACACAAACCAAAAGAACCTACATTTAAAAATGGAAAGCTTAGGGGGCTAGAGAGATGGCTCAGAGGTTAAGAGCACTGACTGACTGCTCTTCCAGAGGTCCTGAGTTCAATTCCCAGCAATCACATGGCGGCTCACAATCATCTGTAATGGGGATCCGATGCCCTCTTCTGGTGTGTCTGAAGACAGCTACAGTGTACTCAAAAAATGAAATAAATTAATCTTTTTTTTTTTTAAAGTAAAGCTTGGCCTAGAGAGATGGTTAGAGTAATGTGTTGCTTCCCAGGGGCCCTTGCAGAGGACCTCGGTTTAGTT
Organism: Tokudaia tokunoshimensis; assembly: GCA_036184795.1. Classification (NCBI taxonomy): domain Eukaryota; kingdom Metazoa; phylum Chordata; class Mammalia; order Rodentia; family Muridae; genus Tokudaia; species Tokudaia tokunoshimensis. The sequence goes on along the minus strand of BTHU01000010.1, from coordinate 34,773,696 downwards.
CCCAGCACCCACATGGGAGTGGCTCATAACAGTCCATAACTCCAGCTCCAGGGATCTGATGCTCTCTTCTGGCCTCCACAAGCACTAGGCACATATACACATGCAAGGAAAACATTCATACACATAAAATAAAAGATAATCCAAACATCCTTCTTGAATGTGGAATGTCGATCTGTTGGTAGTGCTTGCCCAGCAGTGCCCGTGAGTTAGAGCCCAGCACTGCCTAAACTGGTCATAGTGGTATAGTCCTATGATGCCAGCACTTGAGAGGTAGAGACAAGAGGACCAAGAAATTCAAAGTCATCTTTGGCTACAGAGCAAGTTCAAGGATAGCCTGGGCTATAGGAGACCTTGTCTTTGAAAGAAAGGAAAAAAGAAATCTTTTCTGTTTCTGAGATAGTTTCTCTATGTAGCCCTGACTGGCCTGAAACTCACTACATGGACCAAGCTAGTCTTAAATTCTGAGATCCAACTGCCTCTGCCTGCTGAGTGCTGGGATTACTGGCATGCACCATCACCGCCTGGCTCTGCTATTAAAAAAAAAAGGAAAAAGGAAAAAGGACAAAGAAAGTTTCCCTTATTCAACATTGTTCTGATAATGCTGTCAGTCACAGTACCTGTGCATTTCCCATGCCCTCTGGGGTAGGTGTAGGGTCAGGGCTTCAAGTTGGATACCTGACCCATACTTGACAGTGCTTTTCTCTGAGACTTTCCCCTTGAGGCTCATAGAGAAGCCTAGCTTTTCCCTGAGGAGACAGTACAGTCAGGATGTGAATAACCAAATTTCTTACATGATGCCCCATGTTTGTAATCCTAGCACTCAGGAGACTGAGGCAGGAGGATTGCTGTGACTTCATAGGCAACCTATGCCTCAGCTGGTCTGAAGAAACATCAATGCCATTTTAAGAAATATAGAAGTCGGGCTGGAGAGATGGCTCAGCGGTTAAGAGCACGGACTGCTCCTCCAGAGGTCCTGAGTTCAATATCCAGCAAACACATGGCGGCTCACAACCATCTGTATAATAGGATCCAATGTCCTCTTGTGGTGTCTCTGAAGAGAGTAACAGTATACTCACACATAAAATAAATCTTTAAAAAAAAATGCAATTGCTCAAAAAAAAAAAAAAAAAAAGAAATGTAGAAGTCAAAATACACAAAGAGAAGTAAACAGAAGGATGGAACAAGGGGTCGTTTGTATCTCTGGATTCAACAACATTTAATGTCAAATTCACTGGTATTCTATCTAGTAAATCTATTTTTAATTTTAAAATCTATTTATGCACATATGTGTGGTATTGGTTCTCATGAAGCTGGAGTAGAAGTGTCACACATGGGTGCTGGGAACCAGAACCTGGTTCTCTGGACGAGCAATAAGTACTTTTAACTGCTGGGCTATCTCTCTCCATCTCCTATATTTTATTTCTTGCCTTAAGATAATTTAAGCTGATTTCTGTTCCTAACAACTTAAAACTTGTTACAACACTCTAGCTCTGTGTTTAAAGCAGCAGCTACTGGCTGCATGGGGGTGCTTAAACTTAAAGCAAGCTTCCTATCAGCCGGCTCCTGTGGTGCACGCCTGTACCCTAGCCCTTGGGAAGTGGGTAGGTCAGCCTGGGCTGCACAAGACCCTGCCAGAGGACATGGCAGAGGCGGTCTGAGCCGCTGTGACCCTGTACTGCCAGAATAACAGAGGTAACAAGGAAAGCAGAGCGACTCAGTCAAGGGAAAACACTGAGAATGTGCTCTCTGCCGCCCCCGGAAAGCAGAGCGACTCAGTCAAGGGAAAGCACTGAGAGAATGTGCTCTCTGCCGCCCCCGGAAAGCAGAGGGCTCACAGCCGAAGCAGACAAAGCCCATGAGGAGGGGGAACCTGTAGCTTTGTGTCCACCTCTCTCCAGCCTGCCCTTTGCCAGTCTGCGCCAAATGCTCACAGGTCCCAGCACTGATGGCCTTCCCTTCGCCCTGCAGTGGGTCCCTTTGTGCTTCCTCCCCTTCAAGTGGCCTCCTCCCACCGTCCCTGGGCACTCTTGGGGTTTGCCCCTTCCCAATTATTTTTTTGTTCCTGTGGGTCACACTCCAAAGTAGCTTTGTAATCTAAAAAAACCAAAACAAACAAAAAAACCAAAACAAACTCTTTTTTAGATTTATTCTTTATGTGTGTTTTTTGCCTGCATGTGTATGTATGTATACCACATGCAAGTCCGGGGCTCTCAGAGGTCAGAGGATATCTTATCTGAAACCGGAGTTACAATTTGTTGCAAGTCATCATTTAGGCGCTGGGAACTGAACTCCAGTCTTCTGCAAGAGCACCAAGCACTTAAAACAACTGAGCCATCTCTTTTTAACTCAGTTTCTCAGTTGTGCTAGCCATATCTCAAACTCAACTCATGTGGCTATAGGCTGTCTCATATCGCAATACAGAAATACAGATTGTTCCAGGCGCTGCGGAAGACTCTATTTGCACAGTGATGTAAGCTTGGAAAACGACCATTCAGATGAATTGTCATGAAGCAATAGATGTCCATACCTAAGTAAGAGATACACAAGAGACTCGGGAAAAGGACAGACAAACCTTAGGTTAGACAAACAAACAATACACTCAGCCGGGTGTCACACGTCTCAGCATGCAGGGGGCTGAGGAAGCAGGAACTCAGTGAAGTCAGCCTGGGCCGCCCAGAGAGAACAAAGAGCCAAGAGCCAGCAAGATGGCTCAGCAGGGTCTAAACCCACAGCTGGTTGGAACCTGCTATGTAGACAAGGCTTGGGGAGCTACCCACACACCTCTGCCTGGCCAAAACTTTGAATAGTCTAAAATCAATTATGAGTTAAATGCAATATAGATAAAAAGTTTCATTTTCATTTTTGTTTTTATTCTTGGGCTTGGTGGCCCAACCCTTTAATCCCAGTACCCAAGGAGACAGAGGCAATTGGTTCTCAGAGAGTTTGAAGCTAGCCTTGGTCTACAAAGTAAGACCTTGTCTCAAAAACAACAACAACAACAAAAACCCCAATAAAACAAAAAAAAAAAAACCAACAACAAAACAAAAATCAAAATAACAAAACAAAAAAACTTAGTTTCCTTACATTTGTCTGAAATCTGAGCACCTGCCATTATTTTTCAACAGTAGTCAGGCAGGAGGAGAGGGCCTTCTGTGAGCACTGGCCAGGTAAGGTAGAAACAGTGTCAAGTTCTAGCTCGGTCACTTACTCGGTATGTGACCTTGATCAAGTTAATCTCCTCAGTGACTTCAATTTCCTTCTCGGTAAGGGAAGCTAGCTGGCTTCAGTTCAGAGACCTCTCCACATTCACAAGTTTAAGACTTTATAAGAAAACATAAAACCAGGAAAAAAGGGATTTTTTTTTTCCTTTTTTTCCTTTGAAACAGGGTCTCAGGTAACTCAGGCTGGCATTTGCGGTCTTCCTGCCCTCCCCAACCCAACGCCAAGCTGGGGTTATAAAGGTTTGCGACTCATGTTGTTTGCTCAGGGTTGGGCAAGCACTCTACGGGCTGAGCAACATTCCTAATCTCAAAGGCTTTTTTTTTTTCTTTAACATTTGTGGAGTCTTGCCAGGTACGATACCTTTAATCACAGCACTCTGGAGGCAGAGGCTCATGGAAGTCTGTGAATTTGAGATCAGCCTGGTCTATACAGTGAGTCCTATACCAGATAATGATGATGATGATCATCATAAATGTGTGGAGTTTGACAGCGCTCTATGGGGGAAATGAAAAGTAAAAACATTCAATTACTATTTTCAGCACTTAATGGAGCTATGGGCTCAGTGTCACATGCCTTTAGTCCCAGCTCTAGGAGGAAGAGTCAAGTAGATCTCTGTGAGTACGAGACCAGCCTACACTACAAAGTGTGTTCCAGGATAGCCAGGGCTGTTACACAGAGAAACCCTGCCTCAAAGAACCAAAACACACAAACACACACTAAGCAGAACTTCAGAATGGCTCGGTGAGTCCTCTACACGGAGCCACTGGGAAGGACTCGGATCTCTCCTTGTGAGGTGAGGTCGCAGTGACCTGCCAGGCTGACCTGGAACTCATTTTCTCGCCTAGGCAGGGCTTGACCCTGAGATCGTCCTGCTGAGCCCACTGTGTGGCAGATGCAGCTAGAAACTTCACATCTTCACCTTCATAAATCCAATCTAGTATTGACAGAGGCTCAGAATGTTTAATATAAATTTCAAGATGTTTTTTGTTTTTTTTGTTTGTTTGTTTGTTTGGTGTTTTGAGACAGGGTTTCTCTGTGTAGCCCTGGCTGTCCTGGAACTCACTCTGTAGACCAGGCTGGCCTTGAACTCAGAGATCTGCCTGTCTCTGCCTCCCAAGTGCTGGGATTAAAGGCGTGTGCCACCACTGCCTGGTGATTTTTCATTTTTGCTCTTTTTTTTTTTTATTCTACTTCAGTTTATCTGTATGTCTGTGTGTCTATGTGCACATGTGTGTGAGTGCTGGGGGAGGTCAGAAGAGGCATCAAATTCCCTGAAGCTAGAGGTAGACTGCGAGCCAGCGAATGAGTACTGGAAACCAAACTAAGTTTCCCTGGGAGGAACAGCAGGCGGTCTTAAGCACTAAGCTCTGTCTCCAGCCCTTTATTTTTATTTTTTTGAGACAAAGTCTCATTGTGGTCCTAGCTGGCCTGGTACTCAAAGACATCTGCCAGCCTCAGTCTCCCAAGCGCTGGGATTAGAGGTGTCGATCACCACACCTAGTAACTTTCAGGGTTGTTTTTTTCCTGACCTTTCTTTAGCTCTCTGAGCCTGCCCTGCCTTTGGTGTTTAATCTAAAGAGTATTTTAATGTTTATTTTATGCACATCTGTGTATGCCTGTGTATGCACTACTTTCGTGCAGGAGCCTTTGGAGGTCAGAGGGGGGCATCACAGCCTCTGGAATCGAGGTTGTAAGCAGTCATGCGGGTGTTGAGAACTGAATCCAGGTCCTCTGTAAGAGCAGCAAGAGCTCTCAACTGCTGAGCCATCTCTCCAGCCCCAACTTTTGCGAGTTTTGAGAAAGAGTAACTTTGTGTTCCAATCTGATGGTGTACTTGTGGTGATTCACCTGCCTCAATCTCCAGTGCTGGGATTACAGGTATGAGCCAGTAAACCTGGCCTTCAACTCTAACGCAACAGTTAGTGCTTTACCACTGAGCCCTAGGTTCAGCCCTATAATGGTGACTCACATGGTACTCATGGTATTTTAAAAATGGATATGAATAAATCCCTTGAGGCCTGTGAGATGGCTCAGAAGCCACCAAGCCTGGCCACCTTAGTTCAATACTTCATGGTGAAAGGAGAGAACTGAGTCTCACAAGTTATCTCCTGATCTCTGCATGTATACCATGACAAGCTTCACACACACACACACACACACACACACACACACACACTAATCGACAGGGTGACTGACAGCCTAAACAGAGCAGAAATATCTTCAAATTATACAACTGACAAGGCTTAATGTTCACAGTATAAGCTACTCAGAAGCTGGGCCTGGTGGAGCACAGAGGAAATGGATCTGTTTGGTTTGAGGCCAGCCTTGGCTACATGGTGAATCCCAGGTCAGTCTGGGCTGCAGAGCAGGACTGTATCTGTGGGCTGGTAGGGGCTGTGGGTAAAGGCAATTACCACCAAGGCTGACAACCTGAGCTTGAACCCCGGAACCTGAAAGGTGTGAGGAGAGCACCAACAACTTCAACTGTCCTCTCAGGTCCACAAGTTCACTATGGCGCCCAAGCGCGTGCACTAATGGCTCAGGTCACACACACGTATGCACAGATATCCACAAAAAAACGCTAGATCAACTGAGTGTTCTCCAAAAGGCCCTTCCTATTTATTTATTTCTCATTTATTGTATTTATAACAGAAAACTACTATAAGTAGTGGCAATGCTACCAAACTTCAGATATTAGGAGTATAAAAAAAAAAAAGAAAAGGAAAGAAAGGGAGAAGTACAAGGCAATCAGGCATGGTGGCTTGTTTCTATAACCCTTAGCACTCTGGAGGCTGAGGCAGGAGGACTGCTGTGAGTTAGAGGCCAGCCTGAGATATGCAGTGAATCCAAGGCCAGCTGAGATAATGACTGAGACTATCTCAAGACACACCTTACTGCACCCCCATCCCCACCAAAATATAAAGTATCTCCAGGAAACTAAATTCATACAATTATTACAGTACTCAGGCTTCCATTAGTTGTGGAGTGAATTTAAGCACAGTGATACAGTTAAATCTTTGGGCCAATCAGTCTCAGAATCAGATAGTCATCGATCAAGCTTTTATATTTGTAGGTTAGAGGTTAGGTAACTTCTTTGATTCTCAGCATTAAGTGAATACAATTCCATGTCAGTGTTTAAACCATAAAAAAGAAATGTTACCTCTCTGAAATGGGACATCCAGTTTGCAAAGGTAAGGTGGGAGCTCCTTTAAAAGATATGAAAAAACAAACAAACAAAAAAAATGGTTAGCTCTCAAAACCAAAAAGTGCTTCAGTGTCTCAAATTATGGCAAAGATTTTTTCTTTAAAAAAAAAGTAAGACAAAGCATACATTTAAACACAGCATCCTTTAGTACTTCCAGAGGCAAATTCATGGTATAATTACTTATACACCAGGTACAAGAAATCTGTACTACTTAAATTTATATTTTATATATATATACATATAAACATTTTGCCTCCTCAGTTACTTACTTAAAAGCCTTGTTTTTATCATTTTTAATTATATGTAGGGGTGTGTGTGTGTGTGTATGCACCTATGTGTGAGTAGAGAAGGCTTTGAAGGTAAGAGATGTTGGATGCCCTAGAACTGGATAACACTGGGGCTGGGAACTGAACTCAGACCCACTGCAAGAGCAATATAAGCAATATATGGCTTAACTGCTGAGCCATGTCTCTGGGCCCTAAATTTGTATTATTATTATTATCTTAATTATGTTTTTGAAGACAGGATTTCTCTGTGTGGCCCTGGCTGTCCTGGAACTTGCCCTGCAAGTCACTTCTCTCCTTCCACCAATCAGATCCCAGGGATGGAACTCAATGTTGTCAGGCTCAGCCTCAAATGCCTTTGTCCACTGAACTAGCTTGCTAGCCCACTTTTTTTTTCTTTCTTTAAATTGTTTTCATATGATTAGATTTTTAAAATTGTGTGTGTATGTGTGTGTGTGTGTGTGAGAGAGAGAGAGAGAGAGAGAGAGAGAGCGCGAGCGAGCGAGCATGGGTCCCTGGAGGTCATAAGAGAACCTCTGGGAATCAGCTTTTTCCTTCTACCTTGTTTTGAAGTAGGGTGTCCCTTGGTGTCTCTGCCCTGTGTGCTCCAGGAAGGCTTTTTCCTCTCTCCACTTCCCATCTCATGGTAGGAGTGCTGGGATCACAAATGCACAGTACTTCATCCATTTTTTTTCTTTCCTTTCATCTATATGATTTATTTATTTTTGTTTTATAACTGTTTGGATTTTGTCCACTTTTTTTCTTCCTATTTTGAAAGTATTTTTCTGGCATGTGTGTCTGTGTACCACTTACTTGCCCTGTACCTACAGAGGGCAGAAAAGTGTGTCAGATCCCCTGGAACTGGAGTTACACACAGCTGTGAGCTCCCATTCGGGCATTGGTAATGGAATTGGGGTCCTCTGGAAGAACAGCCAGTGCTCTAGTCCGTCTGTTTGTTTTTTTGTATGAAACAGGAGCCCAGAATGGCTTCAAGTCTTTGACATGCCTCCTGCCACCCAAGTGCCGGTGTTAACAGGCTGTGAGCCACTACACCAGCTTAATCATCGTTTTCAAAAGTTATTTATGGAGTGACATCTGGCTCTTTCCTGCCTTAAAAATATTACCTGTAAATATAATGATATTAGTTTATTTTTACTTACACAATATTTGAGATCAGAGACATTTACATTGACCCCAGTTGACCTCTTCAGATTTGCGTCATGTGACACTACAACTTGCTCATCTTTTGTGATATGGCAGTCCAGTTCTAACATGTCCGTCCCCATGGTAACTGCGCTGAAGACATAAAGGAAAACGGCACTTTGAAGTCCAGTAAACATATACTTTATTTGTATCATATATGCAAATTCTGATTTTAAAATCCAAAGCATCCCATGATAGTGAAATAGTCCAACCACACTTATCATCATTCATCAATGTGATGTTGTAATCTTATAATAAAAAGTTAGTAAATGTTGTGACTTACTTTCTTCTTGTGGCCTGCATTTCCACACATATCAAATAAAAGTATCAAGATTTAAGAAAGTGGCTTTTCTTAATAAATAAAAGTGGCTGCTTTTATCATCTTGATTAAACATATTTTTAGGGTGGTCTTGTGGTATATTCCTGGAATCCCAGCACTTGGGAGGAGGAGGCAGGAAGATTACAGAATGAGAAATAAAAATAAACCAACAATGGATTCCACAGAAAGGAGGATCTGGGAATAGACAGTAAAGGAAGAGAATAGCCAGGTGAGCTGAAACACATCTGGAATCCCAGCACACAGTTCTAGCAGGTCATCCTCAGCTATGTAGGATGAAGTTCAAGGCCAGCTTAGGATAATATCCTGTCTAAAAAAAAAGAAAGAGCAGAAAATTAAAAGAAAGAGAAAGGAATGAATGAATGACTTTGGAAAGTAATACATGAACAAAAGAAGTTTGTCAGAAATGTAACAATACAAATACAAGTAAAAACCCCAGAGATGAAATTACTAAGCTAAGTGTAACAACAGAGGGTTTCAGAGCCACAGCAAACTGAAGAGTCCCGGGTGAGACTCTGCACAGCAGGGCTTCTCAGTAATAAGGAATCACAAATGCCTAGAAAGTATATAATAAGCAGACATTCAACAGCGAAACTCACTAAGGAAAGAAAGGCTAGCTATAGTAGCTCACTTGAGAAGCTGAGGCAGGAGCCTGCTTTCAATAAGATTCCAACCTAGGATACACAGAGAGTATTGGGCGCATACCCCATTCTTCCCTCATCTGGAAGCCTCGCTCCTTTACCTGAAAATACTCCTCTCTCCTCTCTCCTCTCTCTCTCTCTCTTTCACCCATCATCCTGTAACCCCTACTTGCATTGGGTTCCATGTACAAGCCCTCTTCCCCTTAATGACCATCAAACTTGAGTACATTCTACTCAAATGCACCCCTGCCACAACATGGTTCAGGAGAGATTCAGTCTGATTTTGAATGCATGCACAATAAGGCAAAACCATGTCCTCAAGTGAATTTTTAGGGAGAGTCTCATATTAATAAAACTTATGCTTATGCATAATTGGATGTGCATATGTGATGATTTGTATATGCTCAGCTCAGGGAGTAGCACTATTAGGTGTGGCCCTGTTGGAGTAGGTGTGTCAGGGTGGGTGTGGACTTTAAGAACCTTGTCCTAGCTGCCTGGAAGATGAGTGTTCTGCTAGTAGCCTTCAGATGAAGATGTAGAACTCTCAGCTCCTCTGCACCATGCCTGCCTGGACACTGCCATGTTCTTGCCTTGATGATAATGGACTGAACCTCGGAACCTGTAAGCCAGCCCCAATTAAATGTTGCTCTTATAAGAGTTGCCTTGGTCATGGTGTCTATTCACAGCAGTAAAACCCTAACCAAGACAGCATATGATTAAAATTAGATGCATCCGCCAGACATGGTAGCACACATCTTTAATCCCAGCAATCCACTCAGGAAGCAGAGGCAGGATGATCTCTGTGAGTTCAAGGCCAACCTGATCTATATAGTGAAAGCTCCAGTATAGCCAGAGGCTCTGTTTTAAAAGAGACAGAGGGGGAAGGAGGGAGAGTGAGAGAGGAGGAGGAGGAGGAAGAAGAAGAGGAGGAGGGAAGGAGAGAGAGAGAGAGAGAGAGGGAGAAAGGGAGGCAGGGAGGTACTAGGCATGGTGATGTACATTCATTATCTCAGCACCTACATCCTAAAAACAGGAGGTTTAGGAGTTCAAGGCCAGTTTCAACTACAAGGCTCACACACACGCATGCACACACCCCCACACACATGGCATAAATTATGAGAGTCAGGGCACTGAATTATTTTGACTATATGCCGTATTATATTTCCAGGTACTGCTAACATAACTTGCTTCTTTCTCCTGCCCACGCATATAAAGTATCTCATTGTCCTCTGGGTATTTACCTGTGTGGCCCAGTTTAATAACCTAGTTTTATTAGCTTTTAATCAGGTTTTGCAGGGTATGGTGGTACAGGACTGTAACCTTAGCGCTGGGAGGTGGAGGAAGGAGAGTTAGTTTGGAGTTACTCTTGGACACATGTTCATTCAAGGGCAGCCTGGTCTATGAGAACCTGTCTCAACAAGAACTCAGTTCCCTCTGCACTCAACAGTACAGTTGTTTAGTTTTAGGTTCTGTGCTCACCACAAGGGACGGTTGTCGCCTTTACCAGTCTTCCGCTAACATCCTGCTTGTTCTTGGGGTATGCTGCTCCAATTCTATTTTAGTGATCAACTAGTGAGAACTTAGGAGTATCAGAGCCTAAGCAAGATGTCAGAGATTGAGAGATAGGAGGGAAAACTCCTGCTCTACCACACTTGTAACCTACAGGAGAAGGTGTCCGTGAACACGTTACAAGTCACACAGAAGGATGTCTCACCAACCCTGATTTTTGTGCAGGCTTTATTTTAAAGTTTGTTGAGACACCATTTGTTTGTTTGTTTGTTTGTTTTTGAGATAGGGTTTCTCTGTGTAGCCTTGTCTGTCCTGGAACTCACTCTGGAGACCAGGCTGGCCTCGAACTCACAGAAATGCACCTGTCTCTGCCTCCTGAGTGCTGGGACTAAAGGCATGCACCACCATTGCTGGCTGAGACACCATTCCTAATCCTCAGGGCAAGAGCAAAGATCACCCTCCCAGGAAACTCAAGAGTTATGTGCAGAGGCAGGCAGCACTTTAGCTAAAGCGGACTACTGACTGGGGAATGGAGTTCAGGCAGAGAGATCTGGATACAGGGAATTCCGATACATTTGGTTATACCCTGGCCAAGGTGTTATCACTCAAGTGCCCGGCCCCCCAAACTCTGACAGCAGAACCACAAACTGAGGATCAAGTTCCTTTTGAAGTCACTCCTATCACTGTCGCCATATAACTCTGGCTGTCTGGGAGTCACGCAGTTGCCTGCCTCTGTTTCGCCAGTGCCGGGAAGAAAGGTGTGAGCCATCTCTGAGAAGAAAAAATAATCTTTAAGATGTCACTGAATGGCGAAAAGCAGAAACTTGGACCAAATTCTGCTGGGATGTGGGAGCACCTCGGCCATGGAGTGCGTGCTTAGCATTCAGTAAGCTCTGGCTTCAATCTCCAGCATGAATGACAAGCAAACCCTCCCGATTAGCTCTAGCGACATAGAAAATGTTTCCAAATTGCCTAGGGGCATGAGACCACCGTGGTCAACGGAAAGAGAGATGCCCACCCCACCTTAAAAATGGCTTAAAATTGTATTAGAATTCTTTTCTCATTAAGTATGACTAGGTAAGATCTTCCTTTCCTTGGCCTTGCCTCGTTGCCCGTTTTGGTATTCAGAGAGAGGCAAACAGGCTGATAATAAACATGAGCTATGAGACAAAGAACAAGGGCTCCAATCAGTGTCTTCTGCAGCTTCTACTACCACGAAGTGGCCTCTGTTTGAAATATGAATCCAATATAAACAAAACCAATAACTCATTAAAAAATAACATCAGCACAGGAGGATCCCAAGAAGAACCCCGACGGCAGGAATCTGCTCAACACAAACTCCTGGGCACAGAGATGCACGGTCCTGTTCCGGAGCAGCAGCCAGGGCAACAGTCGCCTCACTGCTCTTTCTGCACTGGACTAATCAGCGTTACGCACTCTGTCCCCTGTCACAGACGTCTGCTGCTAGCCTTGGAGTCTCTTTGGATGACTTTTACGATTATACAGAAGCCAAACACTCTTTGTAATATTTCAAAATATTAAAAAAAAAGGCCTTTTATGGAAACAGCTATCACGAGTGAGCGGCACATATACACTGTGTCCCTCTGTGAGTCCTCATCAATTCAGTGACAGGCTGTAAAACAGGGCGGGCTTTCCTGTGTACTCACTGCTGGAAGGCCGTCATTGTGTTCTCCAGGTTTTCTCCAGCACCTGTGGAAACATGGAGGGTAAAGTTCATTTACGGGTCATGTTGAACATTCTATTTCTCCAGAAATGAGAATGAACTTTGTGTGTGTGTGGGGGGGGGGAGGTGTGAGGTGGGTGGAATCCTGTTTTTTTAGTTTTTTTTTTTAAATCAACAAGTATGTATTTAAGGATTTCAGATGACAATTCCTTCACTGTCCAAGGAGGTCACTGATGTTTCTACCGAGCCCTTTTTTGGGGGGCTGGGAATCCAGCTCAGTTAATAGATTGCTTAACTTGTAAAAAATTCTGGATTCAAGCTCCAGTACTCTATGGTAACTATAAACTAGGCATGGTAACCCATGTCTATAGTCCCAGAACTTGGAAGGCAAAGACAGGCCAGGAGTTGGAGGGCAGCCTGGGCTACAGCATACAGTCTTTAAAAACAAACAAACAAACAAACAAACAAAGCTAGCCCTCTTTAAAGGAGCTGCTGTTTAATTCAGTTGTCACTTCAGCCCGTAACTCTTTCATCCAAGCTTCTGTTATCTCCACCTGGATCGTGGGCAGACTTAAAACTTCAATGTTCCCCACTTTGAGATCTTTGATGTCTAATTTTTAAAACAGTTTATTTTAGGATCCATTTTAGAATAAATGATTTTTCAATTGCTGGCATGCTAATAAGGGCTATTAGCATTATAATATAAGAAACTATCAGGACCTCACCGGGTCCAGATGCTGGATGGGAGGTGTGATGGTTTGTAAATGCTTGTCCCAGGGAGTGGCACTATTAAAAGGTGTGGCCTTGTTGGAGGAAGTGTGTCACTGTAGGGTTGGGCTTAGAGATCTTCCTCTTAGATGCCTGAAGATGCCCAGTCTGTTCCTGGTTTCCTTTGGATAAAGGTGTAGAACCCTCAGCTCCTCCTGCACCATGCCTGCCTGGATGTTGCCATGCTTCTGCCTTGATGACAATGGACTAAACCTCTGAACCTGTAAGCCAGCCCCAAGTAAATGTCTTTTATAAAACTCGCATTGGTCATTGGTGTCTGTTCACAGCAGTAAAACCCAAACTAATACAGGAGGCCTCATTTCTACTCAGAGCCTGTCTACCCCAGGCACTGCATGGTATTCATCCATGATGACCGCAAGGTGTTCAGATTCTATAAATCCAAATGTCATAAAAATCTTAACATGCGCAAGCTTTTCAGGTGGCCTTCCAGAGAGCAGCTCTGAAGAGCTTACAGCAGACATTTGAAAAACACAGAGAGGAGCCTGGGAAATGCTACAGGGTGAGCCGCAGAAGAAAGCTGCCTGGGCGTGGAGAGCTGAAGAGATTGAACAGAAGAGCCATGCTGACTTTACACTCAACAGGTTGAAGACAAGGTGCGAGCCACAGGAGGTCCAGGGCGTCAAAGCTGGCAAGTGCCAGTTTAACATGTGAACAGCCACAAGGCCCAGAAAGTCATCTATGCCAGAGCTGGATTTCTATCACACTGCCCTTGGAATTCTCAGGACTTTCCCCCCTTGTTTTAAATGGAGTTCTCACATAGTTCAGGCTGGCCTCAAACTCCTACGTAATAGAGGATATACTTAACTCCTGATTCTCCTGCCTCCACCTTCCACATTCTATGATTAAACACACACCACCCTTAATTTTCAGGGGTTGTATTTGCAAGCACAAGTATGTGTGTGTGCATGTTTGTGTGTCCGTAAGGGAGGTTGCATGCCTTGGCATAGGGTTGTCAGATGGCAACCTCAGGTCTGCTCTCTCCTGGGTCTGACAGTGTCTGTTGTTCCCCACTGCCTAGGGCAGGCTAGCTGGTCCTGGAGCACCCAACTCTGCCTCTCCTCTCCTCCAGGGAGCTCTGGGATCACAGATGCACCCTACATCTACACATCTGGCTTTCTATGGCTCTGGGATTCATACTCACATTCTTATTCACATTCTGGAAAAGCAGCTAGTGTTCTCAACCACCAAGCCATCTCTCCAGTCCTTACCTGCAGTTTTTAAAAGTCTGTATCACCTATGGATTTTCTTATTCTGGATATGATAGTGCATGCTAAGGCAGGCAGATTACTAAGAATTTGCTTACCCTTGCTCAGCAAGCACCTTTACTCTCAGAACTATCTCTCCAGCCCCAATTTTCAGGTTTGGGAGATGGCTTTTATTGTTTTATTTATTTTGAGATAGGGTTTTAGCCAGGCATGGCAGTACATACCTTTAATCTTAAGGCAGAGGCAGGTGGATCTCTGTGAGTCAGAGGCCAGTTTGTTTGATCTACAAAGAGAGTTACAAGACAGCCAGGGCTACACAGAAAAACTGTCCGTTGACAATAACGACAATAACAGCAACAACAACAACAACAACAAAAAGGAAAAAGTAGGAGATAGGATTTTACTCTATAGCCCAGGCTAGCCTGAAACTCAATAAGTAGCCTAGGGTGGCCCTCAAATTCTTAGTAATCTACCTGCCTTAGCATGTATGAGCTATCATATCCAGCATGAATAAGAAGACCCATAAGTGATACACACTTTGAAAACTGCACTTAAGGACTGGAGAGATGGCTTAGTAGTTAAGAACACTAGCTGCAGGGCTGGAGAGACTGCTTAGCAGTTAAGAGCACCGACTGTTCTTCTGAAGGTCATGAGTTCAAATCCCAGCAACCACATGGTGGCTCACAACCATCTGTAATGAGATCTGACAACCTCTTCTGATGTCTGAAGACAGCTACAGTGTACTCACACATAATAAATAAATCTTAAAAAGAGAGAGAGAGAGAGAGAGAGAGAGAGAGAGAGAGAGAGAGAGAGAGAGAAAAGAACATTAGCTGCTTTTCCAGTGGTCCTGAGTTCAATTGGTAGACATATGGTGGCTCACAGCCATCTACAATGGGGTCTGATGCCTTCTGGCATGCAGGTGTACATGCAGATAGAGCACTCATGTACATAAAATAAATACATCTTTAGGAAAACCCCTGAACCCTGTGCTTGCATGACAGTGAAGAATACAACGACTACTAACACATTTTGTGCATGACTGACTCTTTGACCACAGGCGTTTTTTGAGTCGGGAGGGAGACACTAGAGATTAAACCCAAAGGCATGCACAGCAGCACTGAGCTGCACACCCAGACAGATCCACCAAGGCTTTGTACTCCTGGTGAAGACACACCACAGTAAAGACATAAACAGTGTCTTAGGATCACAGTTTTGACCTTGCAGACTGATGTAAGAGTATAAGGGACCCCCAGAAGTCACAGACCACACTTTGAAGATGCCAGAAGAGTCAAGATTATTTTGGAGACAAAGGGCATTTTTGATAGGATCTCTATGTAACCCAGGCTAGACTCAAACTCTAAATCCTCCTGCCTCCTGGGAGATGGAGTTAAGCGACATTAACACTCTCCTGCTGCTGTGGATAGCCCTGGTGCTGTTTGTATTTTGATGCTAATTCCACTTTCCCAGGAGGGGCTCAGGTCCAGGAGTGAATTTTGTACAAAGGTGATTTCTTGAGAACCTTCTCCCCACCTTAACTTGTAAAATAAAGGCTAGAGCTGGTGATTGGGCAGTGGAAGGGAAGGTGGAGCTGAGAAGTTTGGGGGGGAGGAGGAGGAGAAGGGGAGAAGGGAGGACAACAGAGGAGGACTTGGCCTGGAGAAACCGAAAAGTTATAAGGGATCTCATAGCTGGGGAATATAGTAGTGTAGTGGTACATCTGCCCAGTCTAGGCTTGCAGCTTGTATTCTTATTGTGTTTTCTTTGCATGGGCCTATTTGGGTTGGAGACTTACTGCAACACTCAGCTAACAGGGATTTATTAAGTTCTTTTTTTTTTTTTTTGGTTTTTCGAGACAGGGTTTCTCTGTGTATCCCTGGCAGTCCTGGAACTCACTTTGTAGACCAGGCTGGCCTCGAACTCAGAAATCCTCCTGCCTCTGCTTCCCAAGTGCTGGGATTAAAGGCGTGAGCCACCACCGCCCAGCTGATTTATTAAGTTCTAAAAATGTTCTAGCAATTTTCTAATTACATTTAGGGCCAGGCATGGTAGCACACTCCTGTAATCCCAGCGCTCAGGAGGCAGAAGTATAGTGTTTGAGTACAGCCTGGTCTACATAGTGAGGTCCAGGATAGCCAGTATTTCATGGAGAGACACTGCCTAAAAAAAAAAAAAAAAAAAAAAAAAAGAAAAGAAAAAGAAAAAAACAACAAACAACCAACCAACTCAACCGACTGAACATTTTATTACATCATTTAGAGAGAGAGAGAGTGTGTGTGTGTACACACGTATGGACCTGCATATAGTACACAGTTTTCGCTTCAACCATGTGTGTTCCAGGAATTAAGTCTGGGTGGTCAGGACTGGAAACGGGTGTCTTTACTGCTGAGCCACTGTGCCAGTGATCTAGGAATGTCCTATATCTTGAACAGTTATCTGGGTATAAACATATAGGGGGAGGGGTAAGAGTGCTTCCATTAGAGAGGAGTTGATGAGTTTGGAGAAGAATTTAAGAGCAATAAGCCAGTCACAGAAAGACAAGCACAAATACCGCACAATCTTCCTTATATGAAAAAAGGCCAATTCAGTCAGGTGTGGTGCCATGTACTTTAAATCCAGAAATCATCCTGCTTCTGTCTCCTGAGTGCTGGGATTACAGATGTGCACACCATACTAACTTTATATTGTTTCTTTCTGGTTTTTGAGATGGGGTCTCACTATGTAGCCCTGGCTGGCCTAGAACTGTAGAACAGGCTAGATTTAAATTTACAGAGACCTGCCTCCTCTGCCTCCCGGAATGCTGGGATTAAATGTGTGCACCATCAAACCCAGGGTGTTCATCTATTTCACTAGGTCTCCTGTGACCCAGGCTGGTCTCAAACCAACTATGTAACCAAAGATGACCTTGGGCTCCAAAGTCCTTTTGCTTTTACTCCTTGAGAGCAGGGACCACAGGCATATACCACACTACAAGTGGCTTTATAATTTGCACTTACATTTATTCATTTAAATTTTTTCCAGACAAGGTGAAATAAACCCCATTTGTCTCTGTTTAAGGACCAGGCCTGATTTCAAAAAGAAGGCCATAAGGCACTAGCTCTAGAAACAGAACCATAAGTCCCAGGAGCAGACCATAAAATCCAGAAACAAGATCATAAAACCCTCTCCCAAAGAACAACCTGGGGATAACCAGAAAAACGGAGAGATACCTTATCTCAGGATGTGCCGTCTGTGCTGGGCAGCCCTAGCTCATCCTGTGGTTAACTGTTCATGACACAGGAATACAGACCACTGATCACCTGTGAGACCCTAGCACCCACCAATGAAATTTTAGATTACCTAACCCTTCTGGAGAAGTCCCCTGATTCCCTATAAGAAGGCCTGTGCACCTTTGTCTGGGGTCGCCATTTTGTAGAATGGCTGACCCCCTCATGCTGGTTGCTTCTGCAGATTACATGTTCTTTGTCTTTGCACAGTATCTGAGTCTGGGGTCTTCCTTCCTTTGGTGATTTTTTGGACCATTACAAGGGTCTCTCTACATAGCCCTGACTATCCTAGAACTCACTATATAGACTAGGCTGTATACAGAAATCTGCCTGGCTCAGTCTCCTGAGTGCTGGGATCAAAGGTGTTCACCACCATGCCTGACAATAATATGCTTTTTTAAAGTGAAAAGATGGTGGGCAATTTTCATAATGGATACATGTCATTTAAAAATGTCTAATGATAACCTTCTTTATATAACTACATTTTGACTTATTATATCCACATTTAGCTTGTTTCTATTTTTAGACAGTTCTGCTGAAGATTTAAATATATATGTCTCATGTATCCCAAACTGTAGTCAAGGATAATCTCCTATACAGAGTTTCTCTGTATAGCCCTGGCTATTCTAGAACTCACTCTGTAGACCAGGCTGGCCTTGAACTCAGAGATCCACCTGCCTCTGCCTCCCAAGTGCTGGGATTAAAGGCATGCGCCACCACTGCCTTGCGCCAAGGATGATCTTGATCTTTTTTTCTTTTTTAAGACAGGGTCTTAATATATATTTTTGGCTGATCTCTAACTCACAGGGATCTTCCTGCCCCTGCTTTCCATGCATTAACATTAAAAGTTACTAACTGATTAAATTGCTTAGCTATCACCAATACTGAACAGGTGGTTGAGAGGCCTGGAGATGTGGGTCAGAGTAGGAAGCTTGCACGCAGGAAGCCCTGTGCAGACAGGACACTTAGCACTCAGTGTATTTCGTTAAAATCCTCATAACCACCCTGTGAGTTAATTAAGTTTCCCTAAGGACTTTAATGGCCAGCACATGGCTTGGCGGTTCATGACTGTAATCCCAGCTTTATAAAGCCAAGAGAGAATTGTGTTTGAGGCTAGCCCAGACTACTACATAGTGAGATCCTATCTCCAAAACAAACTGACACCCAAAACAAAGTGTTAGCTAGAGCCACAGAAACATTGTGAGCCTGTCTTCTTACCATGAGCTACGCTGCTGATTTTTATGTTGCTATACAGCTATTCAGATAGTCCCTTTTATAGGTAAACAACCTCCATATTCTTCTGTCTGCTGTAAAGCTAGTAGGTAAATTGCACCAGGGCTATGCCTGCAGATTAGACTCACATGGTGAAGCTGCAGGGTAACTGAGGGACTAATTAAGAACCAGTGTTCCTCTCCAAGGAATTATTTAGTGGTAAGGCTTCCCTTATGAATTTGCTAGAATTCACTTTCTCTCAAATAATAATCATGTGACTCACAGAAACACCCTAATTAATTTTTTTTTGTTTCTCCCAATAAGTAACTACAGTTTCTAGATCTACAATTAAACAATTCTACATACAAGCAAATTTTTTTCCCCCTGTTTCCCGGACAGGGTTTTGCGCATTCATTCCAGGCTAGCTCTGAACTCACTATGTACCTCAGGATGACTTTGAACTTCTGTGTCCCTGTATTTCAGTGCTGGAATTATAGCACGTGCTGTCATACCTGGCTGATACAGCTCTGGGGATGAAACTTGGGATCCTCATGCATGTTAGTCAAGTCCCATTTCCTGAGCTCCTCAACATTTTTATTACATATTATTAATTTCACGTAAGTCGGGTGGGAGTGCACATGCCATGCTGTGCGTGTGTGGGTCAGAAGACAACTTGTCTGTGATAAAACCAACCAACCTATTACCAAAAGCAACACATGGAAGAAAGGGTTTATTTCAGTCTCCACCGATAGGTCAGAGTCCATCACTGAAGGACTCGGGGCAGGAATTCAAGCAAGCCAGGAACCTGAAGGCAGAAACTGAAGCAGAAGTCATGGAGGAACACTGACTGCTTACTGACTTGTTCCTCATAGCTTGCTTAGCCTGCTTTCTCAGACTATCTGGGACCACCCACAATGCGCTGGGTCCCCCCATGCTAGCTAATCATGAAGTGCTGACAAAAACAGCCAGCACATCTAGCCTGTGAGTCCTAGGGATCAAATTCAGATTGCCGGGTGACACCGTCACCTACTGAGCCATCTTACCAGTTACTGCTCTGTGCCACAAGGTGCCTTCCAACTCACTATGCAGTCAGATAGACCAGGCTGGCTTCAAACTCACAATCTTCCTGTCTCAGCCTCCACAGTGTGAGGACTACAACACTGTTAATTTTATTGTCTTACTGTATACTTTTATTGTATGGGTATGGGTGGGCATTTGTCTGCAGAGGAAAACCTTGGGTGTCATTTCTAAAGTACTAACACTTTTTTTTTTTTTTTTTTTGGTTTTCAAGACAGGGTTTCTTTGTATAGCTCTGGCTGTCCTGGAACTCACTCTGTAGACCAGGCTGGCCTCGAACTCAGAAATCCACCTGCCTCTGCCTCCCAAGTGCTGGGATTAAAGGCACGTACCATCACTGCCTGGTACTTTTTTTTTTTTTTAAAGACGGAATATCTGGGCTGGAGAGATGGCTCAGTGGTTAAGAGCACCGACTGTTCTTCTGAAGGTCCTGAGTTCAAATCCCAGCAACCACATGGTGGCTCACAACCATCCGTAATGAGACCTGATGCCTTCTTCTGGTGTGTCTGAAGACAGCTACAGTGTACTTACATATAATAAATAAATCTTTAAAAAAAAAAAAGACGGAATATCTTACTGGCCTTAAAGCCACCACCTAGACTATGGTAGCTGGCCAGAGCCCCAGGGACATGTTTGCCTCAACCTCACCAGCACTGGAACTACATGAACACACCACTGCACCCAACATCTTTTACACAGGTTCTGGGAATCAAAGTCAGATCCTCTTACCAACTGAGTGATGATCTCCCAGACCCCTCTGTTTTCAGTTCATATTCATTTTCCCTCCTTCATGTCATGTTTCCTAATTGTTTGGGGTCAGTCCTTCTTTGATAGGGTAAGAAAAGGAAACATTGCATTTTGCATCCTTACATAGAATTTTTTTTTAACATTTATTATTTTGTGTGTGTGCAAGTGGAAGTCAGACAAGTTGTAGGAGTCAGCTCTCCTCTCCATCCATGTGGGGTCCCTCAGACTGAACTCAGGTTGCCTGAACTGACAGCAGGTACCTCCGTCCATCTCCTAGGCCATGATCGAGGTTTAAACGCTATGAAGGCAAGCAATATTGGTCCAGCTCCTTCTATAATAATCTTTCAGGTGCTCTGTCTATGAATCAACGTTGTAGTTATTATCTGGCTGCCATTAAACTATCATTAACATCCTCATATACATGATGGCATACTGTGTGTTCATGTGTTGTTTATAAAACCAGTGCAAATATACAACGACATGCTTCGGCCATAAAAGAATAATCTTCAAGGGGAAGACTGATGGAGTCAAATACCTGGGATGCCAGCACTCGGAGCCCGAGGCAGGAGCATCTCAAACTCAAGGCTGTTCTGTTCAGAGCCAGCCTGGGCTACACTGTAAGACTACTTTAAAAACAAAAACAACAAACAAAAAACAGACCAAAAAAACCCCAAAACCAAACCAACCAACCAAACGCCCCAACAATAAAAACGTCAAGGGCTGGACTGGATAGATAACACAGTAGGTAAATCATTTGGTTCAGATCCCCAGAACCTGTGCAGGAGTCAGAAGTAGTAGAACAAGAATCTGGTTTGTAATCCCAGTGCCCCTACTGGTAGATGGGAGGTCAGACAGGAGGGGCCCAACCCTCAACTCATGCTTACTGGTGAATCCAGCCATGAACAACAAAAGGCTTCATTTCAAACACAGTGAAACACAGAACCAACATGGGAGACTCTGAACTCCATATATGCTCTGGAGCATATACGTGCCTACACTCAAGGCAAACGGCCACACATCTATACACAGACATACGAATCACCAGCGGCCGAGCATGGTGGCGCATGCCTTTAATCCCAGCACTTGGGAGGCAGAGGCAGGCAGATCTCTGAGTTTGAGGCCAGCCTGGTCTACAGAGTGAGTCCCAGGACAGCCAGGGCTACACAGAAAAACCCTGTCTCGAAAGAGAAACAAACAAAAGTGGGAAACTGTGTTTAACTGATAAAACTGTACATAAGAATGATAATGTATTTATTTCTGAGACTTGTCATAATAGAAGTCATGTTCCCAGCATAGTGATCCCGGCGTTGGGAAGGCGGAGGCAGAGTGCTCAACCAGCCTGGTCTACATAGTGACTTGCCTAAGACCAGTCAGCACGCCATACCGAGACCCCATCTTTGAAAAATCTAAAACCAAAAATCATTACAATACTCCACCAAATTCTAGAGTATAGAGTTTACCACTGCACTATACATTTCAAGCAATTATAACCTGGTTTCCATATTCACCCTAAAGAAAAGTTGAAAGTGACCGAAAATTTTCATATTTTATACCTTAAGATTGAAATGTCATGAAGCCACATTATTAGACAGCAACGAAGAAGCAACTATGTGGCCTATTATAGGATATTAGAAGGCAGACTGGACTCACTTCAACCCTTATATACTTGATATCGTATAAAAACAATATACTTTTGCAAGAGAAATTTATCTTTAAAAAATAATACTGACTGATCATAAGCGAAATATTTTAGTTTTTTAGAAGTCCACCAACCATTGCTGGGGTAAATAGTGCTGTTCAAAAATCGAAATAAAACAACAACATCCCCGGTGCTAGGTTTTGGAGTCCTCAGAACCAGAACCCTCCAAGTTCTCTGTTCCACTTCAGTCCATACTCTGTGACCTTGGAAAACGTTCCTGGTTTGGAGACACTTCTCTCCAGAGCTCAATTACAAATGCGTGGAGCGTGGGCCAAGTCGCCAGGCACCGCGGACTCCTCAGCTCGCTCCAGGTACTCGCAGATCCTCAGCTCTGAGCCCAAGCTCTTCCCCACGGACTCAGCCACCAGCCTATTCCAAGCAGCCCGTTCCTACTTCCCCCTGCGGGTGTCTCCTGGATCTGCACCGGCTTTGTGCCAGGCTGCCAAGAAGGGACCTCCCGATCATCTTTCCATCGGCTAAGGAACGCCCCACTTCTGTCTCCCATTCTGCGTTTCTCCTCCTCACAGAAGCCCCGCTACCCTAGCTCCCCAGAGACGCCCACCAGGACTGGGACACGAGACCCCTTTCCTTCCCTCCCCTCCAGACGACTCATCTGAGGAAGCCCTCCAGTTCCAGGAGCCCATTCGTTCTCAGCCTCTCCAGAATTCCCACCCTCTCTACCTCCTGCTAGGAAGCCTCCCCCCACCCTCGCCATCGGGTTCTGGGGACCCCTCTCACCTCCGCGGTGAGAGATGTGTCTACTGAGGAATCGCTGTTTCTTTCTCTGGTGCAGCAACGCTGGGTATTTAAGCAACAAGAACGAGGTGACCAAATACCCCCCCAGAGTAGAGAGAAGGCAAAAGGCTGCGGTGGACGACATCCTCGGTCACCGCCTTCTGGGCCTGAGATCCCGACTGTGCTGAGATGGTAGCAACTGCCGCGGCGCCGGCGGCTGCTCGAGGTCTGCTCGCCCTCAGCCGGTGCCCTCGGCGTAGCGCACTTGTTCGTGCGGGCTCAGCACGCAGGCGCAGCCCGACCCCAGCGCCCGAGCAACAAAGGGGCTCCGATACGCAGGCGCGCTGCGGCGCGGCGCGTTGGGCGTCCAGCGCTGTGGTTCCAGCGCAGGTGCTTTTAAAACGACCCCGAGGCAAGAGGTCGGAAACTTGCCAGTGGTTTTATTTGTTTGGTTTTGTTTTGGCAGTCCCTTGGGCGAAAAGGCTCTCTAGCTAGGATAAGCTTCAGGAATATCTGGCGTAACTGGGAAATGTGCATCAAAGGAGGATTCCAGGGCAGGTCCTAGTCCCTTCTGTGGGAAAAACGAAGAATTGTTACCGATGCCTCGAACTGTTTCTCTGTTACGTACAGTTCGGGTAAGAAACTTAGGCCTAGAAGGCATAGCCTAGTTTGTAGATCGTACGGGACTCAAGCCCCAGTACAAAATAAATATGAATAAGGAAACTGGCAACTAAATCCTTACCTATAAAGATTGGCAACTAACTTTTCCATTTTTCGTTTTCACCTCGCACATTACAACCTAGGAATACAGTAGGAACCACATTTTAAGTGGGCAGGGTCTTTTGTAGCCCGGTCCGGGCTTGAATTCACATTATACTTGAGGATAGAGCCTTGGACTTCTGGTTCTTCTAGCCCAGCCTCCAGAGTGTTGGAATTATAGGCATGCCCAGCTGAGAATCATATTTTATGCAAGGTAATTAGCCACAAAGGCTGTGACTGTGGCTCAGATGTAAAGCACTTTCCAAGCATGTTCAAGGTTCGGGTTTGTTTTGTTTATTGAGACTAGGTGTCTTATTGTGCTGGCCTCTGATTCACAGAGATCAGCTTGCCTCTGCCTTCTAAATAGTGGGATTCTTTCCTTTTTCTCCTCTCTCCCTCTCCCCCTCCCCCCCTCTCTCCCCGTCCCTCCCTCCCTGTCCTCCCCCTTCTTTTTGGAGACAGGGTCTCACTGTGTACCCTTGGCTAACCTGGAACTCACTATGTCGACAGAGCTAGAGATCCACCTGTGTCTGCCTTCCCTTAAGGCCAGGGGTTTGATTCCCAGTACAATCACAACAGACTGACTCAGAGTATTTAGCTCAGGCTGGCTTCAAACTCCTAGGGTGAAGCAGTCTTTGGGCTTAATCCACCTCATTAGTTGGAACTGCAGGCAACGGTTGCTGTACCCGAGCCTATCTCATTGTTTATTTTTTTATGCATTTACTTATTTTGTGTGTATGTGTGTGCACATGTAAAGGCAGAGGACAAAGGAGGCAGTCCCCTCCTTCCACCATGCGAGACCTAGGGTGGCAGCCCCTTTTCCCACTAAGCCATCTTGCTGAGTAAAGTAGCAGCTTTTGGAAAAGTGGTAAACACTATTTCACAAACATTGAGACTAAATTCTGTCAGGACAGTATTTTAAATGTATCTTGGAAAAATAGGATCCATTACACTACATTGGGTCTCAACTTAATTTACACTTATCTAATAACATAACCACAACTGGTGATGGTCATATGCTGGGAAAAGTTACTATAGATTGGTGAGATTTATACACTGAGCAAATTATTTCATAGAATAGGTATTTAATTAAAGAACACTTATGTCAGGTCTAAGGGTACAGGTCTGTAATCGCAGTGACTCTAGAGGCCAAGGAAGTAGGATTGTAATTTCTAGGTCTGCCTGGGTTACAGAATGAATTCAAGCTAGATACTGTCTTCAAATATAAAGAACAAACAAGAGTGGGGATGTAACTCAGTGATATACTTGAGACCTGAGCTCAATGCCTAGTGCTGAAAGTTTGTTAGCACACGTGTAATACTAGAGAGGCTGAGGCAGGAGTATTGAGTCTTAGGCCAGAGGCTAGAAAGATGGCTCAACCAGCTAAGAGCACTTGTTTTCTTTCTTTTCTTCTCTTTCTCTTCTTCTTTTCCTTCCTCCTCCTCCTCCTTCTTGGTTGCTGTTTGTATTTTTGCTTTTTGAGAGAGTTTCTCTGTGTAGCCCTGGCTGTAGTGGAACTCACAGAGATCAGCCTACCTCTGCCTGATTGCTGGGATTAAGGACGTATACTACCACTGCTGCCTGGCAAGAGCACTTGTTCTTACAGAGGATTGGGGTTCAATTCCCAGTACCCACGTGATGGGTTCACAACTGTCTATAACTCCACTTCCAGGGGATGTAACACCCTCTTCTGACCTCAGTGGGCACCAAGCATGCATATAGTACATACACATCAACAAGCAAAGCACTCATACATATAAAAAATAAATAAGACCCAGGATGTGGTGCACACCTTTAATCCCAGAACTCTGGAAGCAGAGGCAGGAGTTCCAGGCCAGCCTGGTTTACATAGCAAAATCTAGAACAGCAAGGGCTATAGAGAGAGACAGTGTCTCAAAATAATAAACAAACAAACAAAATAATAGGGGCAGAAAAGTTGGCTCTCAAAAAAGCACTTGCTTCTTCCAGAGGTTCTGAGTTCATGCCCCAGCAACCACATGGTGGCTCGCAACCATCTATAATGAGATCTGATGCCCTCTTGTGGTGTGTCTGAAGACAGCTTACTCACATACATAAAAAAATAAATTAAAAAAAAAAAAAAACAACCACCACCAACAAAAAAAAAAACCCTTGCTGCTCTTTCAGAGGACCCCTTTGGATTTCCAGCACAAACAAGGCTCATAGCTGCCTGTAACTCCAGTCCCATGAAATCTGATGTTCTCTTCTGACCTCCTTGGTCACCAGGCATGCGCATGGTGCACATACATACATGCAGGTAAAACATTCATATGCATAAATACACCCCAATTAAAAATAAAATAAGT
Organism: Tokudaia tokunoshimensis; assembly: GCA_036184795.1. Classification (NCBI taxonomy): domain Eukaryota; kingdom Metazoa; phylum Chordata; class Mammalia; order Rodentia; family Muridae; genus Tokudaia; species Tokudaia tokunoshimensis. The sequence continues at coordinate 34,747,798 of BTHU01000010.1, read as the reverse complement.
ATATCAACAGGCATGGTGATGCACACCTTTAATCCCAGCATTTGGGAGGCAGAAGCAGGTGGATCTCTTTGAGTTTGAGGCCAATCTTGAATGGTGGGATTACAGGTAAGTGCTACAACATTCAGCCTTCTTCTAACTTGAGGTAGGTTTTGTTATGTAGTTAGTATAAGCTTAAACTCAAGAGTACAGGTTTTATAGGCATGTATACTAACCTTGCTTTGAAAACAATTTTAAAAACATCAACTTCCTGGGCATTGGTAGTGCGCGCCTTTAATCCCAGCACTTGCGGAGCCTGAGGCAAGGTGGATCTCTGATCTCTAGGCTAGCCTGTTCTACAGAATGAGTTCCCAGGATAGCCAGGGATACACAGAGAAATCTTAGGACTGGAGTTACAGGTAGCTATGAGCCTGTGCATCCTGTAAATCCAAAGGGATCCTCTGAAAGAACAACAGTGCTTTTTTTAAGAGCCAGGTTTCCAGCCCCTGTTACTTTACTTATTAGAAAAATAGAACACTAAATTATGATAAAAAATATGCCTTATGACAATGAAATAAAAACAAGACAAAACAGATACCAAGTATACATTTTATATCATTTTTTTCTAGAACCAACTTGTATTGATTTTACAATAAATATCAATATAATGAAATAATGGAACAATTATTGTCCAAATACTGAATACTTGTAACCAAAACACATTGGGTTTTGGGAAAACACAGTATACACATTAAAAAAAAACTTCACAAACATCAAAAACAAGACAAACAGCAGCTTCAGTCTGGGGCAGAGCGGCTGGAGACTCATTGTGTAACTGCTTTGAGGACTCCTCGGAGTACCTTGTAGCTCATGAGCTGCACATTCTCCTTAGGAGGGAAGCAAGGCCCTCTCTCAGTCACATAGGCATAAGGAAATCTTAAGACCCAAAGGCCATCAGGTGGGAGAGTGATTTCTTGTTTTTCTGGGTAAAATACTGGACATGGTGGTGGGCCTGGTTGAACCTGAAAAACACGGGTTACAAAATTACTTCTTAGATTTCTCAATAAGAAACACCTGATAGATAAATCTCTGAATAGACAATGGGTTCTAAGAATGCTTAAGACCAAGCAGCGACATTGAATGCGGAATCTGGTGACTTCCTGGGTCTTCACCTCACCTCACCTCCCCACCCCCACCTTGGATGTCTGGTGCCATCAGCTCTCTTTTTCCTGTTGACCAGGTTTTGGTTTGGTTTGGTTTTTTTTTTGTTCTGATACAGGATCTTTCTCTCCATATCTCTGGCCGTGTTGGAACTCACTTTGTAGACCAGGCTGCCCTCGAACTCAGAGACCACCTGCCTCTGGAGTGCTGGGATTAAAAGCCTGTATCATCAAGCCTAGCTTGCTTGGTTTTTGTTTTTGACTACACATCTAAATCATCAGGTAAACTAGGGTTAAATTAAATTCTTACTAACAGCTGTAACAGTGAAATCAATAAAAATCTCTTGGACTTAAAAAAGAAATTAGGCTGGGCAGTGGTGGCTCACGCCTTTAATCCCAGCACTTGGGAGGCAGAGGCAGGTGGATTTCTGAGTTCGAGGCCAGCCTGGTCTACAGAGTGAGTTCCAGGACAGCTAGGGCTACACAGAGAAACCCTGTCTCGAAAAACTAAAAAAAAAAAAAAAAGAAATTAGGTAGCTGGGGAAAACTTAGTGGGTAGGGTGGCTTAGCGTACCAGTGAGCACACAAACAGCAAATAAACAGATAAATAAATGGAAATAAAATATTTAAGCAGATATGGGGCTGGAAGGCAATTCCGTGATAAGAGCACATGCAGTTGCAGAACTCTTGAGTTCTAGGTCAGCCTAGTCTGTGTTTCATGTTCCAGGACAGCCAGGGCAGCAGAGAGAGCCAGTCTCAAAAAACAAAACAACAACAACAAAAAAACCCAAAACAAAAAACCCCAAATAATAAATAAAAGTAATAAAAACAAAGGGTGGGAGATCAGTTGGTACAGTGCTTATCAAGCAAACAGGAAACCTGGGTTCAATCCCTAGCATTGCCTAAACCAGATGTAGGTGTGTACCTCTGCCATCCTAGCACCAAGGGTCAGAGTTCAAGGCTAGCCTGGACCACACAAGACTGTCTCAAACAAGCAAACAAAAATTAAAATAATGATCATGGACTTGGGGTACAGCTCAGATGATGATGAAGAAGAGGGACACACAACATACTCCCAGCACTTGGGAGGTAGAGATAGCAAACTACACATTCAGTTCCAAGTCAACATGGGCTCACAGGATTTGACCCATAAAGACCAAAACTAAAACAAACCCAAAACAAAGAAACCATTGTTTTCTTCCGCCATTTAAGGGAAGGGCTGCACTTCCTACCTGGGGCATGAGTATTATCTGCAAAGGAGCGTCAGGAACCACGACAAAAAGCCTCATGAGTTGAGCATAATGTGGCTTCAGCCCTCGGCCCTGCGACGAGGACAGGATGTACAGGGGCATATCACTGTTGAGGGCTTTTAAAGCCGACTCCTTGGGTCCACTTCCCATCACTTTCATTACTTTGTCAGGCCCTGAGCACATGAACCGCCGACCTCGAGAGTCTTCGTACTCAAAGCCAACAAAAGCTCGAGCTATGTCGTCCCTCCGTCTTCCTCTGCCCATCACCACTGCACTTCTCTTCCCAGGAATAGCTTTATTTGGAGCAGGCCAGGAGTTCGTGTCTAAGTCTCCTTCATCTTCAGCTCTAGTCCTGATGACAATGTCCCAAGGCATAAGATAGTTTGTTCCTGGAACGAAGCCTTGTTGGTCCAAACCTGTATGAAAATTGTAGGACTTGGCCGGGCCTAGCTTAACCAAAGACCAGCTGGAGAATTTGGGTAAGAGACCTTTTGGGCAATTTGAATGTAGCATGCCTGGGAGGTATTCGACTGTGGATGCCTGCCGATCAACCAAGTTTGGTCTCTTCTCGGATTTCACTTCTCCTTGCCCGTGAACTTCTGGGTTGTCTCCTCCTGCTTGTGGGTCAGCTGGGTAGGTACCTAGGCTATCCGTTGACTGGCCCAAGCTCAAAGCTAAACTCAGGCTTGTGCTCTCTCCTTGGGTCTGTGGTTCTTTCTCTTTCAGTTTCTCAGCATCTGAGTCTGGTGGGGCAGGAGAGGGTTCATTTTTAGCAGGAGCAGGATCTGGAGTACTTGGCTCAAATACAGGGAAATTGATATGATCCAATTTCCCACAACATTTTTCTTCCAGAAGCTATAAAGGGAAATAAGAAGTAGAAACTTTTTATTTCAAATAACAGACTCTTCTTTATAAACTCATTTAAATAAGTAAACAAGCAAGCACATATTTCACTGAGCGGAGAGTGGGCAGTGTGTGCCTGTAACACAGTATTTGAGAGGCAGGTTGAGTGAAGCAGGACTCAAGTTCAAAGCTAGCATGGGCCACAGAGCAAGTTCCAGACTATCCTGAGCTAGTCATCTCCAAACAAGTAAACACACACTACACTCTAACAAACAGTGTCAGCAATCAATGTATGAGCAAAAAAGAACATGGAGGGTCCCTTTTCTCCAATATATGGACATATGAATTTAATTTTCTGGGTACTGAAGTAGTAAGAACTATTTCTACATTTCAAAAGAATCCAGTGTGAGTTATTTCTTTTAGGCAGTGAGTGATTCTAAGCAGAGTTCTGTTTTTAATCCCAGTGACCATTAATGTGATAAGAATTACTAAGAGTCATTGAACACAGGTGCTGCACTGGCCCACTTAGAAAAAGTGATTTTAAAAATTGTTTTGGAGGAGTGGTTTTATAACCAGAAATTTTTCTCTTTTTTCTTCTGTTTAAAACCATACCAGTGGAGATGCAGAGAGATGGCTCAGTGGGTAAGAGGACTTGTTTTTGCAGAGAACCCAGGTTTGATTGCCAGCACCCACATGGTGGCTCACAACTATAACTCCTGTCTCAGGGGATCCCATGCAGCCTTTTGATTTTAGTGGGTATTAGCAATTGGGCATTCCCATTGGCCTACCCTCAGGGACCTAGGGACAGCTTACATTATCACCTTTGACAGGTGTGCTAAGTGCATCACATAAGGGGGCTCCCAGCTGCCCCAGCTCGCTCTCTCATTCCTTTCCTGTCTTGTCTGTTTCTTCCATTGCTCCTCTGTCTCCCTGTCTGTCTGCCTCTCTCTCTCCCTCATGTTCCAACTCCGAAAAAGCCTTTCACTCTCCTCTCCCTCAATAAATATCTCAGCCTAATTTCTCAGTGGCACACTTTTGCATGGGCCAGTCAAAGGCCCCCGACCTATAGTGAGAGTCTTGGTTTCTTTGAAAAATCTTAAAATATTGTAAGAATATGTTTTTGTTTTAATCCTAGAGGCTGCTTCAGATTGTCCACAGCAGCTGACTATGGCTTGCCTTGTGTTCTAGCAGGGGTGTGATTTTGCCAGCTGCAGGTAGTTTCCGAGATTGTGTGGAATTCTGAGGACTTTTCAAGGGGTATATAAATGCTACGGCCCCAAGAGTTGGGGTGAGTTGTTGGCTGAATGTGCCAAGAAGAAACAAGAAGAAGAAATTAGATATTCTGAGGGAAGACTGAACATGCCCCAAGGAACTTGATGCCCCTAATCAGTAGGAAGTAGTCCAATGATAATGTCCCACCTTTGCAACCCCTAACTTTATTCAAGGATCTCTTTCCTTTCCTTTATCCCTTTTCTCTCTCTCATCTAGTGATATGGGGTTAAACAGGAGGAAGAAGAGGGGTGGGGAAGGGTGGAAGAGAGAACCCACAAAGTAGCAAGGACCAGCCACACCCAACCCTCAAACCACTTCACCCTAACAGTGCACCAGGTGCACACGTGGTGGACATAAGCACATGAATTCAAAGCACTCAAGACAGATAACTTCAGCCTAAGTGGGTCCAGCACCCTCTTTTGGCCTCTGTAGGCATGTATACGCAACATACATTCACACACATAAACATGTAAATAAAAATATCATTGATAAGGTATTTTAGTAAAAAACAAGATTGTGATGCTGGATATTTTTGAGCTAGATAATAAAAGCTTCCCAAACCAGGAATGGTGGCTCATACTTTTAATCCTAGCTCTCAGAAGGCAGAGGCAGGAAAATCTCTTGTGAGTAAGTAAAAATAAATCTTTAAAAAACAACCTAACTATATCATTCTGACAGTTTATATACTTGTATAAAATATGGTTAAAAAATACGAAAAACCAAGAAGTGCATGTAAAGAACTTGTCCTTGTTCTTTACCATTGCAGTTGCATTGGCTTTTCTAAGTATTCTGCTATGGATAATATTCAGTTGTTAAGAGAGAAGGAAGTGGGGGCTGGAGAGATGGCTCAGCAGTTAAGAGCACTGACTGCTCTTCCAGAGGTCCTGAGTTCAAATCCCAGCAACCACATGGTGGCTCACAACCATCTGTAATGAGATCTGACACCTTCTTCTGGTGTGTCTAAAGACAGCTACAGTGTACTCTCATATAATAATAAATAAATAAATCTGGAGAGAGAGAGAGAGAGAGAGAGAGAAGCTTCATTCTACCTGGTAAAAGTCATAGTTAGCAGCCTTGATATCGAAGGGGTCGTCTCGAGGTGCCTGCTTCCTTCCACAGTTGCAGGCTCCGGTGGAGCGGGCTCGGCTATTGTGGTAGAGCACGGGAGGGTTCCTGTCTGCCTCTGGTTTTTCTCCTGGAAGGTGCAACCATCATTATTAATCACACAAAGACGATGTAGAGCCAAGTTTACTTTGTGTTCTACAATATTCAACTCCCCAAATCCTTCAAATAGTTATCTGGTAATTAAGAAACACATATGCACACAAACAAGCAAACAACAGAAGTCTTGATTAAATACATAAGAATAAAGATTTTCCCTTTTTTTTCAGCACTGAGGATGAGACTTGAGGCCTCATATCTGCAGTGCATGAAAGTGCAGCAATCTGGAGGCAGAGGCATAAGGATCTCTGAGAGTTCAAGGCCGGCCTAGTCTATAGTGAGACCCTGCCCCCCAAGTAAATAAAAAGCAAAATTTCTAAGTGATTTTTTTCCCTTCTGTGTCATATCATGGAGACCTTTTTTTTCAATGTATTTCTATTAATTCAACAAAAACTCTTTAGGATGAAGGTTGAGCATACATTTTCTGAAACTTCATGCCACTTCAAACTTTTCTGGTCTACAGAGTGAGTTCCAGGACAGCCAAAGCTATACAGAGAAACCCTGTCTCGAAAAATCAAAAAAAAAAAACAAAAACAAAAAAAAACAACAACTTTTCATCTACCAACTCGCTAGAATTTATTGTTTTTTTTTTTTTTTTTTTTTGGTTTTTTCGAGACAGGGTTTCTCTGTGTATCCCTGGCTGTCCTGGAACTCACTCTGTGGACCAGGCTGGCCTCGAACTCAGAAATCCTCCTGCCTCTGCCTCCCAAGTGCTGGGATTAAAGGCGTGCGCCACCACCGCCCAGAGAATTTATTGTTTAAATAAAAAAAAAAATTAGATGGCTCAGAGGTTAAGAGCACTGCTGCTCTTCCAGAGGTCCTGAGTTCAATTCCCAGCAACCACATGGTGACTCAAAACCATCTGTAATGGGATCTGATGCATTCTTATGGTGTGTCTACAGTGTACTCATATAAATAAAATAAATCCTTAAAAAATTAGTCATGGGTGATGTTTTCATTTTAGAGGTAGAAGGACCCATGGATTAAGGGAGGGAACTGACAAATGTCCTGACTTCCACATAAATTTCATACAATCACATATCCACACACACAAACACATATACCTTATATACACGTATGTATACATGCATGTGCACACACGCACACAGTAATTTTTTCTTTTTTTTTTTTCGGTTTTTCGAGACAGGGTTTCTCTGTGTAGCCCCTGGCTGTCCTGGAACTCGCTCTGTAGAGACCAGGCTGGCCTCAAACTCAGAAATCTGCCTGCCTCTGCCTCCCAAGTTCTGGTTTAAAGGCGTGCGCCACCACTGCCCAGCTTTTTTTTTTTAATGGTCACATACGGTAATTTTAAAAATAAAAATAAATAGAAAGTATTTACTAGTTGGGTACGGTGGCACATGGACTCCAAAAGCAGAGGCAGGAGGAGTTCTGTGACTTTGAGGCCAGCTTGGTCTACATAGAGAGTTCCAAGTTCAGCCAGGATTAAATAGAGATCTTGTTTCAAAAACAACAGAAAACAAACAAAAGCAAAGAAAGAAAAAAAAGGATTTACTGTAAAATTTCTGCAGGACTCTTTAAAAAAACAAAACAACAAAAGAAAAAAAAATATATACCAAACAAATCATCTTAATATAAGAATAAAAACCCAGCTCAGGTGCCAGTGAGATGGCTCGGTTCGGCAGCCACTGTGCTTGCAGCACAAGCCTAACTCCACGGGCTGGGTCCTTGGAGCCCTTGTAAAGGTCGGAGACTACTGACCTCACAACATCACAACATTTCCCTCGGACCTCCACAGGTGCATGCGCGCGTGCGCGCGCGCACACACACACACACACACACACGCACGCACGCACGCACGCACGCACACCATGCAAACATACACTAATTCTAAAAGCACAGCTCAAGTTTTCAATGCAAAACGTCGGGAACTTTGTAGCTACCTGATTTAGGTAAGGAGTGAAATTTGTGTACACAGTGTTGATCAGTCAAGCTCCTCTCTTCACAGAGCTGATGGCCATTGCTCCAAAATTTGTAGCAGTCTTCATGTAATTGCATGGCATATTTGTGAAAGGCTGGCCCTCGAGCATGCTGACTGTATACCCGAAGAGCCTGAGCGAGCTGGTTCTTATGGACCGTCATGGTGTAATTATGCGGCAAGTTGGACTGGTAGGCACTATGAGCCATGGGTAAAGCTTTTTGGCACCGGTTTTCCGAGAATTTTGTGTCTATATCCAAAAACCCTTCTAAGACTTTAATACTGCTTAAAATCTTAGACGTTAGCTCCCCAGTGGGTGAGCCCAAGTCCTCTTCCTTCCCATCGATAGCCACTTCGTACAGCTTTGCAGCTGCGGAGATCCACTTCTGGTAAGTGGGCAGTTCAAAATGGGAAGGCTGTGGGTTCCTGCCCACACTGTCATCAAAACCTTTTTTGCTTAGGACCAGCTCCACGTGCTGCCATAGGAATTCCCGAAGAGTGAAATCCACTAGCTGGCCTGAAGAACTGGAGGTGCTGCTATCAATGTGAAAGGATAGCTGCTGCCGGCTGTGCCGTCTCATCGCTTGGTACCGCCGAGGTCCAGAAAGGGGTGCGGGCACCAACAACGATTCTGGGTCTTTCACGGTACAATGGCTCCTAAGTTGGTCCAGCAACATGCCAATTGGGTCCTCCTCCTGGCTTCCGGGGACTATGTACACAAAAGCTTGGTTGGCAGGTACTGTAAAGAGGCAGTTGATACTCTGATTAGTCAAGACTCGACTCTTGCGAAAGATTCTATAGATCTGATCCTCCAGGGCATGCTGCAGTCTTCTTTTGGGAGAGTGCTTCTTGGGTTTATCTGGATGAGCTGTATCTTGGCTCCGAGGGGGTTCCACCTTAAGGGCTCCATTGAGTTGAAAGAGGAAAAGGAGTCTAGGCGGGCAAGGTCGGCAGTTTAACTTCCAGTCTTTGCCAACTGGACAATCCTTAATGGCTGTTTTGAGGAGGGGTAGTACTTTCTGTCTCAGTCCATCCAAGGCTCTGAATACACGATCATAAGTGATGTCAAAGGAACATGTCGGATGGACCAGGAGCAAGATATGACAGACAGAGAAGAGGTAAAGGAGACTGAGACACTGCAACTTCTCTTGATGCTTCCAGAACTCGTGTGTTTCTGCATGCGGCAAAGAGAGGCCCCCTCCAGCTTCACCGCTCTGGAGAGCCCGACAAGCACGCAAAAGCTGTGAATTGTCACAGATGGAAGTGAGAATAAGATACAGAACTTTGCTTTCCTGATTGTAATAGGCCTGCAAAAGACTAAAGTCCTGGGGACCTGGCTCAGCTCGGTTACCTTCCGCTGTAGTCATACCTCCGCGAAGTGAATCCCCGGCAGCAGCCCCCGGGTCCCCGGCTCCTCCCGCCTCTCCGATAGGGACAGTTTTTGTCTTGATTCCAGGTCCTGGATCCCCAGGATCCTGATGGTGAAAGAGGGGGAAAACCTGTCGATCGCACACAGTGTTCACCAGAGAGAACTTCTCGGAGTTTAGGCGCAGAGCCGTCTTGCCGAAGATTCCCACCACGCAGATCTCATCCTCCCTCCACGGGGGCTCCGGCGTGCCAGCCGCGTTCCCCACGCCTTCAGCGGAGGGGCCTCCGGGACTCTCAGAGCCCAGCCAGGCCGACGCCCCCATGAGAAGCTCGCGCAAGCTGACCGGCCCCGCCATGGCGGAGAAAGAGCTTCCTCCAGAGTTCTTCCGGTCCCTCGCTAATCCCAACCTACCGGTCCTATTGTGAAATCTCTCCTCCTTGTGTTAGTCCCTGCTTTTCTCTCACTTTAGTTCCGGGTGTTGTTCCCTGCCCCCACCACTCCTTTCCAACCCCTTGCCTTTTAGTGTCCTGCAAGGTTTTAGCATTATATTTACTCAATTCGAGACTATAGAGATTGAGATGTCGAAAGCTAGATTGGTTGCAGTTTCAATTTTAAAGAATACGCCCAAACCCACAGCAGTTCCACCTGATTATTCTAACAGCTCAGGCTCAGTGTGGGTGGGAGTGGTTGCTTATACGCTCACCTTTTCTGAAGACTAAGGCAGGAGAATCTCTTCTCTCTCTCTCTCTCTCTCTCTCTCTCTCTCTCTCTCTCTCTCTCTCTCTCTCTCTCTCTCTCTCTCTCTCTCTCTCTCTCTCTCTCTCTCTCTCTCTCTCTCTCTCTCTCTCTCTCTCTCTCTCCCCCCGACCCTCCCTCCTTCCTCCTTCCTTTCTCCCCCTCGCTGCCCCCTCCCGTTCTACCTCTTAAAAGCTGGGATTAAAAGCAGGCACCACTACCACCCAGCAAGGAAGGAGGATTCTTGAGCTCAGCAGCTCTACTAGCCTGATAACATACCAAGACCCTGTCTCCATAAAGAAAAGAAAACAAGAAAGAAAGGAAAGAAGGAAGAACAAAAGAAAGAAAGGAAGGAAGAAAGAAAGAAAGAAAGAAAGAAAGAAAGAAAGAGTCAAGTATACTGTTGCACTTCTGTAATTCCAATTCAGGATGACAAGGCAGGAGAATAGCCTTGGGTTCCAGACCTGCCTTGACTACAGAGTTAGGTCCTAGCTCCAAAATAGGGGAAGAAGGGCCAGGGATCAATGACTTAGATTAAGTACTGCTCTTGCAGAGAAAAGGAGCTCTTGTCTTGCAGCACCCATGGCCTGCAAAACGCGAACACACACACACACACACACACACACACACACACACACACACACCCCAAATTAATCTTTAAGAAATAGAAGAAGTGTAGAGTGGAGGTGGAAAGTACTTGCCCAGTATGCAGGAAGTTCTCAGCACCAGTATAAACTGGGTATAGTGGCCCATTCTACAACCCCAGCACTTAGCAGATGCTGGAATGGTGCAAGATCATCCTGGGCTATGACTCAAGTTCAATGCCAGTTTGAGCTTTAAGAGATCTGTTTCAAAACAAACAGATAAACAGCAACAAAAGAATCATAGAAAATTCTTGGGAGGCAGACGCAGGTGGATCTGAGTTGGAGGCCAGCCTGGCCAACAGAGTGAGTTCCAGGACAGCCAGGGCTACACAGAGAAACCCTGTCTCAAACAAACAAGGCTGGGGATCTAACTCAAGTCTTTGTGAATGCTAGGCAAGTGCTCTACCGGAGACTACATTTGTAATAGATTCTTTCTTCTCTCCTTCTTCCCCCATCCATTGTAGGTTCAATTGCCCTGGAACTCTTATTCCTCCTGATTGGCCTACCTTCACCTCCCAAGTGCTGGCATTATAGATGTACACAATCCATGCTTTTCATTTCTTACTATACTTTTGGTTTTAAGGTTGACATAGAAGTAGGTCACTTACATTCATGGAATTCTTACTTAGAAAGTCAAATAGCTGCCATGAAACAGCATAAACACAGTATCACTGTACATAATGCTGTGATAAGTCGTTATTAAGAGTTCTTAGGATGGCAGTGTACCCCTGTGGTAGAGCACTTGCTAAGGAGCCTTAGGTTGCATCTCTAGCACCATGAAACAAAACAAAATGAACAAACCAATACAAGAAGTAAATTAAAGTAAATCAGAGAGATACAGACTTAAGTCATGATATTTATATTTATTGTATATAATGCTGGCAACTGAACCTTGTGTATGCAGTTTTTAAAATACTATCTGAATTATACTGGGATCCCATTAACTCTTCTCAACCAACTCCTGTTTTTGAAAATATGGAAACTTTCATGAATTTTCATGTCATTCTTGCTTGGGGACCATGCTAATCTTCTCTGTAGGGTACCAACTTTAAAATGTGTACTGCTGAAGTGAGTACCTCAACAACTCTTACCGCTATGTGTGCTTGTGTGTTTAAGTGCCACCATGCACATGTGATCACAGGACACTTCTCTGGAGTTGGTCCATCCACCACAGATTACAGGGAACAAATTCAATTCAGATCATCAGGCTTGCTTGGCAAGTGCTTTTATCCATTCAGACATTGTTCTGTCCCTTTAAATATATATTGTCTTTTCTTTACTTCCTTCCTCCATTTTTTTTTTCTTGAGACAGGGTTTCTCTGTGTAGCCTTGGCTGTCCTGGAACTCACTTTGTAGACCATTCTGTCCTCAAACTCAGAAATCTGCTTGCTTCTGCCTCCCAAGTGCTAGGAGTAAAGGTGTGCGCCACCACTGCCCAGCTCCTTCCTCCATTTTTAGTGAGCAAGTTTTAGTAATCCCACTCTAGGGAGATGGATCCAGGAGCTATTTATTATAACAAGCAGGCCAGTGATTACTAAATGATAGGGAAGTGAATAGTGTTACTTTTCATAGCACTTACAATTTCTATTGATGATTATTTTTACATTTATGCCTTTTTATTGTGTGTGGTATGTAAATGTGCATAGTGTGTGTGTGGTGTAGTATAAATGTGCACACTATGACTAACATACAGAAGTCAAAGGACTTGTTTTGGGAGCTGGTTCTCTCCTATCATCCAGACTCCTCAGGTTGCCAGGCATGGACTGGAGATATGGCTCAGCAGGTGAGAGAACTTGCTGCTTTCACAGAGGACCAAGTTCAGTTTCCACTATCACATGAGATAGGTCACAAGCACCTGTACCTCATGTCCAGGAATCTGAAACTTTCTCTGGCCTTCCTGGGCATTAGGTGCACACAGTGCACTTATACATGTGACACTCACGTGTGCCCATAAAAGTGGTAAGAATAAAACTTAACAGTTGTCAGACTTGATGGAAGCACTTTTACCCACTGAGTTAGCTCAATGATCCCAGTCTCTCCCCCACACCTTTTGGTGAGCCCTCAACTTATAGTTTTTTGTTATTATTTCTTGGGACAGGGTCTTCTCATTTGACCCATGCCAGTCTTAAAATTGCTATGTAGTCGAGGATGACCTTAAGCTTCTGATTGATCTTGTCTCCACCTCCTAGAAGTATTCAAAACCATTCCTGATTTTTATTAGACACTAGGGATCAAACCCAGACCTTTGTAGGTGGTCTATCAACTTAGCTACATCCCAAGGCAATGTATTTTTCTCTTCTTTGGACAGGGTTTCACTATGTAGCCCTGGCTGGCCTCAAACTTGTGATATATATATCAGGCTTACCTCAAACTCACAGAGATCCCTCTAGTGCTGGGATTAAAGACGTGCACTACCATGCCCAGCTCTTTTCATTAAAAAAAAAAAAGACAAAACAATTTTTATTTATTATTATTATTATTATTACTACTACTAGGTGTATGTACATGATGTATGTGGAGAAGCATGTCACAGTGGGGCCTTAGAGGACAACATTGTGGAATTGATTCTCTCCATCCACTTTTATATGGGATCCAGGAATTAAACTCAGGTCCACCAGGCTTACTAAGCAATCGCTTTTACCTGCTGAACCATCTCAGCAGCCCCCATGTCTTTTATGATATATTTGTTGATTTTGTTTGTTTGCTTGTGTTTTTTAAACCTCAAAATGTGTTGTGGTGGTACACTGCTTTAATCCCAGAATTCCAGAGGCAGACGCAGGTGGATCTCTGTAAATAAGGAGTTCCAATCCAGCCCAGCTAGACAGTGAGACCCTGTCTCAAAATAACAAAACAACATGAACGCTGGAAGCATATGATAAACAGTAGTTTAATAAAATCGTACAGCCTGCAGAGCATGTAAGTGCTTACAGTAAAAAATCATATAAATTCTAAGATAAAAATTAGTAAACAGTTTAAAGTAGGGTGCATTTTAATACTGATACAACAGCAATAGCAGCTTTAGAAATGCTTTACCTGTAAGATTTCTATTTTTTTTTTTTTGAGGCAGGTTCTTACCAAGTTGCCCAGGTTTCCTTCCACCTCAGTTTTCCAAGTAGCTGGGACAACTGGCAAAAGCCACCATGCCCAGCCTAGTTTTTTTTTTTAAAGGAGCCTTTTATGCCATAAGAATGATCTGATGTACAGTATATAGTGGCTTGTTCCTTGTGTAAACATTATAATTGCCCACAACATGACATTCTATTACAAATCCTTATTTATTTTTAGTGACCATTTCCCCTATTTTCACATAATATCAAACTAGCCAGCATGTTTCCAAAAGAGCTCTGCTGGATTTGGTGGTGCTTGCTTTGATCCTAGCAATAAGTGGAGGAATGGAGATGTAAAGTTCAAGATCATCCATGGCTAAACAGTTCCTGGACAGAATGGGCTGCATGAAAACCTGCCTCAAACCACAAATAGACAAAGAACCTTCTAGCTGGTTCTAGATGTCTCTCTTCTATATTATAAACATACATGTGGATCTCATAAACAGCACTGCCTCTTAGGTGCCAAACACTGTCCCCAGGACTACTTTCCAGTCTGATGACTTTCAAACACCATGACTTGGCATATCAAAGCACTATCATTCAATAGAAATAATGGGATTTCTGGAAATACAACTCTGTGGTAGGGTTTCTTTCCTACCATTGTGCAATAACAGCATCAGAGGTGATCCTGGACCTGGGAGTGTGGCTAGGTGCACTTGCAAGAAGCGCTTGCCCATCATGCTCAAAGCCTGAGACTCCTCTGCACTGAAAAAAAAAATAGCTAGCTAATTCTGCACCTTGGGTGACACTCATTTTAATGGGTATGACCCATCTATTCTCCTTAGAACATATGTGATGGGATCTGGGCTGAAGCTACAAGTGTTCTGTGCCACGAAGACATGTAGTAAACCATGGGATCCCAGAAATAAATTGCAATTTTTCAGGAATGGACAAACAAGGTAGCTAGGTAAAATATAAGGTTTTCAGTTAAATGTGAATTTCAGAGAACAAGACATATATACAGCCGGGCAGTGGTGGCGCACGCCTTTAATCCCAGCACTTGGGAGGCAGAGGCAGGAGGATTTCTGAGTTCGAGGCCAGCCTGGTCTACAAAGTGTGTTTCAGGACAGCCAGAGCTACACAGAAAAACCCTGTCTCGAAAAACCAAAAAAAAGACATATATACATAGGTGTGAATGATTAGTTGGTTTTGTAGTTGCTGTGATGAAATAGCTGACAAAAGGAAGGGTTCCTTTGGCTTATAGTTCTACCACACACTCTGTTGTAGAAGGGAAGGGATCAAGATAGCAGGAGCTTAAGGCAGCTGGTCACATTGCATCTACAGCTGAGGGTGATCTATCCCTGAGGGTAGGTTATCCCATCTCAATTAGCCCAATCAATATGCAAAGCCATCTTCCAGGTAATTATAGCTAATATGAAGTATATAATTGATATTAACCATCACATGAATGTTATGTGTGTATGTTTACGTTTGTGTGTTAGTACTGAGGTTTGAACCCAGGGCCATGAACACTCGAGAGAAACACTATATTCCTGAACTCCCTGCAAAGAATTAAATATAATGTAAGTTCACCTCATTCAGTATTAAGGAGATACTTCTACTAGTTTAGCACATTCACGACCTTGAGTCCTATCTGTAACACTCAAATATTTGTTGTTTAGTAGGGCAGATTTATTCTTAATTCTTAAAGCTTTTTTTGTGGTTTATCTGAAATTCAAATCTAATGGAGTACCTTATATTCTTATTTGCTAAGTCTGACAGCTCTAGATTAGCAAGAACGAAGTCCAGTGGAAACACATCACTGCCAGCGAATACACAGGCTGGTAAGGAGCAAAGCAGAAAGCAGGCTTCATGATAGAACTGCCACAGACCACAGAGAATCCTTGGCAAGGCATTCTGGAAAACAGAGGGTTCATGCTGAAATCATGAAGAAGTTATTTGACTGCTGGAAAATGTACAGCAGATATAATAGTAAGGAATAAAGGCTGAAGTCGGGCAGTGGTGGCGCACGCCTTTAATCCCAGCACTTGGGAGGCAGAGGCAGGAGGATTTCTGAGTTCAAGGCCAGCCTGGTCTACAAAGTGAGTTCCAGGACAGCCAGGACTACACAGAGAAATCCTGTCTCGAAAAACCAAAAAAAAAAAAAAAAAGGAATAAAGGCTGAAGATATAGTCCAGGGTATATGTACTTAGCATGTGTGGGGCCCTGGGTTCAGCTCCAAAAAGAAGAAGTGGAGGGAAGAGGAGGAGGAGGAAGAGGAAGAAGAGGAGGGAGAAGGAGGAAGAAGAAAGAAGAAAAGAAGAAGAAGGACTCAGACTATGTTCTTAATGTTATAACTTCTTTTATATAACAAATTATTTATACCGTTAGTATTTCCTAACATATTTATTAATTTTGTGTGTTGAAGGGCACATATCATAGTTCCTTTCTTCCCTCCATTTGGGTCCTGGGCATTGAACTTGAGTCACTAGGCTTGGTGGCAAGTATCTTTATCCTTTGAACCGTATTGCCAGCCCCTATGGAATTAAATTTGAACAGCTACTCTAACCTAAATTGGGTTAATTCCAGGATAAACATTAGTTTGCAGACTGCATTTTCTCATCCAGCCCTCTTACCATTGTGAATGCCAGAAAATAGCTAAATGCCTTTATGCCACAGTATGTGTAGGCTCCAGACATACTCACTCTGAGTCTTTAAGAAGAATTACATTCATATAGTTATACATATTTTAGCACATTAACATTTGGGAGGGTTGGTCTCTCATCTTATGTTTCACTCCAGGGAGTCAGGCAGAGTTGCTCTCAGTTTTGCTCATCAAAGCTGCTTGTAGAAAGTGGCAGAGATTGAGTAGGGCTTTGAGGATGAGCCAGCTATAAAAAAGAAAGTCACAGTTACAACGTGAGTGGTGCTTCTGTGGCCAGCACGGGGTTTCTTCCTCATCCACAAAGCCATGCTGCTTGGTGCATGGCCGCTTTGCATTCCTAGCTCCCTTTCCCAGTCTTCCTGAGACAAACGGGAGGCCAATGAGCCTGTTGTCTGTGGTTCTGCTCCTTTTGCCTGAGATGTGAAAATAAGCCTACAGGAAGCACTGCCACAGCGCACCATGAGGATACAAGCCATATACTAAGGATGGAAGAGAGCATGACATGGTGGCTGATATCTGGAATCCCACACTGCACAGTCTGAGGCTGGACTGCTACAAGTTTGAGGCTAGCCTAGGCTATATGGTGAGTTGTCTCAAAACCAAAACCAACCAACCAACCAAACCAGCAGCAGCAGCAGCATCCCCACCACCACCATCAGCAGCATCACCACCATCAGCAGCATCACCACCATCAGCAGCACTAAACAAAAGTAAAGGACTAAGAGCAGGGATGACAAGATTAAACAGTTGGACTAGCTGTTCACTTCCTATTTCCCAAAGGAATGTTCAGGTGAGAAATATGAATTCCAGCTGGGGTGGTAGCCCATGCCTTTAATCCCAGACAGGAGTTTAAGGCCATCCTGGTTTATGTAGCAAGTTATAAGTCAGTCAGAGTTATAAGGTTTAAAAACAATAAGAGTTATAAGGTTTTTAAAAAAAAAAAAAAAAGAAAAGAAAAAAACCCCGAATTCCAATGGTTGAAGATTTTGCTCAAAGTTGAGTGCTTGCCAAAGCCCTAGGTTTGGTCCTCAGCTTAAAAAAACCAAGCAACCAACCAAGAAAAATTAATTCATTGTAGATCAGCCTCAATGACATGGCTACTTAAGGCTCTTGGTATGAGAGGAGTACATTTATAAAGATATATATGTAGAAAAATTAGTCTTTTGACTAAGCCCTCCAAGATCAAATCTGTCACCTGTGGCTGGGCGCACAGTCTAAGAAGACTTGCTTTACAGTTAATGGAAGTGTTGGGGCTGAGTGGAAAAGGTTGCTAATATTTTTTTTGTCAAGACAGAGTTTCTCTGTGAGACCCTGGCTGTTCTGGAACTTACTCTGTAGACCAGCCTGGCCTCGAACTCAGGGAATCTACCTGTTTCTACCTCTCAAGTGCTGGGATTAAAAGCGTGCACCACCATGCCTGACCTCTTTAACAATTTTTACTACCTATCTTCCTACTAAGTGGGTTTGGGTTTATTATTATTGTTGTTGTTGTTGTTATATTGGTGCCTGTTTCCATGATTCCCAGCACATTGTATTAGTTATGGGGTAGGGCAAGGGTAGCAGGGTCCTAGGCTAATAAAGTTATTCCCTAAGGCCTCTGTGAGGCTCCTCCCTTTTCTCAGGAGGCTGTGGTGCTTCTGCTCCATGGGAAGAAGGAACTACAGTGTCAAAAGCCACCAGTCCAGCAACCCCAAGTCCCAGCATTCCAGCAGGGGAGGAAGAAGATGGCTTCTCGTCACAGATTCAGCCATATAGGAGACTGGGACCATGACTAAGCAAACCGGTGTGGAAAAGCTGCTGTTCAAGTGGTTCACCTGAGCAGGCGACAGTGAGAAAGCTGTCCAGCCTTTTCCTGGTAACACTGCACAACACAGCCTGACTCCCAACTCAGTCGGTGTCTGTGGCCTCTATTAGGGTCTCTCTAGAGACAGCCTCGCCACCATTTGTCAGCTTGTTTTATGGGCCATTAGGGGACACTTACACATGCTGTTCTTTTGTTGCCTAGGACGTTCTCTTCTCTGACATTTACGGTGGGATAACCCTCTCTCTGTTACTTCCTATTCATTCTTTAAATGTCTCTGCCAGAATCATTATATAAGGAAATATTCTGGGCTAGGCCATATAGGCTAGATCACATCCTGTCATGGGTTGCAACAAAACCCTTATTCCTTTCCTTAATAGCACTTACTACGGAATGAGACAATAAGGGATTCTTTGATTCACATCTATATTTTCCATTGGACTGAAAGGTTCAAGACAGCAGATCTCAGGCTGGAGAGATGGCTCAGTGGTTAACAATAATGGCTACCTGATACAGCTGTCTCCTGAGAGTCTCTGCCAGATCCTGACCAATACAGATGCGGATGCTCGCAGCCAACTATCAGACTGAGCACAGGAACTCCAATGGCGGAGTTAGGGGAAGGACTGAAGGAGCTAACGGGGCCTTATCCGGCATCAGTGTGAGGAGAGGCCCTTCGTCCTGTGAAGGCTTGATGCCCCAGTGTAGAGGAATTCTAGGGCCCTGAGGCAGGAGTGGGTAGGTGGGGGGGGGGCACCCTCATAGAAGCAGGGTAAGAGGAGATGGGATAGGGGGTTTGCAGAGGGGAAACTAGGAAAGGGGATAACATTTGAAATGTAAATAAATGAGTTAGAGAAAGGACTGAAGTAGCTGAAGGGGTTTACAACCCCATAGAAAGAACAACAATATCAACCAACCAGATCCCCATGAGCTCCCAGGGACTAAACCACCAACCAAGGAGTACACATGGAGGGACCCATGGCTCCAGCTGCATACGTAGCAGAGGATGGTCTTGTTGGACATCAACGGGAGAAGAGGCCATTGGTCCTTAGAAGACTCGATGCCCCAATGTAGGGGAATGAGAGGGTGGGGAGGTGGGAGTTCGAACACCCTCATAGAAGCAGGGGGAGGGGGAATGGGATGGGGGGGGGCTGGAACTGAGAAAGGGGATAACATTTGAAATGTAAATAATTAAAATATCCATTTTTTTTTTTTAAAAAAAAAAGATAGAACACTAGCTACTCTTCCAGAGGTCCTGAATTCAATTCCCAGCAACCACAAGGTGGCTCGCAATCATCCATAATGGGATCTGATGCCCTCTTTTGGTGTGTAAGCATACATGCAGAGTACTCATACACACACAACCAAAAATACATACTATAGATATTAAAGAAAAAAAAAAAAGACAAGCTGGGCAGTGGTGGCGCACGCCTTTAATCCCAGCACTTGGGAGGCAGAGGCAGGTGGATTTCTGAGTTTGAGCCCAGCCTGGTCTACAGAGTGAGTTCCAGGTCAGCCAGGGATACACAGAGAAACCCTGTCTCGAAAAAACTGAAAAAAAAAAAAAGACAAGCAGATCTGTGTCTGCCTTTGTTAACTATTCTAATCCTGGTTCTCTAGTACAGAGCTTACCATGTATTTGGTAAATTGTCTCTAAAGGAAATTAAATCATCAAACATTCATTAGCAAAGGGGAAATGTAATTCTAGCTGTA
Organism: Tokudaia tokunoshimensis; assembly: GCA_036184795.1. Taxonomy (NCBI): domain Eukaryota; kingdom Metazoa; phylum Chordata; class Mammalia; order Rodentia; family Muridae; genus Tokudaia; species Tokudaia tokunoshimensis. The sequence continues at coordinate 34,728,169 of BTHU01000010.1, read as the reverse complement.
AATTTGGTTTTTATTTTCTTCATAGAATTTGATAATATCAAATAATTAAAGCATTTGCAAAGCAAACAGAACAAAAAATTATCCTTCTCTGATTTTTTTTTGTTGTCTTTTTTGCTTTCCTTTGTAGTACTGGAAACTGAACATAGGGTGTCTCTCATGCTAGGTGAAGAAGGGCTTTATCACTGAGCTCCAGTTCTAGTCTCTTTTGGCTTCTTATTTTGAGACAAAAACTCCCCATTGGGGTTCAGGAGTTGCCACCCAGACCATACAAACACTGGTTTCATTAAGCAAGAATAGTTAGTTTATTGAATGCACACCTAAGACTGAATGATTGGGACCACAAAAAGTGACTCCGGCGCCTAACTGTGGTAACAGTTTGTTCTTAAGGCAGGCTTTTTACAGAAAAACCAAGTCCAGAAGTTCAGAAGGCATTTTGGCTAACCAGACAAAGTAAAGTGGGGTAAGCGGGGTGGTGGGCAGGGGACTGTGACCTTTCAGGAGAATTTTCCAGTGTCAGCCATGGATATTTATCTGTGGGAAGTGAAGTCTGAGAACCTGAACTTAATTTCACCCTGTGAGCAAAGTGGAGACTGAATACAGAATGGCCACAGTTATGTTAAAAGGAGCAGGCCTCAACACTCACTAAGCTACACAATCGAGCCTTCAAAATACTCTGTAGTCTTTTCCTTTCTTGGCCTCTCAAGTATTTTAAGTCTGTACCAACAAGACAGGCATTTTTGTTTATATTTTGAAGCTCCTATCTGAAATTAGGGACTTACTATATATCCCAGGTTGACCTTCAACTGGTGATCCTCCTGCCTCTACTTCCCAAGTACAAGGATGAAAGGTGTGTATTGCCTGGCTTGATTTAAAATTAGCAATTAAAATTTTTTTCTTTTGTTTTCAAGATGGGGTTTCTTTGTGTAGTCCTAGTTGTCCTAGAACCCACTCTGTAGACCAGGCTGGTGTTGACCTCAGATTTATGCTTTCTGCTGCCTCCCAAGTGCTGGGATTAAAGGCGTGTGTTACCACTGCCTAACTATTTTTAATTTTTTTTTTTTTTTTTTTTTTTTGGTTTTTTGAAACAGAGTTTCTCTGTGTAGCCCTGGCTGTCCTGGAACTCACTCTGTAGACCAGGCTGCCCTCAAACTTAGAAATCCGCCTGCCTCTACCTCCAAAGTGCTGGAATTAAAGGCGTGCATCACCACTACCTAGCTATTTTTAATTTCTAAGCTATGTGAATGTACTCATGAGTACTCCAGAGGCCTGAACTGTTAGATGCCCTAGGAGCCAGAGTCACAAAGGACTGGGAACTGTCTGCTGTGGATGCTGGGAATCCAACTCACCTCTTCTGTAAGAATAGAATGCACTCTCAACTGCTATACACTCTCCAGCTCATTATTAGTAATTATTATTGTTACTAAGAGAGCTGCATGATGGTTCATACTTTTAATCCCTGTACTTGGGAGGCAGAGGCAGGAGGATCTCTATGAGTTTGAGGTCAGCCTGGTCTACAAAGTGAATTCTAGTACAGCCAAGGCTACACAGAGAAACCTTGTCTTGAAAGAGTGAGAGAGCGAGAGAGTGAGCTAGAGAGAAATTCTTTTTTAAAGTAGTGGAACACACCTATTATCTTAAAAGCTGAGTCAGGAAGATTATGCGCTTGAGATCAGCCTGGGAGTTAGATAGTGAGACTCTATTTTAAAATATATAAATAAGTACTTTTGGTTCTAAATAAATTAGCTTATTCTCCCTCCCTCTTTCCCTCCCTCCAGGGCTTGGCATTGGACCAGACCCTCATGCACGCCAGGCTACGCTCTCAGCACTAACAGGAATTATATTTCCAGCTAATGAACCAGAGGACTTAAGCCTGGATTTTCGGTTTTCCCACACAGACTGACCTGAAACTTTCTCCTTAAGGCACGAGTCATAACTGGAGTGAGTCCAGTTCCTGTTTCCATGTTTTCTTTATTGTTAAGAGGGGTCCCACCTGGGCTCCTGTGAAGAAGAGCAGAGCTGGGTTTCATTCCCACGTTCCAAAGTGACTTGGAAAGCATAGAGGTGAGAGGCTCTTACCTTTCTACCGCGACTTTTCTCAGCAGTTTCCGGAGATCAATTTGGCTTTTACCAGGAGTACTGAGAATAAAGACATAAACATTAAACCTTCCAGACTTCACCACTTCTTCTAAACCAGGTCAATTTTATAGGTTTTTTTCATTACATTAAGAAAACAATAGGTTGGGTGGTGTTGGCCCATGCCTTTAATCCCAGCACTCAGGAGACACAGACAGGTGGATCTCTATGAGTTCAAGGACAGCCTGGTCTACAGAGTTAGTTCCAGGACAGCCAGGTCTATACAGAAAAGCCCTGTCTCAAAAACAAACAAATAAACAAACAATAATAATGATGATGACGACATCATAATAATAATAGTAGTAGTAGTAATAATAATAATAATAATACAAGAAAATAGCTGCAGATGCAGCATAAGGTCATATGCTATATAGCCATTCTTTCTTCCCATACCCCCACTCATGTAGCTCAGGCTGTCCTGAAATTCAATATATAGACCAGGCTGGCTTAGCACTCAGAGATCCACCTGCCTCTGACTCCCAAGTGCTGGGATCAAAGGTGTTTAGAGTTTATTTTGGCATATGATTTAAGGAGGGATGCATGCTGAGCATGGTGGTGCATGTTTTTAATGCTTTTACTTGGGAGGCAGAGGCAGGTGACTCTCTGTGAGTTCAAGGCCAGCCTGGTCTACATAGTGAGTTCCAAGTCAGTGAGGGTTACATAATGAAATCTTCCTGTCTTAAAGAAGAAAAAAATTGAAGGGAAAAAACCAAAAAAAACCAAAACAAAACAAAACAAAAAAACCCCAAAAAACCAGATAGTCCATCAGGAAGGAAAGGAATGATAGTCCACCAGTGCACAGACTAGCATTAGGGATCTGGTCACACTGTACCCATAGTCAGGAGGCAGATGAATGAAATTTAAAAACAAATAGTGTGTGTGTGTCTGTGTGCATGCATTTGTGCCACCATTTACATGTGGAGGGCAGAGAATAGCTTTTAGTTTGGTTCTTTCCATGTACCACATGGGTCATGGGATTGAACTCAAATCTTCAGTCTTGGCAGCAAACACCTTTACCTGCTGAGCCATCTCACCAGCCCTGAAACTGGAGGAATGAAAAATGTTTTTCTATTTATTTGTTTGTTTGTTTTTGTTTTAACATGATGTCATGTAGCTCAGGTTGGCCTTGAACTCACTATTGTAGCTTGTGGTAACTTTGAACTCCTGATCATTCTGTTTCCATTTCCCAAGTGTTGGGATTATAGGCCTGTGTACTCACACCTGGCTAGAATAAAAAAAAAAAATCCCTGTTAATATTTCATTTTTGCCCCAAATGTGTTATTAAATCAGTGCTATGACTGTAGCAGACAACCTCTTAGGGGAGGCAATAAAGTAGTGTGTGCTCAGAAAAGGAAAAAGACTGGGATAATAGAAATTGAACCAAACAACAGCAACAACAGCAAATCATCCAACAGTGGTTTCACGCAAATTCATCAGTAGCTGCCTCTCATGATCGTATTAACTATTACATTGAGAAGTTGGGAATTGAATAAATTACATAGATCCAAAAGAATTATCTACATGAATTTTGCTTTTGTCTTTAAATTTTTCTGTAGGTTTCAATTTTTCTATAGTGAGCATATGTAATTACAATTGAAGCTGAGTATAGTGGTGCATGCCTTTCGTTACAGCACTTGGGAGGCAGAGACAGGTGGATCTGTCTGAGTTCGAGGCCAGCCTGGTCTACAGAGTGAGTTCCTGGACACTGGGAGCGACGGAGTGGATTTCTGTCTCAAGACAGAATTTTTGGCCCATTTTAAACTTTTTGTTTTGTGTTACAAACAAAACACAAAACAAAAAATGGGTCAAAAAGGGGTAGAGAGATGGCTCAGCAGTTAAGAGCACTCACTAACCGCTCTTCCACGGATTTTGAGTTCAAATACCAGCAATCACACGGTGGCTCTCGATCATCTGTAATGAGATCTGATGCTCTCTTCTGGTGTGTCTGAAGAGAGTCACAGTGTACTCACACACATAAAGGGCCAGTGAGATACTTCAGCGGGTAAGGACCCCTTGCTGTGTAAGCCTGATGGTCAGTGTTCGATCCTTGGAATCCATGTGACAGTGAGAAGAAAGAAACAATGCCACAAAGCTGTCTTCTGACCTCCATACAAGGGCAGAGGCTGTGTACATTTTCCCCTACCACCAACACACACACACATCAATAAATTAAATTTAATTAAAAAAAAATCACATTTTAAGTAGCAGTAGAGAATAACAATGTGTAATTCTTTACTTACATCAAGAAATTTTTAATTCGAGTTGCTGGCACCCTGGAGTTAGGTTTCAGGATAACACGCTGCAGATCAGAGAGTGTAACTAGTGGAGTCCGTTCCTCTGGTGGTGATGATACAACCTTTAATTACAAAATAAGACATTAAAGATACATATTAAAATACCATTCTAACACAAACACACCAAAACAGCAAATATTTTGGCGGCCAGAGTGTAAGTTTTCTATGATTCAACTCAATTTTTTTTCAAAGATTCAAAGGCTCTCTCTCACCCTCCCTCACTGATCTCTCTCAGGTTCTACTAGATAGGATGCCATTGGTTAGACCAGGCTGGCCTGAAACTTACTATGATGTGGCCTTGGATTCAAAGAAATCCTCCTGCCTCAGTCTCAGTGCTAAGATTACAGGAGAAAGGCCCCATACCTATCTAGTATGTTTTATCTACAGTATGTCTTATGTAGCCCAGACTGGCCTGCTGACTCCCCATGTTCTGAAGGATAACACTGAACTCCTGATTCTTTGCTACCATCTCCCAAGTGCTAGGATTATTGGTGTACACCACTGTGCCCATCTTGAATGTGAGATGTATATGGGTACACATGATGTACATGTGTGAACATATTCTTGTGCATGTGTGTGTGAATGTGTGTGTGGAGGCCAGAGTCAATGGCAGGCATCTTCATTATCACTCACTATCATATGGAGACAGGGTCTTTCTCTGAACGTGGAGCATTTGACTGTTTCCACTTCCCCAGTCTTAGGTTAAGTAGGGCTGCTTTTTAAAACATGACTGCCAGGAATCTGAACTCAGGTCTTTATGCTTTTGTGCCAAGCACTTTACCAACTGAACCATCTCCCAAGCTTGTTTTTTGTTTGTTTGTTTTGTTTTTGTTTTTAAATGTTGCACCCAGGGCCTCAAACATAGTAGGCAAATGCTCTGTTATGAAACTGTATACCCAGAGGCCACAGAATGATTTCTGTACATTAAGTTTATCGTATTTATTGCCCACAAAGGAACAACCAGATTAAAAAAGGAAAATGCCAGGTGTCGATGCCGGGTTTCTTACACTTGTAAAGTTTAGGTATGGTGTGTTCCAGGAGTTGAAGCTGGCCTGGGTTAAGTACCAAGATCTTATCTCAGACAAACACACCTTGTAGCTTGGGAGATAGCTTAGTTGGTACAGTGTTTACTGTTTAGAGATGAGAACTTGAGTTCAGATTCCCAGCATCTGTGTAAAAAGCAGGGTGTGTCAGAAGACATCTGGAGTTGTAGCACGGGGGAGGCAGAGTTAGGAGGATCCTGCTGCTCACCTTGCATCTGAACCAGGGAGCTTTAGGCTCAGTGAGGCACCACATCAAAAAGAGGCAGGTAGCGGGGCGGTGGTGGCGCACGCCTTTAATCCCAGCACTTGGGAGGCAGAGGCAGGAGGATTTCTGAGTTCGAGGCCAGCCTGGTCTACAAAGTGAGTTCCAGGACAGCCAGGGCTACACAGAGAAACCCTGTCTCGAAAAAAACCGAAAAAAAAAAAAAAGAGGCAGGTAGATTTCTGTGAGTTCAAGGCCAGCCTGGTCTACAGAGTGAGTTCTAGGACAGCCAGGGCTATACCCTGTATGAAAGCATGTAAGTAAGTAAGTAAACAAATAAATAAAGTATGTAAGGTGGGAAGCAATAGAGCGAGACCCCCACTCGTGCCTTCACAAACACACAGAGATGACACACATGCCAAGCACCCCAAAAGGAAGCAGGCCTTATGTGTGCTCACGGACATCTTACCTTCTTTCTTTTGTCAATACTCTGTGTCTTTTTTAATTTCACTGTAAGTAGATCTTTAACTGTTATATGCATGGGTCCATCTTTCTTGAATGTTTCAACCTTAAAATATACAAAGAGGTTGGAATTAAAATTGGGATCAGGACATCTAGTGAAATCCAAACCCAAGTCTACCTTGTAAAGGCTCAAGATTTGAAAGTTAACTTGCTACTGTTATTTATTTATTTTATTTTTTCCCTTTTCCTTTACCATGATTTTTGGGACAGGGTATTGCTATGTAGTCCTACCTGTCCTAGTACTCCATATGTAGCTTAAACTGACCTCAAACTCATGGCCATCCTCTTGCCTCTGCTTACAGGTGCTGGGATTGTAGCAATGTATCACTGTACCCATCTAAAGTTAATTATTGTTTTCCTTTTTTTAAAGATTTATTTATTTTATGTATGTGAGTACACCATTGCTGTCTTCAGACACACCAGAAGAGGGCATTGGATCCCATTACAGATTATAAGCCACCATGTGGTTGCTGGGAATTGAACTCAGGACCTCTTGAAGAGCAGTCAGCTCTTAACTACTGAGCCATCTCTCCAGCCCCTACAGTTAATTCTTATATAACCTTAGGGACTAATCACATTCTGTCTGAGCAAGCAAGAATGATGGGTATGGATGGATGTGGGTGTGTGGGGTGGTGCCAGAGTACCTTGAAATGTTCTTATTTGGAGTGGAGAGATGGCTCAGTGGTTAGGAGCACTTGCAGAGACCTGAGTTCTCTTTCCAGTCCCTATGACTCACACCAGTTCCAGGGGATCCAGCACCTTCTTCTGACCTTTTCATACACCAAGCATGGTACACAGACATACATCAGACAAAACATCCATTCACATAAGACAAAATAATTTTAAAATTAAAAAAGTTTCTATATTTTAATATATATATATAAGTGTTTGGACTGTATGCATGCATGCATGTATGTATGTATGTATGCATGTATGTATGTGTGTATGTGTACTACATGTATGCCTGGTACCCTTGGAGACTACAAGAGAATGTCAGATCTCCTGGAACTGGAGTTATAGATAGTTGTGCTCTACAAAGTTGATGCTAGGAACTAAACCCTAGCTAGTGCTTTTAACTGCTGAGCCATTTTTCCAGCTCCTCCACACACCAGAATTTTCTTTTCTTTTTTTTCTTTGTATTTTTGTTCTGAGACTAGGTTCAAATACAAATAAAGCCATAAACTCACCATATAACCAAGGATGACCTTGAACTTTTTTTTTTTTTTTGTTTTTGAGACAGGGTTTCTCTGTGTAGCCCTGGCTGTCCTGGAACTCACTCTGTAGACCAGGCTGGCCTCGAACTCAGAAATCTACCTGCCTCTGCCTCCCAAGTGCTGGGATTAAAGGAGTGTGCCACCACTGCCCAGCGACCTAGAACTCTTGATCCTCCTACTTCTACTTCTGAACTGCTAGGCTTAGATATGTGTTCTAGAGTTGGGAATAAACCTTTCAAAATACACAATAATTGGAGCAAGGTATAGTAGTGTATACACACACATATGTATGTATTAGTATGTGTGTATGCATGTATGTATGTATATATATGGTGGACTACAGTCCAAGCTCCTCAAGAAACTGAAGAAAAAGGTCACAAGTTAGAGGCTAGCCTGTGCTACATACTGAGTTCTAAGCCAGTCTTGGATATATATCAAGATCCTGTTTCAAAGAACAAATACACAAAAATTGCCAACAACAAAAACCTAAAATAAAACAAAGGAAGAAAACCCAATAACTAAATCGGTGTGGTGATATATGCCCATAACGCCACCTATTCAAAGGCTAAAGCAGGATTGCCGGAGCCTGCCAGTTCAAGACCAACTTGGGCAACACAATGAGACTATATCTAAAAACAAAAACAAGTTCCCCCCACCCCCCCAAAAAAACAAAAAACAATAAAACCTTATAACAAATCAAATCAGAACAAAATAGAATCTTTGGTCCAGCTTTAGAAGGCTACTTGGCTTTGCTCCTATAGTACACTTTAACTAAGACACATTGTTTCTAATTATTTCTTACCTGAAGTGCTTTAGTGGTACCAGATTTTCTGAGCAGCAAAGGTGCTAGGGGTGGGGGAGGGGGAGGAAGAGGGGGAGGAGGAGGAGGGGGAGGGGGAGGAGGAGGCAGATGACTGGCTGGCTGTGGCCTTGTGGGAGGAAGTGTGGTTTGGGATTCCCCACGGGTTGTTGGAGCACAGGCAGGCTCAGTTGTAAGTTTATCACTCAGGCAACATGTGTGACAACAGCTTGAACAAGATGAGTTTTCCGAGATGCTCTGGAAGATACCATATTTGACAAATGGACAACAGATTAATTGGGTGATGGATATATATATATATATTTTTTTCCCTTTTTTCAGACAGGGTTTCATACTGTAGCTCAGGCTGGCCTTAAACTCAAGGCAAACTATCTCCTCAGTATTGCTGGTGTTAGGATTACAGAGATATAGACTACTCCTGACAATAACAAATTTACTTCAATAGTTCTAATGTTTATTGGGCCACAGAGAAGACTCGGCAGTTACAAACTTGAAGCTCCTGCAGAGGACTGGGTTTGGTTCCCAGAGCATATGGGGCACCTCACAACTGTCTAACTCTGTTCCAAGAGATCCAATACCCTCTTCTGGCCATCTACCCACCCCAACCACACCCAGACTGTGTTTTTTTGTTTTTTTTACTTCCAGTTATGAGGAGCATGCTCAGGGCCTTGTGCATTTTAGGATACTGCTGTACTAATAGACCACAACCCTGCTCTAAGACGGTCTTTACACGTGAGGAAATATAAGTACGTGTATATAATTTTTTTTATTTTATTTTTTTTGGTTTTATGAGGCAGGGTTTCTCTGTGTAGCCCTGGCTGTCCGGGAACTCACTCTGTAGACCAGGCTGGCCTCGAACTCAGAAATCCACCTGCCTCTGTCTCCCAAGTGCTGGGATTAAAGGCATGCACTACCACTACCCCAGCAATTTTTTTTTTTGAGTCAGCATATCATTCTCAAGTTCACAGTGGCCCAGATCTCACTCTGTAATCCAGGCTGGGCAATCCTCATGCCTCTGCCATGTCCTACCACACCTAATGAAAGTGTTAGTACTGGGGGCAGGGGATTCTTAGTGTCCTGGCTTCTTTTGTTGCTCATTGCTGTGCTGAGGATTGAACATCCAACATTTAAGGCAAACAGTCTACCACTGGGCTACACTCCCAGGCTCACGAATGTTACATTTGCACACTAATCCCACTTCAGTATTTATTATTTGCAACTCTCCCTTCCCTCACATTGGAGATTGAACTTGGAGTCCACATGGCAGGAAAATGCTTTACCATTAAATTATATGCCCCGTTAACATATCTTTTAAGAATTATTGATTTTTTTTTTTTGGTTTTTTCGAGACAGGGTTTCTCTGTATAGTTATGGCTGTCCTGGAACTCACTCTGTAGACCAGGCTGGCCTCGAACTCAGAAATCCTCCTGCCTCTGCCTCCCAAGTGCTGGGATTAAAGGCGTGTGCCACCACCGCCCGGCCCTATTGATTTATTTTATGCATATGAGTACACTGTAGCTGTCTTCAGGCACATCAGAAGAGGGCATCAGATCTCATTATGGATGGTTGGGAGCCACCATGTAGTTGCTGGGATTTGAACTCAGGACCTTCAGAAGAGCAGTTGGTGCTCTTAACCGCTGAGCCATCTGTCCAGCCCCCAGCCTTTACTTCCTAAGTGCTAGGCTTACAGGTATATATCCCCATGGCTGCTTATGTAGTACCAGGGCCTCCTGTGTGCTTACTGAGTACTCTACCAACTAAGTCCATCCCTAGCTACTTCCTGCTGAATATAAAACAAAACTATGTTTTAAAGAGTTACTCATTTTATGTTATATATACATATGTGTGCCTATCTGTTTGAATGTGCACTGTGTGGGTATAGGTGCCTGCAGAAGTCAGAAGAGGGAGTCCGATTCCCTGGTACTAGGGTTACAGACAGTAAGGAGATACCCGACATTGGTGCTGTGAACTAAACTGGATTCTCAGCAAGAGCAGCAAGTACTCCTAATCACAGGGTCATTTCCTCACCATAGCATATAGAGGTTTCATTAGTTTATTATGCTCTACCCAATAATGTAAGAAAGCATTCATTTTTCTAAACCTTTTAGGATTTTTGGTTGTTTTGTCAATCTGATTAAGTTCAGTGTTGCCCACTGAATTTCCTTTTATACTTCTCGTTTATTTTATTTATAATTCTTTTTTATACTTTTATTTGTTTGTATGGTCAAGACCATTATTTTTACCTAATGTACATTTAAAAATAGATTTAAATTTTAATTATGTGGATGTGTGTATATGTGCACTCCTGCATATGGATTCCTGTGGAGGCCAGAGAAATTGGATCCCTTGAAGCAGGAGTTCCAGGCATGTGTAAGACTCCACTTACAGGTGCTAGGAACCAAGTCTGATTGTCTGCAAGAGCAGTACACTCTCTTAACTGGGCAGCCATCTCTCCAGTGCCCCCATTATAGTCTTGCCTTCCTCTTTTGCACAGGAACTCTTTATGCCTGATATTTGAGGTAATACCCAAATTCATATCCAGAGTATTTTCCTACTGAAATAGCCTTTTCAGGTAACATCTTTGATGTTTGTTTGGCAGTACCCACCTTCAGGTTTTCTTGGAGCTTACACAGTTCACTTTTCAAAACACACAGTTGTTGTTTTAGACTGTGAAGTTCTCTGTGATAGACTCGGGATGGGAAGATGGCATCCTTCAATACTTCTAAACCCTGAAATTCATAAATAAACAAGCCTGAGTCTCAAGAGCAGTATGATAAAGCAAGTGGTGTCACATATGTCTTATGTAAGCAAAGACAGGTGTAATCGCACAAATTAATCTTATTCAAGCTTAGCCTTGGGAGTGTATCAAACCTAGGAACCATAAAAGAACAGAAATACTAAGTTTGGCAGAACAAAAACAAACACTGTATTGCTGAGAACAGGTTTATGAACCCTATACCTGGGCTACACAGGTCTGACAGCAACTGTATATGCACCATGCTCTATTTGTCCAAAGGTTTATTGCATCTTTGATGTTAGGAAATCTGAAGTTCCAAGATGGTCTTAGCCAGTTTCTGCTTTGGGGAATATCTGTTGAAGAAGTAACCACTCTGTGGAAGAAACATCAAACAAAACAAATAAAAAAATCGAAGGTCTTGGCTGGGCATGTTAGTGCACACTCAGAAAGCAGAGGCAGGAGGATAGATATAAGTTCAAGGCAAACTTGTTCTTCATAGTGAGTTCCAGGCCAGTCAGAACAATATAGTAAGACTCTGCCTCAAAAAAGAAAGGATGCCCTTGCTTCCAAGTCACACTACAAAATCAGGTGGATCCCTAGGCCAACAAAGGCTACTGAGTGAGACTCTGCTCCCCCAAAAACCAAAATATACCATCCCCCAACCCCAACCTAGGTCAGAGTGACAGCTTCTAATTAAGTAATTAATAGGCTTTATTTAAATTAATTAATTAATTTAGGGACTGGGGAGTGAGGCTAAGGGTGTATGCTAAGCATACATTCTTGCAGTGAGCTGTATCTTCTATCACTAATAGCTTGTTTATAGTGTGACTCGGGACCAGGCTCTGAATGAATGAATGACTTCTCAGTATGTTGTTCTGACTGTCCTGGAACTGACTGTGGATCATGGTTGCCTTGAAATTACACCAATCCTCTCTCCTGTGTTTCCTGAATGCTGGGATCACACGTGTGCGCTAAACATAGCTTTATTTATTTATTTATTTATTTATTTATTTATTTATTTACTATTGGGTTAAAAAGAATCATGTGTGTGTGCTGTGTCTGTGTGAGTGTATATCATGTGTGTGAGTGTATGTCATGTGTGTGAGTGCCTGCAGAGGCCAGGGAAGACAGTAAAGAATTTTCTGCAGCCAGAGTTGTATGAGGTTGTGAGCTAGCTTACTTGAGCCCTGGTTATCCTGAATCTCACTTTGTAGACCAGGCTGGCCTTGAACTCACAGAGATCCGCCCTGCCTTTGCTTCCTGAGTGCTGGGATTAAAGGCCTGCACTACCAGCATCACTGACTGCTGTTGGGCATAATTTTATTTTTTGAGACAGGGTCTCAATGTATCCTATGATGACTTTGTTAAACATATGGGATTATAGATGTGGGCTGCAAAGCCTGACTTTATTTTTAATTTTTTTGTCCTTCATGTGTGACATCCTGAGTTTAATCCCTGGCATACCAAAAATAAAATAAGCTGAATGAGGTGGTGCACGCCAAGCACTCAGAGGAGAAACTGAGGGAGGGGTTAAAGCAGGATGATTTCTGAAAGCTCAAGGTCAGTAGGGCTACAGACAGTTCCAGGGTGGCTAGGACTCGAGATAGAAAGACTCTGTCTCAAAGGAAACCAACAAAGTAAGAAGCCATCCTCAAGAACAAAAGAAGGTGGAGAGGGAGATGCACAAAGCATGTTAGTAGGAACACTAGCACCCTACAATTCCTGGAGCTCAGCCTTCCTTTCTATGATACATTCAACTTCCGAGTTTCAGAAGAGATGACCAACCTGACCAGAACGAAGGCTTTTATCCAAGTTCTGGGTCCCTCTCTCATCAGATAGTTGCTATAATTATTCAGTAAAATTCAACTCACATAGGGAAGTAGGTTACTTTGGGTTTGAATACACCTCCTTCTGATTCTTGCTTCATTGGAACGTATTTTTAACAAAAGGTTTGTGTGTGTGTGTGTTTGTGTGTGTGTGTGTTTGTGTGTGTGTGTGTGTGTGGTGTGTGTGTACGTCTGCAGAAACTTGAGGAGCCCAGAAGAAGGTATCAGTTCTCCTAGAGCTGGAGTTACAGGTAATTATGAGCTTGCCTCATAATTATTCTAGGCAAGAGCAGTCTGAACCATGTAGCCATCTCTGCAGCCCTCGTTTGAACTCTTGTGCTATGCAAAATTCAGGATATCTGGTTAAAAATTTAACTTACTTATTTTTGAGTCAGCTTCACATAGTTCATGTAGGCTTTGAATTAGCTGTCTAAATTGAGGATAACCTTGAATTCTTGATCATCGTGTCAACCTATAGAATGCTAGAATTAAAGGTATGTGCCACCATGTCCATCTAAAATACTATGTGTATGTATGTATATGTGCGTGTATGTGTGTGTGTGTGTGTGTGTGTGTGTGCGCGCGCGTGCGCGTGTGCACACGTGCACTACGGCATATGTGCTGTGGTCAGAGGACAATCTCAGGAGTTGGTTCTCTCTTTCCACCACGCAGGTCCCAGGGATCAAACTCAATGAGTTAGACTTGGAGGCAAAGGACATTTACCCGCTGAGCCTTCTTGTTGGCTTTTACTTTGCTTTTCAGGTTTAGAGACAGGATTTCCTTTGGCATCGCCCTACATTTTCCTCAGCTGGCCCAGCACTCACAAAGATCTGCCTGCATTGTCTCCTGAGTGATGTCATTGAAGACTTGTGCCACTGTGCCCCTTCTCTCTTTCTCCTCTCTCTCTCTCTCTCTCTCTCTAAGATTTATTTATTTTATTTATATGAGTACACTTAGCTGTCTTCAGACACACCAGAAGAGAGCATCAGATCCCATTACAGATGGTTGTGAGCCACCATGTAGTTCCTGGGAATTGAACTCAGGACCTCTAGAAGAGCAGCCAGTGCTCTTAACAGCTGAGCCATCTCTCCAGCCCCACTGTGCCCTTCTCTACTTTGTTTTACTTCATAGACCAAGTTGGTCTGGAACTCATGATGTAGCCCAAGAGAATCTTGAACTCTCAGCAATTCTCCTGCCTCAACCTCCTGAGTGGTGGGGTTACAGAGAGCATGAACTACCATGCTCAGCAATACATTTAGTGTAAACACAGTTCAAACTTCACATGGGACATACTTAAAATAAAAATGATTTATCTGGGGATGAAATTAAAATTGGACTGCATGTTCTATATTATCACTGGCTGAGATGAATGAGATCTAATGGTTTCTGTCTTCTCCATCACACCTTACCTTTCTGGTGTGGGTGGTGGAGGGGGAGGTGTCAATAACTTGGGTGGGTCCCGAGAGGCTTCTTTCTTCTTAAACAATCGTTTGGCTTTGGCTTTTAGCTTTCTTCTTCGCTGTTTGAACTTGGGCATGATTTCTATAGAGAAAAATTTGAAGTAGAGAAAATGTATTTTATGTAGATGGGTGCCTGCCTTTGCACCATTTGCATGCCTGGTGCCTCAGGAAGCCAGAAGAGGCCTTCATATCCACTGAAACTGGAGCTTCAGGGGGTTGTGAGCTGCCATGTGGGTACTGGGAATTAAACCCAAGTCCTCTGGAAGAGCAGCCAGTGCTCTTAATTACAGAGCCATTTCTTTAGTACCGGAAATGCATGTTTCTTAAATAATAATGTATACATATAAAAAATGTATAAAACTTAAGTATATAATTCAATGACTTATGATGTAGAAACTTTATATATCCCTGAATATATCATCTTGGTTGTTTTATGTTTATTTCAAGGTTTTTCTTTTCTCCAACTTTGGTTAAGAAATAAATTGTAGTTGTGGGCATGGTGGTAGTGACCTGTAGCAATCCCAGCATTGGGGGTTGGAATTTGAAACAGGACCACTGTGCATTGAAGAACATCTTAAGTTACATAAGTGATCCTATATCAAAGACATCTAAAATCTGAGGTATAGTGTACACACTTGTATTCACTATTTAGAAGGTGGAGACAGGTAGATCAGGACTTAAGAATAGCTTCAGCTACCTAGTGAGTTCCAAGGCCAGTCTGGTCGGGTACATGAGAGCCTGTCTCATAAGACAAAATAAAACCAAAAATCAGAGAGGAAGTAACCAGTATTCTAGAAATCACTTCAAATGGAAAAAGATGTAAACTCAGATTATAATGTCTCTGCAGAATCTTTTCCTTTGGCTTTACATTAGCCCCTTACCTTGCTTTTGTAGTTTTATTCATGAAGCCAAATGAATTTCTCTTTATTCCCTGCAAGTCCCTCTTCCCCAGCTGGAGACTGAACCCAGGGCTAGGCACTCGCTTAGGCAAGTGCTCTATTACTGAGCTGACCCTCCTTCGTTTTTTAAAAGTAATTCTGAGACAAGATTCTATGTATCCCAGGGTGACCTTCAAACTTCCTATATAGTTAAGAATGACTCCTGCCTCTCCTTGATTGACTGCATTAGAAGATGGCAATATCACATTGGGTTTATGAAGAACTGGAGAGCAAAGCCTCGGCTTTCTGCATGCTAGAAAACGGTTGACCAAGTGACCACAGTACTTAGCAGTTGACTTTCCTTATAGTAGAGAAAATGGCTGTAGTGGATTATCTTATATTAAAAGATAGGTTTGTGATTCAGCAACATATAATAAGCATCTACTATGATAGGTTGATGTCACAGTGGGAGGGACCATTTATTAAATGCCCCCTTAGGTGGGGTACATTCTACTTTTCCCCTGCTAATCTTCAATCTCCTCAAAGGTTTTAATCCCTGACAAGTGCTATACAAAACTAAGCTGAGGGTTAGATTAGCTATCTGCCCAATATAATACAATAAAGTATAAAAATGCAAACCTGTAACTTTTCAGAGAGCATGACCTTTTCTAATAGACTATGGGGCTACAGTAACATTAACAGATTTTATACTATTACCCAAAATGAAAGACTTGTTTTGAGACAATTATTATATTTTGAAACGCTTAATAGTATTTAAAATATTTGTTTTATATTTAAATATATATCCTTATCTGAAAAAACAAAAATTTAAAAAAGCATGGGTTAGTTGTTGATACACAAGCTCCTGTCTCAGAACAATAGTTAGTCTTCTTCATGAGTTGACACTGCTGGTTCCTTAAGAACTCCATCAGTTATATGGAAAGTTCTTTGACCAGGGACACTTCTAAAACTGTAGCAGCAGTGTAAATGGCAGGTGTTATTACATCATCGGCGTTCTAAAACACATTTTTTACATCCACCTTTAGTCAATTTAATTTCCATCACTAATTCAGTTGGTTCACCTTGAATCACTGTAGCATGGTCACTGCCATTGACTACAGCCAATTTTATTTTATGTTGTGGAGCATTGCTCCCCGCCCCCCGGCCCCACCCGGTTCTTTCCTGTGTCTTTCTCCAGCACACTACAGGACATACAGTAAAAAGGGTATACTTTTAAAAAGTAGATGTCAGAAGTAACTTTGCATCATGGAACATTGTAAAATTACCTAACATAAAATATTTCTCACCACACACTTAAATGTGCTGAAGAATGGCGGGGGAGAGCATCTGGTTAAATACATATTCTGATAGGAAATTTGGGTAGATTGTTATAATTTGCATTTGTCACTAGCGACTAGAGAAACCAGTCACCGCTAGTCGGCGGGCCCCCTTTGAGAAGTAAAAAGTTACGAAAAAGACTGGGCAAAAGGCAATCCCTTCAAAACATATATTGCAGTGTTAAATAAAAATGTGGCTCAGTGCCGGGCAGTGGTAGCACACGCCTTTAATCCCAGCACTTGGGAGGCAGAGACAGGCGGATTACTGAGTTCGAGGCCAGCCTGGTCTACAGAGTGAGTTCCAGGACAGGGAGGGCTACACAGAGAAACCCTGTCTCAAAAAACAAAACAAACAAACAAAAATGTGGCTCGGATGTTGTCAGCGGAGCTCTGTCCAGCCCCAAACCTTTCCTTTTCAGCTCCATCTCCCTTCCCTGTCCGGCTCAAAACCCACCTCCATCATAAGAACCCAACTATCAACAGTCCGAGTAACGGAAGACGGGACCAGGTAACAAAGAGAAAAAAACGTCGTTGCACTTACTAGTCTAACAGCCTGGGGGTTAGACGAAGTTCGGGCCTAAGCCTCTTCCACACCACAAAGAAAATTTCAAAATTAAATCTTTGCCGAGGAGCGACCAATCGTAGACACGGTCTCTACAGGGTTCGTTGTCTTAAAAGGCTCAAAGCACATCTTGGACTAAGATTGGCCGAGAGAGCATTACATCCTGGCCAATCGGAACTGAGGCGCTTCTTGTATGAATAAGGGAAGGCGGGCGAGAAGGGGCGGGGAAGCCGAAGAGAAAAGAAGGTGTGTCACGTCGCCTAGGCCCGCAGTGGAAGCTTTTATATCATTGGCTGCTGCTGTTTCCGAGTGCACCAATTGCAAACTCTTTTCCAAGTATGAACTTGAAAGTAGGGAACACAAGGCAGCCAATGGAAAAAAATCTCATATTCAGCAGCCAATCCTCCCGAGGCGTTTTGTGTCTTTGTCCAACAGGAAAGTGCGTTTCATAAGGAGGGGCGTTACCCAGGCGCCAATGGGCGGGCGCCGACCAAACGGACGAGCCAATGAGCGCGAGACGTTGAGTGACAGCTGTCCAATAGAGGCCCTCAGTGCTAGCACGGCTTGCCGCTTAAGCGCCTCCGCGGTCTGAGGAATGTCAACTATTCAATATGGAGGCGGAGGTCGATAAGCTGGAACTGATGGTGAGTGGAGAGTGAAGGAAACCTACTGGGTAATTAATGTTCTCCACCGATGGCCTAGAAGGTGAGGCACAATTTGGAGTCTCCTGAAACTGGGTTGTGGAGGCTGGAATCTGAATTGAGTTCCTTCCTTCTGCACCGATGGGAGCTACTGCCGCCTTGGTCTCTTAACCGCCGCGGGGGAAGGGGTTACATCCGGGAAATTCGTGAGGGAAATGGCGGGAGATGTTGAGGGTGTGGGGCCTTTGTAATTCCCTGGTCCTGGCTTTCTCCTCCATCGACTCCAAGAGCCGCGCCCGGCACAGATACCGCCTCATGTATTTCTACCTTCTTTGCCCAAGCGTGACTGGAACGGTCTTTAAAAGCTCCGAGGAGGAGAGAGGTCGTTTACGTTTCCCGAAAAGGGGGACGGAGGATGAGGTAGGGCAGGATTCGAGGGGCGCGGAGAAATTCGGGTCCACTGTGCACTTACTCCCAGGCGAGCCTGGGACAGTCTGAAAGAGGATGCTAGACTTGCACGAGAAACTTGGCCGAGGCCCCGCAGACCCGGCTCTGCGACTTGGAGGTGGCATGGGAGAGGAGCCGCCGCGGGGACCGAGCCTGGAGCTCCTTCCCGGAGCGCGAGCGGCGTTGCGCCAGGCCCGGCCGTCTGCTTTCCAGATGTCCACTTCCTTTCCTCTGTGCAAGGGGAACCCGGGACGAAGGACCTCGGCGGCTGCGGGCGAGGCTGGCGTGCACTGGGCGTCCGGCCGAGGGGCCTTTATGTTCTCCATT
This sequence comes from Tokudaia tokunoshimensis, assembly GCA_036184795.1. NCBI lineage: Eukaryota > Metazoa > Chordata > Mammalia > Rodentia > Muridae > Tokudaia > Tokudaia tokunoshimensis. The sequence goes on along the minus strand of BTHU01000010.1, from coordinate 34,709,726 downwards.
AGCGTTCTCTTTATTCCCGCCCTCCCATCCTTGCACTGCCCGCTAGATCGCCGCGCCTTTTTTCTTAGTTTTCTTGTTCTGTCTTCAGGCTCCTTTTGCACGATCACATTTCTTCCAGATTGATCATCGGACGCCGCCCTCCCCCTTTAAAAAATATCAAGATTAATATTAAAAAGTAAAACACTCCTTCATCTGCAATCTTCCCTTTGCTTAGGTATCCGTTGTGTCTGAGCTACTCTCTCCAAGGAACATCTTGAGTTAGTAACTTGTGCTTTGGAAAAGACTTTGGGGTGATCCTGGAAGATAGCGCGTACCACCCCGCCTCCCCCCATTCCCACCCAGAAGGTGTGAGGCCTCAGTTTATTTTCTCTTGCGTTAAGGAATTCTGGTGTTAAACATATTTTATTAGAAAGATTTCCTGTCGCGTTTAACATTGTATTTCAAAACTTTCTTTGTGGAGGGAGTGTGGGAATGGGAGTGGGGGGGGGGAGAGAAGAATTTTCTGCAGCTTTCCAAATCTTGAAAAAAATGAATATTTGACTTAAGGATTTTTCGTGTGTGTGTGTGATTACCATATTAAAAATACGAACAAAATGTTAAATATTGTGGTTACAGTCTATCAATCAACCGGCATGTAAATTCTCTTACTCCTCTCCCATATTATGAATTCCTTCCACCTGAGTAGGTGGAGATATTTTTACTTGTTAGAGGCTAATTCTGTTTTTTAACAGGTTGTTTTTTGTAATTGGTTGATCAATTTCTGTGCTTTATCTACCCTTCGGTTACAATCAATACTCAGACTTTTAAAAAATTAATTAGCAAATTATCTTAAAGAAAATACAAGTTAAAACATTTGCAAAAAGTAAGTTTTAGGAAGGTATGAGATTGTTGAACTTTAACATGTTGTTGATATTTTATAAATTATGATGTAGCTTTAAAGTTTCTTTTTGCAGAGGATAAAAGGAAAACAGCTTTTCCCTCTGTGACATTTCCTGAAATACATTCTTGGTAGTATTTACAATTTTCAAGTTACTGAATTTTTTTTCATAACCAAGGGCTTGAAAAACATTATTTTTAATTATGATTTTCAATGTTAACTGCTTTTTATTGACTAGACAACAAAAGACATTTTATCTTCACATTTGCTATGTTCCTTTTTTTAAAAAGTATCTGTTGAAAAAGTTACTTTGTAAGCCAAAGATAAATGATTTCTTGTGCAATCTTCAGATTTGCTAAGGAGCCCTTGCATATATAATAGGAGTACATACTATTTAACTTTGCAAAGGCAGTAGTTATCTTCACTCTGTAAAAAGTCTAATCTTAATAAATTATTTGATATTATTCCTGTGTTAATATCTAATTCAGAAAATTAAATTTGCCTTTTAACATTTGTCTTTAAAACCCAATGCTTGCTTAGCAGAGTTAAATATTTCCAAACTTGGGTTTTGTAGTCCTGGATTTGAGGATAAGTATCCCATTTTTTAGTTGGTTTGATCTGCCTGAGTAGCTGAACTGGACCATTAACGGAAGGTCAATGAAAATAATGGGAATGTATTTTTTTCATCAGTCAGCATTACTAATGGTGAACTAAGCTCATTGTAAGTGAACCTTTGTTGCTAACATTTTCCCTTCACTTACTGATGGAGAGGTATTTGTCTCCTGCCCTCCTTTTGTCATCCCACTTGGGATTGTTCACAAAGGCAGTGTAATAGGATACTTGATTCTGTTTCTTGGTTTACTTCTGACTTAAAGAAATATTTCATCCCTCTCATTGTTTTTTTGATAGTAATGCATATGCCTTTCTTCACTACATAGGATATTTTAAGAGCGAAATATTCAAAATCCTCTTGTCTAGTATTAGGTTAGGATGGACTAACATCCTGTTTAGAATATAGTGGTTCTCTGATAATCTCTTCTCATGTATAAGAGCCCTAAATAAACTCTTGGGTTAAAAAAAAACAATTTTTTTAAAGATTTATTTATTTATTTATTTTAATGTAATACACTGTAGCTGTCTTCAGACACTCCAGAAGAGGAAGTCAGATCTCATTACAGATGGTTGTGAACCACCATGTGGTTTTTTGGGATTTGAACTCAGGACCTTTGGAAGAATAGTCAGTACTCTTAACCACTGAGCCATCTCTCCAGCTCCCAAGATTTTTTTTTAAAGATTTATTTATTTTTATGTATGTGAGTATACTGTCTCTCTTCAGACACACTAAAAGAGGGCGTCAGCTCCCATTTCAGCTGGCTGTGAGCCACCATGTGGTTGCTGGGACTTGAACTCAGGACTTGTGGAAGAGCAGTCAGTACTTTTAACCACTGAGCCATCTCTCCAGCCCCAAAGCACAAGATTTAAGTGTTGTGTGTGTGTGTGTGTGTGTGCGCGCGCGCGCGCGCGTGTGCACGCAAGCGTGCATATGAGTAGATTCTATAGAGACAAATTGGGTATATAGGTTTGAGAGATTTTTTTCTTTTGAGATTTATTTTATGAATATGAGTGTTTTGCCCTCATGCTTGTCTGTGCATCACATTTGTGCCTGGTGCCCTAGGAAGTCAGAAGAGATGCATTGGATCCTGTGGAACTCTTGTGGATGATTTTGAGCCTCCAAGTGGGTGTTAGGAATCGAATCCAGGACCTCTGCAAGGACAAATGCTCTCAACCACTGAATCCTTTTCATTCGTTCTTTGAAGTAATTAGTCAAAGGACTTGTTTTTATGGTAGGTAACCCAATTGCTTTGGAAGAGGAGTTAACTAACATTACATTTTAGCAGAGAACATAGTTTTTACATATTTGCCTTAGTAATTACATCTGATTTTAGTATCAATCGTAAAGTATTACTGATGCCCATATTAGTTACTAAAGGCTCAGAATGCTGGGCAGTGGTGGCGCACGCCTATAATCTCAGCACTTGGGAGGCAGAGGCAGGCAGAGTTGGAGGCCATCCTGGTCTACAGAGTGAGTTTCAGGACAGCCAGGGCTACACAGAGAAACCCTGTCCCAAAAAAACCAAAAAAAAAAAAAAAAAGGCTGAAAACATATTACAAAATTCCTTTACATCTGTGATGTTTATGTCTGAATGCTGCTATTTTACAGGTTAGTCATCAAAAACCAATTATCACTTTGGTCCCTTTGCCCTTCAAAAAATAAACTTTGGTATAAATGTTTTTAGGTTTTGGATGTCTTCTGACCAAAATGGCAACTCAACTTTAAGATCTTTGCACACTGAACCTTACATTGCTTTCCTGCTCACTACTGCTAACGACTGCTCTGACTTTATTGCACTACTGTACTTTACAGCTAGCAGTGCAATAGTATTGTCAAAGCATCCGCAAGCAGGTTGTACACCTTTCTTGGTTCTTGTCTTACATCTTCAGTAGTTGTGAAAAGTTTTCTATAACTTTCAGTGCTAAAAACTGTATAATTTTGTTACTGTGTATTGTTTTTAACAAGTTGTCATTTGAAAGAATATCTTAACATTAATCATTTCTGTATTACACTGAAAAGTTCATTACTGTACATTGTGAAGTAATGGCTTGTCTAACTGAATAGTACTTTGTTATTTGCTTCTTTTTGTAACAGATTTGAATAGGTTCTGACAACTTTTAGGTCTTATTATAGTGTATGAGCTGGTAAGTGATAGTCTCTCATGTCTATTTAAATCTTAGTGTCCATTTTAGTATTAATTAAATGCTTAAATTTAACACTTAGGGAGGGGACTAGAGAGATGGTCCAGCAGTTAAGAACACTACAGAGGACCTGAGTTCTCTTCCCAGCACCCACATCTAGTAGCTTTCAGCCAACTCTAGCTCCAGGCAGTTCAGTGCTGTCCTCTGGTCTCTGCAGGCACACAAATACAAAGACACACACACACTGATACATCGACAGAATAATAAAATCCTTAACATTTAGACAGGCTTGATTATTGTAACTATAAAATATAAATCATTACTTAAAAAAAAACTTTTATTGGCTGTGAATTTCATATCATGCATCCCAACACCCCAATTCCACTCATCCTCCTGTTCCTTAGTATCAGCCTTCTGCCCTTGCAACTTCCCTCTCAAAAAATAAAGATAGAATTAAAAAAAAAAAAAAAAAAACTTGTCATGGAAGTGTGTCACAGTGTGTTACACAGTATACCTTCTTGTTCATACAAAAACCATCACCTTTTGGTAATAAGTTTAATGTACATTTTATGTAAGTAAAACTAAAAATGTAAGTGTACATTATGATGAGTTTTGGCAAATGTATACATAATGTAATTCTACTACTGAGATTTAAAACATTTTCATTACATTTCTTTTAAAAAGTATCTCTGTGTCTGCAGTCTCCTTTCAAACAGTGGTTTTCTGAAATATGAATAGGCTAGCACATTATTTGTTCTTTTACGTTTGCATTCTTGTACTTACTGTAACTGCCTTTGCCATCTTGTCTTTGTTGCATGCATTGATAATTGATTCATTTTTATTGTTGAGTATATTCCATTGTATAAAATCTGACAAATTGTTTCTTGGGTTGTTTCTAGGCTTTGCTTATTATGAATAAAGTTGTTGGAAGCATTGAGTGTCTTTGTGTGGACGTAATTTCTTTTTTCTGTTGTGTAAATACTGAGATATGGGACTATTAGAAGTTGCTGAAATCAACTGGGTGTGCAGCCCTTGGGAGGCAGGAGCGGGGGGTAGTGGTGGTGAATCTGAGTTTGAGACCTAGTCTGCAGAGTGAGGACTACACAGAGAGACCTTGTCTTGAAAAAAAACACACTCACACACAAAAGATAAACAATTTGGTAAAATCTTTTCCATAGTCCTCTTAGTGATATTGAATATTTTTCATGTGTTTATTTGCAACTGATATCTCTTTTTTAGTGTCTTAAAGTCTTCCTGTCCATGCATGGTACATTGTACATGTACATATGTGCATGCACATAAACCACAGACATACGCACACATTTTTTTCTCAATCCAAGTCACTAGTTTTTTTTTCTTGGAGATTTGTGGTTTGGGGGGTTGGAGTGATGCCTCTCGGTCAAGGAGCTTCTTGTTCTTCCTGAGGTCTGAAGTTTGCATCTCAGCACCCCAGTTGGGGGGGGGGGAGCAACTTACAGTTTGCAATTCCAATTTGAGAACTCTCTTATGGACTCTGGGTTTCTTTACACACATGGGAAGGTAAACATAGACACACACACAAACAAACATAAATTTAAAAGAGTTTTTTGGTAAATTATTTAATATTTTTATGTGTATGTATGTGTGTGCTTGCTTGAGTCTATATCCTTCATTCCCATGTATACAGGAGCTTGTGGGAGTCAGAAGAGGGTATTGGATCTGAAACTTGAGTTGGTTTTGAGCAGTCATGTGGATGCAGTGAGAATGGAACAAACTTAGATTCTCTGCAAGACTTAAGAGGTCTCCTAAGCATTGAATTCTCTCTCCAGCCCCTAAAGGAAATCTTAACAAGATTTAACACAGCCCTATATAAAACAGCTAATGTACATGTGTAGTGGTGTACGTGCCCTGACACATGTAGAGGTCTAAAGTTCAAAGGGAATGACTTCTTTGTTCACCAGGCAGGTTCTCTGATGGATATAGCTTGGTGAGGCATTCAAGAGGCCCTGGGACTGGATCCTGGCACTGCCTGATAATGAAGGTACATAAGCCTCTAATCCCAGTCACTCCAGAGGGGTAAACTGGATGATTAGGATTTCAAACTTATTTTCTGCTGTAGCCAGCCCTAGGTATACCTGGTTTACATTAAACCCTGTCGCAGAACAAAAGAAACCTTTTTCTGTCACCATGTGTGTCTTGGGATTGAACTCAGGTCATCAGGTGTGAATGCAGGCATTTCACCTGCTGATTCATGTTGCCACCCAGCACAGCCTGCCCTAGTTTTAAGTTTTTAATAGAGTATTAGAGATATTGTTTGCTTTATAAACTTTTTTGTTTTTGTTCAAAATTTTTTTTTCTCCCAAGAGACAGGGTTTTTCCCTGTAGCCCTAACTGTCCTAGAACTCTTGGCCTCAAACTCACAGAGAGTTCTTGAACTCTGCCTCTGAGTACATGGATCAAAGCGGTGAGCCAACACTGCCTGACTTGTATATACTTTTGTTTCGTTTTGGTTTTGGAGACAGGGTTTCTATTTGTAGCCTTGGCTGTTCTGGAACTTGCTCTGTAGACCAGGATGGCCTCGAACTTACAGAGATCCTCCTGCCTCTGTTTCCCAAGTGCTGTAACATACTTCCTTTATATCTACAACTTTAGAATGAGTGTTTATCACATATTAGCATAATATTCAAACATGAAAATAATGAATAATTATGTTTACTAATATATTTTTGCTTACTAAATAATATATGTGTACTGGTATTTTAGTTCCAGAAAGCTGATTCTGATTTGGATTACCTTCAATATAGACTGGAATATGAGATCAAGACCAACCACCCACACTCAGCAGGAGAGGTAATTGGGAAATAAGTAAATCATTTTGTTTTCTTTGTTTTGTTTTGTTTTCAAGACAGAGTCTCATTCACTAAGTAGCCCTGGGTGTCCTGGAACTCAAGTAGACTAGTCTAGCTTCAACCTTACAGAAAGCTGCCTGCCTCTGCCTTTTGAGTGCTGGCATTAAAGGTGTGCACCACTTTTGATAATATTTCTAGTCTAACAGTTACTAAGTACCAAGCTTATAAGCACTAGGTTGTAGAGTTACAACATCTTGTTTTGATGGAAGATTGCTTATGGTATACTGAAGTGATTATACTGATAATAAGATATGGTCTAATTTTTAAAAACATGATGAACTCAAAGGTACAAGCCAGGAAGAAGCTTCTGAAGTGCGAAGACTGAATATTTCTACTCATCGAAGAGTGGTTCTTAGATTGAGGGGAGAAGGCTTAGTAGTCATGCTATTCTTTGGCAAAGAAGATGTGCTGTTAAGTTTGCTTAATTATAGTATAGGTATGAGCAGTGATTTTTACATAAAGTTATGTAGTTATTTTCTCTTCTTTCAACTTGACACAGTCCAGGGTCATCTTAGGGGAACTTCAATTAAAAAAGATCGCCTATATTAGACTTGCCTGTAAGCAAGTCTGTGTGAGCTTTTTTTTTTTAATGATTGATAGGTGGTGGCCCAGCCCACTGTAGGCAGCGCCATCCTTAGAGTGGTGGTCTTGGTTGTGTAAGGAAGCAGGCCAGTAAGCAGCACTCCTCCACAACCTCTGCTCCTTCTCCTGCCTCCAGGTTCCTGGTTGAGTTCCCTAAGCAGCTGGAGTCACAGGCGATGCCCACTGCATCGGAGTTCTGTTTATATACCATAAATTCATGCCTTTTATGTATACATGTCAATGAGAAAGAGAAAACAATCTTCATGCATTGTCTGTTGACAGTATACTTGACAGTAGACAGGAAATAGCATATTTGAATTAAAAAAAATCCCATATATTAAAAAATTTATTTTAGGCTGGACATGATAATGCTCACCCATAATGCTAGTACTTGGGAGGCAGAGGCAGGAGCATTGCTATAACTATTTAGCTAGCCTGTTTACCTGAGTCTAGGGTAGTCAGGTCTACATTAGTGAGACTCTGTCAAGAAACAAAAGCTAAAAAACAGAATCCCCAAAAAACCTTTGGTTTTGCAAGTTTAAGGGCAGCCTGAATTTTGAACAAACCAACCCAGTAAGGTATGCAATTCATTAGATTTTAGTATCGTCATCCACAGTCCTATAGCTGTTCCCATGATAATTTTTTAAAACATATTCATTACTATTTTGTGTGTGGTGTATGCATGTGTGTATGCATTTCCTGGCCCACACGAGGAGGTTAGAGGGCAACACCTAACTTAGGTTAGGAGTCAGTTCTCACTGGATTCTGCAGATTGAATGTAAACCATAAGGCCTGTAGGGGAAGTACTTTCACTGAGCCATGCCACCAGCCCTGGCTTTGAAATCTTAATTTTCACTATTTATGTTACCCTACTTTTGGAACATTTTTATCACCTGAGGAAGAAACCACATTCCCAACTCCCCAGTCTCGCCCCCTTCAGTTCATGGCATCTTTTAGTATACTTTCTAGTCCCACAGGTGTGTTCTGTAAGCATTTCTCAAACAGTGAGGTGGAAGTATGTGTTTCTCTTGCCTCTCTTAGCATGTTTCCAACTTTATTCCATGTTGTAGCATGACCAGTACTTAATTCTTTTCTATAGTTAGAAGCTATCCATTGTAGAACTATACTGTTTTTTTATCCACTTGTCAGTGTGATATTCAGGCCGTTCCTACCTTTAGGCTACGATGAATTGTGCCTCTGTGAACATTCATGTAGAAGTTCTATGTGCACATATTTTCATTTCTGTGGGTATATCTAGGCATGAAATTACTGGCCAGAAAAGAAATTCATACTTAATATTTTCGAGAACCATCAGAATGTTCAAAAATAGTTGTCATTAAAAATTATTCTTTTTGTAACTTTGAAACAGTCTCAGTATCTAGTCTAGGTTAGCCTTAAAATTATGTAGCCCAGGCTGGTCTCAAACTTGCTATGTACCCCAGGATCCAGTCTGGAACTTCTTATCTATTTAAGCCTCCCATTTGCTGGAATTATAGATACCTGCCATTGTGCTTGGCCATGCAAATCTTTTTGAAGTATATCATTCAGGTGCTGTAGGTACATTTGCTTTGTTAAACACGTATATCCACCATCTATCTTAGTGGGTTGTCTTTTCTTTTTCTGTTTTTTTTTTTCCCCCAAGACAGGGTTACAGGGTTTTTCTGCATAGCTCTGGCTGTTCTCACCAAGGACTGTGTTTAAAGGTGTACATCACCACTCACTGCCTAGCTATCTCAGCATGTCTTCGTTTTTCTAAACTTAACACACTGTACTCATTAAAGAGTACCCCTCCATCATTACTGCTACCCCAACTCTCTGTGAATTTTACCACTCTTAAATCAGTATTTGTTCATTAGTGACTGGCTTATTTCATAATAAATGTCCTCATAATTCAGATTATGGACTTTCCAAACAGGACTGACAACCTGAGTCCAAATCCTTGGACCCATAGTGGAAGGAGAAAATTTACCCTTGAAAGTCATTCTGTGACCTCCACTTCTAAAAAGTGGCACTTGTGCAAGCACTCACACATAAACACATGATTCATCCATATTATATTGCTGTCAGAATTTCCTTTAAAATTTTAAGTATTTATTTATGATTTTGTGTGTGTGTCTATACCTGTATTTGTATACAAACAAGATCATTTCTAGTTGGGTATGGTGGTGCACACCTTTTATCATAGTGTTTAGGAAGTAGAAGCAGACGGCTCTAAGTAGGTCAATCTGGTCTATGTAGAGTTTTAGGCCAACTAGGGTTGCATAGTGATGAAGTAAATATGTGGTAGAAGGTATTGTAAATATTAATAGAAAAATAAGCTTAATATTTCTACAACATCATTCAATATATATTAACCTTACTTTTTTTCTGATGTAGAAAAATGCAGGTGCAATTTTAAAGGAATTATCAGCAATAAAGTCTCGATATCAAGCTTTAGCTGCACGTTTTAAGGAAGTTTCTGTTGAGCAGAAAGAGACCAAGAGCTGCATTTGTGCTATTTTGAACAAGACAATGACCATGATACAAGAACTACAAAAGCAAACAAACCTGGAGGTAATGTTTTCAGTTTACAGGTTGGAATTGTGAAGTTGTTCCCCAACTCCCACTGTCATCCCCCAGGATTCTCTGTATAGTCCTGGATGTCCTGGAACTCATTTTATAGACCAGGCTGGCTTTGAACGCATAGAGATCCACCTGCCTCTGTTTCCCGAGTGTGTGCCACCACTGCCTGTTGGATTTGTTAAGTTTTAGTTGTGAATATTGTCTTAAAAAATAAAATCCCAATATGTTATACCACATCCATGCACTGCTTCCAGGCTCTTGGACCTGACTGGGGTGGTGAAATAATGAAGAAAAGATAGACAGACATACAGACATTCTGGGATTTGGTACTCTGGACTCTCTAGAGAAGCCTTGCCACACCAGAAGTGCAGAGTATTTATTATAAAGAATTGAACAGGGAGGCAGGGTTATTGTATACAGCTGACAAGGAGGCAGGGTTATTATACATAGATAAACTGGGAGGCAGAGTTTATTGTAGACAGAAGCCTTTTCTATAGGGGAACAGTTTTTAGGCCATAAATATCCAGGGAACACTTGGACTAGAGGAAGGCTTTGTCATCCCTCAAAAGTTCTGAGGCACTGGGGTCCTGGACGTGGCCTGCTCATGTCAACACACCACACATTCACTCTAGAATTTCATTCACTCACCTTACTCTACTTCCTACAATTTTGGAATTTAAATTTAGTGGTCAATTTAAACTATTGAGAGAAACAGAATTTTCTTGATTCCCCAAAACTTGTTTTTCTTTTCAGTAAAATGAGAAAAATGAAAAATTATGTAGATTTAGTATGGTTAATGAAAGGTGTACTGTGTGTCTTGGGTTTTGCAACAATGGCAGAAGAGAAAACTTAAACTTACTAATATTTATAAAATGAAGCCACTCCTTTTTGTTTTTGGAGACAGGGTATCATTGTATAGCACTATCTTGGTCTCAAAGCAGCCCTCCTGCTTCAGTCTCCTGAGTGCTTAATTACAGGAATGTGCCACCACAGTGGGATTCATCTGGTTTATATAGGATCTAGAAAGTGTTTGATGCAAAGCCAGGCAGAATGGTAAATATTAATAATCCCAACGCTTGGGAAGTGGAGGCATGAATGTCATGATTTCAAGATCAGCCTTGAGTATGTTTCAAGTGTAAGGTTAACCTAGACCAAGGGGACAGTATCTCGAAAGAAAACACAATAAATCCCCAAGCCAAGCAGCAGCAGCAGCCATCAATGAAGTTCTCTCCACAAAAAGTTAGAGGCTAGTCTGCTGTATGTGGTGAGTTCCAGGGCTAGGCAACCCTGGTGGGATCCTTTCTTAAAGAAAAACCCAACAACAAACTGTTTAAGGCCAGTCTGGGCTACATACGAAGATCCTACCTTAAAAAGGACTGGAGATGTTGCTCAGTACAGTGCTTGTCCAACATGGATGAAGCCTTGGGCTCAGCCCTCCAAACTGCATAAACTGGGCATGGTGTGCTTTGTGTATTATCCCAGCACTTTGGAGATCTGCAGAGTGAGTTCCAGGACAGCCAGGGCTACACAAAGAAACCCTGTCTCAAGAAACCAAACCAAACAAAAAAAGGAGAGAGAGAGAGAAAGAGGGAGGGAGGGAGGGAAGGAGAGAGAGAGAGAGAGAGAGAGAGAGAGAGAGAATATGAATGAATCCTTATACTTGTGAACTTAGGTCAGTGATATATAAAGATTCCTCAAATAGATTGTATAAAAACATCAGTTACTGAGCTAAGCACTAAGAGTTTGAACTGAGAACTGACTGATTTAGTAACATTTTTATGTTGTGTCAAAGAAAAGTTGGGGGTTCAGATAGCAGAGACTGTAGAAGGAGTCAAAGAACAAACTAGATTGTCTGCATAAAGACCTTCAATTTTAAGAGCTGGGTTCTCTCAAAAAGCAAATTAAGATGTACTTTTATGTATATGGGTGTAGCTTGCATGTAAGTGTGTATATCAAGTATGTGCCAGGTGTTCACAGAGATCAAAAGAGGGCATTTGATTCCCGGGAACAGATTTTGGTGAGCGTAATGTGGGTGCTGGGAACCAACCTTGGGGCCTCTGCAAGAGAAGCAAGTGCTTTTAGTCACTGAGCCATCTCTGTAGGCTGACCTTCTGTCTCTACCTCTGGAGTGGGATTGAATCCAAGGCTTGAAGTGTTGTAAGCAAGTATCGACCAACTAAGCCACTCCCATAGAGTTATTACTACTCAAGTCACAGTTGTTTCATTATGTATGATCAAAATTTGATACTAGGAGCACATTTTGGGAAACAAATCTTGGAAATCATGTGGCTCCACATGTCCATATCAACATATCTACAAATTCATAAAAGTATAGAAAAATTGGGATGAGTGAACAAAGAGAAAAATAGTATTCTCAATGCTTAGTATGAATTGCTGGGTATACTAAATAGTACTATTATTTCTCATTAAGACTAAAAGCTGGTATAGAAAAGTAATGTTCTTATGACAAGGGATTCTCTTTGTCTCTCTTCCCCTTCCTTCGCTTCACACCACCTCTCCTCTCTTTTCTCTTTTCTTTCTTCTCTCATTTTTTCTCTGCCTTGTTGGAGATCAAACTCAGGGTTTTTGCATACTAGGCAAATATTCTATCCCTGGTTCCTTGTGATAACATCTATGTCACCTAAACTATAAAATCAGCCACAAGTAGAAATGTCTGAAGGGAGAAATAATTATGCCAGATGAGAAAAGCTATGGGAATGTTCATTTTTGGAGCAGATGATGCCAAGTATGATCAATGATTGGAAGGCAGGTTACAAGCCCTCAAAAAGGAAGCCATATTTTAAAATCTATGACAGTTATATTGGAATATAGTGGATCTTATTATACCCATCACTTTAAAAATGGGACAAGTAGGTAGTCTGGATAGGTAGCTGAGCAGTTAAGGCAACGAGAGCACATACTGGTCGCCCACAGGACCCAGCACCCATGGTAGGCAGTTCATTAACAACCGCACTAACTCCTGTTGCAGGGGTTCTGTGTCCTTTGTCCTCCTCAGGTGTGGCACTCAACATGTACACACCCACACACTTATACCAGATTGACCCCTAACTCATACAGATCAGCCAGCCTGTGCCTCTGGAATGCTTGGATCCAAAGCATGTAAGGGTGCCAACCACAGGACAGACACATAACTAAACAATGACAAAAGTTAATGTTTTTTAAAAATGAGATTTTGTTTAGATTTATTTTATGCACATCACATAATTAAACAATGACAAAAGTTAATGTTTTTTAAAAAATGAGATTTTTTTTTTTTTAGATTTATTTATTTTATGCATGAGTACACCACCATTGCTCTCTTCAGACACACCAGAAGAGGGCACCAGATCCCATTACAGATGGTTTTGAGCCACCATGTGGTTGCTGGGAATTGAACTCAGGACCTCTGAAAGACCGGTTGGTGCTTTTAACCGCTGAGCCATCTCTCCCACCCCCTAAAAATGAGATTTTAAAGTTTAGTTAAATTACAGATGTGGCATTTAGACTTAGAGATGTTCAAGTTTAAAGGGGGGGGCAGATCAATGAAACTCTTATATTGTCATGATTACCATATCCAGCTGTCTTGGTACAAATCTCTCTCTGTAGTAATAACCTTTGTAAATGAACATTTTAAAGCCTATCTGTTGTCTAAATGTGAAAGAAATGAAAATGGCACCTACTAAAGGGTTGTATGACCACAAATAGCTTACAGCCTAGAGCCTAAAGGCCATGCAATTGAGCTGTATTTCTAGCTCAGTGGTAGGTTACTGACTTAGCTTATGGCCCTGGGTTTGACCCTCAATATCACCAGAAAGAGTTTCTACCCCCCACCCCCACCCACCCCCAGGGAAGAAGATATGCATAGGATAGAATTTATAAAGGTTTTTAAATTTTAAAAGCTTTTTTTCAGTAGCAGGGACACATGTTTGAGAATAAAGTCAAAGGCTGCATTTAACCAAAGATTTACTGAATGCTCTAATATAACCTAAAAGGCCTTTCCATTATTTTGTGAGCATCTTTGTGAAATTAAGGAAAATGGTGCATTATATGCAACAGAAAGTAAAACTGCTCTAATCTTTACCAATGACAGTGACTTTTCATTTGGAAAGGTAACACAGTGTCTCTGAATTAACTATATTGGTGATCTTAATAAATAGGGAGCCAAGAACAGAAGAGGAAGTGGGGGCAGGGGAATGAATAAATATTAATATCTAAGATGTGGAGGCTTAAATATGCTCTTTTATAAAAGGTTATTACTAGAGAGATTTGTACCAAAACACAGGGTATGGCAATCATGCCTGTAAATGCAGTACTTGGAAGGATAAGGCAGGATTGATGTAGATTCCAGGACAGTATGGGCTACAGAGTAAGATTCTGTCTTAAAACAGAGCCCCCCCCCCCAAAAAAAAATACCCAAAACTTTTAAACAAAAAAATAATAATTATCAATAAGAAAGGCTTTAAAAGAATGTATTGTATTTTATTGAAAGATGCTTCAAAAGACCCAAGTTAAGAAAAATTACTGCAGAGATTGGAGAGATGGCTCAGCAGTTAAGAACACTTGCTGTTCTTGTAGAGGTCCCAAGATTGATTCCCAGCACCCACAGAGCAGCTTATAGTTCCTCTAGTTTCAGGGCTTTGTGACTCTCTTCTGGCTTCTCAGGTACTTGTTCACGTAGTATACGTTCACCCAGAAACACGTACACATGAAAAAAAATTTGTTTTTGAGGCAGGGTCTTTCTGTAGTCCTAGCTGTCCTGAAGCTTGCTATGTAAACCAAGCTGGCCTTGAACTTACAGAGATCCCTCTGCCTCCCAAGTGCTGGGATTAAAGGTGTATACTACCATACCCTGCCAAAAAACAAAATCAAAACAGTTGTTTCAAACTAATTAATTTGGTTTTAATTTAGGAAAAAAAACCTTTGAGGACTTACGAGTGGTCTGAGAATTTTTGCCTAGCAATCTTAGAAATAACAGGGATTTATTGAGAACATGTTTTGCCACATTAACATCACTCCCTTCATTTGAAGCAGAAGAGTTCTGCAGCTGTTTGCGTTGTAGAGTATGAGCTTAAAATTTTACATATATGAATATGTTGGGCCAGTGTTAATCTGTCAAACCAGCTGCATGGAGGAAACATGGGGTTCTGAGGTTTTGGACAACTGGGCTATTCAATAGCCACACATCATTCTATAAATTTAAAGGTAATTACATAAATCTGAGAATTCAGTTCTTCATCTCCTGATCAGACAGTGCAGATAGAGATCGCTACCAGCTTCATGGAAAGTTGGCCTGAGCTACCCTGGTGTTCTGAAAAATTCTTAAGCATTAATTTTATTCCCTTTTGTTTCTGCTCTTACTCCAACCTGCTTTGTGTGGATAGTTATTTCTTGCTGTTTCCTAATCGTCCATTATTTATTTTTTTAAAGATTTATTTATTTATTTTATGTATATGAGTACACCATTGCTCTCATCAGACACACCAGAAGACCCCATTTCAGATGGTTGTGAGTCACCATGTGGTTGCTGGGAATTGAACTCAGGACCTCTGGAAGAGCAGTCAGTGCTCTTAACTGCAGAGCCATCTCTCCAGCTCTAATCATCCTTTATTATGTATCAGTACTTCTCCCCCTCCCCCCTTCCAGAGACATGGTTTCTCCGTGTGGCCTGGCTGTTCTAGAACTCACTCTGTAGATCAGGTTGACCTTCAGAGAACAGCCTGCCTTTGCCTCCCAAGTGCTAGGACTAAAGGTGTATACCACCACTGCTTGGCTTATTTATTTTTTAAAAATATATTTTGAGATGGGGTCTTCAAAATTCAGCACACATTTATTTCTCTGGGTAAAATTTCTACTATTTTGGTCCAAATCTCTTTTCCAAATATGGTATTCAAACATTCATTTAGTTCTGTTAAATGATGGTCCTTTGTTTGATTTCTTGATCTTGTTTGTACAGCCTAATTGCAAGTTCTTTGAAAACTCAACCATGGTATATAAATAGCCAGATAGCTATTGTTTTCCCTTGCCTTTCAAGTTTTCAGACTGAATATGTAGTATAAGATTATGAAAAAATTTGTGCAACAAAGCAAAATTTAACTCATTTAACAATCTTTGAAGGTTTTGAAATAAACATTTTGTAATTTGTTTTCTAGCTAACTCTGCTGACTGAAGAAGAGAAAGCTGTGACAGAACAATTAAAGTCTCACATGCCAGACTTGTTTTAAAGGGAACTCTGATAGAGAAAAGATCAATTCCAAAGAGATTCAGCAAGATGTCTAGAGGTTGGGGGCCGATGATGAAGATTGAGGTTTTCCTTGACTGAGAGGATCATGATGCATTTCATTTGAAGGGTAGATACCATAAGACTGAAAACCAAAAGGATGGGATGGGAATAAAGAAATGTTCTTTCTGATACCCAGAGTTCATTTTGTCACTTCAGGCAATGAAATCCCTTAGTACGATTTTTACTTTTTGTTTTCTTTTTGTATAGTTGGCATAATTTTAGATGTTTTGGGATTTTGTAAAATAATATTAATGTACATTTCATTCAGCGTGTGAATGGGCAAAATACTTGTATAAATATTCAAGTGTTGTTTGTTTGCTCTTTTGAGAGAAAGTCTCACTGTGTAGCTCTGGCTGGGCCTGGAGCTCACTATGTAGATCAGACTATCACTGAATCTTAGAGATGCTTGCCTTTGCTAACACACTGGGCATTGTCTGTCTGTCTGTCTGTCTGTCTGTGACAAGGTCTAAGTGTATCCCAGGCTGGCCTCAGAATTGGTGTCAGTGAGGATAATCTTTTACTTTGGTACCTCATGAGTGCTGGGGTTCCCAGTGTGGGAAGCCAGTCTGGTTTATGTAGTACTAGGCCTCTAACTAGAGCCTTGCTCATGCTGGGCTAGCACAGCACAGCTGAGCCACATCCCAACCATGTATATTTTTTTTTGAGACAGGGTTTCTCTGTGTAGGCCTGGCTGTCCTGGAACTCACTCTGTAGACCAGGCTGGCCTTGAACTCAGAAATCCGCCTGCCTCTGCCTCCCAAGTGCTGGGAATTAAAGGCGTGCGCCACCACTGTCCGGCTCCATGTATTTTTTTTAATGTACATTACAGTTAATAACACATTTACTTGTGTGTATATGATGTCCAGTATTTCCCAAAATCTAACAAATTAATAGGCTGTTTTGTGAGAACTTTTTTTCTTTCTTCCCATTGCTTGGTAGTAACAAACATGAGCTTGTTTTCAAATGCTGTTTTAGACTTTCTATCTGGCATTGCAATAATATGTTATTTTTCAGTCTACTTTTGTAGTTATTCATTTTATATGAAAGATAGACTGAAATCACTGACATATCTGATACTATCCAGTATGTGTCTGTGTAAAAGTTTCACCATTTTGGGGGGGTTCTGGGCTTGAATCTAGGGTGACACATGCATGCTTAGAATGCAATCTATCACTGAGTTTTGTCCCTATTATTTATTTATTTATTGAAACAGTCCTTCTCTGGTCTAGGCTTGTCTAGGGACCTTGGTGACCTGCCTGCCTCAGCCCTTTAGTTTTGTGATTACAGAGATGAGAAACTGTGCCCATCTGTTTGTTTTCGTTTTGAGACGGGACTTTATTATGTAGCCCAGGCTGGTCTGGAGCTATGTAGATCAGGCTGGCCTAGAACTCAGCGATCACTTGCTTCTGCTCTGGGTGCTGGCAACAAAGCTGGTCCTGTTTTCTCTTTAAAGATTTATTTTTATTTTATATACATGAGTATTTTGTCTGCATGTCTGCCTGTGCCTGATGTTCATGCCTGGTGCCCAGGGAGGCCAGAAATGGGTCTCATATCCCCTGGAAATGAAGCTATAGACAGTTGTGAGCTGCTGTCTTGGTGCTGTGACTTGCACCTGGGTCCTCTGGAAGAGCAGTAGGTGCTGAGCCATCCTCTCAGCCCTCTCTTGTTCTTCTGAGACAGGATCTCACTCTGTAGGCCATGCTGGCCTGAAACTGGAGATAATCTCACTTCAGGCTTCTAAGTACCGGGATTACAGACGTACACTTTCATACCTGCTTTTAACATTGTTATAAGCGCAGACCTCTGCCTGCCTCTATCTCCTGAATTCTGGGATTAAATGCTGTGCAACCACGCCAAACCTGAAAGATTACTGTTTTGAGAGCATGTCCCAGTATGTGGTTCATGATGGCCTGCAAGGCAAGCATGTCTTGTCTTATGCACCTGTGTATGAGGTTACTATCACCACCAAAACCAGCTTAAAGCTTATACTGAGAAGTGCATAGAAAGCCACGTTAAAAGGCTGAGAAGAGTCAAGAAGATAGTATAATCAAGCTGGTCGCATAGTTCCAGGTGACCTGGGCCACACAGCAAGACTTGCTTCCAAACAAAATCCAGAAGTGTGAATATTTTCCCCTGACGTTTGTTTTCCAGTACTTAAGACTATGTGACCTGCCAGGCAGTGGTGGCATGTGCTTTTAATCCCAGCACTTGGGAGGCAGAGCCAGGTGGATTTCTGAGTTCAAGGCCAGCCTGGTCTACAGAGTGAGTTCCAGGACAGCCAGGGCTATACCGTTCGAAAAACCAAAAACAACAACAACAAAAAAAACCAAAAAACAAAACTTTGACCTTCAAATATTGCCAGTATAATTCTCTACCTCAACACTTAAATTGAACATAATCAGACTGTAGTTTGTAGTTTTGTAGTTTTGATAGTGGCTTCTGTTAGCTGGGACTTATACCTTTTTAATGTATTTGCATCCACTTATCTATAACATAAAGCCCAAAATTGGCCATAGTATCTAACCTCCATGTTATATTATCTTCATTTTTCTTACTTTAATTTAGCATTATTTCTCATCTAGATGCTATTTTCTGTTACTGTAGTTTTTAGGTGATTATTTATTTATTATATGTAAGTACACTGTAGCTGTCTTCAGATGTATCAGAGGAGTGCATCAGATCTCATTGTGGATGGTTGTGAGCCACCATGTGGTTGCTGGGATTTTAATTCAGAACCTTCAGAAGAGCAGTCAGTGCTCTTAAATGCTGAGCCATCTCTCCAGTCCCATTTTTTTTTAAAAAAGATTTTATTTATTACTATAAATAAGCTTCTGTGAGACATGGTCTTGGGCTACAGCCCTGATTGGCTTTATCCGAATTCTTAATTTTCTGCCTCAAGCTCTCAAGTGCTAGCAGACTCCTTCACCCAGACACTGACAAATGACCTTAACTTGGCCACCTACCAATTTAACCACAATATTACTATTTTTTTTTATTAAAGACCCCTAACTAATTGCAGTTTTCTTTAACTTTTTACTATTATGAACTAGCCTGAGAACTAGTTCCTTAAACATTTTAAGTTGTTTTTTTAAACTTTTGATTGTTTTTTTAGTCTGGCTACTTTGCCCTGCCTGGCTTTGAACTCACTAAGTAGTGGGGACAGTTTGCCTAGTCATTAAAGGTTATAAAGACATGCACCACCACAAGTCATTAAAGGTTATAAAGACATGCACCACCACACCTGGCTCCCACGAATTTTTTGAGATAAAAATTACACAATGAAATTAACAATTTTAAAGTGTAAACAATGTGGTGGCATACCTTTGTAACATCCTAGCACTGAGAAGGTTAAGGAGGAAGGTCAAGGCTGGCATATGCTTCATAGCAAGTTCCAGGTCAGTGTAGGCAACACGAGAACAAGAGCAACAGAAAGGAACAATTGAGGACGTGTTAGTAAGATTATTCTGCAACTATCCGCCTGCATCTAGTTCGAAGACCATAAATGATTTGAAATGAAAGCCTTTTCTCTTTTGCTCTTTGGTTTTTCAAGACATGGTGTCATTGTGTAGCCCTTTTTGTCTTGGAACTCTCTCTAGACCAGGCTGGCCTCTAACTCAGAGATCCCCCTGCCTCCGTCCCCCAAGTGCTGGGACTAAAGGCATGCTTCACCATGCCCAGCTTGTGAATGCCTAGTCTATCTCTACTTAATTTACTTAGGTTATATGTGTGTGTCGATTATTTTGGGTTATATTCATATGTGTGCATGTGAGTGTGGGTGTTTTAGGGATCATCTCTGATCCCCTGGAGTTGGAGTATAGGCTGGAGTCCAAAGGCAGGGTTAGATAGTGGTCCTCCCCAGGAATAGCAAGTGTTCTTAACCTTTGTCTGGGCCATCGGTCCTTTGTTTATAGTTCATGTAATTTAAAAAATGTTGCAAATAACTAAAAGATCCTTTCTAGGTTATCAATTCTCTGGATTGAAGTTCATAAATAATTTTATAATAAGCTTAAGAGAAGAATTAAGATTTACGTATTTGACCAACGCCTATTGTCTCATATACTTTCCCTTTCTGCAACCTAACTGGTCTCTTCAGACATGAAATTAGAAGCGATTGCCTAGGAAAGCAGAATACAGATGTACTCTTTCTGTGTTAGTCCCTATAGCAGAAACAACTCAAGCAGCAAGAAAGGCTTAGTTGGTGGGATGTGGGTCCAATTTTCTCACCAAAATGAGATGTGGTACCTTTCCCCTGCAATCCTTACTTCCAGGAAGTTTGGAGACTAGACTATATATCCAGTCCATTGTGAATTACAGAAACCTTGTCTCAAAATAATAGGTCAAGAGAAATCACCGGTCCATTACAATTGGACTTTTCGAACTGCATTTACTATGTAGGAGGACTAAGTATTAAAAAAAAAAAAAAAAAGCTTAAAGTCTGCGTTTCCTCTCAGAGGCCGAAAGCAAACACTAACCAAGAGTCCGCGGTCCAGGGTTTCCTTAGGTGAGCCACTAACAACTAGCAACGCAAAATAGGACTCACTGTCCCTTCCTAATACTCGGGAGGGTGGCTTCCAATTACGGACCACAGACACACAAGGAGCCTACATCTCTGGCGGTAAAAACCGCGAGGCGAGGGGCACCGCGCCGACGCCGGACACGCCTCCCCGCTGCACCGTCTCTCCAAGTCTCGTGTGCAGCGTGCACCGCGGGAACCCGGCGCCCGCCTCCCCTCCCATCCCGCCCCGCCCCGCCCCTCCCGCAACGCCGAGTGCGCGTGCGCACCGCGCCCGCCCCGCGGCCGCGCCTCTAGCTGCCCTGGTTACCGTTGGTGTTTGCGAATTCTCTGCTGCGCCGGGACTAGCCCCGCGGCGGTTTTCACACGCGCGCGCCGGCGTCACGTGGGCCGGGGCTCCCACGCGGACGCTGGCCGGCTGCTGAGGCGGGAGGAAGGCGCTGCGGCTACCGCTAGCCCTTGCCTCTCCGCTCCAGGGCTGGTGCGCGGCTAAAAATGGCGAAATGGGGGGTAGCCCGTAGGGAACCAGAAGGGATGGGGCGCGGAGGTGGCACTGTTGTGGGAACCTGCTGAGGTGAGCGCAGCTGACTTGGCGACCTCGGGCCGGCGCCTGACAGCGCAGACACGGACTCCGAGGGTCGCCGAGGGCCCCGCCGAGAGCCGGAGGCAATGGATGAGCAGAGTGTGGAGGTGAGGGGCATTACAGAGGGTGGCGGCTGGGCTCCTTTTCTATCCGGGGCTCCATGCTCTCGCCCTCCCTGTGGGAGGCAGCCTCTGTGAGTCGCGGAGAGGGAGGCTGGCCCGGCGGTAATGCTGCCCTCAGGGTGCCCGGTGCTGAAGCTGTTCCGCAGTCAGGTGCTTCGGGGTTTCAGCGATGCCTTGGCACCTGCTCTCTTCGCTGTTTGCAGGCTGAGCCTTTCCAGAGCAAAATTGCAAATTCATCGGAAGGACTTGCCCTGCTTTCTCGCCACGACTTGCTCTGCATGATTAAAGATCTTTCACTCTCAGCGGTTCATTTTGTAGGACACACACACACACCTCTCACACTCTACGGACTTAAAGACTAGTTTCCAGCATTGATTCTTGTAAAAAAAAATGACTTCATGGTTGGAGTATTTCTGTAAAGGCTAGAAGCATCAAAACGATTGCTTTTGGGGTGGGGTGGGGTACCATTATGCGATGTGGTAATAATTAAAATGTGAACCGTTCAGACACTAAAGTATTACATGATTTTGCTTTTTAAAAGTAAGGGATAACTTACTGAGCACTGCTCTTGAGATTAACCCAGTTCACCCCAATGGTTTTATTGTCTTCCCAGAGCCAGGTGAGAGTCCGCATCTCTCAGGTCCCTGGCCTTGCAGTCATGATTAAAATCATGAGTAATTTTCTACTCAATTGCTCTTGTGAAAGTTGTATGAAGGTTTTGTAAACTTTTCTTGGTTTTAGGAGGGTTTAATTTTTCTGGAATGGAGCAAAAACAAACGTCGGTAAACTTCCCTGTTTACAATTTTTTTTTTCACTTGATGTCAGAAGGGACACTCACATTTACAGTAGATGCAGACTCTCAGGCTCACATAATCAGTTGATTACATCAGGACAGACATTCGGATTCTGAAGTAGTTTGCTTCTAATCTAAATATCTTTACAAATATTTATTTAGTATGTGCATGGGTGTGCATTGATGTGCCCATGTGGAGGTCAGGACAACTTGGAGTTGCTTCTCCTTCTGCCATGTGGGATTCCTGGGATGGAAGTCAGGTCTTCAGATTTGGTGGCGGGAGCCTTTGGCATGCTGAGCCACCTTGCCAGTTCCAGCATATCTTTTTAAAATTTCTTCTCATCTGTACCCAGTGATGCATACTTTAATCCCAGCCCTTGGGAAGCAGAAGCAGGCATATCTCTGAGATCCAGGCCAAGATGGTGAGCGTAGGGCGTTTCAGACCAGCCAGAGCTACATAGTGAAACTGTCTCTTAAAAACAGATTCCCTCTCTTAATTACAAAAGCAGTTCACCTGCATTGTGGAAATTGCAGAAGTAAAAAGTTGTCATTGTGTATTTAGTCATGCAGTCTTTCTTCATTTCTTACTGATACACACATACACAGTTTTTTGTACTATAAAGTATTTCTGCGTGCTATGTGTATAATTGGCATAATTTATTTATTATTTATAAGGGCTGTAGTCACATTCTTACTATAAGAACCCCCTCAGTAAGAATATTTCTACATAAAGTTTTTTTTTTGATGTGTATCAGGGTGTGTGTGTGTGTGTGTGTGTTACACATACCGAAGTCAGAGGAGACTCATTGGTGATTACATTCTTTCCACCTTTTGTTTGAGACATGGTCTCACTGTCCTGGAACCTGATCAGTTAGCCAGGCTAGCTGGCATCTGCCTGTGTGTCCCTCTGTGTCCCCCCTCCCTCACCCCCCCACCCCATCTTGTCATACCTGGGATGGCACACATCACCATCCTGGATTGTACCTGAATTCTGGGGTACTCAGATTCTTATGCTTTCCAGACAAACACATCACTTTCTTAGTCCATATGTTTTTCTTGGAATCATGAGCAAGCTTATTAAAAGACAAGCATGTTTTCCAGATGTTCTGAGTAATCAAGTTCTGATAGGGAGTATAGTTAAAACTGAGGAAGTATTAGCCCCAAGTAAGTGAATTGTTTTCTTCCCTCTTTCCTCTTTTTCTTTTTCTTTTTTCTTGAGATAGGGTCTTACTGAGTAGCCCTGGCTTGCCTGGGACTCTTTATGTTTAGTCTCAGACTGATCGAGATTGCCTGCCATTGCCTCCTGAATGCTGGAATGATAGTTGTGCACCATCATGCCTGGCCTTGTGTGAAGTCTTTTTATATCATGTTCTTCAGTGTAATCTGGGAACTTTATATCTTTTGTTTTCAGAGCATTGCTGAGGTTTTCCGATGTTTCATTTGTATGGAGAAACTGCGGGATGCTCGACTGTGTCCTCATTGCTCCAAGCTTTGCTGTTTCAGCTGTATCAGGGTAAGTTTATGTCTTTTTATGTGGACTCAGTTTTTGTTACTATTAACCTTTTTTTTTTTTTGAGACATGTCTTACAGTGTAGCTCTGGCTGGCTTAGAACTCACTATGCAGATCAGGCTGACCTCAGACTTACAGAGATCCACCTGCCTCTGCCTCCTGAGTGCTGAGACTAAAGTAACCATACCTTGTTATTTGGTTTATATGCTGCACTGTAAGTATTAACCATGCTCCCCTTTAATGTATTTTGTTACCCTTTAAAATATATCTTTAGTAAACGTTTGTCAATAGAGTGCTATTTTTTTAAATGTGAATTGTGTATATGTGTGCGTGCATGTGGGTGCGATATGTGTTTTGCATGCATATATGTCTGTGAACTGTGTGTGGATTGGGGCTCTTGGAATCTTGAAGAAGGTATCAGATCTCCAGGCAGTGGAATTACAGATGGTTGAACCCAGGTCCTCTGGAAGTGCAGACAGTGTTCTCAGCCAGTGAACCTTCCCTCCACCCCAGTAGAACCAATATGGGGGCTGGAGCGGGGGGAGGTGTTTTAAGACAGGCTTTTTCTGTGTAGCCCTGGCTGTCCTAGAAGACCAAGATGTCCTCTGTAGGCGAAGATGGCCTTGAACTCACAGAGATCTGCCTGCTTCTGTATCCTAAGTGCTGGGTTTAAAGGTGTGTGCCAGCACTAACTCAAACTCATACATTTTACAAATCTGCATTGTGTTTGAAATTTAGAGATACTAAAATAAATGATAGACAATCTTCTTTGAAGATGTTAAATCTGATTAAGGAAGTCAATTTCAGTGATTACATTGAAATTTGTGTAGTATAATTTACCATTTTATGTGTAAACCAAAAAATAAGGCTGATAATGACTTCAAAGGAAATGAATAAAATTCATGATAATGAGAAAGTGTAGAGATGAATATAATTGATTGGCTCTGTGAGTTGAAGGTAGGGGAACATTCTTCAATAAGATTTTTTGGAAAGCCTAAGGTATATAATAAAATTTATTTTGGTTGTATGTCCACATCCAGTAACACATATGCTAATGCATGATTGAAACTGCCCTGCTGACATGGCTCAGATAATTTCCATAACTAAGAAAATGAAAACTCTCTAGTGTACTTGTCACCTCAAATTTTCTATTTCCTGCCAGGGGTGGTGGTGCATACCTTTAGCCCCAGCACTCAGGAGAAAAAGGCAGGCAGATATCTGAGATTGAGGCCAGTCTGGTCTACAGAGTGAGTTCCAGTTCAGTCAACACGACACAGAGAAAACCTGTCCCTGAAAAAAGATTTTTTCCATTTCCTTATTTTTTCCATAAAAAGATGGAATGGGACTACAAGATGGCTTAGGAGGTAAAGGTCCTGGATCTGAGTCCAGTCCCACAGTGGAGGGAGAGCGCCAGCTAGTTCAGGTGGTCCTGACTTTCACACGCATACGAGGAAAGAGAAAAATGTCCTTTTGTCAAGAGTAATTTCTAAACATTTGGTGGTGGCACATACCTTTAATCCCAGCACTTGGGAGGCAGAGGCAGGTGGTCTCTGAGTTTGAGACCAGCCTGGTCTACAGAGTGAGTTCCAGGACAGCCAGGGCTACACAGA
The DNA here is from genome assembly GCA_036184795.1 of Tokudaia tokunoshimensis. NCBI lineage: Eukaryota > Metazoa > Chordata > Mammalia > Rodentia > Muridae > Tokudaia > Tokudaia tokunoshimensis. The sequence continues at coordinate 34,684,652 of BTHU01000010.1, read as the reverse complement.
GAAACCCTGTCTTGAAAAATTTAGAAAAAGAAAATCAAGTAATTTTTGTTATACTTAAATGATTTACTTCTAGTCACAGGACTAGCAAATATTGGAGCTGGAGTTGAATCCAGTCAATGATGTTTTAGAGCCTGTATTTGTTGCTACTATGATATGCAGATCTAGGATACATAGAAAACTTCTTCTCACACTGATAAAAGGAGAACTTAATTTTTCTTAGCTTTGTTTCCTTAGCTACAGGATTCAGATAAAACAATGTGCCTCTCAGGTAGTTGGGAAAAGAATGAAATGAGCTAAAAGATAATTGAGAAATTAGAAAATATTATCTACTTGTGAAGTTTTACTCTAGTAATTTATCATTCAGTGTACATGGTATTTTTCAAATGTGAAACTGCAGCTACAGAGATTACTTGGTCTCCACTGATGTAGTATTTGGTGGAGACTGTATAGACTGGGTTTCTTTGATGAAAGGCTTGAGAATGCTTGAAAGTTTTCAAAGTGCTCCTGACCTCTGCTTATTGTGTTGTACCTAGGATATTGTTTTTTCTTTGTTACCTTTCCTTCCCTTTTTAAATGTGTTTATTTACTCTGAGGAATTAGATTTACTTTTGCAGCTCTAGGTATCATCTGTTTATGGGTCCTGGACCTCTTCTCTAGTGTTGGTTTTTAAACCAGAGCCTTGTCTATGGTAAATGGCAAGTTCTTTACCACCGAGCCATGTTCTTTTTTTTTTTAGCACAGCATCGGCTTTTAGATGACTTACTTCATTGTCCGTCCAGAATCTTGAACTTTGGTCAACATAAATTAATTAATCATATTATTTTCTCAAACTGACGCTTTAGTTTTACCATTCAGACTGGTAATCTACCACCAGTGAAGTTTGTGTCTTGCCAGTTAACTCTCTGTGTCCTTTATATCCACCTACTGCTTTCCATTACTATTCATGAGGAAGAAATAGATTCCTTCATCCATAGGCGATTCATTTCCTATTTCCTTGCCTTAAGTCTTTGCTTACCTGTAGTCCACTTTCTGTCCTCTTAGCATATCACTATGCCATTAAGTGTCATTTTCTTTTTCAGAGGCCTTGTAAAGTTGAAGGTGAAGTTGAGGTATTAGCATTGTGTTCAGGTTATCTTGGATCTGATGCTAGCCTTTCTTTCCAGGGCTATGGTGTTCCCCTCACTTCCCAAACCTGGGCTGGCCTTAAACGCAATGCCTACTTGCCATTACCTCACTTACAAGTTCTAGGATACAGGCAGGTGGAGTTACACATGGATTATCTTGGCTCTTTGGAAAAAAAGTAATTTGTGTGTGTGTGTTCTTGAAGGTATGTGGAGGTCAGAAGTCAACTTTTGGAAGTTGGTTCTCACCTTTCTCCTTGTTGGGCCTGAGTATTTTTTATTTTTACTGCTATAATTCGGGCCTCTCATATTCCCACAGGGATGCTGGGATTACATAGTTAAACCAGTACATACAGCTTTTTTCATGGATTTCAAAGATTGAAACTTAGGTTACCAAGCTTGTGTGGCTAATGCTATTCCCTGGCCCCGCCTTGATTTACTGAATGTAATATTCATTTCTAGCTTAGTTGTTTGCCTTTTTCATATAGTACATTGACTTCCTGTGTGTATATATGAATGGTATTTATAAGTGCCATGAGGAAAAATAAAGATAAGTAGGGTTATAAAGTCAGCATTTTGTTAGCTGTTTTAAACATGGTAGTCTAGGAAGTTGTGAAGATATAATTCATTTCAAAAGAGATCTGAATGAAATGTGGGAGGAAATTAGGCAAATATCTGGGGTAAGAAAATCCTAGACAGAAGAACTAGAAGGCACAAAGCCTGAGTTAGAAATATCCTTAATGTGTTGAGAAAGAGGGAAGAAGATGTCGTGGCTAGAGCAAAGGAAGTAGTGAGCTGGGCAAGGCGTGAATGTAGAGATGAAACTAAGGACATTGGTAAGGAATTTGGATTTTAAATGTTACGGTAACCATGGAAGGCTTTTGAGTGGTATATGAGGTATTTTATATTTTAAAGGGATCAGTGGTTACTCTGAAGAAAATGAACTGTAGGCAGGTGGAGAGGGAGTGAGGAAGAATGGTGCTGTAGGACCAAACTATCATCAGCACAGGCAGGCTGTGTGGAACAAAGGAATGCGATAAATGAATGGATGATTTTACATTCTGAAATAGTTTATAAAGAAAAAGCCTTGAGAGGAGCAGGGTTAGGCAGGCCATAAGCATAAAGGTTATAATTTAGAACAACATACCAAGTTTGAGATTTCATTTTATATGAGGTTTTGGCAGTTGGAAACTTAAATCTGAAGTTAGGAAGGTTTACAGTTAAAATTCCAGTATTGGGAATGTTGAGGCAGAAGGAGCTCTCTGAGTTTAAGGCCAGCCAAGGCACATAGCAAGATCTTATCTGGAGGGAGGGAGGGAGGGAGGGAGGGAGAGAGAGAGAGAGAGAGAGAGAGAGAGAGAGAGAGAGAGAGAACAAAACAAACAAACAAAAAACCAGAAAAAAAAACCCAACAACAAAGACCCTCAATTTATTTATTTATTTATTTATTTGTTTATTTATTTTGAGACAAGATCTCACTATGTAGCCTTGTCTGTGCTGGAATTCACTATGAACACCATGTTGGCTTCAAACTCACAGAGATCTACCTACTTCTACCTCCAGAGTGGTTGAGAATAAAGGCTTTTGCTACCAATCCAGACTCCAAGTAGAATAAATTAGAAAAAGATATTTTTGCCTGATTTCCAGTTCAATACAAGATTAAATGATTTTATTATTACTGTTGTATGTCAGGTATTTATGAGTGTAGGTAGATGCTTTATGAGGCTTGTGTTTATTCCATTTTATGAAGGAGAGAAATCAGTTTCTGTATTGACTATAAGAATTGGTCTAAAGATATTTTAGTATTACTTATCCATCAATTCAGTATTACTGCTTCCTCTCTGGGTTATGAAATACAAGGTAAACATGCCTCAAATATGAGAGAAGGGAAGTTTTGTAGATCTACAAGAACTTCCTGTGGGGTGTGGCATGGAGGGACCATATAAGCAAATGCATAAATAGTGATTCCAAGAGTAGAATACATTGCAGTTAGCAGTTTGTTTTACTGGGAGACAGCTGCTCATTATTAAACAGAAAAAAAAAGTTAGGCAAGGGTTGACAAGATGGCTCTGAGGGAAAATTTCAAGCCTTAGCTTGGTCCCTGGAACCAAATGGTGGAAAAGAGAACATGCACCCAGATGCATCTAATAAAAAGTGTACATTTTTAGCAATGGTGTTGTCACTTACTATTGAGGCTAGGAGTCTAGCTATGCAGGTATACCAGTAGGTAAGTTATGAAGTGTTAGAAACACAGTGAAGGGGAGAAGTATGGCTTGCTGCAGGGCAGCTTGTCAGCAGCTCATTGTAGCTGAGCATGGCGTTTAAATCCTTGCACACAAAAGGCTGAGGTAGGAACAGGTAGTGTTTGAGGTTAGTCCGAGCTACATAATGAGTTTGAGACTAGCCTGGGGTATAGAGCAAAATCCTGGCTCAGAAAAAGCAAAAGGAAAGATATGGAGTTCATGAAAAACTTTTGGAAGAAAATGCCATATAAAATCTAAATGATGCTTTTTCTAGATGAGGAAAGGTTGATGAATCTGGTGAATAGAGAAGGAAACATTTAAAAGCTTAATTTTGTAGGATCATAGACTGTGACTGAAGAGGTATAGCTGGGACCAGTTGTGGAAGGGAGATATGGAAAGCTCTGTCTTTAGCAGAAGAGTGGTCTGCTCAGAGGAAGAAACTTGATCCCAGCCTCATAGCACAGACCGCTGTGAGGATAGAGTGAGGTTCCCACAGGGACAGGCCTGGGCACAGAGCCCACTGCAGAAGAGTGCTTATCTCAGTGCAGTCTTCTAGCTCTGCCTGCCTTCCAGGTGGATTTCCCAGCACCAGCTGTTTGGTATCTGGACCAAAGAAATCTTATTCGAGTGTTGATTTCCTTTCCATTTGCGCCTTCCTCCTTTCCACCTTTGCTTTCTTTGCACAGTAACTAGAACTTTATCCTTTTCTTTGCTAGGGTGTCCTGTTACACAGCCTGGCTTCTGACTCACTATATAGCCAAACTGACTCTGAACTTCTGATTTTCCTTGTTTCTGTATCCTCAGTGCTAGGATGGCAGGTGTGTGCCGTCACCACCAAGCCCAGTGTTAGGCAGTGTAGGAGATTGAGCACAGGTCTATTGCAGTAAATATTTTTCTGGAGAGGATACTATGTCCTTTTACTTAATACCTGTGGGGGTTTGTACACTTTCTTGTTAGTTCATTCCTCAGTAAATGACACAGAAACACTGTCATTTATTTAAAAAGCTGTTGTAATTTATTAAAAAAACTTTTAAAAAATGAAAAATATTGTTGAGCTGTGCAGGCTCTGAGCTGTACTAATTCTTCCATCTATTAAAACCCACACGATGCCAGTCATTTGCCAATCTGTCTCCTGGGCTGCTTTCTCTCAGTCTGTAAATTTAGTAGTACCTTAAACTCAGTAGTTTGTAACTATTTACAAAAAAAATTAATCACACTATTTTTGAGGATAGAGTAACAATATTATTTCTAATTAACAAGATTACATCTTGTGAGATCCAGCTACCCTAGAATCATTTCCTTTCCTATGGGAGAGTAGCCTCTCAACTATTTTGGGAAAAGTTCTGTCCCTTTGAAAGTGTTTGTTCCTGTCATGATAATGATGAGGGAGAGATAGTAGATTGCCTGTTATTTCTGTATCTCTAAAATAAATCTAGGCACTAGAGAGTTAAAACTCATTAAATGCAGTTTATAATGATTAGATATATAAAGTAATGTTATTTTTATAATCAAAATTTAATTATTTTGTCTCCGTAGCGCTGGCTGACAGAGCAGAGAGCTCAGTGTCCTCATTGTCGGTAAGTGTTTTGCTGATTACTGATATGCAGTCAGAGGACGACCTGGGATGTATAAAACAAGTCCCCCTTTCCCCTCCAACCCTGCAGTTTCCCATATTTCTTTTCCTTGCCGATAAAGTTGAATAGGAAATGATGAGTAGCTCTAGAAAAGAAGTACAGAACCTGTATACCTGACTAAATTTTATGTTGAAAGTATTATGTGTGATTGTTTTGTGACTTTGTTTTTCTCACATAATTATTGTGTAACTTAATTTTTTAATTGAAACCAAAATGTAACTGGGCTTTGTAGCTCACACTTGTGATCTCAGAACTCAGGAGGCTGAGGCAGGAGGTTTGCCATGTGAGGCCAGCCTGAGCTGTAATATGAGACCTTATATCAAGTGGGAAAAAAATCATTTTCAGAAGAAATGGATAGGCATACTATTCTTGTATACAAGTGGTGATGTATATTCTTACATACAGTTTTTTAAAACCACACAGATATAGTACTTACTGTTCATGATTCTCTTGCTTGTTGTTTGTTTACTCTTTGATAGGTTTTTATGTAGCCCAGGTTGGCCTCCACCGCTAAGGACACACTCCTGATATTTGCACCCCCAGCCCACCTATACTTTTCTAAGTGATAGGATTTATAGACATGTGGTCTATACCTGGCTTTATAATTTGCTTTTTTCCTCTCCTAAAATCAGTTGATATATTTCACAGATGGTATATGTATGCAAGACTTTTAAAGAGGTATTTGATAACCTTCTTTATAAGTATCCCTGGACTTACGAGTTACAGGAGATTTGATCACACTATGAACTCTGAGATTGTGTTATTTATTGAAAAAACTTGTTTCTAGTTATAGTATGGCATACACCTTTAATCCCTCTAGCTGGAATACAGACAGGCCCTTAATATTCACCTTTAATCTCAAACAATGAAGGTTAAAATTAGTTTGTAGAAGGAAGCACCTATGTTTGAAAGTGATGTCTAATTGAGTATCAGACAAAGTGACGAATCAGAGAAAGATTTGACAGAAATAGGATGTGCCCAACTCTCATGAGAAGAGAGAGGGAAGGGAAGCTACCAGAGCAGTACGGAGAGAAAAGGAGAGGAGCGGTTTTACCAGGAGAGTTTTATGGAGATAGGTTGAAGAGACACAGGTAAAAACGGAATGAGCAGAGAACGAGAAGAAGCCAGACGATTAGAACATAGTATCAAAGTTAGTATGAGGCCAAGCAGAGCAATTCAGGAGATGCCAAGAGAGAGAAGCCAGATTGAAGAACAGCTAAGGTGAACCAGCCTTCCAGAACTCAGAAAGAACTCGGAGGGGTGAGCTTATTCAGCAGTTGCCTCAGAGGCTGAAATCCTTCTAGGCCTAGATGAGATTTTAGGAGGCTAGAAGCTTCCAGGACTAGGCCTAGGTTAGCTGACTGAGGCAGTAAGCCTCTGAGAGGACAGTTGCAACAGGAGAATAAAAGTTACATTTTACACTTATGTTCATATTGAGAGATGTTTAGCTCCTTTCTGTTTCTGGTTACTTTAGGCCACAGTGCCACCTTTTGCTGTTTTATTTTTTTCACATTACTTTATGAGAAGAGTATCACTCACTGTAAATGAGAACTTGTGGTTGTGTCTTCTGCATCCAGTCTACTGTGTTTATTGAAACAGAGGTGGGCCTCATGGTCTGGCCTCAGATTTCTGAGTGCTGGGTTATAGGAATGTATCGCTTTTTTGTTTGTTTTGTTTTGTTTTTTGTTTGTGTTTTGTAAATGAGATAGCCTGGAACTCATTATTTCCCCAAAACTGTTCTTGAATGCTTCAGTTTTGTAACTGTAGTGATAAGATTACATATATGCTTTTTCATATCTGACTTATTGTTTTTTATAATAATATTGTGTTCTATTTTTAGGAATACTTGTTTTAGAAACATCTTGGATGTCTGAGTTAGAGCATGTACATGTACGGCTTGTTTCTTCTTTCAGTGCTCCGCTCCAGCTACGGGAACTGGTGAATTGTCGTTGGGCGGAAGAAGTGACGCAGCAGCTCGACACTCTGCAGCTGTGCAGCCTCACCAAACATGAGGAAAATGAGAAAGACAAGTGCGTGCTTGGGTTTTTGCTTATTAGTTAATAGAATATGCCGTGTGCTGTTTTAATGACACTTTATCTATACATATGTTCGAATAATTGGTTTGTATGTGTAATTACTCAGGTATGTCTGTGTATGTATGGGGTACTGGGGATTGAACCTTTGGCTACATGCAAAGTAAGTGCCCTCCGACTTTAACTCTAAGAACTAGGGACACAGCATTGCTATTTCTTTATCTGTAAATGAGAAAGTTAACGTTAATCTTTCATTTGTCCCTTAATATTTAACTTAATGTTTAACATTTCATGACCACTCACCCACCCACAGGACTGTATAAAGTACTATGCTAGATTAGGGAATACAAAGATTATTACATAGATTATTTCTATTTAACTGATTAACAGGAACACAGCAATAATACAACGTTTTGGTCTTGTTAGAAATTACAGTGGAAGCAAATTTTATGTAAAAAAAAGAATGAGTAGCTTTATATTGCATGTTTATAGATATTGGTCATAGAGGGTTATTAGGAGTAGATCAAAGGTGGGAATTTAGGAGAGATTCCAGGAATGTCGAATGTTTAAAAATAAAGTCATAATTAATTTTTACATATAGTATGTTAAACAAATAAGTTGAAACTTCAGGGGTCATTGGAAATAAAGCTTAGACCTGTTCATTTATTGATCTATAGAAATGGGACCATGGGGCTAAAGAAATGGCCCAGTGGTTAGGAGTGCATCCTGCTCCTTCAGTGGATGTAAGTTGGATTCCTGTCACCCATATCATGTGGCTCATAGCCCCCTGTAACTCCAGCTTCAGGAGAATTCAAATCCAGTGCCTGGGCCTCCATGGGCATACCCACAGACAGACACATGTACACAAAATGTAAAGCAATAAAAAATAATGAACCTTTTTTAAAAATGAAAAGGGAACAGGGCCATAAACATGGGAAGAGCTAAATTTTATTTGTTTGTTTGATTTTTTTGATACAGGCTTTTGCTGTGTATCTCAGATTGACCTTGAAGTCACTTTGTAGTTTAGCCATCCTTATGTCTCAGTCTCCTGAGTATAGAGATTACAGGTTTCTGCCACTGCTTAGTTGGTTCCTGGCTTGCTAGTTCATAATTCAATGAAACTGGGTGTTACTTGTCCTACTCTTCTGGCTAAACTGGATTCTTTTTTTAGTTTGTTTGTTTGTTTTTCGAGATGGGGTTTCTCCTTATAGACCGAACTGTCCTGGAACTCACTCTGTAGACCAGGCTGGCCTCGAACTCAGAAATCCGCCAGCCGCTGCCTTCCCAAGTGCTGGGACTAAAGGCATGTGCCACCACTGCCCGGCTAAACTGGATTCTTAAGGCTATTACTTTTTGGCATTGTGATGGTCATACCAAAAAGAATAATTTAACTATAATAACACATTTCATTATGACCACTGTAGGATGATGAACTATCACTATTTAGAAAGGTCCTTTTTGTTGGGCTTTTAAATTTTTTATTAGCAACCTCTCATAAAAGGAATAAATGTCCTATAGTTTCCTTTTTTTCTCTTTTTAAATTTAAAATTTTGAGCCTCAGCTTCCCAAGATTATTACAGATAAATGCCACCATATTCCACTTTTGGGTTATTTTATATATCATGTAAAATAAGCGTTTGTATTAGTGTCGTGGGTAACTTGGTAGTTTAAATAGTGTAAAAAAATTTGTTTTTTTCTTTAGTTTTAGAGGCAGGAAATCCAAGAGCAAGGTGTTTGATGAAGGGTTAGTTTCTGGTTAAGCCTTCGTCCTTGACCTGTAAATGGCTGACATCTTGCAATGTCACCTTGGTTGGGGACAGTATAGTTAAGTCTGTAGAAAACTTGAACTTCATTGTTTTACATGTGGGCATTTGTATTAAGAGAAAGTTTTAAATTGAATCACATTGACTTTGTGCAGTTGAGATGTCTTGATTGTTATTATTGGCTAGTTATAGGAAAATTACTTGTACATATACATATGCTTGTGTGAAAGAGGAACATGGCAGTCTTTTCCTTAAGCAGTAATGGGATAGCATTTATCATAAATAGTGATGAAAGGAAGTGTTGTGTGTTTTATTTAGAAAGAAATCTACAATTTGCTTGTTTAAAGTTTAGATTAATGAAGAAAGTACTTTAAAGGTTTTGTCCATATGTCATTGTTTAGCCTAATTTTTAGAAGCCACTCAATATATTTTTCTTTTTTTATGATGCTATAATCATTTCATATTGAGTGATCTGTTTGCTTTAGCTTAGAAATTTGATAAAAATAACTGTCTTTTCTTTTTCATAATGAATAGATGTGAAAATCACCATGAAAAACTTAGTGTATTTTGCTGGACTTGTAAGAAGTGTATCTGCCATCAGTGTGCACTTTGGGGAGGAATGGTGAGCAGAACAGATGTTCTTTTTGGTTTACATAGTCGCAGGCATTGATATAATTAATTGATTTAGATGGAATAAAGTCTCATTTTTCTCTGGAGAATAAAAAATGTATCTGTTTTATGCATGCCTTATTAAAAGTGTTATACCTTCTGGCAGTACAGAAGGGCCTCTGGGTAGGAGTGTTGATGCAGGATGGGTACTGCTTTCATTGCTTAATGTCTGTAAAATATAATCTTACATTTAACTTTTATTTTTCTCTTTCCTTTTTTCTCCTTCCTTTTTTTTTCTACCCTGTAGTGCTAGTGATTGAACCCAGGGCCTCTGCTTGCTAGGGTAATATCATACCAGTAAGTTACATCCCAGCCCAAGATCAGTGTCCGCTTTGAGTATTGGTCAGTTGATCTTTATCCTTTAGACGCTTCTGAAGTAATGTTGAGTGTAAATATCTATCTAATCTAGTATTCTCATTTCTCAGTTTCTCTTTCCAATCTTGTTCAGAGGCTCTCTGTCCCGGGATTACTGCTCACCCCCACTTCAGCCCCCATCCAGAGTGGGACCATAAGAATGCACTTCCACACTTGGCTTAAAGGAGTGTTTGGGTTTTTTGAGATGGGGTCTAACTATATAGGCCAGACTGGACTTTAAACTTCAAGTCCTCCTGCCTCACTAATCCCTAGTGCTCGGATTATAGGTATGTAGTATATCTGGCTAAAAGCAGACTTTTGGGGCTGGAGAGATGGCTTAGTTGTTAAGAGCCTAACTGTTCTTCCAGAAGTCCTGAGTTCAATTCCCAGCAACCACATGGTGGCTCACAACCATCTATCTGTAATGGGATCTGATGCCCTCTTTTGCTGTGTCTAAAGACAGCTACAGTGTACTCATATATAAAATAAATACATCTAAAAACAAAACTAAAAAAAAACAGACTTTTAAGCCAGTTTACCTTTATCAAGTCTGAAGCATTCATAGTAGCTTTCCTAGAAGCAGCTTTTTTCTTAATAGCTGTATTCTATTTCTTAATATTTGGTTAAATCATTTATATTAAGTACAACAATATAAATAGGTTGAGATTAAACACAGTAAGAGTCTTTGGTTTTGGCAGTGCTAGAGATCAAATTCAGGGCCTCCCATCTGCTATAAAAAGTGTTTTATCAGTGGACTCTAACCCTAGAAGAAAACTATCAATTCTTAGTAGGGAAGATGAAAAAGCATATCCACATTAGCAGTTGCCTTAGTCTCATGTTAACTATGAGACTTGATCATGCCGTGGCTTTGGGGCATGTGCTTTTGGAAAGTGTGGGAGGCTAAGCTAGCTGAGTGGAACTCAGTTCAGACAACTGTCTGAGTTTGAATTCTAATGTGCTGACTAGAAAGATAAATGATCACAGTTTGATTCCTAAGCAAGTTTCATAAGAGGCTCAAGAGATAGTGACTTTTTTCATCCTCAGAGTCACCATTTATCCATACCATGTGACTAAAGAGTTGGCACATCAGCTTATAGCACTTACTGCTCTTGAAGAGGGCCTGGGTTTAATTCCCAGCCTCACTTGGTGGCTTATAACCATCCATAACTCCATCTATATAACTGTATATCTATTGAGGATATCCAACATCTGACCTCTGGGGCACCAAGCATACATGTACATTCATGCAAAACTTCATACATATAAAATAAATCTAAAACACCAAAAAAATACATATTTTTTTTTCTCAGAGACCAAAGTGTGATGCTTTTGCTAAACAAGACACCCCACAATCAATACTCCCACCCCAGAAGGGTTTGTCTATGTAGCCCTGGCTGTCTTAGAACTCTATGCAGACTAGACTGGCCTTGAACTCAGAGATCCACCAGTCTCTGCCTCCCGAGTTCTAGGATTAAAAGCATGTTTCTTCATGCCCAGCTCTGTTATTTTCTTAATGTCTAATGTTTAAACTCTTAAAGGCATTGGTACATTGTCAGGGTAATTTTTGCAAACACTGGCATGTTTTAAGAAGATAAATGTGATACAAAAAGATGAAATGCATTTGAAAATATTTACCAGTTTATCATTGTCCATAGACTGTTAAAGAGAAATGTAGTAAATGTAGTTGGACTGTATGAAACCTCCTCACAGTACTCACGTTGATTTCTGTAGCATGGTGGACACACATTTAAACCTTTGGCAGAAATTTATGAACAACATGTCACTAAAGTGAATGAAGAGGTAGCCAAACTTCGTCGACGTCTCATGGAACTTATCAGCTTAGTTCAAGAAGTGGTAAGATTACTTTTTCATAAGATTTATCATCCTTTTGGATTCTATGATATATATTCTTAAAGAAATTAGATGTTGAAATCAAAATTATCAAAGTTTAAAGATTTGATGGGATGATAAACCTCAAGTCTTAGCTTCAAAAAATAGAGAAATTTGCATGCAGAGCTCTGGCATATAGAGATCAATTGAGTGTGTGTGTGTGTGTGTGTGTGTGTACACTTATGGTGTGGGGCATATATGGAGGTCAGAGGACAACTTTGTCGGTTCTGGGGAGTGAACTCAGGCTGCCAGGATTGCTCAGTCACTACCCTAAGACACTGAGCCATTTCCCTAGCCTGAGAATTGTCAGTAGTGTATTAGAAAATAGAAAAGTCTGCTTTTGTTACAGAATTGACATCTTTGCAAAGGCCCAAGGTCAACCACAGGTGTCATTCCTCAGGAGCCATCCACCTTGTGTTTTGAGACAGGGTCTCTCACTGGTAATTGGAAGTCAACAATTAGGCTAGGCTGGTGGGCCAGCAAACCCTAGAGATCCTCTTTCTGACGCCACAGAATTGATTTTTATGTGGATGCTGGAATCAAGCTTAGGCCCCTGTGTTCACGCAGTAAGCCTTTTACTAGCTGAGCCATCTCCCAGCCTCAGTGACTTTTGTAACCATTCTTTTTTTCTTTTTCTTCTTCTTCTTTTTTTTTTTTTTTAAGATTCCCAGCTTTGGGGAGGGCTTCTGCTACCAGTGAGTGAACTATTTAAAAACATTTTTTTCTTCTAGGTTTTTTGTTTGTTTGTTTTTGGTTTTGTTTTGTTTTGGTATCTTTTTTTTTTTTTTTTTTTTTTTTTGAGACACAGTTTCTCTGTATAGCCTTGCCTGTTTTGGATTCACTTTATAGACCTGGCTGGCCTCAAACTCACAAAGATCCACCTGCCTCTGTCTTCTGAGTGCTGGAATTAAAGGCATGTGTCACCACGCTTGACTCTGTTGTTTGTCTTATATGTATGAATGTTTTCCCTTCATATATGTATATGCACCATGTACATGCCTGGTGGCCTTGGAGTTTAGAAGCAGGCTTTAGATTCCCTGGAACCAGAGTTACAGATAGTTGTGGGTACTGGAAACCAAATCTTGGTCCTTTGAAAGAGCACTAGGTGCTCCTAACTGCTGAGCCAACTTTCTAGCTCCTGAATGAACTATTTTGTATGTGTAAATTAGTCTCCACAGAGTAGAAAGAGTAATTACTTAATACTATGAAGATGCAATATGTAAGGTTGGAGAGAGGGCTTAGCAGTTAAGAGTGCTTGATGTTCTTTTAAGGGGCTGGAGTTCAGTTCATAACTGCCTGTAACTCTAGCTCCAGGGGATCTGACACCCTCTTCCGGTACACAGGCACTCTCACACATGAGGCATATATCCACATAGACAGAAACTCATAGATAAATAAAAATTGAAAAAATATTATTTTGGTCAGTTTTAATAAGTTGTTTGTTATTTATAATTTTTTCTTTGGAAAACTGTGATGCTATAAGCAGTATTAAATATACTTTTGGAATATATTCTGTTTAAAGTTGCTAGAATAAGTTTTTTTTATGTCTCATTAATAACCTACCAGCAAGTGTTCTCTTTTGACCCTTTGGGACTCAAGAACAAAATCATCATTTATGACATTCTTTCCATATTAAATAGCATTACTGGATTGCATGTGTGCTACAAAATCCTTTTGAAAAGCATGCTAACTGAATTGATTCTATTTGGCCTTGTCTGGCCATTATTAATTTCTCTTGGCAGCACTAGGAGGCTATTCTATGTTGAGAGTTCAACTTATATATTAATAATAGTATGTATAGACAAAACTGTGTTTTATTTTCTTTGGTACACTGATTTGAAATCTAGTGCATATATTTTGCAATCTTGGAAAAGCCATTATCTTTTTGTATGTAGTTCTGAAAATAGCCTTTATAAACCAGACAAAGGAAATGGATTCAGAAACATCGTTTGTTGGGCATAGTGGCATATACCTGTAGTCCCAGCGTTGAAGAGGTGGAGGCTAAAGAATCATCAGGTGAGGGCTTTCAGCTACATGGCAAGTTCTAGGCTAGCCTGGAATACGTGAGACTCTGGAAGAACCCCAAACAAAACAAAATTCCTTTTGTTTTAGGGTTATTTTTGGATGTGTACTGGCCATTTTTGTTTAAATGTTTGTATATGTGTACATGAGCATGCAGTCATGTACTATGACACTCCTGTGGAGATCAGAGGACAACTTACTAGTATTAGCTCTCTCCAGTGTATAGTTCATGGGGATTAAACTCGAGTTGTCAGGCTTGGTGAGAAGTACCCTTTTCCACCAAACCATCTTTTAGGTCTTTTTGTCTTTATAAAGTACTTTATCATCTAAAATGTTATTGGTACTTCTTAGTTCTTACCAAAATTAGGTTACCTTGGGGTTTCCTGTAGCCCAAGATAGTCTCAGACTCTGAAGTTGAAGGCAGATTTGAACTCATAATCTTTTCTGCCTTAGCCTCTTATGTCCTGAGATAACAGGTATGTGCCTTTTCGGGTTTGTAATTATAGGTCTTTTTGTTGCTATGTCTGTTAAATTATAAGAAGCTTAATTATATTGTTTATTTTGAGAACTTTATCGTATTGCGTGTTTTTGCACATATAGGTGTGTGAGAACATGCATGTGGAGGTCCGAGGACAACCTGCAGGAGTTGGTCCTCTCTTACTGTGTGGGTCTTTGAGCTTGAACTTGGGTCATCAGGCTTTGTGGTGGGCTCCTTTTCCTACCTAGCCATCTCGCTTTGGTAGTCAGAGGACAACATGAAGGAATTGGTTCTTTTTCTACTTCATAGATTCCAGGGATTGGGGTCAGGTTTTCAGGGTTTTTAGCAAACATCTTTCACCTTACTGATCGAAATTTACAGAATTTTTAAAAAACAATGTTACCTATATAGTACAGACTGTTAAAAATATTTTTTAAATAAAATTTTTTTAAAGAGGCAATTAACTGAGTAATCACTGTGCATTATCATGTTCATGCTTCTGTTTTAAAGAACTTCAGTTAAAATTCATCCTTCATGTTTATCTTCTAGGAAAGAAACGTAGAAGCTGTAAGAAATGCAAAGGACGAGCGTGTTCGGGAGATCAGGAATGCGGTGGAGATGATGATTGCGCGGTTAGACACACAGCTGAAGAACAAGCTCGTGACTCTCATGGGTGAGCGAGTTTGCATTCTGTCGGAGACCACGTACCTGACCTGGCTGGGAGGAGTTCAGTCTTTAAGGACTAGATTGATGAATTGATAGTAGATAGGAATTTTAAGATTATAGACAACTCTGTGTTGTATAATCTGACAGTAAGTCTGATTTATGTTGGAATATGATCAAACAGAGAACTTTTTCACAGCTATTGCATGAAAATCTTAAATGGTTTGTGAACCTTGTTGTTACTTTTTTTTCCCTTTACAACTAAGAAAAGTTCCCACTCCTGATGCCTTTAATCCCAGCACTCAGGAGGCAGAGGCAGGTGGATTTCTGTGAGTTTGAGGCCAACCTGGTCCAAACCAAACCAACCAACCAAACAAACAAAAGACACATGTTGGTGTCAAACAATCAGCCAGTAAAGGTATCTACTCCTGAGCCTAATGCTGTCAGGTCAGTTTGCAAGGCCAACGTGATGGAGGAAGAGAACCTTCACTTTTTATTCCTTGGTGTTTCTCTTTTTCTTTTTTTGAAGCAGGGTCTCAGTGTGTCGGTCTGACTGTTCTGGAGTTCACTGTATAAATCAGGCTGGTCAAAAACTCAGATAGAGACCTACTTGCCTTTGTCTCATGAGTGCTAGAAATAAAAACATCACCATGGTTGGCTGGTTAGAGAAAAAGTAAAGTACCTAAACCAATTTTCACTGTTATTATGATTTTGAAGAGTAACCAGATGCATTTTTTTGAAGATTTTATGTATATGAATACACTGTAGTTGTCCTCAGACACACCAGAAGAGGGCATCAATCATATTGCAGATGATTGTAAGCCACCATGTGGTTGCTGGGAATTGAATTTATGGCGCAGTCAGTGCTCTTAACCACTGAGCCATCTCTCCAGCCTGCCCCTTTTAAGCAAAAGTTAAATTTTGAGAAGAAATTTCAGAATAATTAAATGAATGAAATTGGTTTTTATATTTTTAAGGTTTATTTTATTTATATAAGTACACTGTGGATGTCTTCAGACATACAAGAAGAGTGCATCATATCCCATTACAGATGGTTGTGAGCCACCATGTGGTGGTTGGCTGGGATTTGAACTCAGGACCTCTGGAAGAGCAGCCAGTGCTCTTAACCGCTGAGTTATCTCCAGCCCCCTGAATGAAATTGTTATTGTGTCAGCCACTTAAAGTACATTCATTATAAGGTTCATTTTTATTTTTTGGGGGGGGAATATTACAGATTTAACCTAAGATTGTCACTCTATAGTTCTTATTTATTTATTTATTCATTCATTCATTCATTTTAGATAGTGGTTCACATAGCTCAGACTGACCTCAAATTGGCAAAGTAGCCAAGTATGAATTTGAATTCTTCTTTGTTGTTGTTGTCATTTGTTTTTTGAGATAGTTTCTCAATGTAGCCCTTAATGTTCGAGAACTTGACCCATTGACCATACTGGCTTCAGACAAGAGTTCAGCCTGCCTGCCTCTGTCTCCTGAGTTCTGGGATCACAGGCGTGCACCAACTGCTGATGACCTTGAATTTTTGACTCTTTTGTCTTCACCTTCTGTGTGCAAGGAATACAAGTGTTATCATATCTGGTTTATGCCCAACTGAGCATTAACCTAGAGCTTTGTGCATGTCAGGCAAGCATTCTACCAATCTCCAGCCCCAGCCTGTACATTTTTTTAGATAAATTTTATAGTCCTAAATTGAATTTTGCCTAAAAATAGGGTTACCTCCAATGTTCTATTTTTTAAGCTACTTTTAGAAAGTATATTCAGCTGTTAAAGCTCTAGGAACGTCATTGTGGGAACTGTAATGTAGTTCTTTTCAGTTGCCGTGGTTCTCTTTTTACAGAGTGTGTTCATAGGAAGTAATCTCATTCTTTAACCAGTAGTGAACCTGAATGTTGTTTTGCTCCTTTTAAACAGGTCAGAAGACGTCTCTTACTCAAGAAACAGAGCTGTTGGAATCTTTACTTCAGGAGGTAGAACATCAGGTGATAAAATACATTTGTTTATATGCTGCTGAGTGAGCATTAACTATTAAACAGTATCCAATAGCTGTTTCTGGGCAGGATGATGTACAGCTGTAAATTATGTAAGGCTGAGACAAAAGTACCATGAGTTTGAGGCCAGTCTAGGACACATAGTACCTATACTTCATCTAAAAAGCTAATGTATTTATCCTTTTTTCATCCATCTCCCTCCTCCTTCCCTTCCTTCCTATCTATTGAGGTAGCATCTCATACTGTGGCTTAGGATGGTCTTAAACTTGTGACACTCCTACCTTTGTTTGCAGAGGGCTTTGATCACAAGGCATGGAGGTTTGAATGAAATGATTCATAGTTTTTTGTTTTTTTGGTTTTATTGAGACAGGGTTTCTCTGTGTAGCCCTGGCTGTCCTGGAACTCACTCTGTAGACCAGGCTGACCTCGAAATCAGAAACCTGCCTGCCTCTGCCTTGCAAGTGCTGGGATTCATATTCTTAGGAATTTGAATTAGACCACAGTTGGCGGTGAAGTTTGGGGAGGCTTGGGAAGTGTGGTCTTGTTGGAGTAAGTATATGACTTGTGGCGGACTTTAAGGTTTAAAAACTTCCTCCTGTCTACCTCTCCTCCTCACCCCTGTTTGCTCTTACTACTTCCTGTTTGTGGATAGAGGTCACAGCCCTCACCCCTCAGCTGTAGTTACCACAGCTTCCCTGTCATGTTGGTGAATGACTCTTTCCCCTCTGATACTGTAAACCCAGAGGAAAGCTCCCTTTTATAGATTTCCTTGGTCATGGCACTTTATTACAGCCTTCAAAAAGTATCCACACAGGAAAGACACTGTACTGTATCTTTTAAAAATCTTTCCCCCACCTTTCTGCTTGGGTGTTGGGAGAAGAGGGGATAGAAACTATGGCATCAAGAGATCTGTGTGCTATAGTAGAGATTTTTATAGAGTTGGTATTAGCTAATTCTTAAGATTTCTAGGAGCTGGAGAGATGGCTCAGCAGTTAAGAGCACTGACTGCTCTTCCAGAGGTCCTGAGTTCAATTCCCAGCAACCATATGGTGGCTCACAATCATCTGTAATGGGATCCGATAACCTCTTCTGGTGTGTCTGAAAGCAGTGACAGTGTGCTCACATACATAAAATAAATCTTTAAAAAAAAATTTCTAAATAAGCCAAAACGCAATAACTTTTTTTTTTTTTAAAGACTTTGAACTTTCTGTGTAGACAGGCTAGCCTCAAACACTGAGCTGCCTGAGTATTGGGATTAAAATAAATACCCGACCCCCGTCTAAATTTACTTGTTGGGGGGAATAATTCATAAATATTTGCAAATTTATAAAAGGTGAAATTTCCCCATAGGATTTAACTGGTAGATTTTAGGTAATGGTTATTGTCATATGGTTACTGTCATTTACCTAAATATACTGATTTTTTTGTTAAAGTTTAGCATTAAGGAAATAAATACCTGTTGAGTTTCAGATAATACTGTTGTAGATTTTTAAAAATTATTTTATTTTAAATTATGTATATATGTGTGGGTATGCGCATATGAGTACAGGTATCTGTGGAGGCTGGAAGAGGGTGTTAGATCCCCTGTTGTACTTAAAATGGTTGTGAGCCACCTAATGTGGATGCTAAGGCTTGTACTTGGGACTTCTGCAAGAGCAGTACGCACTTTTTTTTTTTTTTCGAGACAGGGTTTCTCTGTGTAGTCCGGGCTGTCCTGGAACTCACTCTATAGACCAGGCTGGCCTCGAACTCAGAAATCCACCTGCCTCTGCCTCCCAAGTGCTGGGATTAAAGGCGTGCGCCACCACTGCCCGGCCAGTACACACTTTTTTAACTGCTGAGCCAACTCTCCAACTCTCCAGCACCATTTTATTTTGTGGTTTTTTTTTTTTTTAATTTTCCGACTCTGTAGACCAGGCTGGCCTTGAACTCAGAAATCCGCCTGCCTCTGCCTCCCAAGTGCTGGAATTAAAGGCGTTCGCCACCACTGCCCGGCTTCCAGCCCCATTTTAGATGTTTGGGATATACTACTGAGCAAATTGGCAAACAAAATCTTTCCCCATCAACATTTTGAGTTTGTTAGTAAACATAGAGTAAAAAACATAAATACCTGGTACATTCACTTGTCTTGAATTTACTTTTTTTTAGAATACTTATATTTTAAAGGTAGGTGTGTGTGTGTGTGTGTGAGAGAGAGAGAGAGACACAGAGAGAGAGACACAGAGAGAGAGACAGAGAGAGAATGAGAATAAACAAGGGATCGAGAGAAACAGAGAGAGGGAAGAAGGGAAGAAGAGAGAGAGAGTGAGTATTGGGTTTCAGACCAGGGACAAGAGGCTGAGGTGCATATATAACATGCCAGGGTGGACCTGGCCTCTGGATTCTCTCAGCATCTCTCAGTTCCTACCTGTTGCAAGGTATGGCCGGCATATCTACCCTCTACCCTGAACTTTCCAACCCAAGAGCTGGTCTTCTCCTCCCTCAGAAGTTCCTCCCTATATAATCCAGACATTTTGGTCCCTCTCTTTTCTCTGTCTCCCCTCCCCCTGCATCTTTTTTCTACCTTTGTGCTCACTCTTTCTCTCTTCTCCCTCTTCTCTGGTCTCCCTCCCCATGTCTACTTCTCTGGCCCTGTTCCTTGGGACCCATGAACCTGCAGCCTGAGAGCTGCTGCCCAATATGTAGCTACCTTTTAAGGGTATTTTCTCTGTCTCTCTTTTCCTTTGTTTCTTTGTTTCTTTTTTTGGGGGGGGGATTTTAAGACAGAGTTTCTGGGTGTAACAGCCTTGGCTCTCCTAGAACTTGCATTGTAGACCAGGCTGTGAGGCCTCAAACTCAAAGAGATTCACCTGCCTCTGCCTCTGCCTCTGCCTCTGCCTCTGCCTCACAAGTGCTAGTATTAAAGGAATGCACCACCACTGTCCAGCAAAGTTGTTCTCCTTTTTGGAGATTTTCTTCTTGTGTTGAATCTTTATTTCCTGGTTTCCATTATTGCTAAAACCCTTGAGTTATTCATGTGCTGTTTTACACTTCAATAGCTTGCCAGGATGGCTAATCAGAATTAACTTCCATTGCATGTCTGACAATATTTTTATTATCTTTTCACTGATTGGCAGTTGACGTGTAAGGTTTAGTACATGCATATTTATTTAGCACTCATATTTTCTTCTCAGGATGCTCATTCTTGTTTGTCTGACACAGCATCTTGACACATATTTAGCATAAACTGTCCTAGAACTTGCAGTATAGCCCAGGATAGTTTCCCTTTTGAGATCCCCTTGATTCAGCCTCCCAATTGCTAGTACCACACCCAGTACAGCAGTTTAGAGACTTTTATCCCTGGATTAATAGGGTCATTTTATACTAATTGTACTATGCTGAGTAAATGTCTGAGGATTTATGGTATTTTTTTTTAAACAATTGATGTTAGCTATAATACCTGTGTGGAAAGTATGTGATTGATACGTTTGACAAATATGTATAGTTTTGAAATCATCACTGTTGTCACATTGGTGAACATGGACATTTATTTTTGTACATCTTTGTATTTTGTTCTCTTACTCTTCGTGTAGCCCCCAGTTTGGTTTCTGTCATAAATTGATATTTTCTTATAGATATAAAAATGTATTCTCATACACTCATTTTATATTTAACTTCTTTCAACAAGATTACTTTGGGTTTCATTCGTGGTACTGAATACATCAACAATTTTTTTCTTTTCATTGCAGAGTGATCACTTTATATAAACATCACATTTGCTTTTCCATTCTACTGATTATATTCATTTGGGCTGATTGCAAACAGCAAAGGTTTGTTTGGGGCTGTTACAGCTAGAGCTAATAGGAACATTCTTGTCCAAATCTTTACTTCTCTTCCTGTTAGGTCCACTTAATACAGATGGCTGAGTTAAGTGATGTCTGAAAAAAAGAATTTTAAAAATAAAATAAGAATAATTAAAAATGTTTTGTTTTGTTCTTAATTATGTATATATATATGTGTGGGTGGGTTCATGCAGAGGTCTAAACGGTTGGGTCTCTTGAGCTGGAGCTACAGGTGGTTGTGGTGTTGGGAACTGACCTCCTTTGCAAGAACACTACATGCTGATGACTGCTGAGCCATCAGTCCTGTTACAGCCCTTATTTTTAAGTAATTGCTGATAGTCTTCTGAACAAGTTGGCCATTTTACATTGCTACTAGCATGGTCTGAGTTCCTCTGCATACTGGTAGCACATGGCCCAAATATTCTTAAAATAGCTGTTTTCATGAGAGCATTTTTATGACTAATTTTTTGTTTGCCTGTGTCTAATGATGTTGAAAATCCTTTCTTACATTTACTTGCCATTCATATGTGTTGAAGTTCTCTCCAAATTTTTTCCCTCTATTTTTATTGAGTTTTCTTTTGTTTTCTTAGTTTTTATAATTCTTTGTTGTTTATTCTAGGTAGTTTTTGTCAACTTGATGCAAGTTAGTTATTTGGGAAGACAAATCTTAGTTGAGAAAATGGTTCCATCACATTGTCTGTAGGAAGTCTGTAGGGTATTTTTTTTAATACATGATTGATGTGAGAGGGCCCAGCTTAGTAGAGACTTGCCACTACTAGGCAGGTGGTCCTGGGTAGTGTAAGAAAGCAGGTTCAACAAGCTGTGAACTCCAGC
Organism: Tokudaia tokunoshimensis; assembly: GCA_036184795.1. NCBI lineage: Eukaryota > Metazoa > Chordata > Mammalia > Rodentia > Muridae > Tokudaia > Tokudaia tokunoshimensis. The sequence continues at coordinate 34,663,121 of BTHU01000010.1, read as the reverse complement.
ACTCCTCCATGGCCTCTGCATTGGTTTCTGCTTCTAGGGTCCTGCCTTGAATTCCTAGCTTGAATTCCTTCAGGAACAGAATGTGACCTGAGAGTTGTAAGCTGTAATAAACCTTTACCTCTCTTTAGATTGATTTTGCTCATGTGTTTTCTAACAGCAGTAGAGTCTTATTTAAAGATTCATTTATTTATTATATGTAAGTACACTGTAGCTTTCTTCAGACACTCCAGAAGAGGGTGTTTGATCTTGTTACAGATGGTTGTGAACCACTGTGTGGTTGCTGGGATTTGAACTCAGGACCTTCGGAAGAGCAGTCAGTGCTCTTAACTACTGAGCCTTCTCTCCAGCCCCTAGACATCGTCATTTTAAATGAGTGTCTAAGCTGCCTGAACTTGCCTTGAATTCAGTGGCTTCCTGTCTCAGCCTCCTGCAGAATTTTAAAAAAAGTAGGTGTTAAATCCTTATGTGGTAAATGCTTTGTAAAAATTTTCTTGTATTTTTCTGTTTGCTTCATTTTTGTTTTTGTTTTTTCTAGACAGGGTCTCTCCATATAGTTCCTGGCTGACCTGGAACTGGCTCTGTAGACCAGACTGGCCTTGAACTCATGAGGATCTGCCCATCTCTGCCTCTTTAATACTAGGATTAAAGGTGTGCACTACCTGGCTATTTGTTTTGTTCTGTTTTTGATTTAAGTAGAGAATTAAATTTTTGCCAAAGTCTGATTTGTCAGTTTGTTCATTTTGTGTCATATTTAAAATATTCTCTTATGTTTCTTCATAAATATTATTTTAGGATTTCCATTTAGTTAGGTCTATGATACACACACACACACACACACACACATATTTAAAAATTGATTTTTATTTTATGTGTGTTTATATTTTGCCGGAATGTATGTCTGTACTGTGAACATGCAATGTCCACAGGAACCAGATGAGGGAGTCAGATCCCCTAGAACTGTAGTTACAGACAGCTAGGAGTGCTGGGAAAACTGAAGCCAGGCCATCTAGCAGAGCAGTTAATGTTCTTAACGTCTGTGCCATTTCTGCAGCCCCTGTGTTCAGTGCATGTGAGGCCAGAGTACAACCTCAAATGTCATGTTCAGGAATACCATCCTTCCTTTGAGTCCCCGTTTCCTCAGCCTGGAGCTTAGCAACTAGGCTAGACTTGTTGGCCAGTGAGTCCAGAGTCTTCCTATCTTGGCCTCCTCATTGCTAGGCTCATGAGTTCACCATGCCCAGTACACTGGGAAAGGCCATTGTCAGTAAGGTTGGAAGAAGGAAAAGGACAGACTTTTGTTTGGCTTCTTATATGTAGGAATGGACAGGGCAAGTAGTTATGTTTGATATTTTAGTTGGATGATTTAAATTATTTTAGTGGGTTCTAAATGATCAGGAGTTTGTAAGGTGGCTGAGCAGGTATAAACACTTTTTGTGATTGCTTGGTATGCTACATGTGTTTGATCCTTGGAACCTCTGTGGAAAAGTAGGAAGAGAGAGAACAAACTCCACAAAGTTACCCTTTGACTTCCAGATGCATGCCATGGCACGGCATGTTCTCACTAACAGAAACATGCATGCACATAGTAGTAACAAAGTTAAGAACATTTAAACTGTGGAATTGTCCTAAATGGTCTGTGCCTTAGCAACTGGGATGGTTAAGGTAGGGGAATATTTTCTCCTGTATAGGCTCTGAATTCTATAGTATGTATATCAAAGATACGCTCTCATTTGAACATTCTGCTGCTGGCAAGAAAGTGGAAGAATATTCCCCAACCAGGAGTATTTTAAGATGTTAAAAAACACCATAGTATGAAGTTGTGGTATAGAGGCACACAATTTTAATCCCAGCACTTGGAAAGACAGAGGAGTGTGGATCTCTGTGAGTTTAAGGCCAGTCTGGTTTACATAAAGAATTCAAGGCCAGCCAAGGCTGCATGGTGAGACTCTTGTCTTTAAAAAAAGAAAAAAGAAAGGACAAAAGAAAAAAAAGCAAGAGCTGGGCACAGTGGTGAAATTTGTAAATCCTACGGTTGTTCAGAGAAGCTGGAAGAATCCTTGGGGCCAGCTGACCAGCTTTGTACACTTGACAAGTCCCAGGCCAGTGAGAAACTGTTTTTGGGAGGTATGAGTAGGGGACACAAAAACAGTGACTGTTACCTGAGTAATGACACTGAAGGTTGTCTTTTGGTTTCTATAATGTACACAGAGAATTAAAAAGCAAGCAGAGGACAGTGAACATGTAGACAAAGTGGGCTCTAGGTAGCCAGTAATGTGAAATTTCACCGATTTTTTTTAACAGTGAGACAGAAAATAAAACCATAAAAATGCTGTGATATACCCATTAAATTTATAAACAATTATAGACAGTTATAAATATTGGCAAAAGATGTACTAAAGAGAACTTTGTTTTGGCGTATCTCGTGAATCAGTTTTTAGAGCAGTTTGTTAATATCAGGCTTTTCAGTATGCTTTAATTAGCAATTTCAGTTCTAGACAAACAATGATGTCTACAAGGAGCTATGTATGAGGATCTCTTCTCATAATTATTTTTAATAGTGAGATGAATAAATTATGCTTTTCCTTCCAAGGTGTTCCTCTGAAACTACTGAAATGAAAGGCAGTCTGCAGCTCAGCTTGAGACTGTGGTGCACACCTATGTGTAGCATCAAATGTTTGGAAGCCCTGTGGCCAGAGGATTTGTGAGCTTAAGGCAATATAGTGAGATTTATGTGGGCTTTGATTGGTTGGTTGGTGGTTTGTTTTTTTTGTTGTTTGTTTGTTGGTTTTTTGGGTTTTTGCCTTTTCATCATTTACCAGTATGTTTATTATTTAATAGCCCTATCATTTGGTATCATCATTAGTAAAACCAAGGCTACATGTCTTGATGGCTCTATTCTTATGTGCTATAAGCAATAATTACTCAAAAGATGTAAACCCAATTGAAATGGATTATGTTAACTTTCCATTACTGTGACAACCTACTTAAGAGAAAGGCTTATTTTTACATTGTTTCAGAGGGTTTGGTCCATGATGTTGCAGGTTATTTGATCACATTGTGAATCCTGAAGTTGTGAACTGGGAAACCCTATTTCTTGTTGTGGTGTGGCTCAGCCCTAGCAAATAACTTTTAACTCAAGGGTTTTTTATTTATTGTAAACAGGTAGTTGTGGTTGCTCAGCCTTAGCACACACCTTTAACCCAAGATCTTTCTGTAAACAAGAGCTAAATAATGTTATCTACAGGTCAAGAGGTGGAGCAAGCAATCTGTTGACAGGAAGTAAACATAGGAAAACCCAGGAAAGAGGAAGGAGCTTCTTTGAATTGAAGGGTATTTAAGACAGTATGGAGAAGGAGCAGGATCTTTTCTCTTTGGGGACATCAGAGGAGTAGGAAGGTCATCTGGGTGTTTTCTCTGTCTCTCTGAGCGAGCAGGCATTCACCACAATGTCTAGCTCCTGAGTCTTCATTTGGTAAATTGAATGTTTGAGATTTTATTTTAAAAACACATGGTACAGTGACCTTGCTGCTTTGGGGCGCTGTGGTAAGGCAGTATGTATATCATGCTGCAAAAAACCTATTTAACTTGTAGCATTTGGGAATGAAGAAAGTGGCCAGGATCCCAACATATCCTTCAAGACATGATCCAACTTTAGTTCATTGGGATTTGCCTCTTAAATGGTCTGCTACTTCCAGTAGCTCTATAGGTTGGTGACAGTCTGTTGCCCTGGCCCTTTGGATAATTTGAATATCATCCATAAGAGAATTTTATAGTTGTATTTGTTTGTTAGAGCTGCCTTGACAGAATTCCACTGAATGGGATTCTTGAACAACAGAAATTAATCTTGTCATATTTCTAGATGCTGGCAGTTCAAGGCCAAAACACTAGCAGGTTTTCTTTTTTTCTTGAGGTCTCTTGCTTTGCCTATGGACAGAATTACCTTTTCACTTGTCCTCACAGGGATGTTTATATGCTGAGATCCCTGGTTGCTTCATTTTTGCTTAATTAACTCACTTTCAAATAACAGTTAACTACCTGTATCATATCTTTTTGTAGATGATGAAAGATACAACTCAGGCCACAATAATATGCAGTTTTCCTGAGCTGCCTCATGATCTTTATAACCAGTAGAAATCACCAGTGGCAGACACTTTTCCACATTATAGTGTAAAGTGTTAGAACCTCAGACTAGTTTTCTTGAATTCAAAATTCGCAGTCTCTTAACTGTTGTGCATATTTTACTACATTAGATTTCTCATTCATTTTAATAAAGGATTTATTTTGTATGTCTGTCTGAGTCTCTGCCTGTATGTATGTGTACTACATGTATGCTTGGTACTTGAGAGACCAGAAAAGGAGTTAGAATCTCTTGGAACTGAATCTGTAAGCTGCAGTGAGTGCTGAGAACCAAACCCAGGTCTCTGAAAGATAAGCAAGTGCTCCTAACTGCTGAGCCTTCTTTCCAGCCCCAGATTCTTTATCTCAAGAATTGATAAGATTGTTGAGGGCTAGTGGAGAGACAGCTCAGAGGTTAAGAGTACTGACTGTTTTTTCAGGGGGCCTGGGTTCAATTCCCAGCATCCACTTGGCAGCTCACAACTGTCTATAACTCCTGTTCCAGGGATTTTGACACCCTCCTACAGAAACATGCTATTAAAACACCAGTGAACGTAAAAAAAAAAAAGATTGTGTGAAGTACATGTGATATCAGCATTTCTATTAACTATAAAGAATTAGAGACTATGGCTGTTGGAGGAGGAGCAGCAGTGATCACACATCAGCTGCTGGATTCTCATTTCAGGTCATCATCAGAAAAACTAAGTTTGCTATATAGTAAGGATCAGGAGATCTGACCCTGGTTGCAGAACCATTCCTGGTTGCAGAATACAGGGCTGTATTCCCACTTATCTTTCCAGACCATCCTAGGAGAATACTAGGAATCCTTGGAAGGGGAAGAAGGAATATTGTTGCTTGGAATAAAAACAGGGTTGAATATGAGTTCCAGAAAGCAGACTTCTCAAACTCGTGGACAACAGTCTGCTGAAGAAGACGACTTTAAGAAACCAACTCAAAGCAATATGTAGACAAATAAGATGAGGGGAGCTGCCTCAGGAAAGAAGTCAGCTGGTTTGTAGCCAAAGAACCTTGATCCAGCCCTGCCAGGAAGTTGGGGAGGTCGCTCTGCTAAGAACCCCCTTTCTGCTTCTGTGTGGAAGACAAGGAAGAACAAGCAGAAGGCATCTGGCAATGGAGACTGTGGTAGTACCAGTGAAGTCCCCCTGCCCCCTCGTAAGGAAAGGGCACGGGCTGACCCCACTGTGGAGAGCGAGGAGACATTCAAGACTAGGATGGAGGTGAAGGTGAAGATTGCTGAAGAATTAAAACCATGGCTGGTAGAGGACTGGGACTTGGTTACTAGGCAGAAAAAATTGCATTCGTGAGGAGTATGCCAATTGCAAGAAATCACAGGGAAATGTTGATAATAAGGAGTATGTAGTTAATGAAGTTGTAGGAGGGATAAAAGTATTCCAATGTGATGCTGGGCACTCAGATGCTCTACAAGTTTGAAAGGCCTCAGTATGCTGAGATTCTGCTCGCTTACCCTGATTCACCAATGTCGAAGATCTATGGGGTGCCACACCTACTGAGATAATTCACATAGGAATTGGGGCAATGTTGGCCTATATGCCCCTTGATGAGAAAAACCTGGCATTATTGCTGGGCTATCTGAATGATTTCCTTAAGTATCTGACAAAGAATTCTGCCTCTCTGTTTACTGCCAGTGATTACAAAGTGGCTTCTGCTTACTATCATCACAAAGCCCCGTGAAGGTCTACTGACCACTTACTGGTATCTGTAAACACTTCTGTTTAGTCCCTTCATGGTATAATTGATGTTCTTTAAAACTGTCAGTGTAAAACACGGCTTTATGTTTCAGTTTGTTTTCCTGTTCTGTTGTAGACAGAAAATAAAAGGAGTGCCCAGCTCCTTTCCTCATTTCAAAGTTGCTACCAGTGTATGCAATAATTAGACAAAGAAGAAATTCAATAGACCATTTTATTGCTTAGTTGACAGCATTGCTTGAATGCTGGTGGTTCTATCCCTTTGACACTACACAGTTTTCTAATATGTGTTAATGCTACGTGATGAGATGCCTTGGTTCTTAGTGCCAGAGGTTCATCTTAATGTATATACCTAGACACCCATGCATTTTGTGCCTTTTTTTTTTTTTATGGTGCTTAACGTCCGTAAACAACCTATCCTCTGCAAGTCCATCTTTGTTGTTCCTTAGGCATTCATTCTATCTTTGCTCACAGTGTTGAAGGATGATGATTTGTTTCCTGGTTTATGTATTTGAGTCTAACGCATGTTTTTTTTTAAAGATTTACTTATTTTATGTATATGAGTATACTTATAGCTGTACAGATAGTTGTGAGCCTTCCTGTGGTTGCTGGGAATTGAATTTAGGATCTCTGCTAACTCTGGTCCAAAGATTTTATTTATTATTATAAATAAGTCCACTGTAGCTGTCTTCAGACACACCAGAAGAGGGCATCTGATGTCATTACAGATGGTCGTGAGCCACCATGTGGTTGCAGGGATTTGAACTCAGGACCTTCAGAAGAGTAGTCAGTGTTCTTAACAGCTGAGCCATCTCACCAGCCTTCTAATGCACGTTCTAACATGATAGAGGCAATGCATTATTGTGTAGCCACAGTTTTCTGAAAAGTTGATATTTTAGGAATTGTATTTCAGATCTTAAAGAAAATTTGTTTCTAAATTTCAAAGGAAAAAAAATTAAAATGCTTGTTAAGGTGTAGAACTTGAGTATCTGCTCATTAATATATAGTTTAACTGTATCAGTGTGCAAATATATTTGTAGTTTTTTTTTTCTACTTAACCTTAAAACAGGAGGGAAACGTTGATTAAAATCACATAAAGTCAACAATTTTATTGTTAAAATGTAAACCTAGGTTCTCCAAAGATTCTTAATTTTCAAACCCACTTTCAAATTTAAATATTTTTAAAAATTTATTTTATATGTATGTGAGAATTCCTGCTTGTGTAGGTACCACATGTGTGCCTGGTGTTCAAGAAAGCCAGGGGGAGCATTAGATCCCCTGTGAGTGGAGTAAATGAATGCTGTGCACTACCTTGTAAGTGCTAGAAATTGAACTGGGGTCCTCTGCAAGTCGTAATGCTTTTAACAACATTGCTAATTGCTAAGCAAAAGATGTTCTTAACAACCGAGCCGTGTTTCCAGTCTCTATTTTCAATTATTTTTTGTTTTTTATTTATTGAGATAGAATCTTATGTAAGTGTAGGCTGACCTCAGATTCTTTATGTAACTGAAGGATGACCTTGAATTTCTATTGATCACTTTCCAAGTGCTGGGGTTTCAAATATGTGCTAACAGGCTCAGTTTTTACTTTTGTTTTTTCATTAAGTAACTAGATTAGCTTTGTAATTTCCCACTGTTTGTTATATTTTATTTTAATATATTTAAACTAAAATATAGCTGCATCACCCCTTTCCTTGGCTTCTTCCAGCCCCTCCCATGTTCCCATGTCTTCTCCCTTCCACTTCTCCCAAGCCCTCCCCGCATGGGTAGCTTTTTTCTTTATTATTGGTGTGTGTGTCTGTGTGTGTGTGTGTGTGTGTGTGTGTGTACAAATATATAATCACAACTTGAGTCCATTTTTGTTGTTTATATATGATTTCAAGGCTAGATGTTATATTGCATAACCACTTAGAGGGCTCATCCCTTGGGAAGGATAATTCTCCCTCTCAGCAGTCAGAACTAGTTGCTTGGCTGGTCTGCAACTGGCTATGTAGACCAGGCTAGCCTTAAACTCATAGAGATCTATCTGCTTGTTTCTGCTTTCCATGCAATAAGATCAAAGGCGTGCACTACCGCACTTGGCCCCAAGTTTTCTTAATTAAGACTTTTCTATTTATTTTGAGATGAGTTTTCACTATGTAGCCCTGGCTGACCTGGAACTTGATATGTATACCAGACTTCCTGGAACTGGTTGTATAGACCAGGGTGGCATAAATCTCACATCCTAGCCGGGCGGTGGTGGCGCACGCCTTTAATCCCAGCACTTGGGAGGCAGAGGCAGGCGGATTTCTGAGTTCGAGGCCAGCCTGGTCTACAGAGTGAGTTCCAGGACAGCCAGGGCTACACAGAGAAACCCTGCCTCGAAAAACCAAAAAAAAAAAAAAAAAAAAAAATCTCACATCCTCCTGTTTCTGCTTCCCGAGTTCTGGAATTAAATGTGTATTCTACCACACCTCTCCTTTTTTTATTAAAAAAGTGCCTTTGGACATTATTTGGTGGTTGAGATACTGTTTTCCTCACACAGTTGCGATCTTGCAGTAAGAGTGAGTTGATATCCAAGAGCTCAGAGATCCTAATGATGTTCCAGCAAGTTCACCGCAAGCCCATGGCGTCCTTTGTTACCACACCTGTTCCACCAGACTTTACCAGGTATCAGATTTAAAACTGCATGTCCATTTTAAGTTTGTATATCAGGGTAGATACTTGAATACTCTTTCTTTCTTTCTTTCTTTCTTTCTTTCTTTCTTTCTTTCAGCAGATCCTTAATATAGATTTATTAAGGAAATGTGACAAAATCTGGAGAATGGAAGGGACTCTTAATAGACACTGAATAAGCTATTTTAACTCATTTTGTTTTAAGAAATGGTCTCATGTAGCTAAAGCTAGCCTTAAATAAACTCACTGTATAACTGAGGGTGGGTTTGAGCTCCCCCCCCCCCCGCTTTCACCTCCAAGTGTTTGGATTATAGGTGTGTGCCAACATTCCTAGCTAATCATCTTTTTTTAAGGTACTATTAATACTTATTATTATTATTAATACTTATTAATATTATTAATACTTATAGTAATGCAAGCTGCTGAACTCTGTTTTGCATTTAAATCTGGTCTCAAAACTGTGGTAGTCTTTGGAAATGGCTCAGGGGTTATTATAGGCTCTTGCACTATGTGGATTGGGTTTGATTTTTCAGAACCTAGTTGGTGGAAAGAGAACACAACACTAAGAATGTGATAGGCTCATGTTTTGGCTGTAAAGGGAAATGATAGGGAATTAGAAATATTTTTCTTTAATTAGCATTCCATTTTCTATAGAAAACAGCTATTCTTACTAAGTCCATCAATCAAAGGACTACTTTTTAAAAAAAGATTTATTTATTGTATGTATTTGAGTATGCTGTTGCTGTTCAGACTCACCAGAAGAGGGCATCGGATCCCATTACAGATGATTTTGAGCCACCAAGTGGTTGCTGGGACTTGAGCCATCTCTCCAGCCCCAAAGAACTACTCTTTCTTGGTATGAGAAGTGGTTCCTGAATGCTGTGGTACCTGTGGGGGCCAGAGGGTAGCTTGGGAAGTCTGTTCTCTCTCTTCAACATTTGTGTGTAAGGAATCAAATTCAAGATGGTTAGGTTTGGCAATAAGTGCCTTTACTTGCTGAGCCCCCTTGAAGACCCTATTTATTTTTTGTTTACCTTTTAAATGTGTATTTTTTTAATCAAAACTTAAAGGTAGTTTTAGTAATAAAAAGTTTTGAAGTTGACGTAGTGTCTCCAATTTTTAACGAAGTGGGTCGAAGCAGTTAATAGAAAAAGTTTGCAATCTTGATTACCCTTTCAATTTTTCAGATTGGCTGAATCTTCAAATTCTTCTCCACAGCATAAAGATTAACTGTCAGTCCATAGTTAGTTTCAGGTATCTGGAGAAATGGTTAAGTTGGAAAGGAAAACTAGATTTTCTGTAGCCCATATAGTGGATATCTTTGGGTCTCTATTCTTCCCTTTGTTTGTGATGTTCTGAATAACTGGGTAATCTAAATATTTAACTATCTGTGACAGATGATTTAAGGCTACTTTCCCATTTTCTGTGAAGACAGACAGTTGACACTACCGTGACATGACTCTATTTGTAAAGACCAGAGTAATGTCAGGAGGAAAGATAAGGGAACTGAGGAAAGCTAGAGCAGTGCCGAGAGAGCACGAGATCTAGGCTGTCTGTGCTGTATACTCCACAACTCTGTCTTTATTGACATTCCACAGCAGTAATCTGTTATTGTGTACGGAAGTTTTCTGTGAGGAATACACATGTAGAGGACTGGAGGGCTTTGTCAACATGACCAAAACCTATATCTGGGAAGTGGGAACTTAAGAAAATTCCTGTGTCTCCTTGGCCTCTAGGAAAAACTTTATGACATTTTCTTGGTTAATGATTGATGTGAAAGGGATCAGGCTACTGGGTAGTGTTACCCCTTGGCAGGTGGTCCTGGATAGTATAAGAAAGCAGGCTGAGTGAGCTGTCAGGGGCAAGCCTGTAAGCAGCACTCCTGCATGCCTGTGCTTGAGTTCCTGCCTTTCAGGGCCCTGCCCTGAGTTTCTTCCTTAACTTCACTCAGAGATGGACTATAATGCAAGCTGAAATAACCCTTTCTTCCCCAGATTGCTTTTGGTCATGGTGTTTATCACAGCAATAGAAACTAATAGGACATGTAGAAACATCACAATATCCTGGGATAGACAGATTTTCTGTGCTCTGAATTTGACTTATAGCAAAAACAACACATTTCACTAGAATAAACACATAATAAAAAACAAAACGAGAAGACCCCAAAACACTCCCGCCAAAAAACAAAAACAAAACAAAACAAAAAACCCAGACAGACAGACAAACAAACAAACAAACCCAGCATATAGATTCACAGAGAAGAGGATTGGTTGAATTTTATAGGATATAGTAGTGGATTGGTGGGTAAACTGACCAATTATATATACATATAGATATTATTATATATTACCTAGGATGATAGCTAAAAACATGTTACTTTTGGTTGATTTTTGAAATCTATTTTAAGAAAATCTACTTAGAGTTCTCATTACGTTTATGGTCTCTTCAAAAGCTTTCCGGTACTGACTGCATTGGTCCTACTAATAGTTAGAGCACATAATTGGGAAACATTGGAACAGGCCTCTGGGTATTTGACTTCTTATGATGTTGTCAGGATTCATGAGGCACAAAGATGCTGAAGTGTGGGATGTGAATCTCATCAGAAATGCCAAAGCTGACTGGGGATTAGACAGATAGGCATGCTTGATGTGCTCAATTTGGACAGGAACTGTGTGTATAACAACTGTAGGGCAAAGTACATCTTCCTCTTTTGGAGAATATATGATTTTTTTAGATAAATTTGTTCTTTATTTTTGAAATAGGGCTTTACATAGCCTAGACCAGCCTCCGACTTGCTATGTAACTGAGGCTAGACTTGATCTTCTGGTTCTTTTTTTCTGTGAGCTGCATGTGTGATCACCATATAATCTGATTTGGATAAAACTTAAAGTATTTTTTATTTTTACTTATTAACATATTCACATGGCAAACTACACATTACTATAGGTATAGTCTTATTTTGTTTTATTCAATTTATAATCACAATTATGACAGCATATTATAATACTGTATGCATTATAGCTTTGTGTTAAATGATATTTTACTGACAGTGCCACAAATTATCTGCATGATCTAAAGGTAGTTGGCAACAGGATATATTATTACCCATTAGCTCGTATAGATTAGGTCTCTTTTGATAAGATGATATGGAATTTAGTCTATTTGATGTCATCTTACCTTGCCAAGTGTTACTGTGCAAACCTATTCCAGTTGTCCTCTCAATTATATATTCTAATTCTATGAAAGTATAGGAGAGCTGGGACTGTAGCTTAGTGAGACCGTGCTTACCCAGCATGCTTGAGGGCCCAAGCAACTAACTGTACAAAATAACTAAAGCATATAAGGGAGCGTTTTCTAGTAAATAACCTTGAAGTATTTGTTGTATTTCCATTCTAATTATAAACTTGATGGTTTTATGAACTGATATGATTTAATGATGTGCTTAATAAAGATTGGAACTATTTTATAGGCACTACAGCTGCCAAGTTTTCAACATAATATGGAGGAAATTGTTTTTTAACTAATTGAAAATTGTCGATTAAGGTAATAGTTAACTTTTTCTCCTTTTGTTTCTTTTTAGTGAATTGGTACCATCTTACGATTCAGCTACTTTTGTTTTAGAGAACTTCAGGTAAGAGGTTTTGAGAACTCTGGGTTTTTCTTGTGTTGCGTGCAAAAGCCAAGACTATCTCATTGTATGGAGGAGAGAGCTGATGACCCTTAACTAACATTTCTTCTTGGAAACAGAGCTTTTCTGGAGTGCACGTGCTGAACTTCATTTCTCATGTCACAGGGCAGAAATATTTGGATTTCAAAGTTCAAAATATTTTCACATAGTGTTGTGTATGATGGTGCGTACCTTTAATACCTGTACTCCAGAGGCAGAAGGCGGCAAATCTCCAAGTTTGAGGGTAGCCTGGTCTAGAGAACTCCAGGACAGCCAGGACTACACAGAGAAAGCCTATGTCTAAAAACAAAACAAAAACCACACAGATAATAAAATATCTTGGTTATATAAGATCTAGTCTAAAACAAAATATAGTTTATGTACTTTATAACATAACCTAAAGGTAATTCCATTCAGTATCTTCAGTGACTGTGCTTTGACTATACTGTGTGACATGAAGTTGGGTATGTCATTTTCTACTCAATGGCTTCTTTGTTAGATCTTAAAAGTTTCAGAACTTAGAACATTTGGATTCCAGATTTATGGATTAGTAGTGTTCAACTTGTATTGTTAGGGGTGACTGTTTCTTTAGCCTGGGAAAAGGAACCTATTGTTTTTCAAGTAGGGTTTTCCTAGCCCTAGCTGTCCTGGAACTGGTTCTCTATACCAGGTTACCCTTTGTAGATCAGGCCTCAAGCTCAAGAGATGCACCTGTCTCTGCCTTCTGAGTGCTGGGATTAAAGGTGTGAGCTACTACTGCCCAGCTTAATAAATATATTTTAAATTTTTAAGTATTTTATCTTCTTTTATTTGATATGTATGGATGTTTTGCCTGCATATATGCATATATACCATGTATACACCATGGCCTGGTGCCCATGGAGGCCAGAAGAGGTTTCAGATTCCCTGGAATTAGAGTTACAGGTAGTCGTGAGCTGCAGTGCAGGGAACTGAACTTGAGTTCTCTGACAGAACAGCTAGTGCACCTAACTGCTGAGCCATCTCTTCAGTCCCAAAGGAAATTTTTTTAAAAATTGAGCACACTTAGCTTTTGTATCCAGGAAATTAAAATTGTGTAAAGAAAACTACTGGCTGTCTGTTTTTTATGCTACAAATGAAAATTTGTGCCTAAGAGGCCATTATTATAAGAAATGTGTAGGTTCTTATGTTAAGTTACAAAGCAATTTTTTTTACCTTGATAATTTTCTCTAGGATTAGAAACTTTTGTAATTCAATTTATCTATCTATCTATCTATCTATCTATCTATCTATCTATCTATCTATCCATCCATCCATCCATCCATCCATCCATCCATCCATCCATCCATCCATCCATCAATCTATAGATCATTGATTGATTTATCTGTCCAAGACAGGGTCTCACTATATAGGCAGCTAGCCTTGGAACTTGCTACGTAGAAAAGGTTGGGATTTAAAGGAATCCACCACCATATTGGTCCAGAAGTAAATATATCAAAACATGAAGACTTCAAGTGCAGGACAAAAAAGGGAACTAAAAATATAAGACCCTTGGGAAAGAAATGGGAGTAGATGCAGATAAGTAGAAAGCCATACTGCACCATTCATTTTTCCCCTATGGTGGTGGTGATGGTGGTGTGTGTGTGTGTGTGGGGGGGGTGTGCATGTATGTTTTAGTTTTAATTTATACTTGTATGTCTTTATATGTGGAGGCCAGAAGACAACCTTAGGTGCTGTCCATCTCTTTAATTTTTATTTCAAATTATATGTGTGTCTGTATATGTATGTGTGTGACTGTATATGAGTGTGTGAGTGCAGGTGCCCAAGGTATCCAGAAGAGGATTTCAGATTCATTGGAGATGGAGTAACAGGTAGTTGTAAACACTCATTGTAGGTGCTGGAAACTAACTCAGGTTCTCTGAAGAAAGTTAAATGCCCTTAACTGCTGAACCATTTCTCCAGTCCTCAGTTTGTGTGTGGTGACATCTTCTAGTGTTCTGGAATGTTCCCAAGTACATTAAATTGACAGGCCATCAAGGCCTAGCAGCATCTGGCTCCACCTCTCCTGCGTTGGGACTGCGAGTACAAGCACCATGTCTCACAGTTTTTACTTAGGCTCTGAGGACTGATGGACGTCCTTGTGCTTGGGGAGGAACTTTACACCTGAGCTGCCTCCTCAGCCTGTTTTCTCCATCTTTATGGGATAATGTTGTAGCTAAAAGCCTTGTTGAGTTTTCCCTGGAAATTTTAAGGGTTGTTGTACATTCTTATTTCTCCATTAAAAAATATGCTATATAAAAGTTTTATATTGTTTATTCATTTTTGGTGCTTAATATTGAGTCTAAGGCTGTGCATATGCTAAACACATGCTGTACCATGAAGTAGCTCTGTATCTCTAGTTCCCGAGGATTCAACATCCTCTTCACTGTATTTTTGTATTTGAAATAATAAAGAAGGCTTACTGAGCCAGAATTAAATTTGGGCTACTTAGTGGTACTCTGATTTTCCTTAAATGGCATAGTTACTGAGTTCTTGTTGTGTTTTAATTGAAACCTAAAAGATTTAATTGAGACCTAAAAGCTGAATGTTTCAGTATCATTAATTCATAATAAAAATATATCCAAGCTTATTTAATGAAACTTTGACATGTTCAGTTTTCTGTTGTTCAGTCTTTTAAATATTAACATATGGTGTGGAGTTGGTTTTGGTTTTGCTTGTGGCCATTTCATAATAGTTTTGATGTTGGAGTTCGGTTGGTTTTCTTTTTCTGTAGCACTTTGCGGCAGAGAGCAGATCCTGTTTACAGTCCGCCTCTTCAGGTTTCAGGACTCTGCTGGAGGTTAAAAGTTTACCCGGTAAGTTTTTCCTATTAACAAATTCAACTCAATTTTGAACTTTTCTTTAGTGTTTTGAAGTATATTAGTTTACTTATTAAAGGAGTAAGGAAATTAGTAATTTATGCCATTTATTGCTCTTTGTGAAAAACTTAAATATGAATGTGTAAACTCTAACATCACTAAATTTATTTCTGCTTTATTGGGAGATAAATATGTTTAGAAGAGTTTTAGTGACTGGAGAGATGGATCAGCAATCAGGAGCACCGTTGCTCTTACAGAGGACTGAGGTTTGATTCCCAGCACCCATGTGATAGCTCACAACCGTCTGTAACTCCAATTTGAAGGGATCCTTCAGGCTCTTCTGACCTCCAAGGGTCAGATGTGCATACATATGGTGCACAGATATACATGCAGGCCTAACATAGATATAAAATAAGTAAATCTAAAATAAATTTTTAAAGATGTTTTTTCAGTTTTTTGTTTTGTTTTGTTTTTCTGAGATAGGGTTTGTCTGTGTAGTCCTGGCTTTTCTGGAACTTGCTCTATAGACCATGCTAGTCTTAACTCGGAGATTCAACTGCCTCTGCCTTCCTAGAGCTGGAATTAAAGGCATGCACCACCACTACCCTGCTGAAATTTTTTTTTTTAAATAAAATATTTTTTGTTGCAGTAAATTCCTTCAGTTGTACTGGTAATATAGGCCACAAATGCAAGGATAGTTTCTTCTTTATTATTTTATTTATTTACATTCCAGTCATTGTCCTCCCTCTCATTTCCCCCTCCCACAGTTCCTCATCCCCATTCCTCCTCCCCCTTGCCTCTGAGAGGGTGCTTCTCTCCATTCCCCACAAGGCTTCCCCCTTCCCTGGGACCTGAAGTCTCTTGAGGATTAAGTGTAGCTTCTCCCACCGAGGCCTGACCAGGCAGACCTTTGCTATATTTGTGCCGGGATCTCAAACAGGCCTGTGTATGCTCCTGGTTAGTGGCTCAGCCTCTGAGAGCTTCCTGGGGTCTGGGTAAGTTGTGACTGCTGGTCTTCCTATGGGGTTGCTCTCCCCTTCAGCTTCTTCAATCCTTCCCCTAATTCAACCATAGGCGTCCCTGACTTCAGTCCAATGGTTGGGTGTAAGTATCTGCGTCAGTCTCAGTCAGCTGGTGGTAGGGCCTTTCATAGGACAGCCCTGCCAGGCTCCTGTCTGTAAGCACATCATAGCTTACAGACATAAGCAGTAAGTGTCAGACCTTGGCACCCGCCCCGCCATGAGATGGATCCCATCGTTGGTCCGCTTTCCTTCAGCCTCTTATCCATTTTTGTTCCTGCAGTTCCTTTAGATAGGAACAGTTCTGGGTCAGAAATGCCTATGGGTTCGTAACCCTGTCCCTTCACTTGAGGCCCTGTCTATCTCTTTGAGTTCCCTCTCTCCAATGTTGGGCATTTTGGCTAAGGTCACCCACGTTGAGTCTCTAGAGGGTCTCTCCTCCCTGGTCTCTGGTACTTTGTAAGCATTCCCCGCCTCCCAGGCTGCTTATCTCCATTCATTCTCTTGGCCCTCTGGGTTTCTCTCCTGTTCCCCCCCCCACTTAAATGATTATTTTATTCTATATGTTTGCTTTCTTGCTTGCATGTATGTGTACCACAATAGTGCCTGGTGAAAAAGAACTTGGATCCTCTGAAACCAGAGTTACCAGTGGTAGTAAGCTACTATGTCGATACTGGAAATTGAAAATTCTTTAAAGATCATGAAAAGGAAAAAAAAAACCAAAACAAAACCAAAAACAAACACTTAAAGAGTTGAAGAGTTGTCATGTAGCCCAGTTTGAGAGTAATTATCTGCCATGCAATATCCAGCAACCCAAAGGAAAGTCACAAGTACTGAAAATCATTGAAAATATGCTGATTGAATTTAACTAACAGTTGACTATAGAGCTATGAAACTGTATGGTTTTTCTATGCCTGCCATAGCTCTGAGTAAAGACACAGAGACTTATATTTATTAATTATGCTTAAGACCTTTGCTTATTTTAGTCCCCAACTAGTTCTTGTAATCTAATTAACCCATTTAATTCTAATGTAAGTCCTACCACATGGCTCATTAGTTACTTCTTCATTCCCAGCCTGCTTCTTCTTCCATGTCTGGTTGGCAAATTCTCCCTCGCCTGATTCTTCTTTCCCAGAGTCTTTTCCCTACCCCCACCCTCCAAAAGCCCTGCCTAACCTCTCCTGCTTTACTACACACCATCAGCTCTTTATTAAAGCCACTCAGAAGGTGAGAGAGGAAGTGTTTACAAAATACCCAGGCAGGAGATGACCCAATAAAAGTAACAGCACTAGAACCCCCAGCCCGCTCTCTGCTCTTGGCAGGCACAGAAATCAGCATTGGAATAATACAAAGGCAACCTTACACAATAATATAATAATATTATCCCAACAGAGGTGTAATTAAGCTCTTCATTTTGTTTTTAAAATTTATTTTTATTTTTTATGGATATGTGTGAATGCCTCTGTGTGTGTGTGTGTGTGTGTGTGTATGTATACCACATGTAAGCATAGTGTTCTTGGAGGTCAGAAGAGAGTGTCAGATCCCCTAGAGTTGGGATTATAGGTGGTTGTGATACACTGTGTGAGTGCTGAGAGTTGAACTTGGGTCAAATGCTCTTAACTGCTGCTCAGTCTTTCCTGCACACACACACCCTTTTTTTTTTTTTTTTAATCTTGAAACAGGTTTTTACTATGTGCTCAATCTGGTCTAATCCTTACTACGTAATTCGGGTTAGTCTTGAACTCCTGATTCTTCTGCACTAGCATTCTGAATGCTGGGATTACAGCTATGAACTGTGAGGCCTGGCTTTAGATACATTCCTTTGGCAAAAATTAGTGTTCTTTTATAGTGAAATGGTTTGTGTGGGTTTTTTTTCTTTGTGGTATTAATAGCTATTGATAGTCATTTTCTGTGTCATTTCTTTTGCATTTGTTGGTTGGATCTAGATATAATCTCACTGAGTTAGTGCCTAAGTTTTTTTGCCATGATAGATAGATAGAAGTGATTCTAGTAATTTTTTCTTTTGCTGCTTGTGTATGATAAGATATTCTAGGACCATTCTGGGCATTTGTCACTATATGTCATAGTCACAACATCTGTCCCAATATCTTTTTTTTTTTTGGTAATTTTTACAAATTTATTTAAAATTTTTTGAACAGTTACTATGGGATGATGATGATGATGATGATTATTTCCATCTGTGCACTCACGTACATCATGAACTTCTATGTGGATGCTTCTGAACTTTGTTCCTTTGGAAGAGTAGCCAGGTGCTTTTAGCTGCTGATCTATCTCTCTCTATCCCCCAACCCCAACAAAGCATGAGCAATATGGTATGGCTTATAAGCTTTCAATTTGCTACACACTGTTCACAAAGACCAGTTTGTTTTTCTCGTTTTCAATTTGACACAGTAAAGTTCTTCCTAGCCAGGGATTTCCTCAGCAACTTTGGAACATTTATTCCTTTGAAACTGAAAGGGCGTTTTATCAATATTGCCAACTGCCTGGTTTTGTGTAAACTTAACACAAGAGTCACCAGAGAGGAAGGAACCTCACTCGAGGAAATGCCTCCACAAAATCCAGCTTTGGGGCATTATCTCAATTAGTGATTAGTGTGGGAGAGGCTAGCCCATTGTGGGTGGTGCCATCCCTGATAGTTCTGAGTTCTATAAGGAAGCAGGCTGAGCAAGCCAGTGAGCAGCTTCTTTTCTTCCATGACCTTGGCATTAGTTGCTGCCTCCTCCAGCTCCAGCTCCTCCTGACTTCCTCCAATGATGGGTTATGATGTGAAAGTGTAAACTAAATAAGATAAATCCGTTCCTCTTCAACTTGCTATTTGTTCATGGTGTTTTGTCACAGCAATAGAAACCCTAACTAAGACACCAACTACCTTAACTAAGTCTTGCGTGTAGCTGTAGTTGCTGCTTTGACCGAGTAAATTTTTTAATTATAGAGCAAGCAAAACTAAAAGAATAAATAGATACAGCATATAAATAGGAAAACATCATCAAACCAGGCATTTACAACATTCTGCAGATAAGCTGTGGTAGCTTGACTGAGGGAGCAAAGTTAATTCCACTTGGAGGCTTACAGATTGTATTAGTTTGGGTTTTACTGCTGTGAACAGACACAATGACCAATGCAAGTTTTATAAAAGACATTTACTTGGGGCTGGCTTACAGGTTCAGAGGTTTAGTCCATTGTCATCAAGGCAGAAGCATGGCAACATCCAGGCAGGCATGGTGCAGGAGGAGCTGAGGGTTCTACACCTTTATCCAAAGGAAACCAGGAACAGACTGGGCATCTTCAGGCATCTGAGAGGAAGATCTCTAAGCCCAACCCTACAGTGACACACTTCCTCCAACAAGGCCACACCTTCTAATAGTGCCACTCCCTGGGACAAGCATATACAAACCATCACATAGATATTCAGCAGGAAGTTACTGGGGAAGCAGATAGGGCTTTATGAACCAGTGAGTTTATTGGAGAAGAACGGATAAGGGTTTACTTACAAGAACATGCATGACTCAAAAGCAGCTGCATCACTGAAAAGCCCATGAACACATGCAAGTTGCATCCCTGGAGTTCCGTGTGTAACTCAAAGTCAGCTGACAGGTGAGAGCATCTCCTCTCTTGACAACTGTTCACTACTTCAGTAACCCTGGAGAGGACGCTCATGAATTTTATTTTTTATTTTATTTAGTTTTAGAAGTTTTCTGAGACGTGTAAATTTTGTTTTTGAGTCTTAGGAACCTTAATGAAGCTCTCCAGAATGTTTCAGTTTGGAGGACCTGTCTCTTTAATTCCAGCAATCTGGAGGCAGAGAGAGGTAAAGGCAGAGACAGATAGGTAGATTCTGGGTTTGAGACCAGCTTGCTTCATGTTTGAGTTTAGAGGCAGCTAGGACTATGCAATGAGACGCCAGTTCAAGACAAGCAAAAACAGACCAGGCTTTGAGTTTGAGTCAAGCCTCAACCTTATAGTGCACTCCAAGCGAGCCTCCATATCAGATCCTGTTTCAAAACACTAAACAGACTTTACAATGCTCACCTTTAATCACATCGGTTTTCTCTTCGTCCCAGCCTTTGATAGGTCCTAGTCTGTATTCAGTTTCTGTGAATTTGACTCTGGAATGAATCAGATAGTAATTTATTCTGACTGACTTATTACACTCAACATAATGAGCATAACATCCTCAAGAATCATCTTTTTAAAAAAAAGTTTTTGTAGCATAGAATATTTATTCCTTGATAAAGATGAATACTTCATTATATGTATATTTTACATTTTGTTAACTTATTTTCCCACTGAGCTCCTTTCCCCTTTCTTTCTTTTTTCTTTTTTTTTTTTGGTTTTTCGAGACAGGGATTCTCTGTGTAGCCCTGGCTGTCCTGGAACTCACTTTGTAGACCAGGCTGGCCTCGAACTCAGAAATCCGCCTGCCTCTGCCTCCCAAGTGCTGGGATTAAAGGCGTGCGCCACCACCGCCCGGCTCCTTCCCCCTTTCTTGAGAGAGGGTCTTACTATGTACTCACATCTTGGCTGCTGTTAACAGAGTGCCAGGCATTTCTTAAAGAAACTATTTTCAGTTATTCCGATAGATCTTCAAAAGTGGAATTGCTGGGTCAGAGAGAAATGCTCTTTTTATTTTTTAAGGAAACACTATTTAACAGCATTTGCATATTAATATCAACAGTGCAGGAATGTTTTACTTTAATGGACTTTGCCAGCTCTACATTTATAAAAGGGACTGTCCTAATTCTTGTGAGGTCATAATCATCATGGTTTTAGTTAACTCGTCTTAATAATTAGTGATGTAGCATCTATCCATGTTTTGTTCACTGTTTACTTTTTTTGTAAACAAATCTACTTATGTATTTTGCCTATCTTTAGTCAGGTTTGCTTCTTTTTCCTGTTGTAGTTCTCTTTACTTTGAATGTTATCTCCTTACTTTAAAAATTACAATTTGAATGTGGCACTATAGCTCAGGAGCAGAGGACTTGGCTGTCCGTGAGGTCCTCAGTATTATGCCTACTTCCCAGCTTCACTCACTTCTAGTGAAAGAAGTACTCATTTACTTTTTTTCATTTGAGTTTTTGTTCTTTCTTAAGACTGATGCATTAAGATGTCTATAGATGTTAAGACTTTGTAACTATTTTTATAGTTTTGATAGTTTCCTTAATTTATTAATGTAGATAATTTTACCTTTTTAATGTATGTAAATTTAAAATTGTTATGGACTAAAACCTGGAATTTTAATTTTTTACTGGTTTTTAAGCTTAGACATTCTTGTTAACCCAATTACCTGACATCAGTGTGTGCTCTATTGGCTTCATTGTTCCATTAAAGTTTTTTTGTTGGATTGATCTGTAGTTTGTTTTGTATAACCTCTTTTTCTTTCTGTTGTTTTTTAAGGATGGAAATGGAGTTGTACGTGGCTATTATTTATCTGTATTTTTGGAACTATCGGCTGGTTTACCTGAAACTTCCAAGTAAGTGATTTAATTAACTTTCTCAATACAAACTTCTGTATTTTATGTCTTAGTTAGGGTTTCTATTGCTGTGATGAAACTCTGACCAAAAAGCAAGTTGAAGAGGAAAGAGTTTGTTTAGTTTAAACTTCCATATTGTTGTTCATCACCAAAGGAAGTTGGGACAGGAACTCTAGCAGGGCAAGAACCTGTAGGCAGGAGGTGATGCAGAGAGAGGCAATGGAAGGGTGCTGCTTACTGGCTTACCATCATGGCTTGCTCAGCCTGCTTTCTTTTTTTTTTTAAAGATTTATTTATTTATTGTAAGTACACTGTAGCTGACTTCAGACACCCCCGATACTCCAGAAGAGGGCATCAGATCTCATTACGGATGGTCGTGAGCCACCATGTGGTTGCTGGGATTTGAACTCAGGACCTTTGGAAGAGCAGTCAGTGCTCTTAACCTCTGAACCATCTCTCCAGCCCCTCAGCCTGCTTTCTTATAGAACCCAGGACACCAGCCCAGGGGTGGCATCACCCACAATGGGCTGGGCCCTCCCCCATCAATCACTAATTAAGAAAATGCCTTATAGCTTGATCTCACAGAGGTATTTTCTCAAATGATGCTGCTTCCCCTCTGATGACTCTAACTTCTGTCAACATAAAACCAGCCAATACACTTCAGCTCCACAGCTCTTATTAAATACTTTTTAAAATTACCATTTTATGTCTTTCTTTTTTTGAGACAGGGTGTTGTTGTTTAGCTTTGAATTAATAGTTTTTCTACCTCAGCATCTCATGTGCTGGGATTATAGATGTGTGCCACTATTCCTGGCTTGTATTGCTCTATTTCTCCCTTTTCTCTTCTTCTCTCCCTTTTCCCTTTTCTCTCTCTGTAGTTCTGGGAATCAAGCACAGGGCCCTGTGCACATGTTTTTACTACTGAGCAGTTTCCATAACCGTTGGATTTTGTTAGGTTTTTGTTTGTTTGGTTGGTTTGATTTTGAGGGGATCTCACTCTATAACTCAGACTGGCCTTGGACTCACTATGCATGTATGCTGGTCTAGAATTTGTAATCTTCTACTTCTGTCTACAGACTGGAGAATGCTGTTCTGCCTGGCTCTGATTGTTAATACTGTGAAGGCTGTACATAGCTCTGTATGTACAGAACTGCAGTGTGTTATGATGGTGTAGAGTGTCAGTTCTCATAGTTATTTTCTCTCAGGACCCTTTATATTATTTACATTTATTGAGAAACTAATGAGTCGTTGTCCCCAAGTGAAAAATATACCACAGGTGCTTCCTTCCAAGTCTGACTTTAATTCTTGGAACCCACACTGTGGAAGGAGAGAACCTAATCTTAGTTGTCTCCTGTCTCTACAGAGACTTCATATACATATTTACACATAGAAAATTTATATGAATGTGGTTAAAGTCTCTTGTAAACCAGTCATGGTGGATACCTTTAATCCCAGCACAGCCAGAGACACGTGGATCTCTGTCAGTTCAAGGCCAGTCTACAGAGCAAATTCCAGGATAGCCAGGGCTACCCAGAGAAACCCTGTTTTGAAAAACAAAACAAAACCAAAAAAGACTTTATGAAAAGTAAATATTTTTCCTAAATATTTCTGTAAAGAACTGTATTTGCATTTTTATGGCTGGGATAAAACATGACCAAGGAAACTTACAGAGGAAGGGTTTGTTTGGCTTATGGTTCCAGAGGGATGGAGTCCATTACCACCACTGTAGGGAAGTGTGACGTCAGGTAGGCAGTACTGGGTGCTCATGTTCTCAGTCACGTGCAGGAAGCAGAGAGTGAGCTAAGTCCAAGTCTTTACAACCTCAGAGCTTGTCCCCAGTGACAAACTTTGTTCAACAAGCTCATACCTCCCACGTTTCCCAAAACAGTGCTAAGTGGGACCAAACATTCAAATGCTGAGACAGTGGAGGACATTTATCATTCAAAGCACCACTCTTGCTACACAAGTTTGAAAATCTTAGTACTGTGGCTTAAATTTAAGACCACTAGGTTTTTATATATATGTATATTCTTAATTTTTACAAATATATGTTTGGATTGAAATATGTGTTATAGTTTAGCTTTACAAAGTTTGAACACATTTAATTGAGAATTTTTTAAACAAGGTATAATTCAAGTATCTTAAAAACCCATCTGTTAAAAAGTTGTACAATTCAGTTAAGTTTTCTCACTTTTTTGAATTACATAGAAAAGCCTCCCCTCCCCCCTTTTCTCCTCTGATGTGTGTTTCCCCTAATTCATCAGGCTTCACCTTATTCTTTCTCTAATGTGCCCTTCCCGTCGTGTGGTTGCTTAGTACTATGTGGCTGGTTTCTCCTCCATATAGCTGCTAAGATTTATAGCTTGCCTGCTCTTAGGTTTTTCTTTTTAAGCATTAAAAAAAAATAAGAGCTATTTAAAAATGTATAGTTCAGTGGTTTTTAAATAAACTCATAGGGTTCTACAATTGTAACTATCATTGGTACCGAATTTCAGAACATTTTCATGATTTCATAAAAATACCCTTTGGGACTTGGGAGATAGCTGAGCTAATAAAGTACTTACTGAGTTTGCTCCCTAGAACCTTTGTTAGAAAGCTGGGCTTGATGGTACGTGCTTAGAACCTCAGTTCTGGAGCAATAGAGATAGATAGATCCCTGGGGCTCTCTGGATAGCCAGCTTAGCCTAAGTTTTGTTTTAGGACAATGAGAGATCTTATCTCAAATAAGATAGACAGTGCTTTCAGGAAAACTTCAGTTTGTCCTCTTGCTTCCACATGCAGGTGAGCACACCTGTGCATTGTCTAGTAGCCTCTGACTTGGACCAGCTTGTATTTTGTTTAGAAGGTATAATTGTTAAAGTGATTTTATAGGATAGTATAATTTTTTTGACTTACAAAACTAAATAGTATGTTTTTATTTTTTAAATTTGTGTTTGTTTATTCTTGTTTTTTTAGTCTTAATATTTTTTATTAGTATATACTACACATAATATTAGTAATATATAATGATTAAATTGTGGGGTTTGTTTCTGTCTTTTTTGAGACAGGGTCTTGCTCATGACTGATCCAGAGCTTGTTATGTAGGCCAGGCTGTGTGTAAACTCCTGAGTGCTGGGATCAATCTGGGGTATTTTGTTTGTTTGTTTTTGTTTTTGTTGTGTTTGTTTGTTTCTTTGTGTAACAGACCTGGTTGTCCTGGACTCATTTTGTAAACCAGGCTGGCCTCAAACTTGCAGAGATCTGCCTGCCTCTGCCTCCCCAGTGTTGGGATTAAGGTGCATGGCACTACTGCCTGGCTTCTTAACTTCATGTGTATGAGTATTTTACTTGTATGTCTGTGTTCTATGTGTATTCCTGGTGCCTACAGAGGCCAGAGGAGGGCGTTGAATCCCTGGATACTGGAGTTGGAGGTGGTCGTAAGCTGCCATGTGGGTGCTGAGAATTGAACCCACACCTCCTCGAGAAGAGGAGCAACTACTTTTAACTTCCAAACTATTTCTCCAGCGTCTGACTGTGTAGCCCTGTCTGGCTTGGATCTTGGTCTGGCCATGTGCTCATAGATCGATTCATGTCTGCTGCCCAAAGTGCTGAGATTTAAGGCATGCAGCAGCATGTCCAACTTCATTATAGGTTTTCATGCTTGTGTATAGTTTTATTATATTCACTCCCCCCCCCCCCCACACACACACACTTCCCTCTGAGTCCCTTCTTAATTCCAGGTAGTCCTCATTTTACTTTCATGTTCTCTTTCTTTTTGTAGTTCAGTGAGTTATAATTAGGGCTACTTTGGAAGAACATGGGTGGGAGCTCATTTATAGAAGTATCAGCACCTTAGCAGCAGCTACTCCACTGAATAAAATGTCTCACCATCACCTAGCAGACAAGGATTGCCTATAAATCATTGGGAGGGTGGGTGAAGCCTTATGAGACAGGAATTTTTTTTAAAACCAGGTAACCCAAGATGTCCTTGAACTCATGATTCTCCTAACTCAGCCTTTTGAGCATTTGTCCTTAACCATTGGGTTAAGACCTCTGTGGCAAACCTCTGTCTCCATAAAGAACCACATTGCAATTCATAATAGTAGCAAAATTACAGTTATGAAGTAGCAACAAAAATAATTTTCTGGTTGGGATCACCACAATATGAAGGACTGTATTAACAGTAGCAACATTAGGAAGCTTAAAGACCATTGAGTCTTGAATACTGGAATTACAGGTGTGTGCCACCATATCTAGACCCAATAATATATTTTTTTAATGGTTGTGATAAGGAATTTTCTGTGTGTGTGTATGTGTACGTGTACGTGCTCAAGTACATACATAAACATATTTGACTTTTTGAGATAGGATTTCTTTGTGTAGTCCTGACTGTCCTGAAACTCACTTTGTAGACCAACTGGCTTTGAACTCAGAGATCTGCCTGCCTTAGCCTCCTGAGTGCTGGGTTTAAAGATGGTATGCCACCATCACCTGCTGGAATTTGTAATTTTTTTTTTATACTAGTACCTTAGAATAGAATTTGTTGGCTTGGTATGGACCATTTACTTAAAGCTAAAAATGGAATAGTAAGGGTAAGATACACACTTTCTGTTAAAACTATACATGGAACAACATTTTCTAGATGAAGTAGCTAGTGAAAGTAGTTTTTCCAAGATAAGAAACACTCAGATTAACTCTGATTGTTCTCCCTTAAAGTCAAGTTAGTTTTGGGGATATAATATATGATAGAGGAAGTGAGGTAGAATCAGTCCAGGAATACCAACAAAGCCAGGGTACATTCCGTAGGATGCCCAAGAAGGCTCCAGACAGAAATCCAGAGATTTATTTAGACTCTTGTTTTGTGTTCAAAAGAGTTCTAATTAGGACTTAGATAGGAGGAAACTGAAGAAAGAGAAGGCTGGGGAATGAACCTTATGAAAGGATGAGAGGGAACAGTAAGAGGCTGATGCTTTCAAAGAGCCTAAGTACTACCCCTGTTTTCATCAACCACAGGAGAGAAACTTCTAATAAATGGGGCTCTGAGGAAGGCTTTCGTTTAGTAATGAGGAGTAGTAAGGTCTAAACTGAATGCTATGCTGAGCCCACCTAACAAATGAAAACAAGACTCATACGAATAAAAGAAAAAATCTGGCAACTTAACTGCATCCTGGAATTAAGACAGTGAACAATTGTAAAGGAATCCGTTAAAGTAAAATATACCAATAGAGAAAAAACAAACCATGGAATAAAATCAGTTGAACTTAGCAACTGATGCAGATCTTAGAGTTGCAAGAGAGTAGCATTAAGATCTGTATTTTGTTGGTCCCAGGCCAATCCCAGGCTTTCTCAGAGGCACTGATGGAAGGACAAAGAATGCTGGTTCTCTCCGCCCAGGGGCAGACTTCACAATGTCCAGGCTGAGACTGGGGCCAGGGCCTGAAATGTTTCTCTTCCTGGGACTCTGGCTTTTCCCTCTGTAGACTTTGGAGTGATCAGTCCCACTTGATAGCCTTTGAACCTTTTCCTCAACATTGTTTGATTAGTTTCCTGCTGACTTTGACCCATTGTATGAAAACTTTCTGCTGATTCTATCCTGTTTTCCTGAAAACTGTATACATTTCTTCTTTTACTTCCTTTGTTGCTTTATTTTGAGACAGAGTCTCTTACACTGCCGTAGATGTCCTAGAACTCACTATGTGTAAATCATTTTGGCCTCAAACTCACAGAGGTCCGCCTGCCTTTGTTTCCAAGTAGTGGAGTTAAAGACATATGCTACTGCACCCAACTGTTGCTCTGTGTCTTCATAACCTTGCTTGACATGAACTATCAGTTTATGTCAGACCTCCTGATCCCAAACTTTCCCATCGTCTTTCTCAGGTCCCCTGTCACTGATTCCGGTCAGTATTTCTTTTACACCAAAAGTTAGAGACATGAAAGATTTATAACTTACTCTTTAGAGTATGTGGTCAGGACAACTTTCGGCTGATGGTTGTCTGGTATCACTTTGTGAGATCTGGGAAACAAACTCAGGTTTGTTGTGGGGTGTTTATTGTAAGCTGTGCCCCTGTTCCCAGAAATAGTGAGACCTCTATACATGAATAAATGCTGAGGCCAGTAGTTTTGGCTCTGTCTTCTAGTTAATCTCTTAATTACCTGTTTTATTCTATGTTCTGCCACGAAGCTGGTTACCTGGTCCTTAGTTTCATACAACCATCTTTTTCCTCTGTCTCTTCCTTGGGGCAAAAGAGGATTTTTATTTCTGTCTTTGATTGTTTATTTCCATCTATATTTTAATATTTTTATTGTCTTTGTCACTGGATTCAGCGTGATACTTTTATTACAGACCAAATAGATGTCAGGACTTTAATTCATTTATTTATTTTGAACTAGATACTGAGTCCAGGATTTAGGACTCTTATTATTGCACTATACCTCCAGGCCCTATTTCAGGAATTTGAAGTTAACATTGCTTTAGAAATGTTAATAACTTATCATTGATAATGTAATATGTTCATGGTAGTATGTTTAGAAAAGATTGGAATTTGTATGTGTGTGTTTGTTGGATACTTTCTAAATACTTCCATGTAATCTTCTATTCT
The DNA here is from genome assembly GCA_036184795.1 of Tokudaia tokunoshimensis. Lineage (NCBI taxonomy): Eukaryota > Metazoa > Chordata > Mammalia > Rodentia > Muridae > Tokudaia > Tokudaia tokunoshimensis. The sequence goes on along the minus strand of BTHU01000010.1, from coordinate 34,635,031 downwards.
GATAAATACACTTTGCTAATTCAGTTAATATTTCAAGAAGCATAGTGGGTTCAGAATCCTCTTCCATTAAATGTTGAAATGACATTCAGTTTTGAAGTTGAAAGTTTAGCAGTGGGGTAGTTTAATTTTAAAATACAGAATAAAAACATGAATTACTATGTAGCAATCGAGATAGTCTAGTAAATCTGAGTTATCAGCAATGGTCTGCAGAAACACTTTTTTTTTTCAAGCTTTATTCACTTTCACAAGGTGTGTGAGCATAAACATGTATGTAATAAGTAAAATTTCCACATGAGACATTTTGGGATTTCTTTTCAAGTAGTATTTATTGAGTGTGCTAGCTAGTTTTATGTCAACTTGACACAAGCTAGAATTATTGGAGCAGAGGGAGCCTCAATTGAGAAAATGCCTCCATACGATTGGGCTGTAGGGCAAGCCTGTAGGACATTTTATTAATTAGTGATTGATGGGGGAAGGACCAGCCTGTTGTGGGTGGTGCCATCCCTGGGCTGGTAGTCCTGGGTTCTATAAGAAAGCATGCCGTGCAAGTCATGAGGAGCAAGACAGTAAACAGCACCCTTCTATGACCTCCGCATCGGCCCGTTTCCAGATTCCAGTCCTACTTGAGTTCCTGTCCTGACTTCCTTCAATGATGGACAACAGTATGGAAGTATAAACCAAATAAACCCTTTACTCCCCAACCTGTTTTGGTCATGGTGTTTCATCACAACAGTAGTAACCCTACTAGGACACTGAGTGACTTTTGTTATAGGGAAGAACATTCTGGGGCTGGAGAGATGGCTTAGCGCTTAAGAGCTCTGGCTGCTCTTCCAAAAGACCCTGGTTCAGTTCCCCGCACCCACATGGCAGCTTGATATAGACAAGGATGCCATTGAGTTCATGATACTTTTTTGTCTTTATCTCCCAAGTGCTGAGATTGTAGGTGTGGACCACTATATCTGGCTGAGAATTTTAGGGGAGAGTAGAATTTCCTGTAGAGAGGTTTCCCTCCAGGTTCCTGCCCTTCTTGAGGTTCCTGCTCTGACTGCCTTCAGTGATGAATGGTGTGATATGGAGGTGTAAGCCAAATAAGCCCTTTCCTTCCCTAGTAACCCTAACTAAGACAGTTTGGTACCAGGAGAGTGGTGTGTTGCTGTGACAGATCTGACCATGTTTTGGAGAGGACTGTGGAAGGACTTTGGAACTTTGAGCTACAAGAACCATTGAGTATTGAGAGCTCAGTGAGTTGTTCTATAGGAGGTTTGAAGATAAGAATATTGAAAGCCATGCAGATGGAGGCCTGGCTTGTGATGTTTCAGAGGGAAGACTATCAGGCCATTTGTGTGAAGACTCTGTGGTTTCTGGTCAGCTGGAGCTGACGAATTGACTGTGATTAAAAAGAGACTAGAACCACTAAAGTCTTTGTTTTCCTGGGACTGTTGATGCTATTTCACTGGAGCTGAGAAATTAGCAATGATTAAGAAGAGACCAACATCACTGAGGTGAAAATCTCCTGGGAAGTGTTTCCTGAGAGTCAGCATAAAGAAACTGTTGCAGAGGTAGCCAAGGCTGTACCTCACTGGCTGCTGAACTTGATAGTATAAGAGTCATCCAGGTGGTACTGTAGGGTTTTGAAGGCATAAAGGGTCATGGAGAACAGCTGAGGTCTGGCACTGTGAGATGCCATTGGTGAAGGTGTAGGAGTGAAAGGGTTTTGCAACGAAGTTAAGGCTTGGCACCATGAAGAGATCCTATCTATGAGAGGCTGTTGGTGAAAGTGCAGCCCAGTTGCAGCTAGAACACCAGAATTTTCGAGATGCCAGTACCATGGAATAACCACAAAGAACGGCTACAGCAGTGGAGAGAAGCCTGCCAGACCTTACAAGACAAACTGTGCTGCAGATAGCGGAGCCAGAGAAGTTGCCCAAGCTCTTTCAAGGAGCCCGGAAGATCATGAGCGGATCCTAGACATTAAGCATTGTATTATTTATCCTGTTGGGACTTTGGTTTTGCTTTGTTCAGACTGTGAATATGACCTGGTTCTTTTCTCTTGTAGTAAGAAAGTATGTATTTTTGATTTTCAGGAGCCCATGACTGAGAGGCTTTGAATTTTAGAAGACTGGCTGTTTTAAAGACACTGACTTTTAAAGTGTTTGAGTTTGAAAAGATGTAGGACTTTTAAGTTTGTAAAATGTGGTATGTTGTCATATTGAAATTAATGTGTGATCTTGGGGATGAATAAGAAAGGAAAGGCTGTGAGGTCAATTGTGCTGCATAAATTTATGTCAACTTGATTTGAGCTAAAGTCATTTGAGAGAACCTCAAATAAGAAAATGACTTTATAAGATCAGGCTGCAGGCAAACCTATAGGTCATTTATTAGTGATTGATGGGGCGTGGCCCAGCTCATTGTGGGTTGCATCATCCCTGGGCTGGTGATTTTGGGTTCTATAAGAAAGTAGACTGAGCAAGGCATTAAGCAGCACCTCTTTGGGTCCTCTGCACCAGCTCCTGCTTCCAGGATCCCGCCCTGTTTGAGTTCCTGTCCTAACTTCCTTCATTGATGAACTGTGATCTGGAAATGTAAGCCAAAGAAACTCCTCCTTCTCTCAAGTTGCTTTTGTCATGGTGTGGCCAGTTTGAAATACTGCTGTTTTTGTAAATGATATCTTTTTTAAAAGGAATTCGGCCGGAGTAACAAGTTTATTTTTATATAATTATTGTTACTTTGCAGATTGTACTAACAATAGTTTCTGCATTTTAGGTATGAGTATCGTGTAGAAATGGTTCATCAGTCCTGCAACGATCCTACCAAAAATATCATTCGAGAATTTGCATCTGACTTTGAAGTTGGAGAGTGCTGGGGCTATAATAGATTTTTCCGTTTGGACTTACTTGCAAATGAAGGATACTTGAACCGACAAAATGATACAGTGATTTTAAGGTAGTTTGAGATATTTGATAATTGTGACTGACAAGGGAAATAATATCATCAAAACTGTATTTCAAAGTTTCATTTAACAAACATAAATATTGAAATTCACACTAACTATAACTTTTATTTCAGGAATTCCATATAGCTAGATAAATAGTAAAAGTGAGAAAATGGTTCGACACCTAGTCATTGATTCCATTAAAAAGGAAAATATCACCAGTTGTGATGCCTCATGTCTGTAATCCTGGTATTTGAGATGCAGAGCCATAAAAGGCTGGAGTTCAAGACCAGTCTAAGCTACACAACAAGTTTAAAGCCAGTGTGGGCTACAAGACACCTTGTCTCCAAAAATAATAAAAACAATAATAATAATTTTTAAAGGTGGTTTATAGGTTGAGCATACCTAACTAAAAATCCAAAATCTGAAATTTTGATTTGAGGCCAGCCTGGTCTGCTGAGTGAGTTCCAGGACAGCCAGGGACCCTCCCTGTCTTGGGGGTTGGAGGGAGAAAATAGAAAAGAAGAATCATAGTCAGTGGGATGCTGTGCCAGCAAGAGTACTGATTAAATTGCCTTCAGCTTGTGCATAGAGCATGTGACCTAAATCTGAATACTGAGGATATCGAAGACTAGAATAGTGAGGGCATTATGTCGGGTTTGTTTTGTTTTTTGTTTATTTCTCTATTTGACAGTGTAATATTTCAGTGACTGACTTTTCAAGCTTACTTTTACAGAATATATTTTAGTTTCTGATAAAATCATGTTAGGAGTATGTAAACAAAAATGAAAATGACCAGGTGTGGTAGTACACACTTGTAATCCCAGAATTTAGGTGGTAGATTAGGAGGATCAGGAGTTTAAGGCTATGCGTGTTTACCTAGGGAATTTAAGTTTTGCCAGGACTTTTTGAGATGCTGTGTCAAAGAAAGCTAAACACAGGAAGAAGAGAGGGAGGGAAGAGGGAAGAAGGAAGAAAACTGTCACTTTTTCTCTTGAGGTCATAGTCTTGTTTTTCTAACTTAACAGAGAAAATGCTTCTTGGCATTTCATGTTACAGTCACAATTCTAACATCAATTTTCCAACCTACAAACTGACAGATTTTCCCTGCGGAGTTTTTATTAGTATATATAATGGGTTTTATTATGACATTTTCATGTTTAATGCATTACAGATTTGACCATATTTATTCCCTTCCTCTTCCTGATTAGCTCCTTTGTACTTTTCTTGCTCATTTTGTTTAAGATTTTGATACAAATTTTACATATTTATTAGAAAATTAAGGCTTTTTTTTTCTACCTCTGGTTTTTGTTTGTGTTTTGTGTTTTTGAGACAGGGTTTCTCTGTGTAACACCGGCTGTTCTGAAATTCACTCTGTAGACCTGGAACACCTTGAACTTAGAGGTCCAACTGAATTACTACCTGAGTTTTTGTTTGTTTGTTTTTGATTTTTGAGTCAGGGTCTCTCTAGTATGTAGCGCTGGCTGTCCTGGAACTGTGTAGACCAGGCTACCTTTGAACTCACATATGCCTCTGCCTCCTAAGTGTACAAGATTAAACGTCTGTACCACCACACCTGGCTTTTCTGTAACTCTAAATAAATATAATATTAAGCTAGATAAGTTTATATATTTATTTGTTCATTAAAAGAGAAACAGGAAAACCTTCCTGTTATTTTTATCCTAATGGCACAAATGGAATAAAAACTAATATGCAGGAATGACTAGGAGCTTGATCCATCAGTCAAAGAAAATACTTAGATATTTAGTATTTTCTTTGTATTTTCTTTAGTATTAGACTATAAGCCAATCTAATATTTTCCCATGAATACTGAAAATAGTCATTGTGTTCAGTTCTGCTTTCTCATGAGCATCATTGGCTCGCATTAGATGCTGCTGCAGTTAACTATTGGATAATATTTTCTTACATTAGATGTAAAGTCTTACATAAAACTGAATTGTTTCTATTTGATGGTTTGTTTTAATTGTCAACTGAATGTAGAATCACTTGGGAAAGGAGTCTCAGTTTGAGCTAGTGCAGATTAGATTAGCCTGTGGGTGTGTCTGTGGGGCATTATCTTGACTATGTCATTGAAATGGGAAGACCTGCCAGTTCTGGGTAACCCCATTCTCTGGGTTTGAGTCCTGGGCTGTATGTATATGGAGAAAGTGAACTGAGCACTGGCATGCAGACAGCCGTTCTGTCTGCTTCTAAATTTAGGTGGGATAATTTGCTTCATATTTTTGCCTTGACTTCCAACAATAATGGACTGTAACTTGTACCATTTCCCTTCAAGTTGCTTTTTGCTTGTTAGTTTCCTGTTTCTGTAACAAGTACCTGAGATAATCAATTTATAAATCTGGTTCACAATTTTTGAGCTTTCAGTCCATGATAGATTAGCACTATTGCTTTGAGTATGTGGTTGTGATAAAGCACCACATTGTGGCAGAAGTGTTTCATGAGGCAAACCTCATGGCCTAGGTTTGGAAGAGTATAATGTCTAGTGTTCTCTTCAAAGGTCTGCCCCAGTGTCATGAATATCTTCTTATGATGCACTAAGGGGACACCCTTCTACACTTAGGCCTTTGGGAGTTTGTTTAAGTTCTCAAGTATGACAGTAGCTATGACAGGGTGGCTGAGTGGAAGGTCTGGAAGATAGGAAAGAAATAAGACTTCTTACGTTGTGTTTATTTTCCCCAAAATGCTGTTATGCATACACTTACATGTGTGTTTCACTAAGTGGAATCGTGTTTGACTCTTAAGTAAGAAAGATTTGTTTTTAATAAATGTTAAGAGGTTTTTGTTTTGTTTCGTTTTGTTTTGTCTGTAGACCAGGCTGGCCTCAAACTCACAAAGATCCACCTTCCTCTGCCTCCTGAGTGCTGGGATTAAAAGCATTTGTCATAACCACATGGCTTATTAAGAAGGTTTTTTTTTTTAAAAAAAAATAATATGAACAGCTAGGTACATTAAAGACATTTATCTAGTTAATAGGTTTAATATAGATACTTTTTATTTGCTATTTTGTTGATATGCAGTTTTGAATATAGGCTATCTGGAGAGGGCAAAGATACAGTTTATTGAAAGCATACAACTCTTTTGAGCCTAGTGAAGCAGTTTTGGTTATTTGACCCAGTATATGAATTTTCCCAAAGGGTAGGAAATCTGGGGAACCTTGAGTGGTGGCTCATAACTGAATACTAGCATTTGAGAGTCTAGGAGAATCACTGTATGTTTTAGACCAGTCTAAACTGAATGAGATACTGCCTCTAAAAAAAAAAGTGAATTTTTAAAATTTAAAAAGGAAGTGAAGTTAAGAGCTAGGATGGGGGAGAAAAAAACCAGCCCTTAAACTATGTTTTTCTGGAGCCTGACTAGGTAAAGGAATAGGAAAGCATTTTTTTTCTTAATTATTCCTATGTAGTTATGATTCTTTTTCTTTTCCAGCTTGGAATCATCATATTTCAACTGTAGTATTATAATATCTATGGTTTGTGGGCTAACTTGGCAGCTTAATCTTGATATACAATGTGATCTTTAGAAAAGTAGAGTTGTGGAGCTAAGTTGTTGACTAAGTGGTTTAGAGGACTGGCTGTTCTTCCAGAGGACCCAGGCTTGATTCCTAGCACCCACATAGCAGCTTACAACCATTTGTAACTCCAGTCCTAGGTGACCTAACACCCTCTTCTGACCTCTGCAAACACCAGGCATCTATGTGGTACACAGACATATACATGCAGGTAAAACACCCATGCACATGAAAGAAAAGAGTATGGTTTTAGTTTAGACAGCTGATACTTAGAGCCACATGCCATTCTCAGTTTTGAGTACATATGTGAATGATGGCTAACAGAAACTCAGAATTCATTTGAAATGGTTCCTGTTTGTTTGTGTTTTTTGAGACAGTTTCTCTGTGTAGCCTTGTCTAAAGTGGTTCTTAATTGAATGGAAACTATAGAATTTATATAATGCACAGAGACCCAGGACTTTTGTGAGGTAGACACTCAATTACTGAGCTACATGTCCAGCTCCATTAGTTTTAAATCAATATTCATCCATATTTCTGAGCGTCATCTACTACAGCTTTCATAATCCAAACTCCCACTCCATCCAAAGTCCATATGGTGGGGAACGTTAATCAATTTTGATTTTGAAATGATGAAATTGTATAAGGAATTCTTTGCTTCATGTGGAATTTGAGCTGGTTTATGTTTTGTGTGTGTGTGCGCGCACGAGTATGTGTAGGTGGGTGCTCATGCCACTGTATTTTGTATTATTCTTCACGTGGAATTGTTCTTTAAGGTTTCAGGTTCGCTCACCAACATTTTTTCAAAAATGCCGGGATCAGCACTGGTACATTACTCAGTTGGAAGCCGCACAGACTGGTTATATTCAACAAATAAACAATCTTAAAGAGGTAAGACAGTTACATCAGTTCTTGCTTAGTATAGCCTATTATTCTTTTGGCTTTCTGCTTTTTGAATTTGATTTTGGCTATCCATTTTGATATTGTGGTAAAAATTTGACTGTATTGTGCAGCACCACTCTGGTTTGAGGTAAACATTGTTTCCCTCAATATCTAAAGTGATTGTCTTGTACGTGCTGTCTTGATTTTAAAGATTAAAAGTAAAATAATTGAAAGTTGCCATACTTTGTTTGAATTCTTGATGTTGTTCATTGAATACTATACTAAGTAGAACATTAATAAATTTTGATTTTGAAATTGAAATAATGAAATTATGTAAGGAATTCTTTGTTTCATGTGGAATTTGAAATGGTTTTGTTTTGTGTGTGTGTGTGTGTGCGCGCGCACGCGCGCATGTGTATGCTCATGCCACTGTGCACATGTGGACGTCAGAAGACAACTTGTGGGAGTTTATTTTCTCTTCCACTATGTGTTTTCAAGGACTAAGCTCAGGTCGTCAGGCCTGGGGGCGAGTGCTCTTCCACATTGAGCCATCTTGCAGCCCCACCATATGGACTTTGGATGGAGTGGGAGGTTTGGATTATGAAAGTTGTAGTAGATGATGCTCAGAAATATGGATTAATATAAATTTAAAACTACTGGAGCTGGACATGTAGCTTAGTAATTGAGTGTCTACGTCACAATCAAAAGTCCTGGGTTCTCAACACATCAAACAAAACAGATCAAAACTGTGCCTGCATTCTCTGTACAGTTTGTGAACTATATGTATTGTTTAGACTAGATACACAAAAGGGTGTTTATCTTTGTCATAAACATATTTCAAAAATAAGACTGGAGAAAATGAGAGAAATAAATGGTTTTTGTTTTCTGAAGACTTCTTATTTATGTATATGAGTGCTCTATTTACATACGTACCTGTATGACAGAAGAGGGCATCAGATCCATTATAGATGGTTGTGAGCCACCATACTGGTGTTGGGAATTGAGCTCTGGAAGAGCAGCCAGTGTTCTTAACCAGGGAGCTATCTTTCCAGCCCAAAGATAGGGTTTTTAAAAACTATTTTTAGGAATATCTGGATCTACTCCCCCCGCCCCCAGTGTTTTGAGATAGTGGAGCCCTGGAATTCAATATGTAGACCAGGCTAGCCTCTGCAAGCATGAGGCACCCAGCTCCCACAGGTGACAGATGCTTACCCTTTCGGAAATTCATGTGCATGGGCATGTTCTCGGGTCCTACACATCTCCCTCCATGTGCATTGCACCGCTGAGCCATGCAGGGTGGCAGCTCTACTTGGGCTTGCTTGTCTCCTCCAGGACCTACCTTCTGCTTGTCCTTGAGCTGTTTCTTCAACTCCAACTTCATGCCGCCCGCCCGCCCACCCTCCTTCCTTTCTTCTGCCTCCTAGGAGCTGGGATTAGCGACATGCAGTTTATATCTAATTTTTAACTGTACATTGTTTACTTTGCCACTGAGACACCTCTCACGCTTAATATTGATTTGTACTGTTCTTCTCTTTAAAGAGATTGACTATTGAGCTGTCCCGAACTCAGAAATCCAGAGATCTGTCACCACCAGATAATCATCTTAGCCCCCAAAATGATGAGTCTCCTGAGACACGAACTAAGAAAGCTGGGTCATGCTCCGACATGCTTTTGGAAGGTGGTCCTACTTCAGCTTCTGTAAGAGAGACCAAAGAAGATGAAGATGAGGAGGAGAAGATTCAGAATGAAGATTACCATGTAATAATAGATTTAGATTGGTAATGTGCACATTTTAGGAGCATGGGTTTCAGCATAAAATGTGGGGAAAACTGTGTCCTACACATCTTGTAGTTTTCATTATTGGTGTGTGTATGTTATATAAATGTAATACTTAGACAGCATTGCAAAGTTATAAAAGTTAGTTAATTACAGAAGACCATTCTCTGGAACTGTGACATACAGTCTAGAAACTGTTTAAATTGTGGATTTAAAAATAAGGTTTTTTTGTTTTTTTTTTTTTAATCTTTCACTGTAGGTACTTTATTTCTTCTTGTAAGAGGACTTATGAGTTGGTTAGTTTTTGCAAAGTCAGATAATAGCTGGAATAAGGATTCACTAAGTGGATTTTGTTTGTTTTTAGTTAAGATTTGGAATCCAGAGTAGATTTTCTATAGCTGTGGCTTTTAAGATGGGAGACTTGGGTTTTATGTTTCATTTTACTCAACCTGTCAGAGTGCCACTGCTTTAGTCTGAGCCCTATTTTCTTTCCTTAATTAATCAGTGCATTTACTGTCATCAGTCTCTCATTGTTTTGAGACAGTGGAGTCCTGCCTGCCTTAGAACTCAATATGTAGACCAGGCTAGCCCCTCTGCAAGCATATGAGGCTCTCAGCTTCCACTAAAGTGTCAATGTCCACAGGTGACAGATATTTACCCTTTTGAGTAAAATGAATGGTAGAACTTATAGATAAGGCAGCTGAAAGTTGTTCTGTGCAGGTGGATAGAGGAGCTACAAGGATGAAAAGGGCTGGGGGTTGGGGGTGGGGGCATGTGATTTAAGTGGAAGATTGAGGGTTTTTTGTTTGGTTGGGTTTTTTTTGTTTTTTTAGCCCAAGCTGGCCATGGGCTACAGAACACTATGTGACAAAGGATGACCTTTCTGCCTTCCTGCTTTCTCAAATTCCCAAGTGCTGAGATACAGCTGTGTACCACTTCTGTACACAGCTGTAAGAAGTTACTTTGTGAGGAGAACATTATTGGAAGCTGACTTGGAATATGTGAATTATTCCTTGTTGCATTGAGGACCCAGCTCAGATTGATAAATAACTGTAAATCAATAATGGTAGCAGTCAATGAGGTTGTGTGACTTTTCTCTAAAGTATTTTGTGGTGTAAACATAGGATCAGAAAATAGAACTCTGCTTAGTGTCTTAACTAAGATGACCAACTGAGTAGAAATGTTTGAAATAAATATCTAAATTTTAGCCAAGTTGTGGTGGTGCTTGCTTAACGTTCTAGCTCTCTGGAGGCTAAGAAAATTAAGACCAGCCTCGACTACATTATAAGACTCTCAACTCAAAATTCTAAACATGGATTGAAAGGGAATCTTGTTTCTGCCTTGTCGTAGCATGAGCTCTCAGATGGAGATCTGGATCTGGATCTTGTTGGTGAAGATGAAGTGAATCACCTTGATGGCAGCAGCTCTTCTGCTAGCTCTACAGCAACAAGCAACACAGAAGAAAACGATATTGATGAGGAGACCATGTGAGTCCCATGGGAACACTTCTAAGTAGGGATTATTAGAAACTGTAGTTAAGTATGGAAATATTCAGTACTTTGTTTTTTACATATAATCTATATATAAACTAGGCTGTCTAAGCTAAGCTAGGAGTTTTTGTTCTTGTTTTATTTACTTGTTTATTCAAAAAAAATTTTATTGAACCAGGAGAGATGGCTCAATGATTAAGAATACTGGCTGTTCTTCCAAAGAACCTGGGTTTAATTCCCAGGACCTACATGGCAGCTTATAACCATCTGTAATCTGATACTCACTTCTGGCCTCTGTGGGCACTAGGCACACAGGTGGTGCACAGACATAAATACAGGTAAAATACTCACATACTTAAGATAAATACTTTTTTAAATTCATTTTTCATTTTTTGAGGTTTGGAGACAGGGTTTCTCTGTGTAGCCCTGGCTGTCCTTCGAACTCACTGTAGACCAGGCTGGCCTGGAACTCAGATCAACCTGCCTCTGCCCACTAAGTATCACCACTGCCCAGCATAAATGTAAGTTTTTACAAATTAAAAACAAAAATAGGCATACAGAGGTCAGATTTCAACTTGTAAGAGTTGGTGTTTTACTTCCACTGTGGGTTTCGGGGATGAATATTTTGTTTTGTAATTTATTTTACTTTATGTTCTTCATGTTTTGCCTGCACATTTGTCTGTGTGAGGATGTCAGGGAAGTGGAATGGCAAACAATTGTGAGCTGCCTAGTGGTTGCTAGGAATTGAACCCTAGTCACTAAGTTATATCACTGGCCCAAACCTGGGCTTTGCTAATTAGGCTAGGCTGCCTATTGTAAGTTTTTCTGGCACTGTTTTGTGCCATGATCTCAATCGTCAGAGCTACCTTATTTCCAGAGTCTCGAGGGGCTTTTTAAAAATAATTTTCCTCAGTTTTACTTGATAGTAAGGCTTCAGAATTCTTTACACTGTCACAATGGGAACTGATCTTAAAATTTCCTTAAATATATAGAACTAGCGTTGTCTTTCTTACTGTTTCTAATAGTACTTTGTAGTTTAAAGTAGTTCAGAGTTGAATTTTTAAAAATAAATAGGAACCAGCACCCTGTTTTCTGAAGTTGTCTTAGTCATATGCAGTAACTAGTAGTGTGTGTGTGCGTATGAGAGAGAGAGAGAGACAGACAGACAGACAGACAGACAGAGCGAGCTGATTCCCAGGTTGTCCTGACTTTTACATGCACTATGGTGTGTATGTATGTATAAGCACTCTCAAAACACACTCTACATGAATTTTAAAAATTTAAAAAATTGTGTTTGTCACATTTCGATCAACTTTGTGTTTCTAAATACAACGATGAGAAGACCTTAGTCAAAGTCATGAGTATGCGCTTAATTGGCAAATAAGTTTTAAATAACATCAAAGTAAGCTAACGATACTTAATTTTTACAACAGAACACTGTAAGGACAAATTATACATTTATAATGAGTTATCTCTGTTGCTAGGCATATGGCTCAGTTAGTACAGTACTGATCTAGCACTTAGGAAGCCTAGAATTTGAACTCTTATCACCATGTGCAACCAGGGGTAATGGTATGATACCCACCTGAAATCCCAGCAATTCCAGGATGAAGGAGGCAGAGACGGGAAGATCAAAAGTTCTCATCCTCAGTTATATAGCAACATTGTGAGCAGCTTAGGCTATGGTGAGACCATCTCAAAGATTAAAAAAAAAAAAAAAGGAGGGCTCACACTCTAATGATAGAGAAAAAACAAAAACAAACTAATAACAACTCCCCCTCGAAAGAACCCCACACTTTACATTTTAATATTTAAGATAAAAAAACTTCAAGTCAGGAGTGCTGATACATGCATGTATACTCAATACTTGGGAGGTACACAGATGAGGACTGGGAATTCAAGGCCATCCTTAGCTATATAATGAGTTCTGTGAGGTTACTTAATACCTTGCCTCAGTGTCTGTCTGTATGTATGTATGTCTCTCCTCTCCTCTCTTCTCCCTCCCTCCCTCCCTCCCTCCCTCCCTCTCTCTCTCTCTCTCCCCCTCCCCCTCTCCCCCCCTCTTCCCCTTTCTCCCCCTCTCTCCCCCAGATGGCACCTGAGGCTCAAACTCAGGTTATAAGACTTTGTGGCACGTGTCTTTTACTTGCTGAGCCATCTTACTGGCTCACAAATACAGATATTAATTGTATTAATATCTGTGAGAATTATGAGTTATCGTGAACATGATAGATTTTGTCTATTTGCAGGTCTGGAGAAAATGATGTAGAATATAACAGTATGGAGCTGGAAGAGGGAGAGCTCATGGAAGATGCCTCTGCTGCAGGTCCTCCAGGTACAGAGGCCGGCCTCCGTGAGTTACTCTGACTTTTCTCTGTCATCATTCCTGATTGCCATATTTTAGTTGAGGGCAGCCATTGTTATAAAGGAAGGTTCATGGTATTAATGATGTACTGATGATTTTTAAAACACTAGTAATAACTAACATTACAAAATGTTTCTCAGCCGGGCGGTGGTGGCGCACGCCTTTAATCCCAGCACTTGGGAGGCAGAGGCAGGCGGATTTCTGAGTTCGAGGCCAGCCTGGTCTACAGAGTGAGTTCCAGGACAGCCAGGGTACACAGAGAAACCCTGCCTCGAAAAAACAAAAAAACAAAACAAAACAAAAACAAAATGTTTCTCTGTACCAGGCACTTTATGACATACTTTTTGTATACCATAATTATTTTTGAGACAAATTTTAAAGTCTCCATGTATGTATGTATGTGTATGTATGTATGTATGTATGTATTTCTGTTTCTTGACATAGAATCTCACTGTGTAACCTGATTTTCTTGCCTTGGTCTTTCCAGAGGTGGAATTACAGACATAGACCACCACACCATGTGTTCAGCTGCTTAAGAATTCATGATGGAGTATAAATTTTGACATGAATTTTGGTGACAAAATTTATAGCTATTAAAACTGATGTATAGGTAAATTAAGCAGCTTATCCTTTTTTCAGTGTAGCAAATAAAGAGTAAATGGATCTTGGGGTTTGAATGGATTCTAAGATTGTTTTGTATACTCTTGACTCTGGAATGTAAGTCTAATTTGTATTAAGCTTTGGTTATAGAATAATTTAAATTATAGCCAAATTGGATCTGGGCTTACAAAGGATATTTAGAAAGCTCATTTATGGAGTTATACAAACTCAGGTTTAGTTACCTGGTCATGTATTTAGGTGTTGGTACAACTAGGCCAGAACTCCAGATTGTCTTTTTCTTGAATGCAGTCCTCCACCTCTCTAAATCACAGTGTTATTCCTGAGAAGACCTTATTTGTGTAATGGATGATTTTCTTTTGGTCTTTAGGTCTGTTTGTAAAAATTGGCTAGAACATTTAAAAGCTGGCTTTTATTATCTTTTTTTTGGGGGGGGGAGGAAAGGGTTTATTCAGCTTACATTTCCACATTGCTGTTCATCACTAAAGGAAGTCAGAACTGGAACTCAAGTAGGCCAGGAAGCAGAAGCTGATGCAGAGGCCACAGAGGAATGTTACTTACTGGCTTGCTTCTTTTGTTATCTTTAATCCTAGCTCTTGGAAGACCGAGGCAGGAGGATTAAGAAATCAAGGTCACCCCGAGCTGCATTAGAAGATCTTCCCACTTTTTTTTTTAAATGCTAACTTTGTATTACTTTTAATTTACTCATTGTCTTCACTCAGTTTTCTTTTGAAACTTAGTAACAACCTGGGCAATTTGTAAAGGTTTTATTTGATTCACAGTTATAAAGAATAAGAAATTCAAACCAGGCAGTTACATTGGGTATATTTCTTCTTATTGGGTGGGCACTACTCACCAATAAGAATATAATTCCAGTGCTCGCTTCTGCAGCACTGGAATTAGTAAAATTGGAAAGATACAGAGAAGATTAGCATAGCCCCTGTGCAAGGATGACACACAAATTTATGAAGCATTCCATATTTAAAAAAAAAAAAGATTATAATTCCAAAGTAACTCTGATCATCATGACAGTAAGAGAAAACATCTTAGCTCAGGTTCATTTCCTGCTTCTTATAAAAGACAGGGTTCCAATAAATTAGGATCCTACCTTCTGGCCTAATTTAATCTTAATTAAAAGATTTTCTGCCAAAGGTCCCCCTTGCAAATACAATAAAATATATTTCCAGCTGCTTAAACTCATGATGGAGTTTAAATTTTGACCTGAATTTTGGTTGCAGATATGTTGAGACAGAGCATTCTACCTATAGGTTCCCTAAACTCCCAGCTTTCTTATAGAACACCAGGTCCTTGAGTCCTGAGGCGGAGAATACTACACTGCTGTGAACAGGGTGGGAAATAACTCCTGCCAGAATCTTAGGCAGTTTGACTGTGGCCGCATAGTAGCCAGCCCTCCTGCCCTTCCCAGAGCATCTGTGATGTTTGCTGTGCCGTCTAAGTCATGGATACCCACGGAATACGCTTGCTTCCTAGAGGCAAGTTCAGCTTCCTCCTCTGAAAATCTTTTACGATTCTTTTGTCTGATGGGCCCGAAACTCTACCTCAGGACAACCTACCACCTCGTGCAGCTAATCGACAATGATGAGACAGCCCAGAGTAAATTTAACTATTCCAAACTGGAAGAATATGTCAAAAGGAAGGAGCAACCAACCCAAAGGAAATCTAAACCCAGCAGGGCAAACATTAGGCCTTTTATTATTTGTAGGGTGTATGTGCTCTGACTTGGTTTCAGGGTCATATCTTGTTAGGCAGGTGTTCTAGGACTGAACTAGTTCCTAGCCCGTCAGACACCAATAAAATCCTCTTCATATGGATATGCCAGGGCACAAGCCAGGCATTCAGAATTCTCAGAAATTCTGCTCAAGTGGCTACACTCTCAGGTTATGTGCAGGTTCTTGTGCACACTCTGGGATCTCAAGATTAGTGGAGGCTGCTACTCCCATAAGTCCTTCTTTCTCTAAGTCTGTGGACCAACCGGTCATGGGTGTGCATACCACTAAGGCTTACTTTTTGTTGAACTCTTCAGAGTGCAGCATGAGACACACCTAGGCCCATTTGGGACATTATAGGGAACATCAATAAGGCAGTCCCTATTTGAAACCATTGTCTTGATGATTACCATCTAGCTAAATTTCTCTACTTGATATCTGTAGCAAAGAATAGCTCTCTCAGCCTTTAGTACAGTCTCTCCTGAGTACCTGGTTTACTCTTTAGGAGGACAGAGTGTGATTTTTCCCAGTCTTTACACTTTGCTTCCATCTTGTTTGGTTTTGTTTGTTTGTTTTGCTCCCCCCCCCCCCCCCAAGACAGGGTTTCTTTAGATAGCCCTGGCTATTCTGGAACTATTTCTATAGACCAGGCTGGTCTTGAACTCACAGAGATCTGCCTGTCTCTGCATCCTGGGTGCTGAGATTAAAGGCATATGCCAACTTTTACCTGTAACTTCCAACTTTAGGTTATACTTTGGTGCCTGAGTCCTGCTCTTTGCAGTTAAAATTATAAACAGATCTTTCTGTGTGTTTACGCAGATATTTTAGGTCATCCTTCTTACAATTTTGTCTTCCAAAAAGCAGTAGGCATAGTCACAATTCAGTGAAGTTCATCACCACTGCCTAACAGGAATGGAGTTTATGGACTTTCTAATAATGCCCTGCTGGCTTTTCATTGGCCAGTTGGCCCAGCCATTTCCTCGCATTGCCTTGACAACCACTCTCCTTGCCTCCCCGAGATCGCATGAAATGCTCTGTTTACAGCACTCCGGGCTTTTTCTAGTCTACACCTTCAAAGTCTTGCAACCTTTGCCTATTTCCTAGCTCCACCACTATCTCCACATTCTCATTTTCAAGTATTATTACAGCCCCACCCCATTCTCAATATCCATTTTTTTTGTCTTTTGTTGTTCCTGATTATCTGATGTTGGAGGACATACACAAACATGTATTTAGGTCATAGTTTGAGGTCCAAGAATGTGCCCACATCTGCTCAGCTTCAGGTGAGGGTCTTGTGGAGTGCATATAACTGCTGTGGCCAGCTCTGAGAGAAGCCAAAATGCCAGGAGTAACCTTGCTTTGTGTCAGCTTGGTCTCATGATAACTCAGCCATTCTTGAGAGAGCTAATTCAGTCTGGAAATAAGATATTTGTTATTATATGAAATCAAACCTCTAATGACCTAATTATTTCTTAAAATTTCTAACACTTCAGTAACTATTAGACTAGAATCGGATTTCAACACATTCTTGTAAGGACATTCAAACCATAAGCACCCATGTTGCCTTTAGTAAGTAAAGACATCTCTACCATTTACACTTCCAACCTATACCTTCTGTCTTACTTTTGTCTGTCCATACTTGTATTTCCTTTGCAGTACCATCTCTAGCATTTATCTTTACCAAGACTTTCAGATCATATAGACTCAGTATGACTAATCCCCTCCCCAACAGAAAAAGTACCTGTCATTTGATTATTGTCAGCGCTGTGTGTTCTTAACTTCTTTCCCCGCAACTTGTATGTTACCAAGTTAAATTGGTTCCACCCTGTAAGTAGTACCCACGCTCCTTTTTAGGCATCTTGTTTGACAGCATTCTGATTAGACCTCCTTGTAACAGTTATGTAGCTTTACTGCTGTGTTCCTTACGTGTTCCACACAGTATGTATTGAGAATGAAACTTTTTGGTTTGCTTTGTCTTTTTCTTTTTTTTTTTTTTTATTATTTATTTTATTTTATTTTTTAATTTACATTCCAAATCACTTCCCCTTTCCCGTTTCCTCCCTCCCCGAAAGTCCCATAAGCCCCCTTCCCTCCCTCTTTTCTCCATTCAACCCCCTCTCGTTACTCTGTCCTGGTGTTCCCCTACATCCAGTCTTTCCAGGACCAGGGGTCTCTCCTACCATCTTTTTAGTAATCTATTGATATGCGGATTGTGTCTAGGGTATTCCGAGATTCTGGGTCAATATCCCCTTATCAGTGACTGCATACCATGTGTGTTCTTTTGTGATTGGGTTACCTCACTAAGGATGATATTTTCAAGATCTGACCATTTGCCTAGGAATTTCGTGAATTCATTGTTTTTAATTGCAGAGTAGTATTCCATTGTGTAGATATACCACATCTTCTGAATCCATTCCTCCGTTGAGGGACATCTGGGTTCTTTCCAGCTTCTGGCTATTATAAATAAGGCTGCTATGAACATAGTGGAGCATGTGTCCTTATTGCATGCAGGTAAAGTCTCTGGGTATATGCCCAGGAGTGGTATAGCCGGATCCTCCGGGAGTGTCATGCCCAGTTTTCTGAGGAACCGCCAGACTGCTTTCCAGAGTGGTTATACCAGCTTGCAATTCCACCAGCAGTGGAGGAGTGTTCCTCTTTCTCCACATCCTCGCCAACAACTGCTGTCTCCTGTGTTTTTGATCTTAGCCATCCTGACTGGTGTGAGATGGAATCTCAGGGTTGTTTTGATTTGCATTTCCCTAATGACTAAGGATGATGAACATCTCTTTAGGTGCTTCTCAGCCATTAGATATTCTTCAGGTGAGAACTCTTTGTGTAACTCTGTACCCCATTTTTTAATAGGGTTACTTGCCTCTCTGGAGTTTAACTTCTTGAGTTCTTTGTATATACTGGATATTAGCCCTCTGTCGGATGTAAGGTTGGTAAAGATCATTTCCCAGTTAGTTGGTTGCCGCTTTGTCTTTTTGACAGTGTCTTTTGCCTTGCAAAAACTTTGTAATTTAATGAGGTCCCATTTGTCTATTCTTGATCTTAGAGCATAAGCTATTGGAGTTCTGTTCAGGAAATTCTCCCCTGTGCCCATATGTTCAAGGTTCTTCCCTAGTTTCCCTTCTATTAGTTTCAGTGTGTCTGGTTTTATGTGGAGATCTTTGATCCACTTAGAATTGAGCTTAGTGCAAGGAGATAAGGATGGGTCAATTTGCATTCTTCTGCATGTTGACCTCCAGCTGAGCCAGCACCATTTGTTGAAAAGGCTATCTTTTTTCCACTGGATGGTTTTAGCTCCTTTGTCAAAGATCAAGTGACCATAGGAGTGTGGATTCATTTCTGGGTCTTCAATTCTGTTCCATTGATCTACATGTCTGTCACTGTACCAATACCATGCAGTTTTTAACACTATTGCTCTGTAGTACAGCTTGAGGTTCGGGATACTGATTCCCCCAGAGGTTCTTTTACTCTTGAGAATAGTTTTAGCTATTCTGGGCTTTCTGTTATTCCAGATGAATTTTTGAGTTGCTCTTTCTAACTCTATGAAGAATTGAGTTGGGATTTTGATGGGGATTGCATTGAATCTGTGTATTACTTTTGGTAAGATGCTCATTTTTACTATATTAATCCTGCCAATCCATGAGCATGGCAGATTTTTCCATCTTCTGAGGTCTTCTTCAATTTCTTTCTTCAGAGACTTGAAGTTCTTGTCATACAGATCTTTCACTTGTTTGGTTAGAGTCACGCCAAGATACTTAATATGGTTTGTGGCTATCGTGAAGGGTATTATTTCTCTTACTTCTTTCTCAGCCTGCTTATCCTTTGAGTATAGGAAGGCTTCTGACTTGCTTGAGTTGATTTTATATCCGGCCACTTTGCTGAAGTCGTTTATCAGCTGTAGGAGTTCTCTGGTGGAGTTCTTTGGGTCGCTTAAGTTTACTATCATATCGTCTGCAAATAGTGATAGTTTGACTTCTTCCTTTCCAATTTGTATCCCTTTGACCTCTTTTTGTTGTCTAATTGCTCTAGCTAGAACTTCAAGTACTATATTGAAAAGATATGGAGAGAGAGGGCAGCCTTGTCTAGTCCCTGATTTTAGTGGGATTGCTTCAAGTTTCTCTCCATTTAGATTGATGCTGGCTACCGGTTTGCTGTAAATTGCTTTTACTATGTTTAGATATGGGCCTTGAATTCCTGATCTTTCCAAGACCTTTAGCATGAAAGGATGCTGAATTTTGTCAAATGCTTTCTCAGCATCTAATGAGATGACCATGTGGTTTTTTTCTTTGAGATTGTTTATGTAGTGGATTACATTGATGGATTTCCTTATATTGAACCATCCCTGCATCCCTGGGATGAAGCCTACTTGATCGTGGTGGATGATCGTTTTGATGTGTTCTTGGATTCGGTTGGCAAGAATTTTATTGAGTATTTTTGCATCGATATTCATAAGAGAGATTGGCCTGAGATTCTCTTTCTTTGTCGGATCTTTGTGTGCTTTTGGTATTAGTGTAATTGTGGCTTCATAGAACGAGTTGGGTAGTGTTCCTTCTGTTTCTATTTTGTGGAACAGTTTGAAGAGTATTGGTGTTAGGTCTTCTTTGAAGGTCTGATAGAATTCTGCACTAAAACCATCTGGACCTGTGCTTTTTTTGGTTGGAAGACTTCCAATGACAACTTCTATTTCTTCAGGGGTTATAGGACGGTTTAGATGGTCTATTTGATCCTGATTTAATTTTGGTACTTGGTATCTGTCAAGGAAATTGTCCATTTCCTCAAGATTTTCTAGTTGTGTTGAATACAGGTTTTTGTAGTAGGATCTGATGATTTTTTGAATTTCCTCAGTTTCTGTTGTTATCTCTCCCTTTTCGTTTCTGATTTTATTAATTTGGATACTATCTCTGTGCCCTCTGGTTAGTCTGGCTAAGGGCTTATCTATCTTGTTGATTTTCTCAAAGAACCAACTCCTCGTTTTGTTGATTCTTTGTATGGTTTTATTTGTTTCTACTTGATTGATTTCAGCCCTGAGTTTGATGATTTCCTGCCTTCTACTCCTCTTTGGTGTATTTGCTTCTTTTTGTTCCAGGGCTTTCAGGTGTGCCATTAAGCTGTTAGTGTATGCTGTCTCCCGTTTCTTTTTGGCGGCACTCAGGGCTATGAATTTTCCTCTTAGCACTGCTTTCATTGTGTCCCATAAATTAGGGTATGTTGTGCCTTCATTTTCATTAACTTTCAAAAAGTCTTTGATTTCTTTCTTTATTTCCACCTTGACCAAGTTATCATTGAGTAGAGCATTGTTCAGCCTCCATGTGTACGTGGGTTTTCTTTTGTTTTTGTTGCCATTGAAGACCACCCTTATTCCATAGTGATCTGATAGGAGGCATGGGATTATTTCTATCTTCTTGTATCTGTTGAGGTCTGATTTGTGACCAATTAGATGGTCAATTTTGGAGAAGGTACCATGAGGAGCTGAGAAGAAGGTGTATTCTTTAGCTCTAGGATGAAATGTTCTATATATATCAGTTAGTTCCATTTGGTCCAAGGCTTCAATTAGATTCACTGTGTCCCTGTTTAGTTTCTGCTTTCCTGAACGATCTATTTCAGAGAGCGGGGTGTTGAAGTCACCCACTATTATTGTGTGCGGTGCGATGTGTGCTTTGAGTTTTAGTAAAGTTTCTTTTACGAATGAGGGTGCCCTTGCATTTGGAGCATAGATATTCAGAATTGAGAGTTCTTGATGGTGGATTTTTCCCTTGATCAGTATGTAGTGTCCTTCTGTGTCTTTTTTGATGACTTTAGGTTGAAAATCAATTTTATCCGATATTAGGATGGCTACTCCACCTCGTTTCTTGGGGCCATTTGCTTGTAAAATTGTTTTCCAGCCTTTTACTCTGAGGTAGTGTTTGTCTTTGACACTGAGGTGCGTTTCCTGCATGCAGCAAAATGCTGGGTCCTGTTTACGTATCCAGTCTGCTAGTCTATGTCTTTTAATTGGGGAATTGAGACCATTGATATTAAGAGAGATTAAGGCATAGTGATTATTGCCATCTGCCATTCTTGACGCTATCTTTATGTTTGAGTGGTTATCTACTTTTGGGTTTGATTCAAGAAGGTTATTATCTCATTTTTTCCAGGGTGTTGTTTCTCTCCCTGTATTGGAGGTTTCCACCTATTATCCGTTGCAGGGCTGGATTTGTGGAAAGATATTGTGAAAATTTGGTTTTATCATGGAATATCTTGGTCTCTCCATCTATGGTGATTGAGAGTTTTGCTGGGTATAGTAGTCTAGGCTGGCATTTGTGCTGTCTTAGTGTCTGCATGAGATCTGCCCAGGATCTTCTGGCTTTCATAGTCTCTGGTGAGAAGTCTGATGTGATTCGGATAGGTCTTCCTTTGTATGTTACTTGGCCCTTTTCTCTTACTGCTTTTAGTATTCTTTCTTTGTTTAGAACATTCGGTGTTTTGATTATTATGTGACGGGAGGTATTTCTGTTCTGGTCCAGTCTGTTTGGAGTTCTGTAGGCTTCTTGTACGTTCATCGGCATCTCTCTCTTTAAGTTAGGGAAGTTTTCCTCCATAATTTTGTTGAAGATGTTTACTGGCCCTTTAAGTTGCAAATCTTCACTCTCATCTATACCTATAATCCTTAGGTTTGGTCTTCTCATTGTGTCCTGGATTTCCTGGATGTTTTGGGTTACACGTTTTTTGCATTTTGCATTTTCTTTGACTGTTGAGTCGATGCTTTCTATGGAGTCTTCAGCACCTGAGATTCTTTCTTCTATCTCTTGTATTCTATTGTTTATGTTTGCATCTATGACTCCTGATTTCTTCCCAAGGTTTTCTATCTCCAAAGTTGTCTCCCTTTGTGATTTCTTAGTTGTTTCTACTTCCTTTTTTAGTTCCTGGATGGATTTGCTGAGATCCTTCACTTGTTTGTTTGTATTTTCCTGTATTTCTTTAAGGTATTTTTGCATTGCCTCTTTCAGGATTTCTTCCTGATGACCCACGTTCTCCTGCATTTCTCTGAGTGATTTTTGTGTTTCCTCCTCATGGGAATCCATCTGTTGATCCATTGTCTCCTGCATTTCTTTAAGCAGTTCTCGTGTTTCCTTTGTAAGGGCATCTAACCGTTGATTCATTTCTTTAAGCAATTTTTGTGTTGCCTCCTTATGGGCATCCATCTGTTGACCCATATTCTTCTGCATTTCTTTATGCAAATTTTGTGATTCCTTTGTGAGTGCATCTACCCGTTGATTCATCTCGTTAAGCGATTTTTGTGTTGTCTCCTTGTGCGCCTCCATCTTTTGATCCATGTTCTCCCGCATTTCTCTAAGTGATTTTTGTGTTTCCTTTGTAAGGGCTTCTAACCGTTGATTCATGGTCTCCTGTAACTCTTTATGAGATTTATTTGTGTCCTTCTTGTGATCCTCTAATAGCATCATGAGAAGTGATTTTAAATCCAGATCTTGTCTTTCGGGTGTGGTGGGGTATCCAGGACTTGCTGCTGTTGGAGAGTTGGGTTCGGATGGTCCCACATTACTTTGATTTCTGTTAGTAACATTCCTACGTTTGCCTTTTGCCATCTGGATACCTCTGGTGTTAGTTGGTCCTGCTGCCACTGGCTGTTGGTTGGACCTCCTGTGAGCCTGCAAAGCTATTTCTGCCCCCCCTGGATTGCCAGGATTCCCCTGGCACCGATTTCTGGGGCCTGCCTGCTCCTGAGTGACTTTGGAGCCCTAATGTGCCTTGCCCCAAGTGATCTTATATTGGGGAGGCCTTGCACCTCCAAAGGCTCAGCCTAGTGGATTCCTGGAGCAGAGGTCGCCAAAGGGAGGCTGGTAGGCTCCTGCCCTGTGCAGGGGTGAGTGATCTCTCCTGGGGGGGGAGGGGGCGTCCCTCTGCCCGGCAGAAGTCCCACAGCAGAGCTGGCGCGCTGGTTACTGCAGATCAGCCCAGCACTTGGGAGCCGCATACACACAAGCCGCCCGAGACCCAAGCGATATTATGCCTGTCTGTCTCAGAACCTGGCTGTCCCAACCTCCCAGTCACTGGAGCAAAGATGGCGGAGTGCAATCTGCACTCTCTCCGTGGCGCCGCTCACCTGCAGACGCGCTGGCCTGCAGATCTGGCACCCAGACGACCACAGCGCTGACCTGTTCTCGGGCACAGACGGAAGCCCTAACAGGCCGTGTCCCAAGTGATGTTATATTGGGGATAGGGAGCTTGGGGTACCTGTCACTTCAGCGCAGTCTGCGGGAACAGAGGTCGCGGAAGGAAAGCTGGTAGGCTCCCGCCCAGTGTGGGGTCCCTCTGCCAGGCAGAAGTCCCACAGCAGAGCTGGCGCGCTGGTTACTGCAGATCCGCCCCGCACTTGGGAGCCGCATACACACAAGCCGCCCGAGACCCAAGCGATATTATGCCTGTCTATCTCAGAACCTGGCTGTCCCAACTTCCCAGTCACTGGAGCAAAGATCTGTCTTTTTCTTTTAATGACTATCTGACAATAGTGCTTTCCTATTTAACAATTCTTCATTAATTTCAGATATAAAATCAAATCCAAATTCTTTAATCTGGACCACATGTTTCTTTACGTTCTGGTTCTTGTTAATTTCTTTTTTTTTTAAATTATGTAAAAATATTATTTTTGTTTGTCTTTGAGACATGGTCTTTATTCATTAGCTTCGGCTCTCCTGGAACCTGCTTTGTAGACCATTCTGATGTCAAACCATAGAAGTCTGCCTGCTTCTGCCTCCTGAGTGCTGGGATCAAAGGTGTGCGCTGCCACTGCCTAGCTGAGTATTCTTTTACCTCTGAGGCCAGAAGAGGGCATCTGAACTCTGGAGCTGCTGCAGTTACTAACAGTAGTAAGCTGCTGTGTCCTCTTAAAGAGCAGCAAGTGCTCCTAACCATTGAGCCATGTGGCTAGCCCTACCCTCCCTACATTCCTAAGAAGTCGACTGAAGCTTCTTTTAGACCCTTTAATGTTCTCGTTTTCCTCATTTCTTTCCCAGTGTCCCCCTTCCTCATCCTAGGTATGCACACTCAACTGCTGTTCTTTCATTTTAGCTCATATTTTATTTTTTCTTGGAAGACTTTAAAACAAAACTGTTTGTTTTCTGCTTTCAGAGTAACCTCTTAGACTGTGTATTAACCATGTAATTGCTTGTTTTGGCCAACTTCTTTTCTAGATTGAAATTAAAATTGTGTTCTTCCTCCTTTTTTTGTCTCCCTAGCATATAACACTGTATCATAAAGAAACATTTAGCATTTTTAAAGTAAATATCCTATGTAAAACTATTTTATTGCCCATTTTCAAGATTTTTGAGTAATACAGAAAACATGTGGAGACTGTGTTAGTATAAAATGATAATGGATATACTGAAGTAAGGCCTTGGCTGTTTTAGTTCTGTCTATCCATTTCTCTCTTAAGATGTATGGTAGGAAAATTCTTAGATATAACGTTAGCATACATAAGATAGACATGGTTAGGTATTTAATTGATTCATTCAAATGTTTATTGAGAGAGCTTGCTCGAGACTCTATGTTTAATCCCCAGTAGCCTTTTATAAAAAGTATTTACTAATAATGTGAAGTGGGTACTGCTTTACTATGTTGATTCCAGGTATTAATTAAATGTCATCATGTTTTTTTTTTATATTTTTGCACTTATTTTCTGTAGCTCTAACTGTTAAAATAAAATTAGATGCTTATCTTAGATGCTGAGGGTGTAATAGTGAACAGATATCCTTATTTTCATTGTTAAAGTTCAATGAAATTTATTTTTTGACAAACCTTAATGAATATAATGGCATATTTCTAGTTCCTGAAAATAGGAGAAGGACTCCTGTACTTTATAACTAGAAGTGAATAGATAGAATAAAATGATGCATCTATAGAATTCTAGGTCATTTTGTACAGACTCTTTCCTCAAAGAGGTTCAGTATAATTCCCCATTCTTAAGTAAAGGCTATGCTTGAGAAAACCTGGCCAGCATCACCTATGATAGCATCATCTACCTCTGTAGCATTTAAATCAGAGAAGCCCTTAACTGACACAATTATCCAAATACAGACAACAGTCACAAATCAGAAGTTTAATTCAGTATTCTTGATTAAACTCTAGATGTTCTCAATTAAGTTCTAGAAGAGAAAAAGTGAACATGTGGGGGAAACTTATCTATAAAAAGAATAGAATTTAGTTAATAATTTAGCATTTCAGTATTGGTTCATTTAGGTTTTTTGTTTTTTGTTTGTTTGTTTGTTTGTTTTTCGAGACAGGGTTTCTCTGTGTAGCCCTGACTGTCCTGGAACTCACTCTGTAGACCAGGCTGGCCTCGAACTCAGAAATCCTCCTGCCTCTGCCTCCCAAGTGCTGGGATTAAAGGTGTGTGCCACTACTACCCGTGGTTCATTTTTTATAGTAAATGAATCATAGTAATGAAAGATGTTAACAGAGAAATTAGTGTGAAATATATAGAAGCATTGTATACCTTTTCTATAATTCTGAATTTTCTAAAAATTGAGAAAATGAATCAGTGATTAAAAAGCTGGAGTGGGATTGGGATTATGTGGAACATTCCCCAACTTTTGTGCCAAGCCCAGTCCAATTCCATAGCAAAAATAAATAAATTTAAAAAAATTAAAAAGTAGAATAAGAGGCCCTGTTTCAAACAAAATTGAAGGCCAGGACTAGCTCCTGAGGTTGTGTTCCAACATCTATAACTTTATTATGGCACACACACACAGACACACACTTTGAAATATGCCCTAGACAGGGCTACATAGAGAGACCCTATCTGTAAAATGAATGAATGAATGAATGAATGAGAAAGCTCATAGGACTACTACATTTCTAAGTAAAATTGACCTTAATAAGGTAATTACTCAAAACATTTGCTTTCTTTGGAGATATTTCATTATGTAGCCTTGATTGGCCTGGACCTCAATATATATAGACCAGACTGGCATCTTAAATGAATAGATATTTAATGTTCTTTATTTATCAGTGGATTTATAGGATCTCAGTTTTGTAGCCTTGGCCTACCTGGACCTCATGCAGCCTAGACTGGCCTTCAGTTCACAGGCACGAACCACACCTGGCTGTTTGAAGTATTAGCATTTCTTATCATATTTTGGAATTCTTCGGTGATTTCTTCAGATAATTCTTTGCAGTTTTTTCTTCTTTTGTGATTCAAGTTATGTGTTGCTACACTTTTGAGGGACCCACACATTTCTGAAACTCTTTATTCTTTTGTGTTTTGTCTTTGTAGGAAGTGCCAAATTAAAACTGTAATAAGATACCACTGCACATTGGTTATAATGGTTAATATTTATTTTTTACTTTTTTTTATATAGGCTGGGTTGGCTTTTAACTTGTTATGTAGCCAAATATGGCTTTAAATTTCTGATCCTCTAACCTCCAACCCTCAACCTCTCAAGTGTTAGGATTATAGATGGTATCACTACACTTAATCGGGTTAATATTTTAAAAACTGGCAGTAGTAAATGCTAAGCATATAGAGATATGGAAACTCGTACTCTGCTCATGGGATTGAAAACTTTTTTCTTGCCTTGACCCTGGCTTGCTACAAGTTGTGTATTTCATACATATATATTGTTTGGGTGGTGCTTTGGATGAGGTTGGTGACTGCTCTTGAATTCTGGGTAGTAACAAGGCTCATGCTCAATTACTGTTCTAGTGTTCATCAGTTGACAGTATGGTTTCTTTGTGGTTTTCATTATGAACATGATCTAAGACACAGATCTGCAGGTAGGTATTCAACCAGTAATTGCTTTTTTTTTTTAATATGCGCAAATGCATACATTCTGTTTTTCTGTCTGTTTCATTTGCAGGTAGTAGCCACAGCTATGTGGGTGCCAGTAGCAGAATGTCAAGACGAGCACATTTATGCTCTGCAGCTACCAGTAGCTTACTAGACATTGATCCTTTAATCTTAATACATTTATTGGATCTTAAGGACCGGAGCAGCATGGAAAACCTGTGGGGTTTACAGCCTCGCCCCTCTGCTTCACTGTTGCAGCCCCCAGGTAAAAAAATAATCTGTCGGTTTTTTCTTTGGTTCTCTGGAAGAACTATTGAATTTCTATCTCTGTATCTCAACTGAGAATTGAGACACAGTATGTTTTTGTAGTAAAATGATTTTTCATTTATTTCATATGAGCTTTAACCTATCCACTCTCCATCTGTGTGTGTAGATCCATGAACTGTGGATTGAATTTACAATCTTGTCATGCCAGGCGAGTTGTGCCTATGTCCCTCCCCCTTTTTTCCCTGTCATTGCTCAAAAGTGTTATGTCAAAAACAAATTTTAAGTGTCTTAAGTGTTTCAGGGCTAGGGTGTGTAGCTCATAGTATAGTGTAGTAATCTCCCAGCACACATCTCTGTGTTTGATCCTAACACTTCAGAGAACAAAAGAAGAGAGTTCTAAATGTTTGCCCCTTGTGTTGATAGTTGGGCCTCTATGGAGAAGTACAGTTGGCCTCTTTGTGAATGGATTCAGTTTTCAGGCCTGCTTTTCTAGGGGAAATGTATCTAATTTGAACATAGAAAAAGTTTGCTTAAATGTTCATTAAATGAAAAATGCATACAAGTATTACCTCAGCATGGTTAAGACTGAGTCATGAGGATTGCTCTGAGTTTGATTGTAACCTAGTGAAATAGGGAGTTCAAGTCCAGTCTAGACTATATTGTGTGACATGTTTCAAAAACAGAACAACAGGTTGGCATGGGGGCATAAGTTGTTTCTTTCCTTTTTCTTTTTCTTTCTTTCTTTATTTTTATTTTTATTTTTATTTTTTTGAGTCAGGGTTGGGGCATAAGTTTTTGTTTGTTTGTTTAATTATTTATTTATTTTTGGTTTTTCGAGACAGGGTTTCTCTGTGTAGCCCTGGCTGTCCTGGAACTCACTCTGTAGACCAGGCTGGCCTTGAACTCAGAAATCCTCCAGCCTCTGCCTCCCAAGTGCTGGGATTAAAGGCATTTAAAGGCATGTGCCACCACTGCCCGGCAGGGCATAAGTTTATTTATTTATTTTTTTCTTTTTAAGATTTATTTATATGAGTAATTGTCTTCAGACACACCAGAAGAAGGCATCAGATCACATTACAGATGGTTGTGAGGTACCATGTGGTTGCTGGGAATTGAACTCAGGACCTCTAGAATAGCAGTCAGTGCTCTTAACCACTGAGCCATCTCTCCAGCCCAGGGCATAAGTTTTTAATCCTAGCAGTTGGGAGGCAGAGACAGGCCAGTCTCTGTGAGTTCAAGACCAGCCTGGTGTACATACTGAGTTCTAGAATAACCTAAAGATACATAGTGTGGGGCCCTGTCTCTCTCACATATACAAAGAAACACCAAAGTATTTTATGCCAAAGTTATTTAAAAGAATAAGGCATTATTGAAGTAGGACAGAGATCTATATAGACCAGTCTAGCGTCTTTGAATCTGAGCTAGAGCTGTTTTATTCAGACAGTGATTTATCATAAAAAGTTAGTGTTCAAAGACCAGTTTTAAGGACTGTTGATACAGCTCACTAGCAGTGTGCTTGCCTAATGTGTGTACTCCACCCTCGGTGTCATCCCCAGCCCCCAACTCCTGGAGTTGGAGAAGCAGCATTTTTGTTGGGATGCTTTCTACAACATCCTTCCCATGTATAAAACAGGCTGACCTTTCTTTGGCCTTTCTGAACATTAGTTTTGTATTTAGTCAGGTATGTAGACAGGGATTTTGGTAATAACCTCAAAGCAACAGAACTCCTTTTCTGAAAAAAATAGAACCTCTGTGTAGAAAACAAAGCCTGAGCTACCGTAGTGGGTTGGAGGTGACAGCACACATCTCCCTGTTTTGAGGGACTGTCTGCAGCTAGGTTCTGGGACAGTTGCTTTTCATCTGAGGTTCAAGTGCGTTCCGTGTAAGGTTTGCTGAAACCAGTGGTTCTCAGCTTTACTAATGCTCCCACGCTTTGTTACAGTTCCTCATGTTGTCCTCAGAGAGACAGTTTTACAATTTGATTTACAGGTAGATTTAATAAATAGGTAAAATCCAGTTTTTGAAAGGTTTAATGTCATTGGAGAGGATTGGACTGTATTAACAGTAGAATCGCTATTTTGGAATGTTTAGCTTTCTGTGTAAAGTTAATCCTGGGGCAACCTGGATTTTAAATCTAGATGACTAAAATAAGGGGCCCAGCAGGAAGGATGGGACAGGTAGTGAAAGGGGACTTGGGGAGAAGGTTACCAAGGTTTAGAGCCTCCTGGATAGCTGGAATAGAGGTACTTTCTTAGAGGTGATACTGCTTAATTAAAACTAAAGATACAAAAATAAGGAAGTGTTTCAACACTGTATTTCAAAGAGAGCCAAGAACATGAGCCAACATGTGTTATAAAAATGAGCCAAATGAAGAGTCTTTCAGAAAAGAGAAAGTCCAAGAAAACTGTATAGGGAGCCAACCCCGGATTCTGTCTGTGCACTAGCAGACCAGGATGTAGCTCTCAGCTGCCTCTCTAGCACTACTGCTGTCCACGTGCCTCCATGCTTCCCACCATGATGATAATGGACTATAAGTCATCCCAACCAAATGTTAAGAGTAGCTTTGGTCATGATGTCTCTTCATAACAATGGAACAAAGATCAAGATACATGGTACCCAAACAAGTTTGGAGTTTGGAGCATTTCATATTTTTTAGATTAAGGATACTCTGGCTGGAGAGATGGCTCAGCGGTTAAGAGCACTGACTGCTTGCTCTTCCAGAGGTCCTGAGTTCAATTCCCAGCAACCACATGATGGCTCACAACCATCTGTAATGGGATCTGATGCCCTCTTCTGGTGTGTCTGAAGATAGCTATAGTATACTCATAAACATAAAATAAATAAATCTTTAAAAAAGAAGGAAGAAAGAAGGAGAAGAAAGAAAAAAAATCTTTGGAACAATAGATAATTAGGAAATGACCTGTCACAGGTTTGGGGGTTAAGGGGGACATTGTGGCAGATTGTCTTTTTGTGTAAGAATTTTATCAGAAGCATTATTAATGCCATTGAAAGATAGCAGCATGGTGAGCACTCTGAGGAGAGGTTGGGCCCAAGAGGTGTGTAGGGAGGTGGAGTCCCAGGAAGAGGTCTTAGAAAGAGGGAAGGTTTTATCAGGAGTTTACAGCTAGGCTGTGTCTGATTCCTGTGTAGCAAAGAGAGAGGTAGGACAGGGAATTCTGGGGATGAAATGTGGTACTCCAAGGATGTGGAGGAAGTGAGTGAGGAGGAAGGATCTGTGATGTCACCCAGGAATCTGGTAATCTTAGGTCTGTAAACTTTGGGAGAGTGAGAGTGGCACCCGGGGAGTCTGTTTGCAGGCTCATAGACAAGCTTTTGCTGGCTATCTACTCTCCCCGTGGCAACAGGGACCCCAGACTCCACTATGAGGGTGGAGATGGAGATGGCTGCAAATGGAGGGTGACTTGGGCCAAGTTTCATCTGGGATTGTATGTGCACATAAAATATGGAGAGCAGTGTTGATGAAGTGTTTGGCTTCTAGGTTTTTCTTTTTCATTCTTAAAATTATGACCATAAGAAACATAGAAAAAGTTCAACAGTGGCAGTACACACCTTTAATCCCAGCACTTGGGAGGCAGAAGCAGGTGGATCATATGAGTTCAAGGGCAGCCTGGTCTCCAGAGCGAGTTCTAGGACAGCCAGGGCTACACCTGTCTTGATGCCCACCCTCTCCCTAAAAAAATAAATATAGAAAAAAAAATGAGAAAAGTATTTTAAGAAAAAAAAACACAAGTCAGAACAATCTCTAGAAGTAGGTATATAAATCAAAGTGATGATTGTTACCCATACTTCTAACTTGAAGGTGTAACATATGAATAACATCAAAAGTTATACCTAAGTTTTATATAGTAGAATTTGGTGCATGCTTTAATTTTTAAATTTCATTTATCTGTGTAAGTATGTTGGTGTGTATAGGAGCATGTGTGTGTGTTGTGGTGTAAATATGGAGGTCAGAGACACTTGGAAGACTCAGTTCTCTCCTTCAGCCACATAGTAGATCCCTGGGGATAGACCTCAGATGGTCAGACTTGGCAGCAAGTACTTATCCACTAAGCCATTTCTCTGGTCTGGCTCTTTGGCGATACTGTAAAGCACCTTACCACATTCCACATACTACATTTTTGGGAAAGAATGAGGTCATGAATGTTAAAATTTTATATGAACATGATTTGTCATTTGCTTTCTTTTTGAAGCATCATATTCTCGAAAAGATAAAGATCAAAGGAAGCAGCAGGCGATGTGGCGAGTGCCCTCTGACCTAAAGATGCTGAAAAGGCTCAAAACACAAATGGCTGAAGTCCGGTGTATGAAGACTGATGTGAAGACTACACTGTCAGATATAAAGGGCAGCAGTGTTGCTTCTGCAGACATGCAGACAAACCTTTTCTGTGCTGACCAGGCAGCTATGGCTACCTGTGGACCCGAAAACTCTGGCAGATTACAGGATTTGGGAATGGAGCTTCTAGCAAAGTCATCAGTTGCTGGCTGTTACATACGAAACCGTAAGTGAAGAAGTTCCTATAATGTAATTTTCTCCCATGTGCCTTGATATACCAGAAGATGGCATCAGATCTCATTACATATGGTTGTGAGCCACCATGTGGTTGCTGGAAGTTGAACTCAGCACCTCTGGAAAGCAGTCAGTGCTCTTAACTGCTGAGCCATCTCTCTAGCCCCAACATTTTTCTTTTTTAAAATATTTTTTGTATGAATGTGTATGTGCACACATGGCGCACTTAATAGAGGTAAGAGAACAGCTTTGTAGAGTCTGTTCTCTCCTTTCACATGTACTTGGCATCAAATGACCCTTAGGTAACCTTATGGATCCTGCATTGTAGTGATAAGAATCAGACAGTAAAGTATTTAAATAAATGAGTGAACATAATATTAAGGAATACTTACCACTGTGAAACAAGAGCAGATGAAGGATCCTAGTTTTGGAGAGGTAGAGACAGTCTCTGTAAAGAGCATATTTGAGCTGAGCCCTTCAGATGCCTGAGGGAAGCATTGTTCTGTATAAACAGGACAGAAATGCAAATTCATTGGTATAAGATTGACATTGAAGGGTTAAAGCGAGACTAGCATGAATGGATATGGAGAATCAGGCAGGGCAGACAGAGATAAAGTCAGAGATAACAGGGTTTAACCCAGGATCTTACAAAACTTCAATAAGGAGTTTGAGCTGTTTGTTCAGAAACAGCTGCATTGTGGAGGAAGATCAAATAAAGCTTCAGAGCAGGAGCTCCATTAAAGTAGCTTGTGTGAATTTAGTCATGTAATCTGGAGCTAAAGCCCTGGGTCGGTAGGCTTGCTCATAGCTTTGCAGCATGCTTTTCTAAGTGTGTAACCGATGCATAAAGGAACAGTTCATCAGTACATACAAGACATACAATGTAGCTAATAGAATTCAGTTTTTGATTTTTTTCAAGATAGGGTTTCTCTTTGTAACCCTGGCTGTCCTGGAACTTGCTCTGTAAGGCTGACCTTGAATTGAGGATTCAGTTCTTTGTCACAATTGTAGTTGAAAAGTGCTGGATAGTTCTGAGAAAGGTGGTAACTGAGAATTATTTTTTTTATGTGTCCTAAGCAACTTAGTGATTAGTGAAGTCATCAACTCAGCAGCTATTCAAAGCCAATTGCATTGGTATATATGAGTGATCCTACTGTCAGGAAGAGGAAGCAGGAGGACCCTGAGTTTAAGGCCAGTTTGGGCTGTATGGTAAAAATTTGTGTCAGGGCAGATAAGGTCAGAGAGTCAGAGATTCTGTTTAAATATGCTGTTTGGGCACATGCTAGGTTGCCTAGTAAACTGTCCTAGGCAGGCATTATATAGAGATCAACCCTGAGAGTGGTCACAGCTGATCATAACCGAATGAGAGTACCAGCACTCTCTGATACTGTTTAAGTCAGTCAGTCAGTCAGTCAGTCAGTCAGTCAGTCAGTCAGTCTGTCTGTCTGTCTGTCTGTCTCTCTCTGTCTCTGTCTCTCTCTCTCTCTCCCCCCCCTTTCCTCCCTCCCTCCCTCCTTCCCTCCCTCCCTCCCTCTCCTTTCTATTCTTTCTTATTCTTTCTCTCTCCTTTCTCTCCCTTCCCCCACCCCCCAGTCCTGGCTCGAATTTGCTATGTAGAGGAGGCTAGCCTGGAAATCACAGATACTCTTGCCTCCATCTCACAGCAAATATAGTGATCTTTTTTTAAATGGGTTTTTTAAAGAAAGGTTTTTGAGACTATGTAACCCTTGCTAATCTAGAACTCACTGTGTACACCATGTTGGCCTTGAACTCAGAGATCTGCCTGCCTCCCAAGTGCTGAGTTTAAAGTTAGGCACCACCAGTGCCAAGCAATGGTATTGATTTTATGAAGTCTTCACAGTGAAGCACTGCTCATACATTTAGAGATCTGGTAAAGAAAAGGGATGGGGAGACTGCTAATGGAAATGGGAAGGAATCATTAAGACAAGTGGAAAACTAGATAGTATATTTCAAAATCTAAGAAAACATTCTAAAAAGAAGTGTTGCTATTTATGCTCTATATTTTTTGAGAAGTGTTAACATAAAGATTGAATGGAAGAGTATACCAATGATATCTGAGAAGAGATAATAAAGTTTTCTTCATTAAGTTGCATGTGAACTGAGGAGAATCTGGGGTCCTGTGTGAATTGAGAAAGAGTTTAGTATTGGGTACTGCCTATGTGTGCTCATTTCACAAATCATATATGCTGTGAAAAATTCTTAAATTATACTAAGTTAAACTATACTAGTACATGTAATATAAATTTGTCATTTTAGCCGTTAGTTGGGGAGGCCTATGTGTTTAAAATTTTTGGCAAGGTGAACATAATATAAAATTTCCCATTGTAGTCTGTAGCAGTTAATCACTTTGGTATTGATGTACATTCCTCCCTACCGTCTACCTCTGAGTTTTCTTCACTCTAAACTGCATCATTTATCAGCAATCCTCCATTTCTTTCCTGGCACCTGAGGATTACTGCTCTGCTTTCTGGGGCTATAAAGTCACTCTTTTAGGTGCCATTTGTGATTGGAATTGTTGCAGCATTTGACATTGCGGGTGGTTATGACTGGCTTCTTTATCTCATGTATCTCCAAGGTTTGTCCATATACCATCATGCAGAACTTCCTTCTTTCTAAATGGCAGAACCCTGCTCTATGATGTTTAGAATACATTTTGTTTATTCTTTCCTCCTTTGGACAGTTAAGTTGTTTATATCTTTTGGCTCTAAATGTAGATGTCCCTTTTCAAGCCCCTTTATAAAACTGTCAGTATGTATACTAGCATTGCTAGATTATTCTATCTTTAACTTTTTGGAGGTGTGGTGGTGGGATGCTATGCTTTTTGCTAAAACAATTACACTTTTAACTGAGCCCAGATTCCATTTCTCCATACGCTCACTGGCACTTAGTATTTTCTGTTTGTTTGTTTGTTTTTAAACTAGCCTTCCTAATTAACACAGAAACAGAGTCTTATTGTCACATTTTCATTTATATTAGAATAGACTTTTGCTATGTAGCCCAGACTAGCTTCAAACTCCTGATCCTTCCTCCTCAGCTTATCTAGTGTGGGGATTAAATCTATGGACCCTGATGCCTGACCAGATGAGGTTATTTATCTCTTTTTCCTTCGTCTCCATTTCCCATTATCTTTTCAAGGCTCTTACATGTTTATCATGAGTTAATAATATGTTCCTTTTACTGGTTAAACAATATTGTATTATATAACTATACCACATACTGTTTATCAGTTGATATTGATAGCTCATTAGCATTTTTTGGCTATAATCAGTGATGTTACTGTGAATATGTATTATAAGTTAGCATGTAGACAATAAATGTTTATTTTGTGTGTGTACTTGGACGTGGACTTGCTGGGTTAAATGGAAACCGTGTTAAGTTTTTGAGGAACTGCTAGTGTCATACTGTTTTGAGAACATCTGCAGACTTGTATTTCTGCCAGTCATGTGACTGTCATGCCAGTCATGGTTGTTGCAGCACTTGTTCTTGTCCCTCCTTCCTTTATCCATTGAATTGTCTTAGCCTCCTTGTTGAAGTCATACTGAGTGTGTAGATTGCTTCTGGATTCTCAGTTCCCTCAGATACCTGTCCACATGCTGGTGTGTGTGTGTGTGTGTGTGTGTGTGTGTGTGTGTGTGTTCTTGGTGGTTGGGGAGGGGCGTGGCAGTATTGAATGTTGGGCTCACAGTCCACTTCTACCAGCAGCACAAGAACGGCCACCTACCTGTGTTTGAGACTGGATCTCACTCTAAGCTGGACTGGCCTCGAGGTCACTGTGCAGTCTACTTAGGCTGCCCTTGAACTTAGTACAACCCTCCTTTCTCAGCTTCCCCAGTGCTAGGAGTTCAGATTACTTGCTCTGTTTTTCTAGTTTTTGAGCTTAAGAGCTTCTTTTTGCTGACGATAGCAGTGTCAGAGGAGAGCTGCCCGCTCACTTAGTTCTGACTGTAGCTGAGGATCAGCTGTGGGCTGCAAGTCTAAGGCCCTGGGCTCATCCCTGCCAGTGGGTATTGGCAGGGAGTCTTCTGTGTGAGAGAGAGAGAGAGAGAGAGAGAGAGAGAGAGAGAGAGGAGATTCATAAAAATTTAAAGAACCTGTAGTCTTCGCCTTTAATCCCAGCACTTGGGAGGCAGAGGCAGGTGGATTTCTGAGTTCGAGGCCAGCCTGGTCTACAGAATGAGTTCCAGGACAGCCAGGGCTACACAGAGAAACCCTGTCTCGAAAAAAACCAAAAAAATAAGAACCTGTAGTCTTTTTTTTTTTTTTTTTGACATTTACTTAGGGATGAAGCTTGTGTGGACAATTTAAAGAAGATGATCTCTCCTGTCACCCTATGGGTTCTAGAAATTGAACTTAGGCTGTCAGACTTGGCCATTAAAGTTCTAATTCTCTCTTAGATTTTTGTTTTAGTGGTTGATAAGTATATAAACTATATTTGATATCAAAAGCGTAAAATTTAACGTGGTGCTCTATGGCTTCCATTTAGAATTCCTCTTCTAAATGTATAGGAATTCACCGAGTCTTTGGGTCTGGTTAATTCTGGTGTGGGGTGTTTTTGATAGGAATAGTTTTTCAAAGTTCCTTCTGAAATTTTGTTATTTTAATCATATCTTTTTAGGACAGAGCCAAACTTGCTAAGCTGTCATCAGTAAATGTCTTCTGCTTTTTATGTGTTTTGCTCTCACATAATCCAGACTGGTTCTGAATTCTCAGTTCCTGCTTTGTCCTCTTGAGTGCTGTGTGCTCGTCGTCGTCTCATCTACTCATTATTTATTATTTATTATTTTGGCAATTTCTCGAGTATGCCTACAAGTATGGTTAGTTCTTGTTGTTACCATCTTGTCCTGTATCTCCTCTCTGCCCCCACCCATTATTTTAAGCTGTATATTTTATTGTCATTACTACTTTAATCACAATTTTTTATTTGGTCACAAATATTTTGAAGTATTATGTTTATAATGTTTCAAATTCAACATTGATTATATTTTTGATCCAATCAAGCACAATTTCCAGTTGTTTAATTTAGAACAGCTGTTCTCAACCTCTGGGTCAAAGCCCTTTTGGGGGTCATATAATCAGATATCCTGCATTATTTGGTATTTACAATACATAACAATAGCAAAATTACATTTATAAAGTAGCAACAAAATAATTTCATGGTTAGGGGTCACCACAACATGAAGAACTGTGTTAAAGGTCTCAGTGTTAGGAAGGTTGAGGACCACTGGGTAAGAGGGTTTGTATTTTTGTTTATACTTCGTCTTAATTGATACAACTTTTTAAAAATAAGGTCATAGTTAATCTTAAGATTCTGTTTCAGAAGCAACAAAATAGAATTACTTTTGTCACAGAGTAGTCAATAATCTGTCAGGGTCACAGAGTGCCCTGTTGTTTTGAACATTATAGACAGAAAAATATCCATGTATGGTAAGGATTAGACCTTTTTGACTGTATAGTGAGATTTGTGACATTTTACCATATTCAGAAATGATTCTATTTTTGCAGCCACAAACAAGAAGAATTCCCCCAAGTCCGCTCGGGCCATAGCAGGCAGTCTGTCACTGCGAAGAGCTGTGGACTCTGGAGAGAACAGCCGTTCAAAGGGCGACTGTCAGGCTCTGTCTGAAGGTAAAGCCGAGGGGTTTATGAGATCATTTCATTGGGCACCTGCTTGTGAGTTGACCTGACATCGCTTTAGCCTTGTTGCTGAGTCACAGTTGGACCGGGGTGCGGCCTTTACCGTTTACTTTTCAGGAATTTGTTCTTTTGTTTGATTTTTGACTTTTAAGAAAAGATTTACTTTGACTTTTAATCATATATTTGTCTGTATGTGAGAAGGTTTTACTCTTGATCTGCCTGTCTTAGCCTCCCAAGTTCTGGGGCGGCCCATATGCACCTCAGGTTCTAGTGTTTGATCTCAAATCAGAGCAGTATTTTCAACTATGTATTCTGGACTTGCTAATTTTTAAGTAGCTAGTCAAAAAGATTAGGGTATAGTTTTAATTTTTTTTGAAGATTTTACTTAGTTTAAAATGCTCATATAGTAGTCTGGAGACATAGCTCATAGCTTAGAGCATTGTTTCACTCATGCAGGTTTCAATCAAACCTGGGTTTGATTGCCAGCTCTCCATAGTGACTCACAACCATCTGTAACTCCACTTCCAGGGGATCTGATGCCTTCTTCTGGCCTATGTTGACACCTGACACACACACACAGTGTGTGTTCATACATGCAGACAAAACTACTCATTTAAAATTTTAAAAATTAAAAAAAATGGATACATAAAGAAAATTTCTACACTAAGAGAGCTTTCATGTTTCTTGTCTTCTTTCTTCTTTCCTGAAGGCTCCCCAGGAAGCTCTCAGTCTGGGAGCAGACACAGCTCCCCCCGGGCTCTGACACACAGCATCATTGGGGATCTTCTGCCCAAAAGTGAAGACCGACAGGGCACAGCCTTGGATCCTGATGCTGTGGTGGTTGCAGTTTTCAATGGTTTACCTACTGCTGAGAAAAGAAGGAAAATGGTCACCTTGGGGTAAATAGTATTCTCTTCTTCTTTGGAATTTCAAGTCTAAATTATAATGAACACAATTATTTTTATAGTGTGCAGTAAGTCTGTTGCATTAAAATGTTACTTTTTAAAAAAAATTATGGCAATTTCTCCCACTCTCTCTCACCTCTCTCTAACAACCCCTGTCCCAGAATGACAGCAGTCCTCCTGCCTCAGCTTCCTGAGTGCTGTACTACTGAAGTGAGCATCCCCAGCTAGCTTAGAGCTCTCTTTCACTGACAGCAAGGATGCCTGTGCATATTTTGTTTGTGAGATGTGTGTACTTCAGCTTTGTCTTGTCCACACTTTAATCTGCTGTGCATCCTTCCAAACCGTCCGCGCTGTGTCCTGTGTCCCGTGTCACATATTTGTGTGGAATACAGTACTTTCACTAGTCTTATTTATTATTGCTATTTTGTTTGTTTGTTTGTTTCGAGACTGAGTCTCATGTTAGCCCAGGCTGGCCTCTCAGCTCTTGATCCTCCTGCCTTACTCTCCCAAGTGTTGGGATTACAGGCCACTATGCCTTGTAATTGTCTGTTTTGTTTTGTTTTGTTTAAAAAAAAAAAAACACTGCTTTTATCTCACTCTTCTTCTGTAAAATGCAACTTGGAATTTCTAGAAAGGATAAATGGTGATTAGCACCTTTATCACTATTCAAAACCTACCCTTGTGAATTAAATTTACAGCCAATCCAAAGAAAGTAGTGAAAGAATGTATTGTCTGTAGATGTGTTGGTTAGGCTATCAGTATTCATCTATTGATCTGTCACATAAATATTAAATGTTTCTAATTTAAATAATGGAAATGGTCTCCATGGAAACTTTGGAAAGATCTTTATAGAAAGACCAACATCCTTAAATTTCTCTCATTATCAGATCCAGAAGGACAGTTTAATAATTGGGGTTTAATTTTTTTTTTTTTACTCACGGTTCAACAGTGGAAGAGAAAATCAGAAGAGAGTTTGGCATAGTGGTGAACTCTTGCATCACAGCTACGGAGATTGAAGGCCAGAGGGTTGAAAATTGGGGCCTGCATGGGCAACCTAAGCAAGATCCTGGCTTAAAATGAAATTTTGAGAATTGCTCAGTGGTAGAACATATCTTAACATGGTCATTGTCCTTGCCATGGTTCCGTCCCCAAGACTAGGGTAGAGGAGAAGAAATCAGGAAATGTATCATCCCTATTGCCTCGCCTGATATATACATTTCTTTCAAGTTAAAGCTACAACTACCTTCCTTCCTTCCTTCCTTCCATCTTATAAAATTTTTTAATATATGGTCATTTTGTCTGTATATATGTCTGGTGCCCAAGTGTTGGATTCTCAGGACTAGAGTCACAGACGTTAGGAATCAAATCTGGCTTTTTGTACAACAGCCAATACTCTGAAACACAGAGCATTTTTCTGGCCCTTAGCTTCCTTTCTTTTTAAAAAAAAATATTATAGAGGTATTTGTATCATTTATTCGTAAAGATTTACATATATTTTGGGTGGGGAAAGATATAAAATTTTTTATAAAAGTCTAAAGTTCTTTCATAGCACCCTGATGATCTATACAAGATTGAGCCCAACACTCTGTCATGGAAATTGGATACTCACTCTATGACATACACAGACACAGACAGACAGACAGACAGACAGACACACACATGTTTACAAATAGTAGTTGATTGGGAAGAGAAACATAGTCTTCAGTGGTAAGGTATTCATGCTCTTACAAACAATCCCTCACCCATGCTCCTGTAAGCAGCCCTTATGAAAGTCATTGTTTTCCCAAAAAGAAAAAAAAAGGCATTAAAGTAAAAGGTGAGTGTCTTAATTACTATTCTATTGCTGTTAAGAGACACTATGACCAAGGCAAGTCATATAAAAGAAAGAATTTAATTGGAGACTTCCTTACAGTTTTAGAGGGTTGGTCCATTACCACAATGTCAGGAAACAGACAGGCATGGTGCTGGAGTAGTAGCTGAGAGCTCACATCTGTCCTCAAGGAGCAGGTGAAAGAGACAGACAGACAAAGAGCCTGGGTCTGGGGTGAGCTTTTGAACCTCCTTCCTTCTAATTTTCCCCGAACAGTTCCACTAACTGGGGACCAAGCATTCAAACATAGGAGCCTATGAGGGACCATCCTCATTCAAACCACCATGGTGAGCCGGTTAGGGATAAGATGTCAGCCTGGTTCACGTGGACACTCCCTAGCTGTGTCTTTTCCTCCTCTCTGCTGCTTTGGAGCAATGAGGCAAAAACAATTAAATAACACATTAAATAAAGTAGTTCCCAGTGAAAATGGGAAACACAGCAAGTGAAAGTGTCCTTCTCCTTGTTTGCATCCCTGCGCTCAGGGTTCTCCTGTGTGCTCTGTCTTCCATGATGTTATGCATATTAAATAATCAACTGTGACTATCTTTACCTGCAGTGTACCTTGGTTTCTAACTCAGTGATGCTTCTCTTAGTCTTTCAGTCGTAGAGAGAATTTGAGCTTCTGTTTAGTTTAATTGATAATTACCGATTGACAAACCATTGTAAGAAATAGCAGAGGGGCTGGAGAGATGGCTTAGTGGTTAAGAGCAGAGGTCCTGAGTCCAATTCCCAGCAACCACATGGTGGCTCACAGCCATCTGTAATGGGATCAGATGTCCTCTTCTGGAGTGTCTGAAGAGAGTGACAGTGTACTCACATACATAAAATAAATAATTCTTAAAAAAAAAAAGTTAAAAAAATAGCAAAGAGTCCCTACACGCGTTCGTTGCCTTTGTCCCCTACTGTTAACATTTGTAAAACTTAGGACACTGTCATAAACAGGTGATCTATATCATAACCTTTTATTCCGAATCTTCAGTAACATTTTTACAAATGCAAATTTAGAATTAAACACAAGTAAATCTTCCATGCTTGATTTAAGGCTCATCTTTAGGAAAAAAAGAAAATTACTATGTCACTATTAACATTTGAAAATATCATGTTATTTTTCCCTCTTTGAGGACTAATGCAAAAGGAGGTCGTCTGGAAGGAATGCAGATGGCAGATTTGGACAGTCATTCTGAAGCTGGGGAGGTACAGCCCACACTCCCTGAAGGAGCCTCAGCGGCCCCTGAGGAAGGTGAGCATTGAGCTAGGATGGTCAGAAGGACCTGCGAGCCGGAGACACTGCGTCTCAGTGGCTGTAGCAGTAGGAAGTGAGTGATTGGTTAGTGACAGTGGTACAGAAGTCTAACACACATGTTTGAACACTGAATTCTTTTGTCAGTTTTTATGACTTACAAGGAAATTATATACAGAGAACAACAAGAATGTGTAAGTTACTACTGCATGAAAGGGTCTGTCTTGGGCCAGGCTTGCTGGTACATGTCAATAATCCCAACACTGGGAGGCAGAAATAGCCAGATCTCTTTGAATTCTTGGCCAGCCAGGCCTCAGCAGTCCAGTGAGGGCTACATAGTGAAACCCTCACTGTTCGTTTTTTTTTTTGTTTGTTTGTTTGTTTATTTTTTTTAAGAGCTTGAATATAGTATATGCTTTTAATCCCAACACTCAGGAGGTCTAGGCAGGTGGATCTCTGTCAGATTGAGTTCCTGTGTGTAGTGAGTTCCAGGACTTCAGGGCTATGTAGAGACCACCACCCCCCCCCCCCAAAAATGAAGAAGAAAGGGGATAGAGAATATATCTTACCAGACAAGTTATTTCCAAGGGCAAGAGCTACAGATAGTTTATCTATTCAATCAATAAATATATACCTACTTGTCAATTACTGTGTCTTTGACTAATGTCCCAGACACAGTATTATAAGAAACACTTGCCCACTAGACAGCTAATTAGGGGTTGAAGAGATGGCTTAGTCCATAAGAACTCTTACTCCCTGTGATGGTTTGTATATGCTTAGGCCCGTGAGTGGCACTATTAGGAGGTGTGGTCTTGTTGGAGTAGGTGTGTCACTGTGGGCGTGGGCTATAATACCGTACTCAAAACTGCCTGGAAGTCAGTATTATGCTAGCAGCCTTCACATGAAGATGTAGAACTCTCAGCTCGTCCTGCACCATGCCTGCCTGGATGCTGCCATGTTCCCACCTTGATGATAATGGACT
Organism: Tokudaia tokunoshimensis; assembly: GCA_036184795.1. Taxonomy (NCBI): domain Eukaryota; kingdom Metazoa; phylum Chordata; class Mammalia; order Rodentia; family Muridae; genus Tokudaia; species Tokudaia tokunoshimensis. The sequence continues at coordinate 34,592,477 of BTHU01000010.1, read as the reverse complement.
GAACCTCTGAACATGTAAGCCAGCCCCAATTAAATGTTGTCCTTATAAGAGTTGCTTTGGTCATTGTGTCTGTTCACAGCAATAAAACCCTAACTGAGACATTCCCCTTCCAGAGAACTCAAGTTTAGTTCCCAGCATCTAAGTCTGTGGCCACAACTACCCAAAATTCCAATTCCAGGAGATCATACAGGCTCTCCTGGCCTCAAGGGATACCTGCACATGTATAGCATATACTCATATAGACACATAACATGTAAAATAAAATCTTAATCTTAAAAACAAAAAACCCAGCTAATTATAATATTGTTAATCCTTTGTTTGAGGTCAGGATTTTGTTTATTTGTTTGGTTTTTGTTTTGATTTTGGTGATGGGGTTTCTCTGTAGCTGTGGCTATCCTGGAACTCATAGAGATCCATCTGCCTCTGACTCCACCAGGATTAAAGTTGTGCACCACCCACTGCCTTTGAGGTCCATTTTGATTAATGTCTATAAATTGTTTTTTTTTTCACATGTGTGTATATGTGTGTGCTAGTAGGTGCCCAAGGAGGCCAACAGCATTAGATCCCTCTAGGGCTGGAGTTACCTGTAGGTTGATGTGCCTGATGTAGGTGCTGGGAACTGAATATAGTTCTTCTCTAGTAGCAGTACTCACTTAACCAGTCATTTCTCCAGCATTCCTTTGCTCTTATGGAAGAGTTCCTTGGCTTAATTGTTTAACATCCCCTAAAACAACCTGCTTCATCTTTGCAAATGAACCTCAGTTATAATTTTTAATATTTCTTCCAAAGATAGCAAATAAAATATCTGATTATTTTAGTGATAGAAGTTATTTAAAGCAATCTTAGGTCCTTGTTCTTCCTATATCTTTTATAGGTTACCAAAAAAAGAACATGTTTCAAAGATATGTTGATTTCCCCCAGTCATTACTTTCCACTTCATTTGAATTTCAATCATTGATGAATTATTGTTCATAGCAAACACAAAGATTCTAGCATATGCTTCTGGCTGTCCTGGTCAGTATAATAGTCTGACCAGGGTAATAGTCCTTGAGACACACTTGCATGGTGGGCTACAGGTACTAATAAAACAAACTGTAGCTTTTTTTAGGTATGCTGTGTATGTGTGGTAGGAGGGGAGGAGTAGGGAGAACCCTTAAAAATGCGGATTAGATATTGAAGACACTGGTAAATAGCCTTTGATAATATCGTATGGTAAGTATTCTGATAGAGTATGCAAGGAACCAAAAGTATTTCACCAAAAGAGTTGATATCCGCTAAATTCTTGCTACACTATTCTCAAAATTATAGTCATTAACTTCTTTTATTCCTGATTTTACAAACAAGTGATTGAAGACTTAGAAATACAGCTTACCTCGTTGCAAGTCACAGAAATAGTCATAAGGGTTAGAATTTGAACCTAGCGTCAGTGCTTAGCATTTTCATTCTGTATGCTTGAGCTGTAGTCTACCCTTGGAAAATTCTTCTGAAGGCATGAGTGGAAGTTAGTCAGGTGATTAGCCAGTAAGTCTGAGACCAGAGTAGAAGTAGCAGATCATGAGGAACTTTCTTATCTGTCTCTGCCTGAATCTGGCCTTTATCCTTTGAATGGGATCTAAATCAGGAGTAGAATTATGTTTTTTCAGTTTGTACTGTGGCTACAATGTGGAGAGTCACATTACACTTGAAATGGGATTTGGAGCTGGGGACATGAAGCCTTTTAAGATGCATGTATTAAATAACTGCAGTAAAAGGTGACTTGAACTCTGTTCTTGTTTTTTAACAAAATTTTACTATATAGCCATACTTACTAAATCATCCTGCCTTAGCTTCCCAAGTACTGGAACTACAGATGAGATTGAACTTAATTTTAGTCTCCCACTCAGACAGTCACATCTCACTTCTCTGTGTGGATATCTGGTGAGCATAGAAGCACATGTATTGGTTACTTGCTTGATGACCTGATTGAGGAATTTAAAGGAAGAATATTTGTCTTGCTTTCTCATTTGGGAGGTACAGTTGATCATCGTATGGAAGGGCTGGCAGTGGGCAGGAAGGCAGCATGCAGGATAATGATGGTGTTCTGCTGGCCAAGGCCCCCGTCTGCAAGACAGTACTGTCCATTTTTGAGTGACTCTTAGTTCTTCAGTTAAACCTACGTGGAGCTTTGCTGTAACACACACCTTTAATCCTAGCACTAGGGACAGAGGCAGGAGGACCTCTGTGAGTTCAAGGTAGCCTGATCTACAGATTGAGTTTCAGATTGACAGCCAGGGCTACACAGAGAATCCCTGTATTATAAAGCAAAAGAGCAACAACAAAAACTATTTGAAAATACCGTCAAGACGCACTCAGATGTAACTCTAAGTCTAGTAAGTCAACAGTTAAGATTAATCATTATGGGCCAGAGTGAACTCAGTTGACAAGAGTGCTTACCTAACACAAAGTTCTGGGTTCAGTTCCCAGCATCACATATGGTAAGTCGTCCTGCAATCCCCGTGTTGGGAAGATGGAGGGAGGGAAATCAGAAATTTGGTGTTATCCTTGATTTTAACACATACCAAGTTCAAAACCAGTTTAGGTTACATGAAACCCTGTCTCAAAAGAAAAAAAAAAAGATTAGCAATATTGAAGGGATTTGACAGTAGTATTTAAAGCAAGTTGAGGTCCAGAGAGATGTCTCTGTAAGTAAAAGTACTTGCCATATGAAAGCCTGACAACCTGAGTTCACTCCCCAGAGCCCAGGTAAAGAAATAGCTGTGGTAATGTGAATCCATGGGTCCCAGGCTGGTTCTCGTAGACTGTGTAGTGGGACCGGAAAAAGAAAGATCCTGCCTCAAACACAAGGGGGAGGCTCACACGAAGGCTCAGTAGACAGTGGCAGACCCTGTTACCAATGTTCAGAGCCTAGGACTCACAGTAGGAGGAAAACAAATACTTGTATAGATTGTCCTCTGATCTTTATATGTATACACACACTGAAAGTGTGATATAAAAAAAATTTAAAACCCAAGATTTAAAGAACTAATTCCCTAAAGTTCCCACTGACATATATACATTGCTCACAATAATAAATAAGAGCAACAAAATAAAGTAAGACAAAATTGACAGCCCGATTGGGAGTCAGAAGCAAGGAAATCATAAGTTTGATTCTAGTCTGGGTTACATAGAAATTTGCAAGCCAGCCTGGGCTACATAATTAGACCATGTCTCAATACAACAAAACCAGTTTTTAGCAAAGAAATTGGCAGCTATCCTAGGCAAAAACATTTGCTTAGTCACATTTAGGATTTGCATTTCATGTTCCAAAATCTTAGAAGCATGTGATTCTTCAGGTGAGATTCAGAGGTAGGTGGTAAGTGTTCTCTAGCAACAGGCTTTTCCTTTGTATAAGTGTTGGAATATAAAGAACCAGGAACTCCACTGGAAAGGCTGCTGTGAGGGGCCTGCGAGGAGCCCCAGGATAGGTGATGAAGAGAGTAGCTGGCTGAGGAGGCTGGGGGGAGCACAGTAGACACATGACACTCCAGCTCTCCCTTATACGGTGGCTCCTCCATGGCCAGCAGAATCGGTGCTCAGGAAACCATTATTTTTCAATGTAAGCCTTAGATGAGTAGGTTTGCCCTAAATCCATGTTTTTTAAGACCAAAAGTCAAGTTTATAGGGGGATGGGGAAAACGATCTTACTTGTGTCAAATGGAGGAACTGTTCTGACAGTCACTGTGGTTTCTCTTCCTCCTTGAGGAAGAGGCTGTAAAGGCCCTCATTTCTCTGTTTTGCTAATAGCTGGGAGTTGGGAACTGCTAAAGTCTCGGGGATTCTGTTGTTCTCTTGTTGTTGTTTTTAGGTTTGGGTTTTTGATGTAGTCTGGAGGAATTCAGTCCTCCTGTCAAACCCTCACAGCGCTGGGGTTGTAGGTGTGTGTCAGCATGCCTGGCTCCCTCCCAAGTAGTCTGGTCCTTGCTCTCCAGTATCGGGAATGTAGCTGGTTTTTTGTTCCTTAGACAGGATTGTCATAAATAGACCCATTCCTTTCTAACTGGAACTAATTGGGACAACCTTCTATTGGTCTTCTTTTTAACGATTTGATACTGGCAGCCTACTTCAACAACAACAACAACAACAACACACACACACACACACACACACCCCCATTGAGAAGCTGTACAATTCTGTAAACTGAAGACTGAACTCTGCTAAAGCCATACATACATTTAGTCTGGGATACTCATAATACCGATTCTAAAGAAAAGCCTTGTCTCAGCTATTTTTTAATTGGTTATTTTCTTTATTTACATTTCAAATGTTATCCCCTTTCCCTCTGAAAACACCCTATCCCACCTCCCCTCCCCCTGCTCACTAACCCACCTACTTCCGCTTCCCTGTCCTGGTATTCCCTTATACTGGGTCATCGATCCTTCTCAGGACCAAGGGCCTCTCCTCCTTGTTCTCAGGAACAAGGCCATCCTCTGCTACATTTGTAGCTGGAGCCATGGGTCCCTCCATGTGTACTCTTTGGTTGGTAGTTTAGTTCCTGGGAGCTCTGGGGGTACAAACATTGCTCCAGATTAGCTAACAGATAAGTTATACCAACCTGTGATGGCTTACTATTGCTGATCACCTTTAGGGTAATCAAGACGAGCTGCTCAAAAATAAAATCAAATCAATGTAATGAAAGTAGCACTCTTAGCCGGGCGGTGGTGGCGCACACCTTTAATCCCAGCACTTGGGAGGCAGAGGCAGGCGGATTTCTGAGTTTGAGGCCAGCCTGGTCTACAGAGGGAGTTCCAGGACAGCCGGGGCTACACAGAGAAACCCTGTCTTGGAAAAAAAAAAAAGTAGCACTCTTGTTTAGAAGTCTTAAGTGAGACATGCCTAAGTGTGATAGGGTACTTTCAGAGTTAAAAAACTTAGCTGTTCAATGTGGGTATGCCTCTGTATTTCTTTGTTACTATGTAGCCCAGGCTAGCCTTGGACTTGAACCTTCTGATCTTCCTGACTCTACCTCCAAAGAACAGGGATTATAGACATGCCTTATTTATGCTGTGTTCAGAATGGAACCCAGGAGTTCAGCAAAGTGGCTACATCCTAGCAGCTGCCTTTCACTCCCTATTCTGAGACAGATTCTCACTGTGAATAGCCCAGGGTGGCTGTGAACTCACTAGTTCTCCCTCCTGAGCCTCTCCATGCTGGGATTGCAGGTGTGAACCTCTGCATCTGACTTAGAGTTGCCTGTCTGCCTGCCTCCTCCCTCCCTCCCTCCCTCCTTCCTCCCTCCCTCCCTCCTTCCTCCCTATCGCCCCCCCCCCCGTTTCCCCTTCTCTTTTTTGTCATCTCAGTGAACTAGAAGTGTCAGTGAATTGGTTAGCCTTTTTGAAAGTGACAAGTTAGTTGCTTCAGTTGTATAAACTTGGTAAGAACTCTGAGTCACATCCTGAGGATTCATGGGGAAGGTTTTTAAATTTTCTGTATCTCTAGCAACAAGGAAACCGTTCTCAGGGCCAGCAACAACTTACTAGTTTCATCTTGTATCATTTGTTCATGGACAAGGAAATGGGCAAAGTCCATTAATTTGATTCCACTCCATGAGTACACAGCCTTTCAGTAAAGGCAAGATTCTTAGACAATATTAAGAGTCTTTTAGAAGAACAGTGGTTCTCAACTATGGGTTGCAACTCCCATAGGGTTGCATATCAGATATTTACATTACAATTCATAGCAGTAGCAAACTTATAATTATGAAGTAGCAATAAAAATAATTTTGTGGTTGGGGGGGTCACTACAACATGGGGAACTGTATTAAAGGCCTGCAGCATTGGAAATGTTTAGAACCACTGATTTAGGAGGCAGGAAGAAGGGCAGGTGTAAATTATTAGTATATTAAAAATAAATTGCCTGTCTTACCATGTGAATTCCCAAGCATCTGAGGTTATTACAGGATTGTATCTCCACAATTAGCTTCAGCTGGTTATATTGATATATTTCCTAGAGTTTGTTCTAGATTACAGTTATTTTTTTCACTGGAATATTTCTGAAATACCATACAGTTAATTCTGTCTTCCGTTGGTGAGGAAATGTATGGCTGCAGTTTGGAGAATCAGCCTGGTTTTGTTTTCAGGACCAGTTCCAACAAGGGCCACAAGGTGGCAGTGGTGTTTCACAGATGGGGCTAGGGTTTGCTTTTTAAAACAATATATAGTCTAGCTGGGCTTTGTGGCTCATGCCCTGTAATCATAGCTGAAGCAGGAGGATTACCTCAGTTTGAGGGCAGACTAAGCTGTTGTTAGTTTTAGGCCAAACAAGACTACAGAATGAGACTGTTAAATACAAAAAAAAGAAGAAAAAGTAATATTTGTATATTCCCCGCTTTTGAACAAGTATTTGGTTTGATGTGCCAACAGCTTCCATGTGTATGTATGTGTTCTTAATGAAAAGTGGAGACATTTCAGAATGTCCAGGTCTAGCTTTGTATTCTGAGTACTGAAGAAAGAAATGTTACCTGGATGCTTGAAAATATACAGACTAGTTTTGTTTTGTTTTTTTGATAAAAGAATTTTAAATTTGAATTTAAAATTTGGTACATTGTTAGCATTGTTTTATATTAAAGCACACCTTTTTGAGCCCCCTTGCTTCCCCAAGAATTCTTTTGATCTGTCCTGGAAACTTCCTCAGAATTCTTTGACAGTGAGTATTTGTGACAGAATTAAAAGTCCTTGTTAGAAAATGCCAGTGTCTGTGTCACCATGGAATTGATTATTGATGTTTTCTCTGGGTTCTGGATTGTGTGGTGAACGTTTTAAATGATCTCATGAGACCTGAGTTGGCCAATTCGGCGGCACTTCAGCATTTGACCCCAGCAATAGTCTTTCTCTGGTTTAGTTTTGAGTCCTTTAGTAGCTATGCCATGGATTTTATGGAGTTTATTGCTGTTTAGTGAGAACCTGCCCTCCAGAGAGGGCATTTGAGGACATTTGCTTTATTTAAATAGCAGTAGCTCTTGGACGGGTCTTCTGGTAATTTCCTGAGATCTCAACCTCAGGTTTAAATCCCAAACGTACTGGCTACACATAGAGACAATTGCTATAGCGTGCGTGCTTGGTGTGTGCAGGCCTCTGGGAGCATTGCTGACCTCAGTATGACACTCAGACCTTAGTTTAAATTCTAAAAGAAGATATTTTTGTTTGTTCCATCAAGCCTACTGTAAACATAAAAGTCTTTGCCATTTCTTTTGTGTGTGTGTGGATTATATATGATGTGCCAATGGCTTCCTTGTACATACAAGTCAGAGGAATTAATCTAGGAGTCTACCGGAGAAGCCGGGTCTGACCTGGAAGCATCCTTCCTCCCTGAAGATTATTAGCTCTCTTGTAGCTCCCAGCAAAAAATGGAGTTGATAGTCCTGCCCAGATGTGACACCTACAAACCATAACAATGGCCAGAATGGCAAGATGTCCCAAAGCACGCAGCAGCTCAGTAGGGTGACTGTTTGACTATGATTAATAGAATATTTTATTACACCTAGTAAAGTGGATTTGAATGTTCTCAACAGAGACTGATATACACCTAAGGTGGTAGATAAATCAGCAACTTCTGATCTTTACATCTTATAAATGTATTAAAGTGGCATGCTACACCCTATGTATAGTAATTAGGTATTAATGAATAACGTATACACTAAGTAAAGTACACACAATTATAATACAAACCCAAATAGATTTGAAACCAATTCACTGCAGAATTGTTGGAATTTTCTATTATGTATGCCTGTATTTATGGATATTTCCAGCTGTAGACTATTAGTTTTTACAGTATTGAAAGAGTGCCTGGCTTTTGGGTTTTTTTGTTTTGTTTTTAGAACATGCTAAGAAGTTTTTAATGTAGAAAATCTTTTTCTCACTATACTAGCTACACAAAACTTTGAAGGATTATGATACGCAGTTCTAATTAAAGAGCGAAGTAAAGTGCTGCTTCTCAGTCTGCAGGGAACAGACGCTTATGTGGCTGCTGATTTCTTGTGTTTGTTGGACTGTGTGAGGGTAAAGTGCAGCAGGGGTCCCAGCTCAGGACATCTGTGGGTTCTCATCACACCTTCTCCCTTTCCCTCCTGCCAGGAATGAGTAGTGACAGCGACATTGAATGTGACACTGAGAACGAGGAGCAGGAAGAGCACACCAGCATGGGCGCGTTCAACGACCCGTTCCTGGCTCAGCCCCCGGATGAAGGTGCAGCATGTAGTCATTTTACACAGGTTCCTAAAAGCCTCGCTGCTGCTGCCCTTTCTGCCTCTGCCACTGCTTCTGCTCCCTCTGCTCTGCTGCTTGTACTTCTGTTTAGAAAATTACTGTCATTTGTGAGAGCATTCTATGGTAAACGCTGGCTAAGTATCAGGAAGGTTGTTAGGGAGCATTAGCTGGTTAGCCGCCTGAGTGCTGTGTCCTGCGTGGAAAAGCCTGAGCCTGGTGTTGGGTGGCTTGTGGCCGAGGATACTTCAGAACAAAGAGTGTTCAGCAGAGACAGTGGGTGGGCGTCACACCTAAATATTCATTCTGCACCTGAGCTAAGGGTTCTTGTGTTTGGAATTTTTAGTTTTTGTTTTATATTTCCTTCTCTCCAGAATTTTTTCTGTTTTCTATCATACTTAAACCTGTGAAACCCTTTTATTTTTTTAAGCACACATACAAATCCTGGAACCTTTTTTTTTTTTTTTTGCTTTGGTTTTGTTTTTGCTTTTGATCCCCCTCAGAAAAGAATTCTTTGTTAAAAAAAAAACTAAGAGAAATCTGTTATTGTTTTTCCCTTTTTAAAAAAAAATATTATTAGTGCCAAGAGTGGTAGTGCCTGACTTTAATCTCAGCACAGGAGGCAGAGGCAGGCAGATCTCTTGAGGTTGAGGTCAGCCTGGTCTACAGAGCTAGTTTCAGTACAGCCAGGGATCCAGAAACTCTGTTTTTTTTTTTTAAAAAAAAAAAAGTGTGTGTGAGGTTGTGCATGTTGGCGAAGGTATAGAAATCAGAAGACAACTTTTGGGGCGTCAGTTCAGTCCCTCCACTTGGTTTTGCGGCATCGTTTCCTGTTTGTGCCGCCACTATATTCCATGCCCGAGACCAGGTGGCCCTGAGATTCCACGTGGCTCTCATGTCTGCCCCCCATGTTGCCATAGGAGTGCTGAGATTACAGATGTGTCCCATCAAATCCAGTTGTACAGATTTAACTATGGTTGTTGGGCTTCCATAGCGAGAGTTTGTACCCACAGAGCCATCTCCTGGCCCTTCGTCTTTTCGGCAGCTCAGCCGGCTGTGATGTGGATGTCTGTGTGTGTTGTGCTTTGAGGAGATGACTGCTACTGTAGAGACGGAATGTAAACATGCAGTGTAGTGGAGAGTGCACTGTGAGGGCGAGGCTTCTGCTGGGCTTCCTGTGCCTTGCTCCAGTTCCCTTCTCAGTCCAGCAAGTCTCTAGTAGTTTGTATGTCCTGAGGCGTCTTTAGTAAGTGGCTTTGAGGCAACTTATTTTGCGTGCTGGCGGGATCTGCTGTGATTGCGCGGGCAGTTCTGCTCAGTGAGGAACAGCTTGTTTCCATAGACTCAGAGGCTGGGGAGCTCCGCCATCTTTGTTCCTGGGGTAGTGTCTCAGGAGGTGTGGCTGTGGCTTTCCTCTTTTAATTGTGGGTGTCTGTACATGTTTTTTTCCTCATTACTTACATACAACTTATAAATTCTCTGAAGACGGGCTTGTTTCCCACCTAACACATCTTTATCAGTCAGTAAAACATTTGGTAAGGTTACATAAAGACTGGGCAAAGAACACGTGCCTTATGACATTTGCTTTTATTTAAGTTTTTTTTTCTTTCAATCTTTTTCTCAGATTCACATTCCAGTTTTCCTGATGGTGAACAAATAGACCCTGAAAATCTCCACTTCAATACTGATGAAGGTGGTGGAAGGTAATTGCCAGACCGAGAGCCGAGTTACAAGCTGCCTGGTCCCTGAGATTTGTTGGAAGTTGGTGCTCAAAACTGTCAGCAGTCAGATAATCAGACTTACTTAGTCCCATTTCTTTTTTGTCATCTCTACCTGAAATAGCAATTCTGAAACTATTAGAAGGTACACAATTCCAGCAGGATGCAGTAATATATGGGGAAAAGATTAAGGCAAAGGAGTTCTTTCCAGTGTAATGAACTAACAGTGTAGTGCTCAATTAATTTAGCAAATTAGTACATTAACAAAGGCAGCTTGTCTCCTGTCACAGAAAGCCGGCTAAGTGCCAGAAAGTACCTGGAGGCGTTGCATGATCTGATCTGGTTCAGTGTCGGTGTTCTTCTGTCTTTGGCTAACACGTGGTTTAGATGGTCATAGTTTTTAAGTTTTTCATTAGGTTATAATTTCATTAAGGCTTGTATAATAGTGAACAGGAAAACTGCTTATAAACAGATTTTGCTCAATGGACACTTTTCCTGAGTAACTGTAGCAATGTTAGACAGAGTCCTTTCTTTGAAATATGATGATAGGCCAAATTTCATGTTTTTCTCACTTGTTCAAGTGTTGGCATACTGGGTAATGGCACACCTTCTTTCAGTTATGTGACCTTTACAGGTGTCATTGTGGATGGGTTCTCTGCATGGTCATTTGGACACATGTAAGATTACTTAAAGTTGTTCATCTTTTCTGCTTCCTGAAACATAACTGTAGTGCAACAAATATTTTTGAACAATATATTTCCATCGGTTGGACATTGATTCAGTGAGTGCATTTGAAGATTTATGCATCTACATGAAGCTGTGTGCCAGGCTTTTTCTCATATTCCCAATTAGCCCAAACCCCAAATGATTGCCAAATTTTGCTCCTGTGCTCCTGCGTTTATGTTTTAGCTGTTGTATGTTTGTGAATGTTACACTTAAAGTTGGCCAAGAGACTGTTGAAGAAGCGAGGATGTACATACAGGAGAGCACTCCTCCCCTGCTTGTACTTAGTGCCTCTCGTCTGTGTCCCATGGCTGATGGCTTGCTGAATGCTGTGACTCATGGTTTACTGTCCTCTTAACAGCTTGCACTTTTTATTAATAAAATTAACTTGAGAAAATGTGCCTGTGCAGTTTATTGAAAGGGGCCCAGAAGGGCCCCTCCCCCTTTTAGATTGATTGCTGTGGCTGTTTAGCATTACAGACAAGGGCATTTCGTTATGGCGTTGGGCTTCTAGTTCTTCCTTTTAAAAACCAAAAGATTTCTTCATAAATGATAGAAATAGAATATATGGAAAGAATAATTCTTACCCCAATCCCTAGCCATCCTATATACCAAAATGTCCAAGTAGGTAGTGTTTTGCTTTTGGTATTTTGATATTTCTGGGGAAGGAGCTCAGAGCCCTGGCATGCTAGGCAAGCATGTTGATCCTGAGCTAAAGCTGTCCGGCATACCCAGTGTTTCCATGATGGCGGGAGCTGCTCTGCGGCCGCCTTGACTGTGCTGGAAGGCAGGTAGGGAGAAGGGCAGCGGCATGACAGTAGAGTCCCTTGCTGTGTTTGTTTGCCCTGTGCTCTTACACTGTGTATCAAATTCTTCCCTCATAATCACTCTTCCCTACCTCGATTTATAAAAACAAAACGAAAAACTTAATTTCTCTTTTTTGTTGGACATAATTTTTTATTAGTTTTTCTGTTGTACTTTTTTCAGCATAAGGTGTGTTTGTTTTGTGTGCATGTGTGTGCTCATGTGTATACATGACAGAGGTCAGAGGACACCTTAGGTGCCATTCCTGGGCAGCTGTCCACATGCATTTTACTTGAAACCTTCCTTAAATACCTACTTATCTTCAGGGTTTTTAAATTTCTATTTATGTGTAAGTGCTTGGGTGTCTGAGGCCATAGCTGCACCTGATGGCGCAGGTGCATGGCGTCCCACTCGGAAAGCCGCGGGAGAGCCGGGAGAGCTGGGCGGGAGAGCCGGGCGGGAGAGCCAGGAGAGCCGGCCGCCCACCTCTCTAGCCCTGGTTTGCCTGTTTTTTCCTTTTCTTTTCTTTCTTTCTTTTTTTTTTTTTTTTTGGACAGGGTCTCATTATGTAGCCCTGACTGGCCTAGAACTCTCTTTGTAGACAAGGCTGCCTCTGCCTTTCCTTCTCGGGTGCTGGGGTTAAAGGTGTGTATGTGAGCATATGGTTTTTGAACAATTCTGGCAACTTGAGTTCTTCAGTAATCTTTGAGATAGACAAGTTGTGTATTGTTTCTACTTGGCAAGTTTGGGGAGACTGTGCTGCTCTAAGGTTGGACACCATGCTTTTTTCAGTTCTTTATGCTTAACCAGACACCAATAAAAAGCTGAACAATTATCCTATTTTGTTGTTTTGAGATAATTTTAGATCTCTGAGAGTTAGGAAAATTGGGAGAATTCCCATCTAGCCTTGCCCAGCGTCTCCTTTTGTTAGCGCCATATGTAACCATAGCACAGCAGTGATGATATAATGAATCTTGTTTGCAGTACTTTTAAGACAGGGTGTCATGTCCAGGTTTGTAGTAGATGACATGGATGACCTTGAATTTCTTGTCCCTTTTGATCCTCCAGCCTTCAGCTCAGGAGTGCTGGGATTATAGGCCTGTGCCACCATCCCTCACTAGTGCTGGGGTTTGAACCAGGGCCGTGTGCATGCTGCCAACTGAGCTACACCCTCAGCTTCACATTCGTCTTACGTCTGGCTTGGAATTTGCTATGTAGACCAGGTTGGCCTTGACCTCAGAGATCCACTCAATTCTGCCTCCCAAGTACTGAGATTAAAGGTGTGAGTCATGGTGCTCAACTAAACTATGATTCAACTTTTTGAGGAACTTGTATTGGAAAATCATGTTAGAAACAAACATGTCAGATGAGGTTCGTGCTTATTGTTACTGTAATATCATATTCCTCTCAGCCAGTGGATGAGTATGCATATAATAAACTTTGTTTTCAGACTATCTTAACATACCCTGAGCTGTTCTGGAAACTGCAGTCTCCTGCCTTACTTAGTGTCCTGAATGCTAGGATTACAGATGTGTGCCTCCACACCCAGATAACATGTTTCTTCTGTTTTGTGTTATTTTCTAGAGAGAAACTGTGGGTCAGTACGAACTCCAGACCAGCTCCACAGGGCTAATTATAGGCTTTGCTCCTGTTTCTAAATACCCAACCATGTGAAGCCTGGATCATTGACTACAGTATATATACTCAGTTCTTTAACTTGAACACATTAATTTTTTCCTTTTCTTTTTTTCAAGACAGAGTTTTCTCTAACTCTGGCTGCCCTGGAATTAGTTCTGTAGACCAGGCTGGCTTGAACTCAGACCCTCTTGCTTCTGCTGCCTGAGTGGTGGGATTAATGGTCTGATCTCTTTCTTTCTAACACTAAATAATATTATTATTGCTATTATATCCTTGTGATTAAAAATCTATCTTGAGTATCACTTGTGTGCATGTGTTTGAGATGGAGTTTTACATACTGCCCCAGACTGGTTCACACTCCCATGCTCATGTAGCCCTCTTTCCCTCAGCTTCCTAGGTAGCTCCATGCTGTCCCTGAACCCTTGTACTCTTGGAATAGGATATCAAAATAGTTTCTCAGGTATTTTGGGTTCTCAGCTTCCAGACTACTTCAGCTCCTTTCTTTACTGTCCTCTATAATTCTGAGAGTCACCGCTAAGACAGTTAAGGTTGTTAGTCTGCGCTTTCTTCACCTACATACATTCGGGGTTTTGTTTTGTTTTGTTTTGTTTGTTTTTTGACTTAGATACTTTAAAATATAGTCCTTTGGCATAGTCTTCTGGCTTTGGCAGATGTTGGATGGCCACCACAGTGCTGCTGAGAGCATTTCAATTTTCCTAAGAATTCTCTGAGGTGGCCCCTTACCAGTGAGCACTTCTCCCAGCGTCTGGCGGCCCCTGATCTTTACTGTTGTTGTCCTTTTAATCTTCCCTCTTCATAGCACTGCCTACATAGACTCAGAGTGTACAGTCATGTGTAAGAACAATTATGTGTGTCCATCATGTATTACTCAATACTTAGCTTTGTTTGCTTGCTTGCTTCGCCAAGTAGTATTCTATTAGTTGTTCCACTGTAATCCATTCACCCACTTAAAGAATTTGGGTCATTTCCAGTCTAGCATGTTTCGTATGAGACTTTTATATGAGCTGTCTTCATTTTGAAGGGGATTGTATGCCTATGAGTAGGGTCATCAGCTATGTAATAAGATAAAATTTGCTGTTCCTGCCCATGATTTGGGAAGTAGCCTCTAAATCCTTGGACTCTGTGACAGGAGTTGTTTATAGTTAGAAGTTGGTAGTTTATTCAAATAAGATGCCTCAGGATGGGACTTATAACACCAAAAAAGCCAACAGTGTAATGTGCTAAGGTTCTAGATCATCTGATTCCAGACAGCTGATGGGATTCCACAAAATAAAGGGGGGGGGGGCTTTTCAGTGGGCGGGGAGAGTCACAGTCTAGCCTTTTCAGTTGAAGAGAGAAACAAGTGCTTGTTTACATCTACATCTCAGACTGTGACAATACTGGTGTTCTTAAAAACATGAAAAGTATATGAGGCTATCCTGGGCTATAAAGTAAGATATTGGGTCTTTGTGTTTTAAGATCAGATCTTACTTTATAGCCCCAGGATAGCCTCAAGTTGATATTCTCCCAAGTGCAGAATTACAAATGTGTGCCATCATGCCAAGTTTGATAGTGTAATTTTTAAAATCATGATTCAGAGGATAGTGAACTATTTTTTTTTAAAACTTTATGGTTTTAATGATGTGTATGTTAATTATGTATGTGTATTCCTGTGTATGGCTATGTGCACATGAGTGTGGGTAGCCTCTGAGGTGAGAGGTGTCAGATCCCATGAAGCTAGAATTTAGTGGTCATGAGCTACCCCATGTATATATTTAGAATTGAACTCTAAGGTCCTCTGGAAAACAGTATGCATTCTTATGGTGAGTCATCTTTCCAGTCCTATTTAAAAAATTTGTATCCTACTTCTAACTATAAAAAGTTTAGAAAATAATCAAGTTTAAAGCCACTGTCAGCAACACAGAAAACGAAACCACAACCTTGGAATTTAGGAACCTCAGAGAGCTATTCTTTGCATAGTTTTTCCCTTAAGACTTCTCATCCTATCTCTTAAGTTTTCACATCAGCTTTCCAGTCAGTATTTATAGAAGTTAAGAAACAAACAAACCAACAAAACCAAACCCTCTGCTTGAGGAAGCTTAAGAGCAAACAGTAAGAACTGTTTGCTACTCTGTAGTTTGGGCTGTATATCCATTGTACTGCTGTTTGTGAAATCTCCAGCTGATGCATTAGGGGCTGAGCCCCCCTGTTGCTTCTCTGCCCTGACCAGAACCCCTGGCAGGCCGTGTCTCCTCTAGGAGAGCCTGCATTGTAGGCTTGATTCATTGAGTCCTACCTCTTCCTCCACTGGCAACTCCATAGCAACTCTGCTGGGCTCAGTGCCCTCTGAGTGCTAGCTCTCACATGGCCACTGTGAAGGCAGCCTTGTCATCTCCACTTAAACTGTTCTCACTGGAAAAAACTTCTCCAAATGTATATATTCTTGACAGCTTTCCACAGTTTTGGTCCCCGCCCCCCCCCCCCCCGCTTTTTTTTCTAAAAAAGGATCAGTAAAACTAGACAGAACCTGTATCCTGGACACATCTTACCGGAGACTCTGTAATGGAGCACCATCCTACAGCTAAGCTAAGAGGAGCCCTAACCCCACTGCTAAAGGAGGGACTCTGTTACTGAACAATATTCAAAGACTTTGGAGACTTAGAAAAGAAACTAATTTGTTTGAACTACAAAGTTCAATTTTATTCTGAGGCCAAGCATAAGTTGGTTTCTGAAGTACAAACAAGTGTCCTTTACTGGTTGTTCTTAGGGTAACAGGTATATTAGTAAAGTCCTAATTCAAATAATTGTTATACCTAGTGGTTCACTTCATAATTATATGGCATGTTGTTACTTCAGAAAGAGGACCTCATCTTTAATATCAAATCTTAGGATTTTTCAAATAACAGTTATTAATCAAAATGTCCTTTCTTCCTGAAAAGCAATCCCCTTTGAATATATCATCTTTTTAGAACTTTATAAGTTGTAGTAAGGACTGAATGACCAAGAAATTAGGAGTTTAGCACTGTAACTGTGAAATAAGTCTTGGTGGTAAAGCAGTCACAGCATGTTAACTGGATCCGTCCCTTAAAACCAGCAGTTCTCAACCTTCCCAATGCTGCAGCCCGTTAATACAGCTCCTCCTCATGTTGTGGTGACCCCCCCCCCAGCCATAACATTATTTTCGTTGTTACTTTGTAGCTGTAATTTTGTGTCTGTGTTTTCTGATGGTCTTTGGAGGTGTCCTGCATCGTTGGCTTTACTTCTCTATATTTTCTGTACTATTCCTGTAGACGGACCCTCCAGAAAGACCTAGAGCCACCACACACTTGATTATTTCAAGACTGAAATTCAGTGATGTGAAGGGAAAGATTGAACAATTGGCTACAGAGAGCTAAGATCTGATAAGTCACCCCATAGCCCAGGGCTGGTTCCACCTCTCCTACTGTCTCTTCATCTGCCCCCGACCCCCTTTCTTACCCCAGGTAAACCAGGGAGGGAAGGAAAAGGAACAAACATCTGCTTCTGTCCCCTCTCAGGCAACCCCATGTATGAGTGCTGGGTTTTGTTTATTTTGTTTGTTTGTTTGTTTTTGTTTTTGTGGGTAGCGCCAGTAGTTTAATCAACACTTAGAAGATTTGTGGTTTTCAGTGTTGATAAGGTATAAGAAATCTACCCTTTCCAGGGGTGGCATATGTCCTTAATCCCAGCACTCTAGAGGCCGACTGATGGAGGGGGCGGCGTTTTGAAACTGAAAAACCTGCCTAGTTTACTATTCGGCATTCCTTTAAGAATAAGACACATCTATTGATATGCGAATTGTGTCTAGGGTATTCCGAGATTCTGGGTTAATGTCCCCTTATCAGTGACTGCATACCATGTGTGTTCTTTTGTGATTGGGTTACCTCACTAAGGATGATATTTTCCAGTTCTGACCATTTGCCTAGGAATTTCGTGAATTCATTGTTTTTAATTGCAGAGTAGTATTCCATTGTGTAAATATACCACATCTTTTTTTTTTCTTTTTGGTTTTTCAAGACAGGGTTTCTCTGTATAGCCCTGGCTGTCCTGGAACTCGCTCTGTAGACCAGGCTGGCCTCGAACTCAGAAATTCGCCTGCCTCTGCCTCCCAAGTGCTAGGATTAAAGGCGTGCGCCACCACCGCCCGGCTATACCACATCTTCTGAATCCATTCCTCCGTTGAGGGACATCTGGGTTCTTTCCAGCTTCTGGCTATTATAAATAAGGCTGCTATAAACATAGTGGAGCATGTGTCCTTAGATGGAAGGAGAGACCCCTGGTCCTGGAAAGACTGGATGTAGGGGAACGCCAGGACAGAAAAACAAGAGGGGGTTGAATGGGGAAAACAGGGAGGGAAGGGGGCTTATGGGACTTTCCGGGAGGGAGGAAACGGGAAAGGGGAAATGATTTGGAATGTAAATAAAAAAAAACTTAGAAAATAAAATTAAAAAAAAAAAAAGAATAAGACACATAACTGATGGTTTTTAATTGCTGAGTTTTATTAAGATATTGGCAAAATTTCAACATACTCCTTACCTGAATAAACAGTTTTAATAAATAAAATATGAAGGATCACTTATGATTACAACTCAACTCAAAAGTGATCTGTAGAGTGGGTTTGTAAATCGTAACGTCACTCACTTCACTCCAGAGAGAATTCTTTGCAGAGAAATGTCATGAACAAGAGAAAGCTTGTCTCTCACCAAAGAGCACCTAGAGAGATTACAATGATGTATCTGCATTATCTCAGACGTCAGAGTTAAAGATTTCAAGAATGACTGCTGCGCCAGTGTGGAACCCCCTGCCCTCCTTCAGGTTTCTAATCTATAATAAACAGGCCTGAGCTGTTCAAATGCTGCTGGGGGTGCAGCAGCAGGGTTTTCCCTTCAGTCAGTACAATTTGGCTATTATAATACTGGCAGTGTCATTGGTTTTGAAGAAACAACCCATCTTTTCATAGATCAAAACAGAAGAGTGTTGGGGTTTTCTTTTTTTATCCTGATTTTAAAAGGTGAAAACAAATCTTTTAGTAACTTATGATCCAAAGAAAATTTCCCCAAACAAAGGTTTGAACAAAACTATAGTATCCTCTTTTGTAGCCTTAGGTGAAAAAGCTTATTGGACAAATTAAGTTTAAAAATTAGAATAATTTAGACCCTTTCTCACGAAACCTCAGGCAGCCCTTGGCGGGGGAGGAAGCACTGGGGCCACAGCAGTTACTGCCCCGCTGCACGGAGCTGCATCAGTTCCTTCTGCCCCTTGGATGCCGCACGCCTTACTGGCACAGTGTTCTAGCAGTGGAGTGTGGTGGCCGTGGAGATGACGTGATGCTGCTGTACCACTGTGACAGTGGTCAGGACTAGACTTAGTGTCAGCATTACTAACATTGTCCTTTGAAATGATGTTACTTTCAAGGTGCCTTCTGTTAAATGCAACATGGACCTTAATTATATTACTTCAAGGACAATGGATGGCACTTATAGGTAAAGAAAAGGTATATACATGTTTTTCTGTCTGATCTCTGTTGTACAGACATAAATATTACTAATAGCCCCAGTATTTGGTGCTGTGATGTTGCCATTCTCAGTTATCCTTCCCAATATACATGTCTCAAAAAGTGAAAAAAAGAAACCTTTGAAATTAGGGACTGATGCCCTTTGAGACTCACAGTGAATGTACAAGGAGTAGTAACCTCGGTTGGTGACTTGTCTACTTTCCTATCAGATACTACACTTTCTTGTTTATATTTGATTTGCTATTTCCTACTTTAACAAAACTGTTTTAGCAAGCAAACAAATTGATGCAGATCATGTTAATTGAAAAAGTGATACTGCCACTCTTTAAGGATCGAGTGCAGAACTTTCACCACCACTAAATTGCACAATGAAATAGAGGCACAAAACACGTAATTCACAGACTATACCTCAGCATTTACAGTTAGTATATATTGTATAGATACTTTTATATCTGTCTAATATTTTTACAATCACCAGATACACCATCATTAAATAAGTTACAGAAGTGTATAGATACCGTTAGTTAGAGGGTACTTATTGCTTACGTTAGCAAGCAGCAGATAAGGGCGGAGGGTTCGAACTGAAGGGAACTACTTCCTATCACCAGTGGTGTTAAGGGTTAACACTGCATTTCACAAAGCACTGCTTCCTGTCTGGTTTATAGAACCAACAGCAGCATTTATCAGGCCAATAACCACTACTTTAATATTATAGAATGTTAAAGGACTTACCTTACAAATGGTACCTAACTACCTTATAAATACGCACATTGTGAACAAATGAAGTTATTTTTTACAATATTGGTTTATTAACTTGACCACACTAGAAATACTTTTCTCTATTTTCTAGAGAGCTAATGATATGAGAGATGGAGTTAACACTGCTGTGTAGTCAGACCTTTCAAAATGGCTCTGTTTGTCCCAGTTTCATCCACATAGTTTTTTTGTTGTTGTTTTTTTAACCCCACTGATAAAAAGCCTATATCACCTCAAAGTTTTTCTTCTTTTCTCCTCATTCTGATTAAAATCATTGCCAACAGGTAACCACAGATATACTTAGCTACTTCGGGATATGAATGTACACCTGTGTTCTGCTGCCGTGGGTTCTTGGTTTGTTTGTTTTTTTTGAGAAATTTTGATTTGAAGTGACCCTGTACCCGTCAGCAAGATCTGGGCTCAAAAAACGACAGCCATGAGTGAGGGCCGTGTGTAGGCAGAGCATGAGAGAGGGTGAACTTAATGCTGCTGAGGTGGTGCCTCGGGTGTCCCTCTCCACCTGTGTGTCACACGTGCTGTGTGGGGAGACCGACCCCAAGGTCCACAGAAAACACCCTGAGAATCTCTACTTACTCTCAAATTTTGAAAAATAAAAACTATAGATTAATGGTGTGACCATTGCTGAAGAGAAGCTGGGTTTTGGTCTCTTAAGGATTTGATGTACCTGGGATAAAGTCATTTATGTCTTCAAATTTGGGGGTCTTAGTTCGCTGTGGGTCTGGAGAATGCAGCATGAATGCTGTTACATAGAACATGATTAGGGAGCAGCAGTGCCTCAGCAAGAACATTTAGCAGTGCCTGCACTGTGCGCAATGGCTTCAGCAGCTACCGTTGCCTGTCGGCCTGACTGGCCCGGGGTGGGGAACAGGAGGCCATGGGCCCATTCATGACTGAGAGAAACCAGGTGCCTCACTCAACAAATATGGCCATGCACGTGCTGTCTTTCTGCTTTGAGAGTTTGAAATGGAAAAAGGTGGTTGATTTAAAACTACAAACTATAACTTAAGTATTGAAAAGATTTAAAACTACAAACTATAACTTAAGTATTGAAATGAGAAGCACATGACCTGTCACTGTAGTCTGAAGCAAGTAGCTGGATTCTGGCTCGTCTTCCAGTTACAACTAAACAGCCCTGGCTCTCAGTAATCTGCATTCTCCTTTGCACTTGGCCTCTGGGTTCACACTCAGCCTCCTTCATACCAATTACTTCATTCCCTTGGGGAAAACAATTTTAGAGAAGTTAAAACTATCATTTTTTCATTCTTCAAACTATGTTTTATAGTAATATATGCCTTTGCTGTCTGTAAACATAAAAAAAGCAGAAAATATAGAAATGCTATTTTCACAACTCTTTTTAAATGGCATGAGTCTTATATTGTACCTGACATCATCTCTGCTAAACCACTTTTATTCCTGAGATGAAGGTACTGTGAAAAACATTAGCATCATAGGTTACAACCAGCTTGACGGTGGTCTCCTAAAATGATGAGTAACAAAATCCCACCAAAAGCACCATAACAGGTTATAAAACACTCAAATAACTAAAACCTTATGAAGTATTTTAATTAAAAATGTTCATAGTTGCCTTTCATTTCCTATGAAAAATGAACTACCTTGCTGTATACTGCCTCCCAAGTCTGAGAAATGACACTTTGGTACTGGTTTACTGCATCTTTCATCGGCAGTTTAGACCCGTGTGGCTTTTAGTCTTTCACCTACCCACACAGTTGGGAAGAGACGCTCCATCGTCCCCAGGATCCTGAGGGACATTTCCCAACATCATTTAATTCTGCATTGTTTCCTTTAGATTAGGCACATCAGACCGGATAGTTGCGATTTCCATGCCATATATTCTGACTGGAATAACTTTCAAGCTTCCACTAGTGACGTGAAGGGATGGTGGAGAGGGGGCTGTATGTAGGTATAGAGACACATCACAGGGACCAGTTGAATAATTTTTCTAGTGAAACCGCCAATACTTTTGATTAGATTGAAAACGCTATTTTGAGTTTCCTAAAGATCTATGTACATTTAAGGGTTGAGCCATCCGTGGATTCATAATGATGCACATGTACGTTAAAAATGTCTACCTTGTTTCTACTCTGATAGTTATATTTCTGAGAGAACTAGCTAGCCTACGTTGAAGAAAAAGTCTTATATTTTATAGCTCCAGGGAAAGTCTGGGCATGGAATATCATTATGCTTTCTGATCTTCATGTTTCCGCTATACCCTTCCCGACTATTTTCCCTCCATGGCAAAGAACTTCTTAACATCTTGTTTCTCTTCCCACTTCGAGTAAGTGAGGAGAGACTAATGCCTATTTTGTGAGAAGGCTCTCGAGTAGACAAAAATGAATAAAACTTTGGATTAAACCTGAATCCATGCTGCCTTTTGGAGTAGTGGTGGCGTAAATGATACAATCTAGACGCTGTTTTCCCCCAGGATTTGAACTGTTCATTTTCCAACCCAGAACAGACAGGAGACAAATTCTCCATTCTGCATATCTGGTGCCCTGTTGAACCCAAATTAAAAGAAACCAGAGGCTCTCCAGCACCACTCCGTTCAGGCAATGATGACTTGACTGATCTCTCCTCCATTATTAGCTCATTAAGATCTGCTTTCTTTGGTATACCAGGACCAATCATCTCAACTGGTGGCAAAAATTGGGTACTGTGAGGTTTGCTTGCTTCTATTTGTGTGAGATCTAAGTAGTCTGGATCTCCCAGCACGTTGATTTGGGGCCCTGGGCTGAGGCTAGTTCTATCAGTGAATGAATCCACTCGCCCCTCATAGCCTAGATCGGCAGGTGCTGAGCACTGGTGCTGTGGCCAAGGGCGCTTGCACTCTCCATGAGTCTCCTTATCATCCCCACCATCTTCTTGCCCTCCTTGAAAAGAGTTCTCTGTCCACTCTGACTCCTCACTAACATTTACAGCCTTGTTCATGTCCCTCAGGAATACCACAATAACAGTGATGTTATCACTTGACCCCGCATCACGAGCCGACGCTACTAATTTGTGGGCAACCATGCTGCTGTCTCCGTTATTCTCTTTCAAGTGGTCAGACACAACCTTTACTGCCTCGTCGGGGTTCACGGTGTCATAGAAGCCGTCACAGGCCAGAATGAGGTAGTCTTCAGTCCCATCCAGAACAGTGGAGGCAGAGTCTGCGTCTCCACAGATGTATGGCTTGTGCTCAGCATCGCCTGTGGAGTAGAAGGGAAGGCTGTCAGAGGCAGGTTGTGGCCCATCTCAATGTTTAGTACGCTTAAGGTCAATACTGTGATTAACTTAATGGGAAATTTTTATTTAAAAATTGTAACACTTGAAACACTTGAGTTCTGTGTTACTTTGATGTTTATATTTGCTAGCTGCAGGGCTCAGTTCCTCTTTGGCTTTATATTCTCAGACTTGTACTTCTGGCTACAGTTTAGGTTCATATCAAATCTAAATTTGTTGCTGTACTGAAAATACCAGTCATACATAGGAGAACTCTTAGCTCAGTAGATCTGTTTGGTTTATTTACAACTTGAGAAGACTGTGGGACAATCCTAAATTTTCCCTGTTTTCCTCATTAAACAATTTCCTGTCATTTTTTAAAAAGACATTGATAAGTAGGTTCGTGTTGTGAACATGGAGGAAGGGTTGAGTTACAAGAGATTTAAAAACCAAGTGTGGGGGACTGGAGAGATGGCTTAGCAGTTAGCAGCACTAGCTGCTCTTTCAAAGGACCCAGCACCTGCATGGTAGTTCACGACTGTCTATAATTCCAGTTCCAGGGAATTGGAAACCCTCAACAGACATACATGAAGGCAGAACACCAATGTAAATAAAATTTAAAAAAAAAAAATGTGATTTCCCTAAAGCCAAGGAAGCTTGTGGACTTATTTATAGTCCCGCAGATGGAGCTAGGCCTATGTTACAGGCTGCTTGGTTTCAGGTCCACTTGGCTTCTCTTTGATGCTTTGTTTAATGGCTTGTAATGTCTGGAGAACAGACAGAAAACCCACAAGTGTCTTCGTAGTTGACCCGCCTGTGTTGCCCCTGTTCACCCCGACCCAATATGCTTACAAACAAGATAAGCAGACACAATGCCGAGATCACCGTCTTCTAAGGATTTCAGAACTTTAAATTGCAGACACTGTCAGACCCTGCATTGTTTTCCTGTAGACACTTGGAAAAGAACCAGCTGTTGTCCTTAGCCACCAAACCATATGTGAAGTAGTGCCCTATAGCTTAGTGTTGACAACAGCACTGGGTCAGCCTGCCCCACTCAAAATCCTAGCTCTCCCACATGTATCTGCTATAAGTTCCCTCCTGCCTCAGATTTCTTTCAAGCTTGTCAGGCTCTGAAGAGTTCAATAGGAACCTTGTGTGGCTAAGCTATAAACTGTGTGGGCCATATGCTGTATACAACATGTTGAGTACCTAAATACCAGGAAAATGAATATTTACTAATATACTTATTTAGGTTAATGTATCTGTAAATACGAAACAGAGGGCCTTTTGATCCTATATATTCCCAACTTCACTCCTAACTAATCCACTATCCTCCCCACTTTTTTTTTTTTTTTTTTGAGCCAAGGTCATCTCATTCACATAGCCCAGGCTAGCCTCTAGCTGATCCCCTTGCCTCCTCCCAGCTGCTGGAATCCGAAGTGTCCTGCCACCCTCACCGGCCCACAGCCTGTTGAAGAATTATAACTTGCATAGGCAGGACTCAGAGTCCCCACCAAGCCACTTCGTCTCACCTCTCCTATTTACCTGATTGAAATATTTTATGAACTCCACTTCTAAAAAATAAATGTGATCTGAGTCATACTGTTCCAAAAAATCTTGTTTTAGTGCTAACAATTAAAGACTATTGCAACTGTTAGTTTAGAACGTACAAAGATTTGCAGACGAAATACTGCCAAGATTCTGGCTTTTCCCCTGCTCTTGTGTTGAGTGTCAGATTTACGACATTTGATAGGAGGGCAGAAACACCCATTCCATGGTGGGGATGAGAGTTCATCTTCAGCCTCCCCTCTCCATGTGCTAGGAGATGTGCGTGCCTCAGTCAGCTTTGGTCATCAATGAAGGGCTTGTGGGGTGAGACAGTTGGCAAGGCGTTAGTGTCATTTGTTTTTACATGGAGTTGAGCTGTCCCTTAGGTCCTTTCCTGCACCTTTCAGCCCATCCCAATGACCCTCTCAAATCTTACATTCCTCAGCTCCTTAATTCAGTTCAACAAGTTGTTGGTAGATTCGTTAATACTTTTGGTGTGGGTGGGGTATGCAGAGTCCACCTCTACCCTCTATCATAGTCAACTTGTTGGTTTTTTAAACCCTCTTCCTATAAATATATTCAAGTCTACTTTTTTATTTCAACACTGTAATATGTAGCCTAGTTTAGCCTGAAACTAATCCTCAGTCCTGTCTTAGCCTCCCAAGTGCTGGGATGACAGATATGGACCACCATGCCCTTCCATATCTCAGTTGGTGTGTTCTTACACTTACCAAATGAGAACATTTTTCTCGAATATTACCAGTCATTTCCTATTTAAAATAGTATTTCATTTTTAAGATTTATTTGCTTTGTGTGTGTGAATGTTTTCTCTGTGTTTGTATGTTTACCACATGTGTGCCTGGTGCCTGAAGCTCTTAGAAGGGGGCATCAGATCTCCTGAAACTGGGATTAGCAGATAGTCATGACCTTTCATGTGGGTGATGGGAATCAAGCCTGGGTCCTCTCAAGAGACACAGGTGCTCTTTCCTGCTGAGCCGTGTCTGCAGCCCTTGACTGCTCAGCGCCTAGAATCCCTCTTTTCCTGGCAGCTGAACTAGTCACTCCTCTGTCACTCACTTTTCCTGCTCTTTCCTTGATTTAATAGTACAACAGTTGTATGCTAGGAGTGTGTCAGGCCCAGCTCTGAATGAAGTATATAGCCACCTTACACATGTATCCCAGGAGCTAGGTACCAGTACTCCCCTTTTAAAGGAGCAGACCAGTGCTAAGACATTATCTTTCCAAGATCAGGAACTTATAAAGTGGCAGAGTCAAGATCCAAACAGTGTCTGCCCATTGTGTTACCTTAAGATAACTGATTAGCTACTTATGTCTTGGCGTCTTCACACAATATGTATTTTCTGGGCAATGTTACTCATGCCTGTAGTTTCAACATTGGGTGCACACATGATAAATAGTGTTGCCAAGGTGGATTGAGTTACTAAATCCTTATCTCCAACTCAGAACTTTCAGCTAAACTCCAAATCTGTATTTCTAAGTATATACAAAATCTCTTCCAAGACATCCCATCAGTACCTAGAATTGAAAATATGTCCAACTGAACTCATCCCCACCAACTGCTGCCGCTTTATTACAAATGCTTTATCATCTTCCCACTCACAAGTCAGAAACCTGGAAGTTAGTTTTCCTCTTCCTCACAAACTATCATCTGTCTCACCAGTTTACAGCCTCCTCCGTGTCTCCCGTTTTAGATGTCCTTGTCTCCAGCTCTGTTCCCACAAGCCTTCTAAACGATCTCCCTCCTAGGCCCTGTCCACTCGCCTTGGTCCTCCCGCTGTAACTACAAGTGCTTGGAGACAAGCCTGGCCGTACGTGTCCTCTGCTTGTTCACCTGATGCAGTCCAGACCATCACAGGCTGGCACAAACACTTCTCTTGACCAGTCCACCCTCTGCTCTCACCTCCAGTACTCACTGCTACTCCTAAAACTATTTATATCCTGGGGTTTCCCTCCCTAAACATAGTGTGTCGCCCTATCCACCTGCAGAGTCACTTTATCTGTGATGTCGACCTTATTCTGTCTTAGGCGTCGCTTCCTGAAGTACTGCTTTGGTTTCGCCTTGTGCTCTATTTTTAGAATCAAGGCTGGCATCTACACGTTAAGTTGGCTCTGTGGAGATGCATCAGTCTCCTGACAAAACACTGTCAGAAGGAAGATGAAGAGGAAGAGCTCTTGACCAGTTCTAGTTGTCAGAAATAATTGTATCTGACAGTGTATTTTAGGCTTGAGAATTTCCCTTCTTTTGGCCTTGTTCCACAGTAACTAATAGCTCCCTCACTGTAAAGTAAAACTGTTCTTCATGAGGTATTTGTACTCATGTAACTATTTATCCCTTAGCTTCGTATGTTCATATTTGGGGAACTTGACAGTTGGCCAGCATCTTTTCAAAGAGTAGGAGGATTTGAATCACCAATGAAACTAAACCAGATCTTTCAGGTTGTCTTATTCTGGAATCTTTGGTAATGATAAACTAATTTAGTAATTAGATATGACCTCTGTGTATGTCAGCTCTGTCTATATTCAGTTACTTCTTTGAAAATTAAGAGTTGTGTGTATGCATGGATATCTGCCTATCTACCCATGAGGACACTCGTGTATTCTTTTTCAAATGCTGGCAGTCTCAGGCAGGCAGCCCTAGCACATACACATGAGCAACACACTAACCAGACGCAGCAGGCTGTATTTACATGTGACACTGTGCGAAGAAGAAATCAGCTGGGAAGAGAGGCTAACCCATGAAGCTTGACAACACACTCAGCCCAGACCTAGACAAAGGCAGGCACAGCCCAATTCCTTGAAGTTATGCCTACAACTTTTTACAGTCGACTGTTGAAGCTGTTTAGCTTCACCCTTTTAAAAACCTTAAGTTTAGGGAGACCAGTTCTTTTTGAATGCTTATAAGGGGTGGGTAGAGCCCTTGCCTAGCATACATGAAGCCCTAGATTTGTTCCCTAGTGTGAATGGGGAGAGAAAGAAAAAGAAAAAGTGAACCTGAACCCAAGATTATCTGACAAAGGATATTTTCTGGGCCAGGTCTGGTAAGCAGTATTCAGGGGCAGAGTTCAGGCTGGTCTATTTAGACCCTCTCTCATAAAATGTGTGTGTGTGTGTGTGTGTGTGCTTTTATATGTATATATAATATATATATATTATATATATATATATAAAATTTTCTGCAAATGTGGAATTAAACAACCATTTTGGTTTTAAGCAGATTTGTACACTAAATTGGAAGTTCCTATTAAAAAATATAAACTGATAAATTCAATATTCCTTGACATGATTCTTATTTTATAATGAATTTTAAATGTATAAATAGCCAGGTGGACTTAAATAACTAAAAAGTCATATAGTTGTTATTTTAAACAATGAGAAGCATTCTGAGCATAAAACAGCATCTCAAGTTGCTTCATATCAAAGTTAACACAGTGAGCTAGAAGACTAGAGAAATGAGGTTAATGTTTTCCTACCGATGGCTCTGGAGACGGACAGGCTTCCATTCACCCTCCAGGCACCAAACCAAACCACACAACCTCCAAGGGCCTCAATTCGCTGCTTTTCATCCTAAAGAGCAGTGCGATAAAAATCAAATAACTGCATTCAGGATTTACTCATCTGCTTTACAGTAAACAGATAAACTGCCCATCATCAGAAAGCTTGTGAAAGGCTTTCTGTATTTCTCTCTTAGGAGGAGGGCATAGTTGCTGAGATTAAAGGCAATAATAATACTCAAAGAATCCTAATTGAGAACTACAGAACGGCCATTATGACATGCTCTATTGGAACAGATCATACATACCTCTCTGTCTGGCTTGTGTGGTTTCATTAGTTCAACAGCTTGGCCCTTTCTTACCAGCATGACCTGGGAATCGCCCACCCATGCCACGTGAAGCATGTTGCCTCTGATAAAAGTCACTACTCCTGTGGTCCCACACCGTAAGCTCTAAAAGTAATGGAAGACCAGAGTCAAAGAAAATAAAAGACAGCAAATCTTCACTGCGGAGCAATTTATAATCAATACAAGCTGCATTTGAGACAGACTATTCGTAACATAATTTCACATTACAGACTCATGTGTCTCATTGTATTTTATTTTTGAAAAGAGGTCTTCACTTGTGTAGCCCTGGTAGCCTGGAACATGCTGTGTAGACCAGGCTGGTCTCAAACTTACACAAGTTTGCTTGCCTCTGCATGTGTACCATCGTGCCTGACTCAGAGAATTTTATGTGTATTTTTGTTTATGTACACAGATTCACTTGATCTGTGATATACAAAATAGGGATAATTATCAGTTTCATTTTAAGTAAACATTTTTTTAAAACTGTGGTGGGGTGGGGGTGGGGGGTGGTACGAGGACCGGAGAGAAACGGCTCAGTGATGAAGAGTGCTGGCTGCTCTTTCCGTAGACCCCACTTGGATTCACCTGTATGATATGATGGTGACTTACATCGTGTATAGAACTCAGCCCCAGGCCATGTAATGTCTCCTCCACCTCCATGGGCTTTGCATACATCTGGTGCACAGAAATACATACAGGCAAAAAACCCATACTCATAAAATATAAATTATTAATTGATGAATTTAAAAACTGGACCAGGTGAGAAGGCTCAGAATTTAAAGGGTCTTGCCACCAAACCTGATAGCCTCAGTTTGATCCCTGTACTCAACTTGGTGACATAAAGAACCATCTCTGTAAGTTGTCCTTTCCTCCACATGTACACAGTGGTGTGCATGCACACCACACACACACACACACACACGGGAGTGGGGGCGGGAGACAGAGAGAGAGAGAGGATGCTTGGGTGTATGTTTTCAAACATGGAATATTCTGTGACTTGTCCAGTGGTTGGTAACACTGTTCACTATGTAAAACACCAGAAGTCTTTGTTCTTCCTAGTTCTCTGTTAAATCCATCCCCCAACCCCTCTCTTATTTTTTGAGACAGCGTCTCGCTGTCACTCTAGTTAGCCTGGAACTCATGGAGAGCTTCTGCCTTTGCTTCCCAAGTGCTAGGACTAAAGGCATGTACCACCACACCTGACAGTCCTTTTCTTAAATGGCTCCAGTTCTAATCTGTTTCATTTGTGACCTACTGGGTAGTCAGTGAGGTGGTACAGTTGTACAATGTGTGTGTGCGTGCGTGTATACAAAGCATTGCAGCATTGCTTGGTACAGAAGAAATTTCCCCCAGTCTCTGGATATCATGGAGCCGAGACAGCATATACTCGCTGAAGAAGATGCTTATATACCTTTAAAAACAAAAACCAGAAAAGCCCTCCCTAGAGTATTTTTAGGGCACTTTGATTGGGAACACTGCATAGAGAGCTGACAGTCTGGGATGTCACTGCAGTAGCTACCACAGTACTTAAAGCTCTTGATCCTGCTACACCAAAATGACATCTCCATTTGACATGAGTCACCACCAAATAAGCATAACACTGTTACTAAGGACCTGGTCCAAATTAGAACGAGTGCGTCAGGGGTGGCAAAGGGCTTCTTGTATCCAATGAGAAAAACAACTTCTCTTTTTCCCTATATAGGAAAAGTTTGTTATAAATCCTCACCCACCAATAAAATGTCTTCCCACACAGAATGTTCAAAAACTCAGCCCTCTGGAACACACGATATAAAGACACTTCAGTGCATATGCCCTGGAGAGAACAGGAGGCAGGGCTGCTTCACAACAGGAATAGCTGCTTTTCCCCAGCAGTAAACAGTACAAGGAGGGAGAAGTGACTGTGGGGAGGTCCTGAATTATGCAGCAGCATGGGCAGGACAGAGACACAACAGCAAGTGAAGGACACATGGTCAGGAAAGCCATCGCTTTGAGGAAACAGAAAAGGGGATGTCAGGTTTAAAAAGACTACATGATTACTGTCTCCCATTGGTGAAGGAGATTGCCACCTTCTCCACAGCCCCCAGGCCCACCTCGTCCCCAGGCTGAGAGGCAGCAGCCTCCAGAGAGACAGCCGAGCAGTGTGCTGGCTCCAGAGCGGGAGGAAGGGCTGGGGTCATCTTGGGTTCTCTTTTGCAGCCCTGCCTCTACCTGGGGATCCTAGTGGTTCCAGCAGCTAATTTGTGTATTAGTTCAAGCTTAGGGGTCACGGTAGGTACTTATCTTGCTTTTTACCAAATAGCTCATCATCCTTTCATTCATTCCAAAGGCCACTAATGCTTTACCGCATAACTGAGATCAGGGGAACAGATCAAATAATAGTCTGATCTTTCCATTTTAAAAGTTCATGTTTGAGTCATGTGGCAGAAGTGTTAACTTACTGTGTGTATCTTAATTTGTAATTACTTTTGACAAATTAAAAATGTACATTTTCTATTGCCCGCCCCCAGCTAAAATTCCAACAGTGCTAGAATGATAGAGATAATATATTTTACTTTTAGAATTTAATATGGAAGTTCTAAATTTCATTCAAAGTAAAACACTTAGGTCTGACCAGCCTTAGAAATATAGGCCATGAATTCTGTCTTATCCTCCTAGTAAGAGAAAATCAGTTCAAGGATCATCTGAGGATCCTCCCTCTTTGCACG
Organism: Tokudaia tokunoshimensis; assembly: GCA_036184795.1. NCBI lineage: Eukaryota > Metazoa > Chordata > Mammalia > Rodentia > Muridae > Tokudaia > Tokudaia tokunoshimensis. The sequence goes on along the minus strand of BTHU01000010.1, from coordinate 34,561,716 downwards.
GCAAATGACTGCCTACTCACACAGAAGCAAATGTATGGAAGTAATCCCAGTTTCTGTTTCTTTTTTAGAACTATTGTTTTCAGTTCACCACATCCAGATCTTGTCTGCAAGGGTGCTTAGAGAGGTAGTCCGAGTTTAAGCTGACAGGCTGGGAGAAAGGGGGGGAGGTGCTGGGGGGGGCTCACCCGCCCAATCCAGCAGCAGTTATAGAATGCAGCCAGAAAACCACAACTGAATCTCCTTTACAGTGTGTCAGTGTGCCCCACAGAGCTGAGGGAATGGATTTAGAGTGGAGCAGAGTTCAACACAGTGACTAAAGTGAGTACATGACTGTGTCTTTGTATAGTTTAGATGATGTGTACCTAGAAAGAGGAAAGGTCTAACTAGGTCTTTAACCACACAGACAGGTTGAACTTGGCTAGTGCAATGGTAGCCGGAGTTCACAGGACATGCCATACCTCCCTGGCTGCTTTCTGCACAAACCGCTCATCTGTGACACGGAAGGCCCGGCAGAGAGCCTCAGCAGGATCATGGGGAAACATCTCCTGGCGCACTAAGTTAACGTGTAGGTGAACGGAGGCATAAATAGCAGCGTCCACTCCCCCATGGCCATCAAACACTGCAAAGTAGGCTTGTTCCTCCTGGTCCTGCCAGTAGAGACATAAAACAGTTAAGGAATGGCGCACAGTACCTCGAAGTGACCGATGCCCTGGAGACAGCCATCCTCTGCTGAGTTTGTCATTCAGGTAATGAGACTCAGTGTCTCCCTTTGCCCCCATGCCTGATGAGCTGCTGATACCTGCAGTGCAGGCATCTGTGTTTACACACACAGCCCTGGAACATATCATGCCCAATTAGTGCAGGCTGGAGCGCCCTCTCTGTGAAACTTGTTATCTTGTACCATGGAAACCACCCACATGCATTTGCTTCAAAATCATAGTTGCGAGGAAGAAGAGGAAAGATGGTGTGAGGAAGAAGGGAGCAAAAGCTGTTCTGCATTGACTACTTTTTTCAAAGTACCACAGAACAGTAGAAAATTTCCAGCACAAAGCCAATTGTCTAAAATACTGGAGATAAAACCATACACAGTCTGCATGATAGTGCCTCTTTCACACATCATTCCTGGTCACATTGAATTCTTACTGCCATAGTCTCTGAACTTGTTAACTAGTCTTGAGCCACATCAGATGCCCAGGGTCGTGGTGTGCCTGGCAGCCCTGCTTCAGCGTCCCTCTCAAAGACCAGCTGCCGGCTTCGCTCCCTTCCTTCTGCTGGGTCTGGAATTCACTTTCCTCTGCCAGATCATTGGCTGCTTGCTTCATTTTCAGCTCAGGTGTTTGGGTCTTAGACCTGTCTATGATGTGTGTGAGTCGCTGGCTCCTAAGCTCCCTCCCTGTAGGCAGCAGTGGCTGAGGAACGACTTCATTTGTGAGTCTTTGCATTTGTTTTCTTGGGAGTCTGGGTTCTGTCATGCACTCCTAAACAGTTCCTTCCTTGGGATGTTTGTTTGCTACCTTGCTTTAAGTTTTTTGGTCTTTCTTTTCCCTTAAAATTGACACAGCGTCATGTAACCCGGGTTGAGCTGAGTTTTGCTGGGTAGCTGAGGCTGAGGGACTGCCTCATTCTGACCCACCTTCACACTTGTGTCAGAGAAATGACACAGACATATTTGTGCTTTGGAAAACATCTCTTTAACAAAAACACCACATATAAATGTCCAGAGAATAATTGAAACACTCAAAAATGATGAAACTGATTTCTACTTCCAGACACTGACACTAGTATGTCTTACATTTTAAGCAAAACAATTTATAGTGCTATTGAAGACTGACTAAAGAAAATCTGGCCTAAAGTAATACTCAGTTTCAACAACTCAGTATAACATGAGAAAACAGCCGCCAGGTGGACTCTTTGCTGCATCAGTGGCGGGGTCTCCGCAAACTTGTGCGACATCTCTAGGTTGGACTCCCAGCACTACGAAAACTTTCTTTTAAAATAGTGTAGTTTTAAAGGAAAAAATTTATAATGATGTATAATTTGTTTAAATAATAAACATAAGGAAGGAAACAAATAGCACTATAATCCCACTATCATAAATAACATCCTCATATCTATATATCTGTGGCTTGGTTTTGTTTGGGTGGGGGTGTTTATTAGGACCTTGGGTAGGTGAGACAAGCATTCTACATCTGCACGCCTGCGTGCGTACTTTGGTTTCTGACACAGGGCCTCGCTGTGTAGCAGGTCTCCTGCCTCAGCCTCTAGAATTCTGGATTGCAGGTGTGCACCACCACACCTGGCTCTATTTTTTTGGTTTTGTTTTGTTGGGTTTGGTTGGTTGGTTGGTTGGTTTTTTTTTCAAGACAGGATTTCCCTGTGTAGCTCTGGCTGTCTCATTTTGTAGATGAGGCTAGTCTCAAACTCACAAAGACTCACCTGCTTCTCCCTCCCAAGTGTTGAGATTAAAGGTGCCACCACCTCCCAGCCTATATTTTTAAAGTAAGGATCATAGTATACATAACATTTTATGGTCCTGCTTTATGTCATTAGTATTTCTGCATGTCACTAAGTATTATTCAGACACATTGTGACTAGATCAAGACACATTTCCCTTAATTTTTAGATCATTTCTGATTTTTTATTAATAATGCTAAAACACTTTTGTCAAACAAAAAGACTTTGTTTAAGACTTTGCTGTATTTCTGTTGTGTTGAAGAATTTTAAATGAAGTTACCAGATAAAAAAGTACAAGAATTTGCAAAGTTCTAAATAATCACTACTAAATAATCTTCAAAATCTGCTTTGGTGCATCAAGGAAACTCCTCAGAACTTGGACTTTGAACTGCATTTCAAACTCGGAGGCAAAATGAATACCAATCAGGTTAATTAATACCCAGAACTAAGGCCTTCAACTCTGAGTATAGTCTTGAAGAAGCTGTAGTTTATTGGGGCCGGTTTAGGAGGCAGCCCTTGGGGAACATTTGCACGGACACAGCGCTGGAAACAAAGTGCCCGAGTGCTCCTTAGCCCTTTGGCTGAAGTTTAAAGTTAGCTTCTGCTAACTGAAGGAAATACTATGCTGTGTATAAATCACTGCCCTGCCATTTTGAAGTTATGGACTTAACAGAGGAAAGAAAAGGTGAGTGACAGGCAGGAAAAACAAACCCTCCTTTGTTTGCATTAGCATAATGCATCTAATAGAAAAGGAGAAGACAGCAAGAAAATGGCTATTAAGCTGACAAGGCTCATATGGATCCAGTCTGTCAGTCACAGATGTGTGGAGTGTAATTCCAACTACTTTCTATCTCAGAGACCCAGATTTTAAACAGAAAATCACATGAAATCAAGTTGTCTCAGCTTTAAATGTATCCTTTTATGTTGTGTTTTTTGTTGCTTCAGCAACATGATATTCTGAAAACTTAATCACTTGACTTTACTACAAAAAAATTCTCCCTTTAAAAATGTGTTATTTTGATATAATGATTTTCTTTGGTTGCTAATAAAATAGCTTTAGAAGCTTTGAGAAAAACTGGTAACTTCCCTTGCTTTCCTGGATAAGAACTGGCTATCCACAAGAGATTTTTACTCTCCCAATTTTGAACCATGTGAACCTTTAAAAATAACATAATGTTTCCAGTTTGGAATGATTTGAACTTACTCAAAATAATAAAACAAGTTCTGTTTTCTAGTGTGGCCCACCTCCCTCCGTCCTACGGGCGACAGTTGAGACACCGGTCCTTCCTGGCCAGACCATGTCACACCAACTCTCAGCACTGCCCTTTACCTCTAGGTTGAAGAGCATGTTAAAGTCAGGGATGCACACGTGTTTGTCCTCCATTTTCCTTCGCATGTTCTTGATGGCATGGATGGATGTCTCGTAATAAATCTGAGGCCTCCTGCGCAGAGGGAAGTCCTTCACCCAACTGCAGCAAATCTCATGTAGTTTGCTGAAGACAGAGCGGGCCAATTTCACTGTCTCAATCTCTGTGAAGGAAGCAGAGACTCCAATAAGGAGCCAAGTAACACCGCTCCCCACTCCCCTAAGTAGTTGGACAGAAGGAGTTCACCCCAGTCGCGCCCTCCTTAACTCAAGGGAAAGACACCCTACCTGGTAGAGAGCCATCAGCTGCCACCAAGATCGCCCGCCCTCTAGCCAGAGCAGCCTGCACTGTGGATGGCTACTAGGGTTATCACATGGAGCGCCAAGCCTTCTAGGCTCAGGGCAGAGACTGAAACGTGAGCACTAGATGTATTGTCCAGCCATTCAGAACAGGAAAGGCATATGAAGACTCCTGGCTCTTTCTCCCTGATCTCTTTTATGTCTTCCGTCTGCTATAATGGACTGACAACTTACAACAAATTCCGATTCTATCATTTGGAACTGAGTTATATATTTTCTTTGATATATTTATCAATTAAACTTTTAGGCAGTAGTTTAGCCAATAGGGTAACTGATAGGTTAAATGTTTATTTGGGGAAGGCAACCTGAATTCTGTGTGTACTACTTTGAATTATAAAAATTTATTATTATTATTATTATTATTATTATTATTATTATTGATGATGATTATTAAAAACAAGGTCTCACAATATAGCTCTGACTGTCCTGGAACATATTTCTGCTTTTTTTTTTGGTTTTTAAAAGCAAGGTTTCTCTGTGTAGCTTTGACTGTCCTGGAACTCACTCTGTAGACCAGGCTGGCCTTGAACTCAGAGCTCCGCCTGCCTCTGCCTCCCGAGTGCTGGGACTAAAGGCGTGCGTGATTCCATGACTAGCCTTTTTTTTTTGTTTGTTTGCTCGCTTATTTGTTTATTTTCAAGTCAGGCTCTTGCTATTTAGCTCAAGCTGGCCTCTGCCTTGAATTTTTGACAAACCTTCCCTAGTGCTGGGATTGTAGACACGCGTCAGCGCATCACCTGGTTACATCCCCTTCACTCTACAGTTGACCCAGTTAACATCTGGCTTCTGAAGCAGACTTGGATCCCTTGGCACATGACCAGTGTATTGAAGAGACTGTATTTAGCATTTCTAACTATCTAGTCAAGCCGTCTTCTGCTCAAGTTTGCAACTACTCAAATAACCAAAAGATTAGGTTTTCAATACTTTGGATGTTCCTCCTATATCTCAGTTTAAAAAAAAAAACAAAAAACTAAATCAGACACAGCTTGACAACCCGAGGAAGTATGTGGCAGACGGGCAATGGCTACAGATGCTTCCTGTAGCCTAGAACAGAAACCCAGAGAGAGACTGTGTGTTCCTCGGCAGCGTGGAACCTGGGCTCCCATTCCTTTACTTCCAGTCTCCGTTTAGCCTCGAATCTGTGACTCCATTTCTGTTCTTATGCATAATTCCTACATTAATTTTCCTTCTGTTTTGAAGTACTGAGGCTAGAACTCAGGGCCCTGTACATCCAGACAAACACTGCACACTTGCTCTATCTTTTTGAGACAGAATTCCTCTATAGAGCCTAGGCTGGCCTTGAACTCAAGATCCTCCTGCTATAGCCTCCCAAGTGCTGGAGTTAGAGCTTCCCAAGTTACAAATTATCACATCCAACACAAACTGCCCCACCCCCTTTGGGAACAGGGTCTCACTCTGTTCCCAGGCTGACCTGGTCTCAAATTCCTTCTCCCTCAGCCGACTCAGTACTGTGATCAGAGGTGTGAGCCCCTACATCTGACTCAGAACTCTTAAAAATCCTTATATTCAGAAAGTCTCAAAGATTTTATTTCTGACTTCTTTATTATTAATATGCAGTAGTCTTATTTATGCCCTGAACATTTTTATGTATTTGTTTGCTTGTTTGTTTTGAGACAGAGTCTCACTTGCACGGGCTGCTCCCAGTCTCTCCAGTGCTGTGGTCTGTGGGCATGCACTACCACACCCAACTGCCCCTTCTCAGTTTTATATAACTGAAAAGCAAGGGAGTATTTGAAACAGAGTGAAGTTCAAAGAGCAAATACTCCCTGAGGCGTTATGTACATGAACAAGCCAATAAACAGCCAAATATTTTTATTGCTTTAAGCAACTCCAAATGTTTGCTCTTTTTTTAAGTACTAGAGCTCATAGAGACTGCAGCAGGAGATACCCTCAACCCCATGCAGACTTGACATGACAGTGTCCTTAGTTGACACAATCACAAAAGAGGGCTGCAAAGCAAAGGCATGCAGCAACTCCATGGAGAACGGGTGAAATACACGACACATTCCCAGATTCCCAGCCAATGATATAAACAGTCCATCATTCTGTGGTTGAAATATCACTGTCATATACACCACACTGTCCAGTAAGGGAACTAATAAAACTTAAATGTTAAGGGCTAGAGAGATGGCTCAGTGGTTAAGAGCACTGGCTGCTCTTGCAGAACCCACATGGCAGCCTCTGCCTCCTGAGTGCTGGGATTAAGGGCGTGCAACCAGTTCCTGCTAAAAAGAGGTTTTAAGCGTCCTTTCAGTGGGACCTCACTGCCTGTGCTGTAAGCCCTAAGTGGTGTATGTCTCCCCTCTGTCCTGTATGGTCAACAAGTGTCCCTGCAGAGACTCTACCTTGTGCAGTTCACACCTACAGATTTGTGTGAAACGGATAAGGGATTGGCAGATAGTTGAGATCTCAACAGCCTGCAGATATTTCTGAGTGATCTCCTAGAAAATATTTCAAACATAGTGATCAATGACATCTATTTAAAAAAATCAACTTTGTTTTACTTTTATCATCTTGTAGGGTTCAGATGATTCTCCAGAGCCAGCATTTAGGGCAGCACAGTCTCCAGCAGGAGTGCTTTAGAACAGTAGTATATAAATAATAGCCACTTGAGATGGAAAAACAAAATAAGGGGTGTGAGAAAGTGAGAACCATCCAGGCAGCAGCCCACCCCCTCACAGCTGTAAACTGCTCGTCAGTCGCTAATGTCACTATGTGGAGCTGCAGCTGAGTCAGCCGTCACCCCGTCACCCCGCTGCAGTGAAGCAGAGCTCGGCTCTTCATTACAAGGGTTTTGCTTTATGCGTCAGCATCAGGGGGAAGACAGTGCCCTGTGCACAGATTCTATTCAGCTTGGCTCTGGGACAACGTGGTTCTAGGTGAATCCCTTATTCTCAGTGAGAACCAGCAGTAACTCCCTCCTTGACAAGTTTCTGTCACAGTCCCAGAGAGAGACAGGAAGAGAGGGAATGCCACACAGTCTCTGGGCTGGCTTCCTATTTATAACTAATGCGCTGTTCCTTGTCTACCATACTGATGGGCAAGTGCTTAGAATAGAGCAGAAGGGCTAAGCACGGAGCACATGCTGTGATCCCAGCACTCGGGAGCCTGCAGCAGGGCAGTGAGTCGAAGGCCAGCCTGAGATTACAGTCGAGACCCTGTCTCAAAGCTAAGAAATACCAATAAAAGAACACCCTCAGAATTTTGGAGTAGTAAGCTAGGGATGTTACTCTGTTGGTAGGACACATATTTAAGAAACTCCAGGTTCCATTCCCTGCACCGAACATACAAATTATGGTGGGTTACTCATGCTCTGATTTTATAAAAATAGTTTGTTTAATTGTTTTCAAATCTGGTTAAACCCAATATATAAACTGGAGGCCAGTGCACAGCACGTTCCCATAACCCAGCCTCCTGGGTTGCTGAGGTGGGAGGGGAGAGCTCCAGGCCAGCCTGACCTTCAGCAGGACCTGTCTCAAAACAACATCCGCAGCGGTGTGTGAGGAGCATCAGTCCGAGCCTTGGGCTCAGTTCCAGTGGCCCCAGGGCTGAGTGTGGGGGTGACTGCTGAGCCTCAGCCCTTACCATCGAAGATACACAATGATCCGTGTAATAAGTAACATGGCATATCTGTCAGCGATGTGTTTTAATGGATATAAAACTAAAAAAGATTGATAAGTTTTGTTATAGCTTTTAAAAACTGTTGTATGTTTTTACGTGTATTTTTCAGGATGACATCTTAGAAGAGATGGGGTATGGGGTTTTTTCGGGGTGGTGCAGCCATGGATAAACAAAACATTTTACACAGGTTCTTCTTAAATGCTGCTTTCCTCATCCTCTTCCTTTGCTGTGCATCAAACTGAGTCTTTTTAAGTTGAGACAAGGTCCCTCACTGAGGCTCCAGTGACCTTCCTGCCATGGCCTCCCAAGTAGCTGAGACTGCAGGTACACACTAGTGAGCTCAGCTCCATTGTGCATGCTTGCTCCTTACTAGATAGCAATGTCAGTTTCCTGTTTCTAGTACTTACCATGTACCATAAATATACGTACCATATGTATTTGCCATAAATATATTTAATTTTATAAAAATAGTTTAATTATTTTCGTGTGTGTGTGCGCGCGCTTGGATTTTTTTCTTCTTGCCTCTTTTTATTGATTTTTTTTAAAGAAAAAAATTCTTAATACCACTGTATAGTCACTAGTGGGTATATATAGTTGGGTTTAATATGCTATAGATATTTTCTGTAGCTAGCTGTCCATGAGAAAATTTTCGTCTGTTTAAGCAAGTAATGGAGACACATGCTCACCCACAGTCCCTTCTGTGCCGTCCGTTTCCTTTGGGATACAGTGAGCAGAAAGGTCACTCTGGAGGACTTCATCAGATGTGGCTCTGGCTAAAGCGGCAGCCAGAAAGGAAGGGCAGTTACTGAAAGAGAAGCACAAGGTTATCCTCAGTAAGAACGCAGAAGTGATGCTCTAATGTACCACAGTACATGCCAGCCCAGCATTGCCCCTGTCTTCCAGGGAATGACTGGGCACATGTTACCTGGTGGACCCCATGCTAGGTGTGGGATAGATGGTGACTATCTCAGGGCTGGTCCCTGACCAGATTTACCATCCAGCTGGGTAGACAGGTGGTTAAGTAAGTAAACTCACAGGTTGCAACCCGAAAGCCAGAGAAGCGGTGTGAAGAAAACAACATAGTCCACAGTAATACCTACCTAGGTTGGGTAGACAGTCATGCCACACCCTTAGCATGAAAAAGATAACGTTATAAGGACGTGTGAAGGCAGGATGGAATACTTCAGACTAGCATGTGCTCAGGCCTTTATGAGAACTTGTGAGACAACACAAAGTTGTGAGCAAGGAAGTGCCACAGTGAGATAGGAGCTAAAATATTCCCTTGGTTTGCTGTGCACAAGAGGTCAGAATGTAGCAAGAATGAAAGATGGGCAGTGGAGGACGCTGGAAATCCACGGGAGGAGGAGGGGCCGGGGCGGGAGGGGGCAGGGGGCAGGAGTAGGAGCATGAGAAAGGTGGGCACGGAGAGGAGGGGCATGGGGAAGGACAGGAGTGCTGGTCGGGAGTGGGGAGGTATACTTTGGAGAAAGATGCTGCCGAACTTGCTGACAGTTGGGCGGAGGTGAGAGGAAGTGCTGGGTCCGTCTGGACAGCTATGGCCCGACAGGAATAGGACAAGAAATTTGAGGACATGGGCTAATGAAGAAAAACAAGAGTTCATTTTAGCATATTAAGGTAGAAATGGTGATGAGATATTTTATGGGGTATAAAATTATTAACGACATTTCAGAGAGCTGCTCAGATTTGAAAACTGAGATAGAATTCAAATAGAGAATTTGAGAATCACAAAGAGATCTTTAAAACTATAGGAATAGCAGTGACCATAGGGAGAATTAGACAGATGCTCTATGCTATAGCATATACATTGCTTTATATGCTCTGGAAAGTGAGGCAGAGAGCATTTGCCTGTTAGTGCCTGGGTTTTCAGGTTAAGTACAACTGTAGACAAGGATCTTTGATCATGGGATCTCACTGGCACATACAGAGAGATCTTGACTCAAGCCTGGGCCTAATGCCATCCATCATGGAGTGAGTGTTTAGGAGGCACAAAGGGAGAGAGAAGGAGTGTAGCATATGTGGATGCTGTGGCCTGTGACCAGAGGCTGTGGCAGACTTTCTGTAGCAGGCAGGCCACAGCAGTGTTTCTGGTCCCGTTTTTTGTTTTTCTCTAACTCAGGGCCTCAGGCCTTCTAGCCAAGTGCTTTCCCATGGAGTTCCAGCCCCAGGTCCCGTGCTATTTTAGAACCTTGTCATTTCACATAAAGTCTGTTACTTTTTTCTTTACATGTGGTAAGACTTGAGAACTTGTTTTTTAAGGGCAAAGTAGGCTCCCTGGCTATCCTAGCTTTTTGCTTTCTTCCTCTCTCCCTCTCTAGACTGCTTGTTCTTGGAACCCAGCAGCCATACTGTGAGGAAGTTCAAACCAGCCAACCTGGAGAGACATGCACAGGATCACACGGATATGAGCTGAGGCCCCTGGCCCCAGCTAATAGCCACCATCAGCTGCCTGATGTGTAAGTGTACAGGGCTTCAGACAACACCAGTCTTCAGCCCAAGGCTCCCAATCCCATGGAACAGAAATGGGAACTTGCTGTACCAGTCTGAAATCCTGACCAAAAGAAACTATAGTATAATAAATGACTTTATTATGCCACTGTGTTTTGTCATAATTTGTTCTACAGCCACTGTAACAGAAACCCAGTATTTTAAAGCTTGGTAGAAGACAAAAACCTAGAGACTGGAAAGAGATAGGCATGGTAACATACACCTTCAATCCCAGCACTCCAGAGGGAGAGGCAGGCGGTCTGTGAGTTGGACCAGCCTAGCCTACAAAGTGAGTTCCAGACCATCCAGGTTACATGGTGAGACCCGGTCTGAAACACCCCCACCCACACCCACACCCACACACACAGAGACTGAAGAGCTAGAGAAACTCTAAGAGAGTCAGGGGAGTTAAGTGTTTGAAGGAGGGGGCTTGGGTAATTGTAGCATCCCTGCTGAGAGGTCAAAGGAGCTGAAGAAAAGGATAGTGAACCTACTAGCATGTAAATAAAGTCATCAGTGATGGGGAGGGAAGCAGGGGGCAGGGTGTTAGGGGGTGCAGGGGGGGTAGTCATGGGGGTGGTGTAATTCACTGAGAGGGAAAACATCTCAAAAATGATGGGGGTGGTATCTCCATGTATAAAAACACCAATTCAAAATTCATCGCATGGAGCTGCTGCATAGTAGAATGCTTGGCTAGTGTGCACACAGGTCCTGAGTTCAATCCCTACTCCCTCTCTCCTGTTAAAAAAGGAAAGACGTGACAGCAAGCAATAGAGTGACGTCAGACACTGGGCCTACATAGTGCTAAGTGGGAATTCAGAATGTATAGCTGCTTTGGCACAGCTCTGAAACTCAACTGTATACATGTTGTCTGGCTCACCAGCCTCATCCTCGGTCTGTGCCGTAGCAGTAAAGGCCACTGCACACACAGACCTGCATGTGCGCCGCAGCAGAAAGGAGGTGCAGCAGACGCAGAGTGGGATTTCTCTTTTAACACTGGGGTGGTTTCTCAGCATGTATATCTGTGCACCACATGTGTGCCTGGGGTCTGCAGAGAAGAGGGCACCAATCCCTGGGAACTGGAGTTGCAGATGGTTGCAAGCCACTGTGTGGGTGCTTGGAATCAAACTAAGATGCTCTTACACCGCTGAGCCATCTCCAGAACCCCTGAGTAGAATATCTTTTAGCCATTAAAAGGAACAAAGTGATTATACCTGCAACTCTATAGATGAACTTCAAATATATGGTAGCAGAAGACTATCCTGAGACCACAGGTTCCAGAAATGTATTTATATGAAAAGCATGTAACAGGTAAATCTAAAGAAAGAGAAGTGGGACTTCAGGGGTGGAATCCAATCTGTACGTGAAATACCAGCCTTGGACAGAATGAAGTATATTGCCTTAGATGGAAAAGAAGGGGAAGGAGGGGCAAGCACTTAGGGTAAGTGCAGGTAGGTGTTTCTGTTTGCTGTTAGGGAAGTAAGGACAATCCTATCTAACCGTGTACACCCTTGCAAGGGTTTTGCTGAGGCATGCATGCCTTGTACCAGTCATGATTGTACTGCTCAAGATGTACATATACATGATTCAGTATATTTCTATGAATAGGAAGCATGAACCCTCCTAGTGCAGTTCTTATTTGAAAGGTCAGGTAAGACCAAAGAGCTGTTTCAGAAACATGAAATCACACTGCTTACACTCCAGACCTCAAAAGGGGAAAATAACTTTTGTGTTTATGTGTTCACGTGTCCAGATGCATGGAGGGTGCACATATACTTGTCTGCACAAGTCTGTTCTAAAGATGACTCCCCCCCCCCGCTTTTGAGGCAGTTTCTTCCTTGGAGTTGGGGTCTATGCTTTGGCCAGACTGGCTGACTAGTGAACCCTGGGGCGCTCTTGTCTCTTGTGGCCCTGAGATTTCAGGCACATGCCAACATACCAGGTTTCCATGTGGACCCTGGGGACTGAACTCAAGTCCTCATGCTTTCAGGGACTCTCCCCAAGCTCTCATCGGCACTTTTTAAAATTGAAGATCATAAACCTTAGTGAATAATGAAGTCATTGGAGTTGTGACCTGTTTGTCTATTTTAGCAACATTGGGCATTGACCCTAGGGCCTCTTACATGTTAAGCAAGTGATCTATCACGTGAATAACCCTTCAACCCTTTTTCACTAAAAATAATTACAACTACTCATTCATTTATTCATTCATCTAATCTGTGTGTGTCGGAGAGGGGGTACTCAGGTGTCATGGTTTGCCTGTAGAGGGCAGAGGGCAATCTGCAGGAATTGATTCTATCTTTCACCATGTAGATTCCGGAAATAGAATCCAGATTGTCAAGCTTGGGTGCAAGCACCTTTAACCCCTAGGCCAGTGACTCTCAACCTGTAGATCATGACCCCTTTGGGGGTCACTATTAGATATTGTATTACAATTCATAAAAGTAGCAAAATAACAGTTGTGAAGTAACAGCAAAATAATTTTATGTTTGGGGGTCACTATGACATGAGGAACTGGATTAAAGGGTCGCAGCATTAGGAAGGTTGAGGACCACTGCTCCAAGCCATTTTGCTGACCTTAATTTTTATTTTGAGATGAGGTCTCACTACGTTCCCAAGCAGGCCTCAATGGAGAGCTTTCTGAGCAGCTGGGATTTCAGACTTGCACCACACCTGGTTGGTTTCTGTTCTGTTCTCTGCTTGTAGCTCTGAGGCGTGGCTCCATACAAGTCAAGCACTACAGTTGAGCTAAACATTATTCCAGGTGTGGGGGAGGGTCACTTTCCATAGCTCTTGCTCCTTAACAGCTGTAAGATGAAATAATAGGCCTTCTTCGAGGTCCCTATGAACAGCTAGTATCACCTCATCTCCTGCGCTGCTGTCCAGATTACCGACCTTTTCTTGATAGGTGGGGTTTCTGGTACTCATGCGGCTTGTCTTCACATCTCTCCTGCTTTTACTCTGATTGAGTCAGTTATTTTGTTTATTTTTAAAGCTGCATTTTAAAACGATCCAAGAATTTCACACTGATCTAGCTCCCTAGAGTCCCACAAGAAAATGATACCTTTTGTGTAATTAAACTATCAGTCTAGGCTCATCAAAGGTAAGAGACTATGATGACTTGAGAGAACAAGGCACATTAATCTCATTAATGTGTCATTTGTGGTACAGTTTTAGTTACAGTTAATGTACTTTTTAAACTTTTTGTCAGACAGAATGAAAATATTTTCAGTGAAGTAGGGAGGGAGGATTAGCTCACTAAAGTAAGATCTCAAACATCACCTCTGTCAGCGCTCTCTGCACATAAGGGCATGGAAACACCTGCATGAATCATTTCTTATGGTTTTGACTGAATTGAAAGAAACTTTCTGAGAAATGAGAATCACAAGTCTGTTTAAAGCACAGGCACATCAGAGAATACTTAGCACACCTCAAATACAAACTTATCATTAGTGCTTGTCATTTAAGAGACTTACCAAGAGTGACTAACAACACAAACTTCTTTTCTTCATACTTTGCCTTAAGATGCTGAGATGATGTTGCAGTTTGGCAAAGGTAGTAAGCAGAGTAATAGTGAAAAATAGCCTCTGTTGAGGCATGGGGAGACCCAGACCTAGACTGCTGTTGTCTGAGCTGGAGAGATGGATCTGCAGTTAGGAGCACTGGCTGCTCTTCAGAGGACCTGGGTCTGAGTCCTAGCATGCATGGGCCCCTCACAACTGTCTGTAACCCCAGTTCCAGGGACTCCTCTTCTGCCCTCTGTAGGCATCAGGCATGCTCACAGCGAACAGACAAATACCTACACACATTAATAAGTAAATAAATACATGGGATCTGATGCAGCTGCACTGGGAACCCTGTTGTCACTTGGTGTGACTTGACTTTGGCAGTGCCAGCCTTTGGGTTGTCTGGATCTTCTTAAATCAAATTAATCTTGTTAGGATCCTCAAACAATAAAAAAAACCCCTACAGTTTTACTTGATATATATATATAATCAAGAATAGCTATAAGACAGAGTCTTTGAAATACTTTCCGTTCTTACTTCCAAGCAGTTTAGAGCCTGTGTATAAAAAGAAATGTTTTCTACATAACAGTTAACTTTGATCTCAAACAGCAAAGCACAGATTTTATATATTCATAGGTAGAAACAGTCTTTGTCTATTTTATTTCTAAGTCACATATTGTGTGCACATAGGCACTTCTTGAACAACACTGAAAAATCATTAGAGATCTCCTTATGTTTACTCACAAGAAGTAAAACATTCAACTTTACTAAAGATACTTATATTAGGAGAGATGGCTCAGTGGTTCAGAGCACTGACTGTTCTTCCAGAGGTCCTGAGTTCAATTCCCAGCAACCACATGGTGGCTCACAACCATCTGTAATGGGATCCAGTGTCCTCTTCTGGTGTCTGAAGACAGCTACAGTGTACTCATATACATTAAATATATATATACACATTCATAAATACATAAATAAATCTTTTAAAGAAAGAAAGCACTCCAAAGGGACTATAAAAATAAGCATTAAAAAAAGATACTTAAATTATATTAATGAATATATGAATATATACTTGAACTTTTATATATTCTTAGTTTTGCCAGAGGCTTAGCCCTGTTGACATTGGAAACTGAGCTCTGTAAATAAAACGAACACGGTGTTTGCTGTAAATATTTTTCAAACACATGCAAGCCCCAAGATAACTCTGGTTCACAAACGCCATGACTGTCCTGACATGATCGCGTTGGCTAACAGCACTGACTTCTGCTTCCAAGGATTTATGTGGAGAAGTAAATGTCGCTTCTTTAATTTTACTTCCAAAAGTAGGAACAAGAGTGCTGCTCAGTGGAGGGGCCCATGCTCAGACTGTATAAGGGCTTGGTCCCCAGCACCTCACAGAGGAAGGAAACCCACCTGTGCCCAGACATGTCTGGGGACTCCTTCCTTCCTTCCTTCCTTCCTTCCTTCCTTCCTTCCTTCCTTCCTTCCTTCCTTCTTCCTCCCTCCCTCCCTCCCTCCCACCTCCCTTTTTTTAAAGACTGGGTCTCATTATGTAGCTCTTGCTGACCTGGATCTCACTATGTGCATCAGGCTGGCCTAGAATTCATACTGATCCACTTGCCTCTGTCTGCCGAGTGCTGGAATCAAAGGCAGTGCTCTCACAATGTGGTTGGGAAAAAAATTACAAAATACAACCACATCCTATTGACCTTCAGTAGTTAAGCACTTTTCAATTCTATATTTGTTTTGCAGTATCTAAGGCAGACATACTAGATCGTCATGGGAACTATCCAGTAACATTAGCGTCAAGGCCGAGGTGAGCTTGGTGATAGAGTGCATGCATATTATATACAAGGCCCTCAGTTAACGCCTTCACTCAGGATGGAGGGAAGGAGTTGGAGTGAGCAGAGCAGCGGGTAAGCAAACTTTAGTACTGAACATGTTCATTTCTTGAGACCTCTGGATATGGCAGATACTTCATACACCCAGAAATCCCTTTAAATTGTCAATACTGATTTTTCTATGTGGCTAAGGAAATAAAGAACTAAAGCAGAGATGATGGGGCTGGGCTGTAGTACGGCATGTGTGCGGCTCACACAAGGCTTGTGCTTGATTTGAGAGGGCGAGGGTGAGGATGAACAGATGCCGTCAGGGTCAGTGGGGAGGACTCTGGGGCCAAGCCTGTGAGTGGACATGGAGGCCAGGTGCTCCACCAGGACATTCCTGCAATGCTGCTGGAGGGCAGGAGTGAGGAAGGCTCGCTCCAGAGGGGACCTCAGGAGACGCCAAGCCCCAGGCTGCCGTCTTCTCCACTGGAAAAGTAAGAAAATGGGAAAACTCCAAACTCTTCCGGGCCTAAAATGCTACCTCTGTAATTCCATCCCAAGTAAGTATTGTTTTTTTTGTCTCAAAGAGGGTCAAAGGCAGCGTGAGAAGTATCAGCCCACTGGGCACACAGGCACATAACAGCAGACAGCTGGATCCCTGCAGTCTACACACAAATTTAAGACTAGTCTGAGTGACGAGACCCAAACCCAGAATATTATTTCTATAAGGATATTCTGTTTTATGTATTAGTAATATTCTCTTTTTGTAAAGAATTACTTATGTGTATGAGTCTTCAGACACATCAGAAGAGGGCATCAGATCCCATTACAGATGGTTGTGAGCCACCCTGTGGTTTCTGGGGTTTGAACTCAGGACTTCTGGGAGCAGCCAATGCTCTTAACCGCTGAGCCATCTCTCCAGCCCCCTGTTAGGAATATTCCTAAAAGTTGAGTGAGCCTGGAACATATCTTTGATCCCAGCATTTGGCAGCCAAGGCAGGTGGATCTCTCTGAGTTTCAGGCTAGCCTGGTATACTTAGTGAGTTCCAGGCTGGCCAAGACTATATAGGGAGAGCCTGTCTCAATATATAAATGAATATTCATTCCCATAAGTATCATCAGTCTTGACAGTGCATCATTAGTTAAGAAAGACTTCTTTGGACTTTGTGTAGCCAACTACGCCATAAACTTCATACGGACCAATACTGTTACTAATACTGTGGAGCTTTATATTTTGTCTTATTATTTTTTATTGTTTTGTTTTTGAGACAGGGAGTCTCTACATAGCCTTCACTGTTGTGAAACTCACAATGTAGAACAGGCTGGCCTTGAACTCACAGAGATCCTCCTGCTTCTGCCTTCTCAGTGCTTAATGGGTTAAAGGCACCACACCAATGAGAGCTTTGTATTTTAAACAATGATCCATCCTCCTCCCTCTTAAAAATGTTTCCAAGAGTTTGTTGCTCTGTGCCCACCTAGTCTAGGCTGGTATCGGTTGGTCGAGGAGGCAGTGGGTCTGAGTGATGGAGGCTGGCTGGCTCCATGAGCACTGGATGGTCCTGGTATAAATAGATTAACACACCACAGAAACAGTAAATTTGCCGGGCGGTGGTGGCGCACGCCTTTAATCCCAGCACTTGGGAGGCAGAGGCAGGAGGATTTCTGAGTTCGAGGCCAGCCTGGTCTACAAAGTGAGTTCCAGGACAGCCAGGGCTACACAGAGAAACCCTGTCTCGAAAAACCAGAAAAAAAAAAAAAAAGAAACAGTAAATTTGCTTCATTTTGAGACACCAAGGGTGGACCTCTGGACTCCATCACTTGTTCGCATTGTGCATATCAGGACAGTGTACATTTTAAGGCTGCAAACTGAATAAACCAAGCCAGGAAGCACGCTCATTACAATGCCAAACCTACACAAATCACCAAAGACATTATTAGAGAAATTAGAGGTTTAAAAGTACATCCTTCCTGACACTGGCAGTGTGGGCGTCCGCACAGCGCAGCACCCGCAGCTGTGTTCAGCAGGCCAAGGTAATAGAAATTCTGGAAGGTGGGACATTTCCGTCAGTTCCATCTGAGAGACTCCACTGAGAAGCCTCTAGCCCACAGGCTCATGACAGCACCGTCTCCTCTGCCTGGGTGATGGTGAGAAACACTGATTCCTGACCACCCCATCTCCATTAATCAGAAGGATTTTAAGTCTAAAACAGCACATTCGATGAAACCTAAAGAAGGCAAATCCCCTACCTCACACACAGTATTCTTTTCTTAGTGGACTGCACTGAGTTGATGGGCTGGGTTTCTTTCTCTGGAGGCTGCTCTTTGTCTAGCAAGCTCCAGGAATGCCACCTGGAGTCAGATGGGATGCCCACACAGCACAGGTTCTTTCCCTTCCCTTGTAGGGATCTAAATAATGCCTTCCTGGTGCCTCACTCCTGCGGCTCCTCCGGGCTTGGGGTTCTCACAGCAGAAGTCTCCCTGGTGCGCCTATCCGTTTAATCTCAACATCTATTTTTGCTCACAGCAACCAGGTTGACTCCTGGGTTTTCTGTGAGTACCAATTAGCTGCTACAAGGTCACCCGAAACTAAACTGACAATAGTACATGATAACAGAATGAAGGTGGCCTAGCAAGAAACCCTGTCACCTTTCTCCCCAAAGCAGGCTCAACAGATCAGCCCTTACCAGGGTATCCCCAGCTGTGTGCTCAGGGCTGCTCCCCTCAAG
Organism: Tokudaia tokunoshimensis; assembly: GCA_036184795.1. Classification (NCBI taxonomy): domain Eukaryota; kingdom Metazoa; phylum Chordata; class Mammalia; order Rodentia; family Muridae; genus Tokudaia; species Tokudaia tokunoshimensis. Next base: position 34,543,334 of record BTHU01000010.1, on the reverse strand, counting down.
GCAGTGCCTTGAGTGCACTTTCTTCCCCAGGTGACACCTTTGGTCCCCACCCCTTCCTCTTTGGAAAGCGCTGCCCCTTGCCTGTGTCTATTCTCTGCCTGCTCTCTCTCTGAACATCTGCTGGCTGATGGAAATGCTCTATGCATCCTCACTTAGACTGTTTCCTTAAGTTCTATATTAGTCTGTGGGGACGGAGTGTGTGGCGGTCAGAGGACAGTTAGGACAGTTCCAGGGTTGGTTTATGTGCAGCTGTGAAGATAAGAAGTTAGGGAAGGAAGTGATTCGGGAAGGAGCTCTGGTACTGTCGCTCCAGTGCGCTTCCAAGCCACCCACTAAAGTCTGTGAGCCGTTTGTTTCCAAGTTCTTCTCCATGAGCCTGAAACCTTTGTCACTGCATGCACTTTGAATGGGATTTAGAGAGTTGGTTAAATGTAAATTCGAAACAACTGAGTAATTTTGAGTTACTATCAAGTCAACTAAATGTATGAAGTACTTAGAATTGCCTTTTCTTTTCCTTCCTGCTCTCTGAAGTCTTCACACAAGCCCAGGAAGGCTGAAGCCAGGCAAAGTCTGTAAGAGACTGCAGAGTCCTTCCCTCTAGTCCGGACAGTGTGCATTCTCCTGAATGTAAACAACTCTGAGGAAGGAAAGCTGCGCTTTATCTTCCTAATTTATTTTAACAGTATAGTTAACATAGAAGATCTGTTCTTTAAGATACCAGATTTTTAAGCCTTGGCAGACCCTTAAGGGCATTCTCAGAACAAAGGTCAGAGGAAGAACTTTAGCCATTGAAAATAAGTACAGTTTATCCTGGGTTTTGTTTGTTGTTTCTTTTTGGTTTTTTTGGTTTTTGGTGGGAGGAGGTGAGACAGGGTCTCTCAATGTAGCCCTGGCTGTCCTGGAGCTCACCATGTAGACCAGGCTGGCCTCTGTCTCACAGAAGTCCTCCTGCCTCTGCCTCCAGAGTCCTGGGATTAAAGGTGTGCCACCATGCCTGGCAAGTTTATCCCATTTTAAGACCTCCCAAAGCTAAAGGAATTTTAAGTGATGAGTTGGTATCAAGCTCCCTTCCCTCTGACAAAAATCAAATGAACGTGGTGAAGAGAAGAACCCCATACTGTGTTCTTCAGTTGCTGACTGACTCAATATACCTACCTTATCTATCATATACATTAGAGTGACTTACCGATGTCAATAGATTTCCCTCTAAATACCTCAATGTGCTTGTCATGAACTAGAATTCAGTATTTGTTAACAGACTTAACTACAATCTATATATTATAAATTAACTTTAAAAACTAACTCTTAAAAAGGAAAGTAATGAGGGGTTGGGAATATAGCGCTTGTGCCTAACATGTGTAAGACACAGCATTTGGGGGGACTGAAATGATAAATAAGTACGTACTATATACATCATAAACAACTTCTTTCCAACATCAAGCCATCCTGGAGCTGTGGCCACAGCTCAGTGACAGAGCAGTTGCCTAGCATGCATGAGGCTCTGGCATCAATCCCAGCAAAACCAAACCAAACATCAGTGCTCCTTGGGGGCTGAGGAGAACACTCTGTGCTGCCAAAGTGTTTGCTTTGCAAGCATGAGGACTGGAGTTTGAGCCCCATACTCCATGTTCAGAGCTGGGTGCAGCACACACCTGTAATCCCATCCCTGCCGAGGCTCCGTGGCCAGCCAGTGTGGCCCTGTTGGTGAGCTGCAGGCCAATAAGAGACCCTGCCTCAAAGGAGGTGGATGGTTGTCACCTGAGCTAATGTGTAATGTGTACACCCAAACCACCACACCCTCCACACCACACCACCACACCACACATTATAGTTTGTGTGGGGGGTGTGCTTCTGTTTCTATGCCAAAGAATAACTGGAAATCTTCCATGTTTCTATCTGTATTTACAAGGCCATTGGTTTTTTGTTTGTTTGGTTTGGTTTGGTTTTTGGTTTTTTTCCTAGACAGAGTTTCTCTGTGTAGCCCCGGCTGTCCTGGAACTCACTCTGTAGACCAGGCTGGCCTCGAACTCAGAAATCCACCTGCCTCTGCCTCCAAGTGCTGGGATTAAAGGCGTGTGCCACCACTGCCCAGCCCATGTATTTTTTAAATGGCCACCCTCCTAAGTGACAAGGCTGCCCTGAACTCCTCCTTCAGCCTTCCGAATACTCACAGCTTTATTCCTGTATGGACAGGACGTGGCCAGGAGATTGGGTATTTCTAAGTAAACAGAAAAATACCCATCAATAGTTGGTGGTATTTTTTTTTTCTTTTTTTTGGTTTACAGAGTTTCTCATTGTAGCCCTGGCTGTCCTGGAACTCACTCTGTAGACCAGGCTGGCCTTGAACTCAGAAATCTGCCTGCCTCTGTCTCCCAAGTGCTGGGATTAAAGGCGTGTGCCTACTGGCTTGACAATCAATACCTTAATAATCTGGAGCTGAAAACAAAAATACTTACCTGTAGGTCAAAAATTGATTCTAAAGTGAGGGAGAATAGAGAGCACCAGGACCAGCTGGTTCATGTGGCTGCATAGGGAAAACTACGACCCAAACAAGAGACATGCAGTGGCAGTGTGTGGACAGATGCCATAGAACTGAAAGTCAGAGGGAGGGGAGAGGGCTTATGGGACTTTCGGGGAGGGGGGAACTGGGAAAGGGGAAATCATTTGGAATGTAAATAAAGAATATAGAAAATTAAAATAATAATAATAATGAAAAGAACTTAAAGTCTATATTACACTAACATGGATATAAAGTCTCTAGAGAATCTGAAACTCACACAGCTGGTATGTGTGTACAAAGATGCTACCTTAAAAAAATCTAACTTATTTATGTGTTTGTATGCTGCAGTGTGTGTGTGTGTGTGTGTCTGTGCCTGAGGAAGCCAGACAAGGGTGTGGGAGCCCCTGGAAGCTGGAGTGACAGGTGTCTGTGCTTGAGCTTCCCACAAAGGTGCTGGGAACTCAGTCCTCCTAAAGAGCAGGAAGTGCTGAACCACTGAGCCATCTCTCTAACCCCAAAGATATTCTTTGTGTTTTTTGATTTTTGAGACAGGATCTCATTATGTAGCCCAGCTTGCCTGCAACTTGCTATGTAGACCATGCTGGCCCTGGGCTCATAGAGATGCTCTCTGCCTCTGCCTCTGCCTCTCTGCCTCTCTGCCTCTCTGCCTCTCTGCCTCTCTGCCTCTCTGCCTCTCTGCCTCTGCCCCTCTGCCCCTCTGCCCCTCTGCCCCTCAGCCTCTCTGCCTCAGCTTCCCAAATGCTGGGATTATAGGTGTGTGCCTCTACTGCCAGGCCCCAAAGATATTCTTAACATGGCCTTTCTATAAAAGATGGCATTACATTTTTTATACAAACATAGACTATTCTTTCTACAAAATTATATTCATGGGAAATCATGGGAATGATCATAAAACAACTTTAGGAATTTCGATCTTATTTTCCTTAATACAGTAGGTATTAGCTTACAAATAAAAGCTTGGGCCCCTAATATATTTTACTTATTTAAAAATAAGCATGATTATTATTAATATGTGATGAATTGTCTCCAGAGTTTAAATGTTGGTGCCCTAACCCACAGGACCTCCAAATGTGACTCTCTTTAAAATCGGGTCATTAAAAATGTAACTGTGCAATGAAATCATTCCTGGGGTTTAAATGTGATTTGTCCCCCATAGGCTGCTGTGTAGGAGATACAGTTGCCAGGGCAGCCATGTCATTGAGCCTTTCAAAGCTCCTTGAGTCACTGAGGCATGTTCTGGAAAGAGATGGTGGCTCCTCCAGCTGTCTCCTACCCGAAGATGCTGCCACTCACCTGCCACTGCCCTGCCACTGTGATCCACCATGACGACCTCACAGGAGACTGAGTCACTGCAGGTGCCCCCAGAACCGAGTTTAAATCTTCGCTCCTCATACAGTGGGCTGCTTTCAGTCTGTCACTGCAGAACTGTCTGACAGCCACCAAGGCGGGTCTCACTCCAGCTCTGCTTTCCTTACGAGTTAAAGGGATGAGCTGGCCCATGGCTGTGACCCAGCACGGAAGCCATCATGGGCTTCGCAGAGAGACCCTGTCAGAGTTGGGAGGAAATCTGAGTACAGACACACAGAACAGTGTCCTTCTTCCAACAGGGAGAAGCTACAGGCTGAGAAGAGAAGCCGCAGAAGTCGACATGGAAACCTTGAGCGTCTGTTTAATAAGCTGTGACACCTGGTGCTTTGTTACGGTGGCCCTAACCACAGCAGAGGAACAGCAATAGGAACTTCCATGGTACAGTGGGCCATTCACGGAGCTTTGTTATTTTATTTGCAGACTAATTTCTCCCCCCGCCCCCAACGCCCCCCCCAACATTTCTGAGCCAGGTTTTCTCTGTGTAGCCTTGGAACTAGATCTGTAGACCAGGCTGGCCTTGAACTCGGAGTTCTACTAGCTCTGCATCCCAAGTGCTGGGATTAAAGATGTGCTGCTGCCACCGCCACCACCTGGCATCAGACTAATTTCTTATGGGCCCTAGCCTTTGCTAACTTAATAGCTCCAGCTGAAAATCATTATGAAAATGTGACCTGTCTACCAGAGTGTAGGCACTAAGAGAGCACGTGTTTGGAGGCAGGGAAGCCGCTCAGTAGATAGGAGTACTTACTCCGTGAATGAGAGGGTCTGATTCAAGTCCTCAGCACCCAGGAAAACTTCAGGCATGGCTCTGTGGGGCCGTCCTGCTCTAACTTCCATGAGTATGTGCACCTGCACACTCACATGAGTGTACACACACACACACACACACACACACACAGAGCACGTCTTTTTGTTAGTATGGATGGGTATTGCGTATATGTGCATGATGTATATGAGTGCACATGTGTTGCACATGCATGTGGAGGTCTAAGGACAGCTGTTCTCAGTCTACTCTGCACCTTGTGGACAAGCATCTTCACCCACTAAGTCATCTTGCTCAGTGGCCTAATAATCATACATATATCTTAGTTTGCTTCCTATTGGTTTGATAAAACACTAACCACAACCCACTTGGGGAAGAAAGGGTTTATTTTATCTTACAACCCTTAGGCCACACTCCATCACAGAGGGGCAGGCATCTAAAAGCAGGAGCTGAAGCAGAGACCATGGAGGATTGTTGCATACTGACTTGCTCAGCTTGCATTTTTATACAACTCAGGGCCACCTACCCACTCACCCACACCTACCCACCTACCCACCTACCCACCCCCACCCATAGTGGGTTGGGCCTTCTATATCAATCACCAATCAGGCAGTTGCCTTCTGGAGTTGCCTAGAGGCCTGTCTGACTGAGCCAGTTTTTCAGTTGAGGTTCTCTCTCTCCACATGGCTGTCTTGTGTCAGACTGACAAAAGGTTGATTTATGATGGCAAATCCTGGTTGTCAACTTGACTGCCTCTAGAATCAACTAACACCTAAGCTGCTGTGCACTCCTGAGAAGGATTTTCTTGATCAGATTTGAAACAGGAAGATACACCCACACTAACTCTGGTCCGCAGCCTTTGGGGCAGCCTGGAAAAAGGCAGGGTGAAGGAAGTTTTGCCTTAAGCCTGTTCATCCTCACTCTCGCTGGCAGGTCCACCTACCCATCACTGTGCTGTTCCCTCACACGTATAATCAACATTTGTGATTCCAACATAGACAGAAGGCCAGGGATCCTTGAGACCTTCAGAACCACACTGGTGCTGCTGACACAGCCACTCATAGACTCAACGACTGGGTTTGTGGCACTCCGGTGTGGGACAGCCATTGCTGACTACCCAGACAGCATCCTGTAAGCTAATAAAGCCATTTTATTGTATCTATTTATCCTACCTGTGCTGTTCTTTAGAGAGCCCTGACTAACATAGACTACTTCATCTCTTCAGGGTCAGTTATGCCTCGGTAAGTACCTCTGGTACCTGTACGTCTTCCACACTTTTGGCCTTACAGCAGTTTGTCATCAAACTGTAAAATGATTCTTAAAAGTATAGCCTTGCTACATGAGATAGGTGAGAGACTTCCAAAGGCAGACTGCATTACGCAGTGCTAACCGACACTGTATTTGAGGTGATAACAGCGTGACGAAGGCACCTGGTGTATCTATTCTAAGGAACACTGACACGTCACCGAAATTTCACATGCGCTGTGCGGGCCCACGGCACTGAAGTGCTCAGACAAACTTCCAGTCAGCAGCATTTACACCACACCAATGGGCTTACTTGAAAGCAAAACCATTCACTGCAAACCCCAATGATACTTAAAAACTAAGCTAAATTAAAAACAACACAAGTCTCAGAAATTGATCTTAGACAACATCTCTTTAAAAGAACAAGTTTGGGACTGGAGATACGCCTTATCTGGTAAAGGCTCCTGCCAGAAGCCTGGTGGTCTGAGTTTAATCTCAGCACATACATGGTGGAAGGAGAAAGAGCAGAGTCCTCAGGGTATCCTCCAACCTCCACACATGTACTGTGGCATGTATGTGTGCCAACAAGCACACAAATAAAAGGTAAAAAACTAAAAAACATTATGTTATCACTTGTTTTAAGTATATATTTATTTGTATATATTTCATTGTATTTACTTAGTCAATTCAGTTACAATGAGATTTTTAAGTTATTAAATTTGAAAACGTAAATGTTCTGAGCTAAATAGTATTTTTAAATAGTACTGTTTTGTTTTGTTTTGTTTTCTCTTTATAGCCCTGGCTGTCCTGGACCTCACTCTGTAGACCAGGTTGGCCTTAAACTCACAGAGATTCACCTGCCTCTGCCCTCCAAGTGCTGGGATTAAAGTCTGCTTTTCCAAAAACTCTCAAGTGACTCTTTAATAGAAATTAGGAAGAGTTCATTAAAGACGAATGCTACATGTAAAGTGATCTGCCGACCCAGCATCACTGTGGACTTCACAGCCCAGCGTAACTGTGGGCTTCACAAGTACTATATTGTCTGTGCTTTTTCCCTGCATGTGCAAGAGTGAGTGTACATGTGTGTGCATATGTTGTGTATATATGTGCTGTATGTGTATGTGTTATATGTACATGTGGTGTATGTGTGTATGTGTGCATACACGGAGAAGGTACAGGTATGTGGCTACCCTTGCATGTGGAAGCCAGAGGTTTGGTGTAGGGAATCATCCACAATCACTCTTCCACTCAGTCACTGAGGCAATGTCTATCACAGATGCAGCCGGTCTGGTGAGCCAGCTTGCTTTGGGGACCCCTCTCTGCCTTCCAAGGCTGGAATTAAAAGCAAACTGCTAAAACCCCCTCCACCCCCAACATTTGTAATGGTTCTGGGGATCTCAACTCCTTCCTTACACTTGCATATGGGCACTTTAAGCACAGAGCCATTTCCCTAGACCTAGACTGTGCTACCTTATTACAACATATCTATATACATATGCACTTACTTAGTCAAATAACAAGCTCACTGTTAAACACCAAGAAATGTAAGAGGACTGATAATGGGGATCTGTAACAATCTCTCTTCTTCCACTCCCTAGAGACAACCAGTGAATCAATTAGCAAACTTCTAAACTAATGCAGACCACTTAAACAACATTAGCATGTAAATCCCAGTGGGAGGAGAGGAGACCCAAGAAGCTGGTGCGTGTAGATTCCTCATTAGCCCTGTGCACACGTGTTTACACACTTGTTTACTATACTCTGCATGTAAGGGTACTATGGAAGCAGCCCAGGGAGCGATGGCTGAGGGAACCGTGGTACATCAATCATTCCTTTCAGCCATCAAGAATAATGAAGTCCTACCATTTTCAGAAAAATTGATACAGTTGGAGATCATTGGATTAAGCCATTTAAGGGTATCTCGAAAGACAGATTCTATGTTGTCTGTCATTTGTGGTTCCGAGACATTATCTAGATATATAAAATAAAATATTCTATGTACAGGTGACATGACAGGTGTGAAACCTTCCGGGGGAAGTAATCAGGAGGACAGGACCGGAGAGGATGCAAGTCAGTGGGGCTGGAGAGATGACTCCCTAGTAGCACTGTGGCTTCCTCTTCCAGGGGAGCTAGGTTCAGTTCCCAGCACCCACAGGACACCTCACAACTATGTGACTCCAGTCCCAGGGGACATGACCCCCTCTTCTGACCTCCCTGGCACCAAGCACAAACATGGTAGATAAAATACATGCAGATAAAACCAGAGCCTCAACACTGGCCCTGGCAGTACAAGAAGGGAGATGGTTAAAAAAAAAAAAGTAAACCTAGGGGTCTAGCTCATGGTAGAACTCTTGCTCAGCATCTTCAAAGCCTCAGGGTTACACACACACATACACACACAAACACATAAACATACACACACACAAACACACATACACACACACACATAAACATACACACACACACCCTGCAGAAAGTAAAATAAAAAACAAATCACACACACATAAACATACACACACACACACACTGCAGAAAGTAAAATAAAAAACAAATCACACACACATTCACACACACATAAACATACACACACACACACACTGCAGAAAGTAAAATAAAAAACAAATCACACACACATTCACACACACATAAACATACACACACACACACAAACACACATACATAAACATACACACACACAAACACACATACACACACACATAAACATACATACACACACCCTGCAGAAAGTAAAATAAAAAACAAATCACACACACACATAAACATACACACACACACTGCAGAAAGTAAAATTAAAAAAAACAAGTCAGTGCCAGTGCTGACTCTGTGCCTTTGATAACAAACACACCACCTCTCTGTGAGACTAACATTAGAGAAACCCAGGGGATACCACAGTCTTCCCTCTGCCTTCAAACCGGCTTACTACACACCTGAAACTTGATCAAACAGAAGTTTGAAAGTGGGCACATCATGTCTTGGTCACTTTTCTTTAAAGCACAGGGCCCTGAAGGGAGGGGGCTGCCTGATCTTGGAGGCTTTTCAGGTTCAGAGACCGCCTCCGCATCGCCTCCTGGAATCTGTGGGTTCCCATTTCAGCCAGCTGTCGCTGTCGGTACATCTCTGACACGGGTTCTCTCCCTGGCGTCACATGCTAGCTGTGCTCCCTGCTTCCTTCTGAGAGCTGGGAATGTGCAGGCATTGCTCTCCTTTGAAACTTACCCCTGAGCCTTTTCATCATGCTCTGAAACAGCCCCTCTGGAAACACGCTCTGGAGAGTAGAACTCTGCTCAGGTTGGCTTTAAACATGGATTGGATACCTTGGCGCACATAAGAACTCATAGATGTAGCTTATAATAGCAACCTGTCTTCTCTTTCATTTAGATTTCGTCTTAGACAATAGAGAAACAAAAATCATGGAATGTGGCTGCATATCTGTAAATAGTTTATTTAGAGATGGTAGGATTTTCTTTAAGAAGTTTTCATTTTAAAGTATGTACTTCTTTTAAAAAACAAAATAAAAACTACCTCCGGGCTGGAAAGATGGCTCAGTGTTTAAGAATAGGTACTGCTCTTCCAGAAGATCCAAGTTCAGTTCTCAGCATCTCTGTTAGGTGACACAACTGCCTATAATTTCAGCTCCATTTAGTCGGACGCCCTCTTCTGGTCACTGTGGGCAACTGCTCTCATATGCTCATACCTCACAGAGACAGAACCACTATGTAATTAAAGTTACCCTGTGGCTGGAGAGATGGCTCAGCAGTTAAGAGCACTGACTGCTCTTCTGAAGGTCCTGAGTTCAAATCCCAGCAACCACATGGTGACTCACAATCATCTGTACAGCTACAGTGTACTTATATACATAAAATAAATAAATAAATCTTTAAATAAAGTTACTGTGTGAAATAGAATCTTGGATTATATGGCTAAAAACTTGTGTTCTAAGTCCTATCATTTTACTTATGAAATGTGACTACAGCTAATTAACTTAATTTTCTTACTGTAAAAAGGGAATATTCATCCCATCTTTAGCTGTGTCTGCACTCAACACAGATCCTCAGAAGTGCTGCATTTAACTAGATTAAAATATAAAAATCTACTGCATGCTAGAGATCAAACTGTGGCTCCCGCACATACTAGGCAAACATTCTACCACTGAGCCACATATCCAGACCTTTTGTTTTTTAAAAGATTTATTTATTTTATGTGTGAGTACACCATTGCTGTCTTCAGACACACCAGAAGAGGGCATTGGATTCTATTACAGGTGGTTGTGAGCCACCATGTGGTTGCTGGGAATTGAACTCAGATCTTCTGGAAGAGCAGTCAGTGCTCTTAACCACTGAACCATCTCTCCAGCCCAACATCTCCAGATCTTTACAGGACATTAGAAAACTAATTTCAAGGAAAATATTCCTAATAAGTAAGAAGATATTATCTGATCAGCCATCTCTCCAGCCCAACATCTCCAGATCTTTACAGGACATTAGAAAACTAATTTCAAGGAAAATATTCCTAATAAGTAAGAAGATATTATCTGATCCTTATAAGCTGTTGGGAGTTTACCAAAGATCATATAAAGGCAATGCTTAGCACACTATATCTTCAAGAAACAGAATCTGAAAGCCAACAGAGGTAGAAATTTCTGCTTCTCCATTTCCCGAATTCTATTTGAATAAATATAAGTGATGACTTGTTATCCTCCACAAGCTTTCAGGTATAAGTTGACTGTAATGAAAGAAATTATAACAGAAACCAATCAGATAATAGGATACCATGCAGACAACTCCTGCCAGCAAATAGAAAGATGGCTAGACTGTTTGATTGATTGATTGATTGATTGATTGATTGATTGATTGACTGACTGATTGACTGTTCACTGAGTAGCGCCTGACTGTCCTGGAACTCACTTTGTAGTCCAAACTGGCCTCGAACTCAGAGATCCACTTGCCTCTGCATGTGCCACCACCATCCTACTAAATGTCTTTTTCTTTATCTAGTTCCTCTGTGTGTTGGGGGAGGGGTGGAGATAGGGTCTTTTTATCCAGGCTGGCCTTGAACTTGCTATGCATTTAAGAATGACAATGGATCCTCCTTCCTCAACCTCCCTAGTGCTAGGATATGCACTACCTACCCTACAGGGTTTGAAACTGAAATTCTGTGTGAAGACAGCACTTCCCACTAGGGCATGTGGTGTCACATGTCACCAGTGGGTGAGCTATCAGTCTCCATGACTTTCAGGAGACTGCTACAGTGGGAGCTTGGAAAGCACCTCCTACTGCACTGGCCTTTCTCTTCCTGTTCATTAGGATCACAACTGTTGCTATTGCTTGGAGTCTATTTTTATACTCGTTTTCACAAAGAATTCTAGAATGTTCTTCCACTCTGTTTACTCAGGGTTTTTCTTGAGGCCATGCCCAGATGTGGGTTGTGGCTAAGGTTATAATTCAGCATTTTTGTTAAGGACACAGCTTTCTATAATCCATGTGGGAACAGAGAGGCATCCTTATACAGCTTGGGGCCACTACTCTAAGTCATGGAACCCTGGACCATGGCCAGTAGAGCCAGACGGAAGCAACAGCCAGAAAGCGACACTGTGTGAGGCTGCTCTGGAGAGTACCTGTCAGCTCACTCTTGTGACACCAGCAACCTTTTGTTTGTTCTGTTCTGCTTCTCAATTCAAACAAAACAAACAAACAAAAAAAGTCTTCTGATCCACCTTTTTTTTTTCTTAAATTTTTCATTTACTGACCCTGTCAGTCTTTTCAAAGTAAAAATATAATTTTTATTCTCTGGTCCCTTGTGGAGAGGCATTTACAGAAAATTGCAGTGAATTACCCGACCCTTGGTTTAACTTTTATTTCAACCACAGGCATTTTCCATGGAATCCTTTAGACTAGCCTCTCACCCTCCTCAGCGCAGGAGTCAGGCTGGGTTCCACCTTTGTTCCCTGCTTCTGGACGTCATTATTTCCTCCATCCACACGCCTTTGTCTTTTTCTCTTTCTTTTCTTCTTGTTTATTTTCTGAACTTAGCAGTGGGGACTCCACTTGGCTTGCTCCCAGCAGGTAATAAGTACTCTGCTGGTTACAGGGTTGCTTTCTCTGGATGGTTACAGAGAAGAAGGGTAATTAAGCTCTTCTCAAGCTGCCAACTGTATTGGAGGTTGGGTGGGTTTTTTTTTTCTTGTATATTTAAGGCTTATTTAAAAATAGTTCCTTCAAAAACTGAACTATTTAACCAGGAGAATTCCTGAGGGAATATTCCTTTGTCAACTAGAGGTCACTTAAGATTGCTTGAATTTGTGTCAAGTAGAAGCAAGCCCTGTTTCCCAGAAGACTGGTCTGGATGCTGCACAGTCTCCTTCCTTCTTGCTTGGCTAATCTTTTTGACTTTCTTAGTATTTAATTTATGATATTTAAGAGGGTGGGGTTTTTTTTTACATACTATCAATTATTTTTAAAGATTTTATTATTTTTAATTATGTGCACTTGTGTGTGCACATGAGTGCAGGTGCCCTTGGGGGCCAGGAGAGGGCGCTGTGAGCCACCCTAAGTACTGGAAACAAATTCATGTCCTCTGAAAGAGCAGTACATGATTTTAACCGGTGAGCCACCTCTCCAGTCCCACAGTTTACATTGTAAATGGGATGAGCTACAATGCACTTTAAGAGGTAAAGATTTAAAAATGATGAGCATACACATACAATAAAAATTTAAAGTTCAAAATTCTTTAAATATGTGACAAAATTATTTAGTCAAAATAATAGTGGGTGACACAGCCACGGGCTCCATGAGCGATAACTGTGTGAATTCTAGGAATTTACAAATGAACTGTTGAACATACATGATTCAGTAAAGGCAGTGACAGTACTGATACACTTGCGGATTACACAGGAACAGACACAGTCAGAGCAGACACCCGGCCCCCTGCTTTTTGTCTGCCTGTCTCCCTCTCCCATGTAATACCACAAAATAACCATAATCTTTGGTGATAAGTAATAAATAATTGTGGGAAATAAATAAAAATCTAAAAATATAGAATTACTTTTGCCACAGATATGCATATTCTGTTTTAGTTTTTTCGAGACAGGGTTTCTCTGTGTAGCCCTGGCTGTCCTGTAACTTTCTCTGTCCATTAGGCTGGCCTTGAACTCAGAGATCGACCTGCCACTGCCTTCCAAGTGCTGGGGTTAAAGGTGTGCGCTATCACGCCTGACTTAACATATGTGTTCTATGTGTTCTTTAGTGATCACTCTGTGGGAAACCACAGGGTGAGTAAGGTTTGCTCTGGTTCATAATATGACACTCCAAAGTAGTGCAGTGCCTTGGGATGAGTGCTCTGAAGCAAGGAAGGACTGGAGATCTTGGAAGCTTAGTCTGTGGCTTTCTCCTGCCCCCTCCCCTCCCTACTCCCTCTGCTCCTCCCCACCACCTCTGCAACTGAGTCATGAAAGGCAGAGCACTTCTCCAGCATGTGTCACAGAAAGCGTAGTTTCTCTCCTCAGAGCAAACCATAAGACCCAAAAGGGTCCATTTTTCTTTTTTCTTGAAGACCATCCAGAGAGTCTTCCACACACCTAGGAGGTCACAGAGCCAGAGTCGGCAGGCCTCACAGGGCCCCCAGGTCTCTGGCCACTAAATACGACCATTCTGTTAGCTCATGTCTACAAGGCTGCCCATTATTCATCAAACCAAAGCACAAAGAACAATTTCTCCCAGGTCTTTACTTCAGACGCCTCCTGAGTCACATGAAATGCTGATTAAATAAATCTGTTATGCTTTTCTCTTATTAATCTTCCCTTCCATTGCTGTGTCAGCCATGAGCCTTGGTGATAGAGGAAGAGAGCTGCCACACCTTCCTGCCCACACTTGTCTAGAAATCAGTCTTGTCCATGGGTCATCTCTGTGTCAGGTTTGTGCAACTCATTGCACCATCTGAACACAACTTAGCATTGCTGTTGTTAACACTGGTCTTTTGGTTAACGAAGTGTTTTCCAGGCTTCTCAAAGCTCTTTTCCTTGGAAATAAGATGATCTAAACTATGAGGCAGAATTAACCCTTTCTTTCTCCTGGAGATGGGCATTGGAGATCCACATTTTTCTTCTCCTAAGCCCATAATGCAACCTAGTCTTTTGGCAAACATTACCGGATAAACCCAAATAGGAAGATATTCCATAGAACATCTAGTCAAGGCTCTGTATGACAATAAAGCTCACAAGAGCAAGGAAGGGCCGAGCACCTGTCAGGACTAAGTACAATGGAGCCACCCACATACCCCCTATTCTGGATCCCCTCCCCACCACAAGCAGTCTTGAGCTACTGGAGTGTTTTCAGGTCCTTGCCTACGTTTATATTTTTACATTGGTTGCCTCTAGCAATGTTAAAGTATTAGCGGGGAAGTCAATGAAACACAAATTAAGTCTGAATTTCAGTTAATAATAATTAACCAATGAGGTTTCTTAGTTCTGTCCCACATAGCATGGCAATGTAAGATGTTAGCATTAAGGGTCAGAAAGGCTTGGGCATCTTAGGGGAGGCACTGAGGTTGCAGGATTCGTAACAAGGCACAGTAACGTGTACATAGGAAAACACCACACGGAAACCTACTCTGTATGCTAACTTGAAAAATTAGTAATTGTTCAAAAGCAAAATCTTAGCCCCCTCAAGAAAAAAAGCACTTTAGAAATTGGATGTTTTAGGAACTGTTCTCTGGATAGGACACGCGTCTGCTCTGAGTTCCTCTCAAAGGCGAGCAGCCTTTGCCGTGCCTCTCGCTACCTCAGCCATGTGGGTACCTGTGACCATATTCTCTCTCTGTGTACCCTGCCTTCTTCCCTCTGCCTGGAGAGGACTGTCTTCAGATATTCACACAGTTCACCTCCTCTCTTCCTCCAAGTCTCTACTGAACACAACAGCAGAACTTTCTCATTCACTGACTTTAAACAGGAAGCCACACCTGATGCTTGTGATTCTCCATTACCTGCCTATCTGCTGCTCCTCTCTCCCCTCATAAACAGTTCCCTGCAAAGAAACGGTTTTCTTCTTGTATGAACTTCAAGCCATTTTCCATCCTAAAGTGTTTAATTTAAAATTTTTTTGGCAAGCCGGGCGGTGGTGGCGCACGCCTTTAATCCCAGCACTTGGGAGGCAGAGGCAGGCGGATTTCTGAATTCGAGGCCAGCCTGGTCTACAGAGTGAGTTCCAGGACAGCCAAGGCTACACAGAGAAACCCTGTCTCGAAAAACCAAAAAAAAAAAAAAAAAAAAAAAATTGGCAAGTATACAAAAATGTCTTCATATATGTATATAACTGCATTTTGCTTATATTTCACCCGCCTGTCGCTCCCCTTCCTCCTGCCTCCCTTCCTCCACACAGAAGTCCTGAGCTACTGGAATGCCTTTCAGAGGGTCCTTGCCTATACCCATGTCTTGAAAAGGTTTTCTTCAATTTTCCTCTGGCTGTTTTGAGTTTCAAGTCTTACATTAAGGTGGAGACTTTAGGGTTAAGTATGGGATCATACAACTTGCACAGTTATACTTCATCCTTTCCGGTTTGGAGCCCCTTTACTTCTTTCTCTCTTCGTGGTTCCAGCTCAGCCTTCAAACCCTGCGGTGAAGAGGCCTGGAGAGAACGAGCGCTGACTTGCCTGGCTGCTGGTTCCTGTGCCGCAGTGTTGGCCGGTTGGTTGGTCATGGCTTGTCATGTGTCAGGTCTGTTGCTTCTGCTCTTAGAGCTCAGATCTTGAAGGGGCGCTGAGCCTGATTCTAGGCTTTTCTGAAAACATCCATTGAGCTGACCTGTAATTTCTGTCTCTGAAGTCTCTCTATGTACTGTATTAGTGGCTTATTTTTCAATTTCCAGTCATCCTTGCTGTGGTGGTTTGAATATGCTTGGCCCAGGGAATGGCACTGTTTGGAGGGGTGGCCTTGTTGGAGGAAGTGTGTCTTTGTGGGGTTGGGCTTTGAAGTCCAGTGTAGAAAAGTTAGTCTTCTAGCAGCTCCTCATGTACCTACCTGAATGCTATCATGCTCTGGCCTTGATGATAATGGACTGAGCCTCTGAACCTGTAAGCCAGCCCCAATCAAATGTCCTTATATAGTTGCCTTGGGTTGTGGTGTCTGTTCACAGCAGAAAAACCCTAAGATACTTGCATTCCTGGAATGAGCCTATCTAGTTAGCCTATCTAATCAAAGAATATTTTTTTCTTTGACACTGTAAGGAAACCTGAGTAACTCTTTAGCTTTACTTGCAAAGTCTGAGAATTTCTCCAAATTAATACCAGACACAAAACCATAAATCCAGGAAACTCAGAGAGCACTGAGTAGGAGAATATCCCCTGCCCTCCCTGCAAACGAACAAACAAAAGCAAAAAACCCTCCTACATCTAAAAACATAATTTTGAAAATACAGAGCAACAAATATAAAGAAAAAAGTCATAAAATCATGGCAGGGAGGCTGTGCCAACAATGAGAGTTACAGCTAAGGGGGGGGAGGCAGCATAGTTGACAGGATTTGTCTGCCAAGCAGGAGGCCTGGAGTTGGATCCCCAGCAACACAAAAATGTCTATTCTAACAAAGATATTGATGACATTTCTGTGCTTATTTATATACCTACATCTGCATCTACACGCTCAAGTATATATAGAGTGCACATGTTTATCTGGTAAATGGATAAGGTATGCATGTTCATCAGGTGAGATTGATAAGGTGTGCATGTTCAGTTGAGAAGGATTAGGTGTGCATGTTCATTGGGTGAGATTGATAAGGTGTACATGTTCATTGGGTGAGATTGATAAGGTGTGCATGTTCATTGGGTAAGATTGATAAGGTGTGCATGTTCATCGGGTGAGATTGATAAGGTGTGCATGTTCATTGGGTAAGATTGATAAGGTGTGCATGTTCATCGGGTGAGATTGATAAGGTGTGCATGTTCATTGGGTAAGATTGATAAGGTGTGCATGTTCATCGGGTGAGATTGATAAGGTGTGCATGTTCATTGGGTGAGATTGATAAAGTGTGCATGTACATCGGGTGAGATTGATAAGGTGTGCATGTTCATTGGGTAAGATTGATAAGGTGTGCATGTTCATCGGGTGAGATTGATAAGGTGTGCATGTTCATTGGGTAAGATTGATAAGGTGTGCATGTTCATCGGGTGAGATTGATAAGGTGTACATGTTCATTGGGTGAGATTGATAAGGTGTGCATGTTCATTGGGTAAGATTGATAAGGTGTGCATGTTCATCGGGTGAGATTGATAAGGTGTGCATGTTCATCGGGTGAGATTGATAAGGTGTGCATGTTCATTGGGTAAGATTGATAAGGTGTGCATGTTCATCGGGTGAGATTGATAAGGTGTGCATGTTCATTGGGTAAGATTGATAAGGTGTGCATGTTCATTGGGTGAGATTGATAAGGTGTGCATGTACATCGGGTGAGATTGATAAGGTGTGCATGTACATCGGGTGAGATTGATAAGGTGTGCATGTACATCGGGTGAGACTGATAAGGTGTGCATGTCATCAGGTGAAACAGATGGTGGCAGTGACACGGTGTGAGGGGAGGCCAGGGGTGTCCTGCTATTTCCCACTCTTAGTAGGTATAAGGCATACTCAGTTCCTGTGCACTGCTTTATTGTACTGCAAGTTACTGTGCTGTTTAAAAACAGATTGGTGGCAACCCTATGTAAGCAAGTTACCCATGCCACATGGCCAACAGCACATACTTCTTGTCTTTGTGTCATGTTTTGCTAATTCTTATGACATTTCCAACTTCATTATCGTCTTCATCTCTTATGCTGATCTGTAGTCATCTCTGCTGCTGTTACTGTTGTAACGGTTTTGGCATGCCATGAGCTGGGCCTATACACATGAGCTTAACTGGAAAATGCTGTGTGTGTTCTGACTGCTCCAGAAGCTCCCTGCTCCTCCCCTCTCCTAGGGCCTCACTGCTCTTGGAAACACAGTGATGTTAAGATTAGGTTATCTAGTAACTTAGCAGTGGCCTCTAGGTAGTCAAGTGAGAGGACAAACCTTTCCCTTTAAATCAAAAACAAAGTGAATAAACTTAGTAAGGAAGGCATGTTGCACACTGAGATAGGCCAGAGTCTGGAAATCTGTGCCAAATGGTTAACCAAGCAGTAGATACAGAGGAGGAAGGAGGGCACAGTGCTGCCCCAGTGAGCACACAGTGAACACACCAACACCAGAAAAGCAAATCCTTACCACTGATGTATAGAAAATGTTAGTATCTGAATAGAAAATCAGCCACAGCATTCCCATATGCCAAAACCTACTCCATAGCCAAAACCTACTTGAACTCTACAAGGCTAAAAGAGATGAGCTGGAGAATCTGCTGCTCCAAAACTGGTCCCTGAGGTGTAGGGCAAGAAGCATCTCCATCATAGATGAATACAAATTCAGAATGTGTTTACAGTTAAGGGTAATGCCTACTCGGAATGCTTGAAAGCCTGAATCTGACACCTAGTACACATGCGCGCGCGCGTGCACACACACACACACACCACAGTGAAATGCTAATATAGAAGCTGAATCAGATTATCCAAAAGATCTAGCTAATTTAGATAGCTACCTCGGAGGCCACTGAGGATGGACCCCCTCCCTCCCTGTGGGATTTGGATCTCCTGTTTCCCTGGAAACACCAGAGAAGTACACATCAACTTCTTAGACCTCCTGTTAAAAGAATGAACTACCTCTAGCCTGTTCTGAAGACCAGAGCATTACAAACTATTGTGTCTTCCTTCAAGAGTTAACACAGCTGGGCCTGGCAGGGAGTCTACCCCACACCATAGGAAATCTGATTCACCCGAAAATCATGCTAAGGATAAGACAGGAATAATTATCTTACCCCTTCATGAGAAAATGGGTTTATCCTTCCCAGAAGCCCCTTCCTCTGCCGTGGAGCCTGCCCCGCCCCTTTAAGGTTACTCAGACAAATGTAGCTTCTCCCTTCCGCGCTTCTGGGCAAAGGGCTCTCCCACTCATCGGCTGAAGCGCACCTGTTCCCCTTTTCCTCCTGTGGCTGCTTGCCAACCTCAACTACTGCTTTCTTGTACCCTAACTCAAAAGAAGACAGCTTCTCACTTCCCCTTCTCCGTCATGCCCGCCCTGCAGCTGCTGATATGTACAGTTTGCTCACCCTGTTGTTTTTCTCAAACCCTAATAGAATTGTCCTCAAGTCTCCTTCCAATCTTGTTTTCAATCTATTAAAGAGGCTAAGATCCCTAGGAGGGAACCCCAAATAATGCCAAGATCATTTCTGAACTCAGCAACAGAAACAACAGATTTTGTTCACCCTTTTCTTGGAGGAAATGTCACACAGGATTTTGATGGCCAGAGAGAAGCCACTGCCTGCCTTCCTTGTTGGAGGGCAGGAAGGGAGTCTCAGTTGATGCCAGGTCTCATTACCATTCTTCAGATCCTTAAGAATTATACCAAACTCACTGTCTGTAGCCAGTAAGAGGGACTACAGCACTTGCATGACAGCATGCCTATGTGAGACATGGTTTACCAGCAGAACTGAATTTAAGAGAAGCTTAATTAATATGCCAAAAAAGGAGGAAGAAAATGGAATTGTCAGATGTTTGATACAGTCATAAAAGACAGAAAATGAATTAAAGCAAAAATAGGGAAAAAAAGAACAAGGGAGGGGGACAGAAAACTGATAAGTGACAAATATTGATACAATTGTTTTCACTTTGTTTATGATCAAATGTAACAATTAATGACAGATTGTTACAATGTATCAATACAAGAACTTAACAGGTGTAGAGACATTCATGTTCATGGATTTGAATGTTAGATATTGTTCTTCCTAACTTTCTTTTTTGTTTGAGACTCTTGCCCTATAAAACTGTATTCTAGCCTGGTGTAAAACTCATTATGTAGCCTAGGCTGACCTTAAACTTATGGTGGTCCTCCTGCCTCAGTCTCCCAAGGGCTGGGATTATAGGAGTGAACCACCACATCCAGCTATTCTTTCTAATTTGATTTAGAGGTTCAATGCATTCCTAATCAAAATCCAAGCAAATTTAGACCTCAACACTAGGAAAATGAACAAACTGGTCTTTAAAATGGGCTAAGTGTGGAAGCATGTACCTGTATTCGTAACCACTGGGGCAGCTGAGCCAAGAGGATCAATTTGAAGGCTGGAGGAACTTGGAGCCAACCTGGGCAGTATGGAAAGACCTCATCTCAAAAGGATGAGTGGAAAAGGAAGGGAAATGAAGAGAAAAGAACGAGAAAAATAGGCCAGGACCAAGGACATGTCGGAACCCTAGTGTATTCAATGGCAGTTGGAATCCTAGAGTGTTCAGTGGCAGTATGTCTGTGTAGCATGCCCCAGGCTCCTGTTTAAAATATCAAGCAAACCAACAGAAATGGGACCAAAACCCAGATACTTCATCAGACCTGACAAGCATATCTTAAGCATATGGAAACACACCCAACATCATTACATGAGCCCATGAGTACAAATCAAACCAGCAGCAAGATAGCACCTAGCAGGTTCCATACACTAACCAACTAAGGCTGTGAGGGTGTTGGACAGCATAGAATCTCATTCGAACCTACAGGAATGCAAATGGGAAGAGCTGCTTTGGAGAGAGTGAGGCAGTTCAGCTCACCATGATTTGACAATAAATTTCATCTACACAATGTTTTAGTAGAAATAATATTTGGTGATGGGGAAGATGACTCAGTGCATAAGGTACTTCCTGCACAGGTGTGAGGACCTGGGTTTGGGACCCCAGGGCCCACAAAAAATCAGGTGTGTTCTAGTGTCTCGTACAATGAGATGGGAGGTAAGTCAGGGCACCCCTAGGAGGGCAAGACCCTGCACTCACATGCTGTGACATGTGTTGTGTGTAAGCGTGCCCAAAATTTTAACAAGAAAGTTTTCCCAATATAAAATATTTTAGGAGATTCTTTTTGAAAATGAAGAGGTGAGATAAATGGCTTCACAGGTAGAAGCCCTGGCGCCCAGCCTGACCATCTGAATCTGAGGCACAGGACCTACATGGTAGAAGACAACTGACTCCTGAGAGCTGTCCGGTGACCTACACACACACACATACACACACACACACACACACACACACACACACACACACACACACACACGTATACAAATGTAATACGAGTAGAGGAAATTAGACTTTGAATTGTGATCCTTTCCCAGGCTGTATGCTGTAGGGTAATTCTGAGCAGGGACAGAGACCACAAGGACCAACAGCCAGCCTCCCCTAGTGGAGTGTGCTGCAAAACTCCGCTGTTCCGTGGATCCAGCATGAATATAACTTACATAGAGTGTGACTTACTGTTATTTTCAACAATGGGCTTATCAGTTCATGAGTACTTCATAATCCAGGAGCTCATATAAACTGTTAGTATAGGATCCAGCAATGAGCAGAAAATCCATGCTACACAAAATACATAAATGTAATAAATGCCGGCAGCAGTTTTTCATAATTCTTGTGATAGTTTAAATATGAAATGACCTCCTCAAACGTTCATGTGTTAAAGGCCTAATAATCAGCTGGTGGCTCTACAGAAAGGGGCTGGGTCAAGCATACAAGAGGCTGGTCACTGAGGACTCCATAGCGGATTCTCACGGAATGGAGGATAGAAGGCAGACCTGGTTAAGGATATTTCTTTTTCTGACCCTGCCTGTCTCTCCCATTCCGCCTCCTGTCCATGAAGGAAGCACTTTGTGTTACCTGTAGCCCACCATGCCACAGAGTCACTGTGCACAAGCCTAGGGTCAAATGACCAGGCTAGAAGCCACTAACACTTTGAGCCTAAACACATCCTTCCTCCTGCAACTGCTTTCTTAAACACTGTCATGCCAGTGACTAACAAATTGTCAAAAGCTAGACCTAACCAAGATATTCTTAATTGGTGCTCTAGTCTGTTGAGTGTCCCCCAAGAACTTGTGTGTGTGTGTGTGTGTGTGCACACGCGCGCTCGTGAGCACACACAAACTCTTCCCTATACTTTTCTCCCAACTTTGCTGTAAGCCAAAAAATGATTAAAAAAAAAATCTAGTCTCGAATAAGCAAACAAAAGCACAAGTATACTAGAATTTACATGTCAGGACAAAGTAGGAAATCAAAACCTGTTTTCAGTGTTTACACTGTGGGAGACACTGTCAAGTAACAACTGTAGGATAGCATCACCATAAAATAACTGCATATAGAATTATTTTTTATTATTATTATTCCTTGTTTTCTTTGAGTTTGTTAGAATTGGTAGAAGCATGTGATATTCAAATTATAATGGCTTCAAATCCATTTTCTAGTCTTTAATTTCAGATTTTAACTTAGACTATGGAGCCTGAGAGCTGGTCTTTGAGACGACAGCAATTAGCATCCACCTAGTGCTAGTGGGTACCGCATGGCATCTGGCAGCAGCCTCAGCTTTGCCTGTAGCCAAGCACAGTAAGCCCAGAGTGCTGACGTCAGCAAGCCAACTGCTCCCTGCACCCCAGCCCCATTCCCCACCTAACTGTTTATACAGCAAGCAAGGCTGCTAAAAAGGAACCAAAATGGCTCTCAGAAGCAAAGAGTATCTCGTTACAGCCTAAACCCACACCTCGGGTAACATCAAGGTGGTCAAGTCACCACGAGGCATTATGGCTTCCATTCTCTAGCTATAGACTGTCAGGTTGGAAGCCTGGTGAGCCATGAGCTTTGCCAGCTGGGTGACACACCATTTGATGACCCCTTTCATGCGAGGTGTAAAGGAAGGTACATTCCCTGCTGGCCACCCTCAAGTAGTTTGTGGTTCATTAAAAATATTAAGAGCTCATTCTAATTTGCCAGTGTCACATGAACTATTTCAGGCCTGGCATTTACTAGCATCTCGATTTGTCAGGCGAAGACTCTTGACAGAGGTTAAGTACCTTGCTCAGTGACACAGAGTGAGTGGGGTATGATGAACTCCAAGAGGGGGGGAAGAGTAATCACTGGCAAAGGCAGTCATTTGTATCCTACGGCGGACATTTTCACACTCGGATCTGATTTATAGGTTTCTCCT